>JBAMMX010000018.1:18433431-19633431 GCA_037126225.1 Dillenia turbinata | reverse complement strand
AATACGAGTGGTATATAGAGTTTCAAAACTTGTGTGAAGCCTATGGGTGAAGCTTATGGAACTATGAATGTATCTCTTCTCTCTATAAGGGTAGAATTAGAAGCAGGTGAAATATTTGAGGCGTCTAACCCATAAAAACCTACATTTTATTTAGAAATACCAAAAATTTTGGCTTGCTCTTCCAGACCTTCACACACTAGCTTGGTTCGAAATTCTATTCTTTTCTTTAATTATTAAGTTACTTGGAACACTGAATATGGAAAAGAATAATACCTTCATAAATAACAATCACATTGTTTTCTTGAGAATGTTGGTGATTATATGCATCTCTTGTATGTTTGCTAAGTCTACATTGTTATATGATGATGTTGATATCTTGATATTTACTTACTGGCCATGCATGCCATTGGTTCCTTGCGTACTTGCTCAATTTAAGCTGATCCCGATATCTTTGTTTTCAGGTGAACTGGGAGATAAGAGGGAAGCCCAGAGTAGAGACACTTGAGTTGAGGGATTTAGATCCCTACTCATCTTCAACTTGTATCTTGTTTGAGGCATGTACATATTTGTGATCTTTTGAATCGTTTGAGTCATGTAACAAGTATAGATATATGGTTTGATACAAAGGAACATTATCTATAGTTTTGTAGATAAAGTGCTTATTTATTATGACGTGTTGAGTTGGGCGGCCAGGTTGGCCATTGATGTTGGCTAGTTTAATATTAGAAGTGCTATTTTGATTTTATCAGATTTTTATATTAACCCCAGGTGGCTAACAGTCACTAAATAGGGGAGACGCTGCTAAATTTTTATTTAAAAGATCAAGAAAATGGTTTTTTTTCTTTTAATTTAAATCTTCTTCCGTGTTATCACAACGGGGAGTGCGACTATTGCGAGTCCGGATGTCGCATTTAATCGAGTTAGTCGCTTCCGCATTTTGCATGTCTGTTTTCTATTGCTAGGGTGTGCGACGCCTAGATTGCAGGTCGTCACAGAGATCTTCCCAAATCCAATCGATAAGGAAGGAATTTTCTCAACTCGTTGGACTTCCCAAATGATAAAGATTCTAAGTTTTTTAAGACTATTTAATCTCCGAGATTTCAGGGCATTCGCATAAGGAAACTAAGATTACAACACCCCTAATACAGTCGGCACATGAAGGACCAACACAAAGCTTCATCCTTAGCCCTCTCTCTGTCTCTCTCTCTCTCTATCCTTTTGAAAACCGTTTTTCTGACTTGAGTGTCAGAGTCTCCCCGCCGAAACACTATCCGATAGATTTTGTAGGTTTTACTTCATCAGTTGGAGTAGAGATTGGACCTCCCGCTCTAGTCAGTGAAATTGGTATCGGTGGAGTCATAACTCAACTCCAATAAGTATAATTCCTATAATACAACAGATGGATTATGACTCCTCTATCATAGTAATTCAGCATGAGTCTCAAAAATTAGTTGACTTGTCAGTTCTAGTAGAACCATCTACATGAATTTCATAATTTAATTAATTTATCAATTCTTATAGAATCATCTATATTAGTTTGGTCCATACCTATCATATATTGTATAAGTTACGGTTCTTCCTCAAGGGGAGTTGAGCCATCTCAAACCGTGTCAATGCATGACTATCTTTTTTCCAACTTAAATTATATTTAATATCAAATATAAACTCTCTAATTTCATAATATATCATTAATTTATTTATCTTTGATTTTGATAATGAGTGAATTATTCTAGTAAACCCACCCCGCGTGAAAACAGAGGCAATTAGGAGAAATAACCCTTGGAGGGGTTTGAGGGTTAAGGTCTGTTTTGGAGGTAGGCGCTGCCGGCGGAGACAAAGGTCGGCCCAAACCGAGTCAGCAGCTTTCACTTTCACTTTCATTTCAAGGAAGCTTCTTCGAATGTCGGCTGAAAGTGAATTTTGCCTCTCCCAAATCATTAACCTTTTCACCACATATTCATTTCATCATTCGTCGACATCTTAATACTGTTAATTAAATTTAGAATGCATGATATATATATATATATATATATATAATATTTTTATGGGATTCAAATTCTAAATACTTTTGTATATAATATGAAATCATAAGGTAACGACACCATTGGGTGCTCAAAACCATCAAAACTTTCTAATTTTTAAAATATTCCTTTTTTTAAGGATAACTCTCCATTGTTAAATTAAGATGGTTTTATCCATAATTAAGATTTTTATAATACCATATAATTGTAATTTTATTCTCAAATTAAGGAGTAATAACAGTAATTAATCATCTTTTTTTTATTCCTTGTTGAGTGTTGATCCACGTCATGCCAAGAGGGACATGCGTTCGCCGGAAAAGAAACATGGGGATCCGGATTTAATGGGACCCACAGTCTTAAAATGAACTTCCTGGCCAAGAAATGGAAAAAGCGGTGGCCGCCCGGGTGGGCAACAGCAACCAAGGATCATAGGCATCCTTATCCAGGTTAGGGGTCGCTCATGCGCCGACACACCATCACCCAATGAGGACATAGCAACTCCTCATGCTCTCCAAAAGACTTTTTAATCAATAGATCTTTTGCCTTTTTGGGTATTGCAATCGCTCAGGTGCACCCCACCTCCCAAGAAAAAGTAAAATTAAGCGAAAGGAGTCACCACCCACACTACATATCTTTTATTTTATTTCATTTAAATTATATTTTATTTCATTTAAATTATATTTTATTTGCCTCTTCCCAAAATTGACCAAATTATAGTGTGAAACCACTGAATTCGATTCTCTCTCTCTCTCTCTCTCTCTCTCTCTCTCTCTCTCACACACACACACACACACACACACACGCACAAAATTTTGAACAAATAAAAAGGGTCTTAACGTGGGTTTACTGAAAGGCTTCGAAATTACTAGCCTACGTGGGAAGGGTTTGGTCCCAATTCTTTGAATTGTAAAATCTCAAAACTTGGAATACTTGTTAATTATGATTTAAAAACTCTAATCAGAGTATTTGAAATTATTTATATATATATATAAAAAAGAGATTTAAATTTGAAATATTTAAAGGAAAAAATGATAATTGATAAAATATTATTTATAAGTATTTAAAATTCATATAAACACCTAAAATTTGTATAATCGGATGTGGGGTCACCCCACTTCTGTAATGCAATGAAAATCAACCATCACCAAATTAATAAAATATTTAAAACTGGTACTACTTTTTAAAACTATTTTAAATGATTTGGTCGGAAGCTTTGTCTTTCACATTGACACAAACCATTTCTGTTTTTTTTGTAATATCATGGTAACTAATGCTTGTTTAAATAAATATATAATTTTAAATTAATCAAAAAATATATCAACTGTTTAACTAAAAATGTATCAGCACATGTTGATGTGTATATTTATATAAATTTGATTCATTTATGCTATGATTTATTTATTTCATATGATATTATTTCCATAAATATAAATATTTATCAAATAAGCCTCTCAAGAATTTTTCAATAAGGGTAAAGTCAAGGAGGGATTGACTCTTGATTTTGTGTAACACGTGATTTAGAAAGTTGAGTCGGAAGGAGTCAAAGTGAAAGATAATTAATGAATGGAGACTTCAACCGGAAAACCCTCCTCACGATAGGGGTGATCACGGTTCGGTTCGAATTATGAATCAAATCGGAGTCGATGACTCAAAAATTGAATCAGAATTGTTTTTTCAATTTCGATTTAGAAAATCGGAGACATATGATTCGGTTCCAATTCTTAAATTTTAGAAATCAGAACAGAACCGAACTGAAATTGGAATCGGAATCGAAACCAAGTATTTTTTTATTAAAATCGAAACCGAATTTTTAAAAATGATTGATTTTTACTTTTGAACAAATACTAAACTCATTCAAAATTCAAATTTTTATTATTTTGTCATAATTACTTTTTTTGAGTTTTGTGTCTACCCATTTTTGAAGGATTTTTCAATTTTAAAATGGTGAAAAGAGCATGCAAACAATTTTCCTATATTATCACAAATTGTTAAACAAATTTTTGCAACCCTTGTCTCAACTGTGACGGTTGAATAAACATTTGTCTCAATTGTGGCGGTTGAACAAGCATTTAATGCGGGAAGAAACATTTTAGATGAGATAAGATCATGTATGACTCTAGAATCACTTGAGTCACAAATCTGTCTTGATGCTTAGTGTAGAGTAGATTTTAGACAACAAGAGATAATGAAGAAGAATAATGAAGACTTATATGACATTACAACCGAATACACATCAACCGCTATTTCTGACAACATTTCAGATTAAATTAAGGTAAGGGGTCATATATTCAAATGGTAAATGAACTATGAGACCTTTGATTCCTTTAGACTCCAAAAGGATACGTAGACAGTTTAATTTATATAAATTAAGTTCAAGTCCTTTCTTTTTTTTTTCTTTTTTTTAATTATAAAATCAAAAAATTAAATATGTAACATATTGTAACTATAAAAATGATACTATATATATTTTTTCTTTTTGATTTATTGATGTGAATTTAGTGATCAAATATATTTCGATGAAAATTTTTTTATAATAAATATTTGATTTAAAGAGTTATATAAAATAAATAAATCAGCGTAAGTCAAATCTCTACATACAAAACTTGAGTTTAAATATAATTTAAATATAAGATAATTTAAATTAAAATAAGTCAATCGAATTAATGAATTGAAAAACAATATAGTTAAGTCAATTATTAAAAAGATGAGAGAATTAAAATTAAATAATTTAAATTTTGATTTTAAACGGTTTAAACCGAAATCGAACCGTAAGGAATTGAAACCGTCAATAAGCAATTTGGTTTCAGTTCTGATGGACGATAAATTTAAACTGTCAATTCTAAAATTGGAATCAATTCGTAAAAAATCGAAACCGAAATCGTTGATAAACAATTCGATTCTGATTCTATTAAATAATGAATCGAAATCAACATTTATGAAACCGTTGTCACCCCTGCCTTGGGAGACTTGGAAGGCTACTACCTTAGCCTTAATCCAAAGGGCACCAAAATTTACAGACGAATTTTCAAAACTTGATTTCATTAATACTATTCAATAATTCATTCATTAGCCACTCAAAGGAAGCCGACAGGTCTTCCCTGTGGACCCTATCCCGTCTCCTTAACATACGCCTATCAATCGCGTGAACAAACGTCACTGACCCCAAAATACACCCACCCTCGTCCCAACTCCTTCCTTCACTCCAGAGACTCTGAGTGCCACCGATGATGTCACGTTGCTTACGAGGGATCACCTAATGTCGATGATGATATCTCATTCATCTTGTGTTCAGATAGTGATACTCCTTCAACTAATATACAATTTAGACTGATCATAAGATAACATCCGGTGGAATTGAGCCATTTATAAATATCTGATATCATCATTCTGTTGATTTTGATTAAATATGACTTAATTTAAATTAGACGAAATAAAGTTTTTTATATTTATTTTTTATAAATAAAATTTAATTTAAGAATTTATTTAAAATAATCTATGCATAACAATTTATTCATAAGTAAAATATTTTAATACCATAATTACAATTTTATTGGGGATTGTTGATCCACGTCATGCCGAGAGTGACATATTGAATTGAAAAGAAACATGGGGATCCGGATATAATGGGACCCACAATCTTATATTCCTTTGGGAGGTGAGGAAAAATGGGGTTCCTGCCCAAGAAAAGGAGAAAAGGGTGGCCAGGTGGGCAACAACGAGGAAGGATCATGGGCAACCTCATCCGGGTTAGGTCTTGCTCATGCGATCATCCATGAGGACATGCCAACTTCTTATTATCTCCAAAAGACTCTTCTAATATATATTTTGCCCTTTGGGTCTTGCTCAGGTGCACCCCTCCCCAGTAAAGAAAAGTCACCACCCACCCTACATATCTTTTATTTCATTCCATCTAAGCCTTTTAAATAATTTTATTTGCCTCTTTCCAAAATTGACCAAATTGTAGTGTGAAACAACTGAATTCCATTCATGCACCCCATCTCTCCCTTTTTTTTTTTTTTTATTCATCTTTCAGTGTGTGGGGTCGAACTCACGATCATGATTAAGGGGACCCGGCCCCCCCCCAACGGGGGGAAAAGAGGTGGTGGAGGTAACCCACCCCATCTCTCTCTCCCTTTCTCTCTCTCTCTTTTCCATATTAAATTTTGAACAAATATAAAGAGTCTAATGTGGGTTTACTAAAAGGCTTCGAAATAGCAAGGGGAGGTCAATTCTACTACCCTATGTGGGAAGTGTTTGGTACCTATTTTTTGAATTGAGAAATCCCAAACCTTGGAATTCTTGTTAATTATGATTAAAAAGCTCTAATGAGACATCAAAGAGTATTTAAAATTAATTTTTTTTTATTTACATAAAATAAAATAGATTCAAACTTAAAACATCATGAAAAAGGCGATAACCATTAACTATAATTTCTGAGTATTTAAAACTAATAAAAGCAAATAAAACTTGCATTTTCGGATGTGGGATCACCCCATTCTTTAATGCAATGAATCTTTTTCATCTCCAAATCCAGTCATCAAATTAACAAAATATTTAATACTGAGATTACTTTTTTTTTGTTAATTATTTTAAATGATTTTGTCGGAAGCTTTGTCTTTCCCATTGACACAAACCATTCCTTTTTCTTGTCTTCTGTAATTTTTTTTTTGACTTTTCTCGATTGGTATTTAAAATTTATTCGATTAATTTAATTCGAGTATTGTGAGACTCATTGTGAGGTTGACTTTTTTAAATCTTTTCTTTATATTTTCAGGACTCAAATTTAAGATCTCTGAATAAAGAAATAAAGTGTCCAATCATCCAATACAAATAAATTTGATCAGAAATAGAGTGTCCAATCACTCAATTCAAACAAGTTTGATCTTCTGTAATTCCATGGTAGCTAATGCCTACTTACCCTTGATAAGTTTGGTAATCATAGGGCAAAACTAACATGTGAGTGAATACAGTAAATCCTATAAAATCAAACTCTAATTAGTTAAGAATTTGAAATTGAATTAATCAAAGTTATGATTATTAGGACTCTAAAGGAAGACAGAATAGTCACGAGTCAAGAACTCAGAAGGCGTTGACAACAAGCAAAACAACCCCAACTCAAGCCAAGTTGAAGAAGTTATATACGGAGCAATATTAAATATAGTAAATAAATTATGAATTAAATTTTACATGATAATTTAAATTTAAATAAAAATATAATTTTAAATTAATTAAAATGTATCGATAACTTAATAAAAAATGAATCGGCATATGCTGATGTGTATAATTATATAAATTTGATTCATTTATGTTATAATTTATTTAATTCAAATGATATTATTTCTATAAATATTTATCAAGTAATTATCTCTCAAGAATTTTCCAATAAGGGTAAGATTGAGAGGGTATTTGATTAAAATATATAAGAATTAAAAATGTGAATGAAAGCTCTATCAGTTATTTGGGTTAATGGAATAGAAATAAATGTTTGTAAATAAACTCTTAAAATATGAATTTTGTGAAATCCAAATAAAATAAGGGGTTTTGATCAAAATTTATGTCTCAAACCCAATAAAAATTCCTTGGCACTTTTTGCCTTTCCATTCGATTGATGATGACTTGCCCTTCCATTCTAGTTTCATCGTTGATTTCGGTTCCATCTCCACAGTGGCCGATGTTTGTAGTTCTTCATGATCAACTTCCAATTCCACCATCATCGATTGCCAAATTCAACTCGTCCACCATCGAAGTTGTTGGAGGTAAGTTTTAAATCCACAGATACCGGTTCCTTCTTTGTTCAAGCAGTAGATGTCGATGGGTGGATGCACCTACAAAAATCGCCAGAGGGTATTCCAGTGGAGAGACTCCGACGCTCAACTCAGTAAATAGCGGTTTTTGTATGAATAGAAAATAGACTAAGAGTTGAGGGAAAGTCGTTCCTTATGAATAGTGTGCCTAGAGTGTTAGGCCCAGAGAGCGTATTTGATTTCAAGAGTTTTGAAATCTCTTATACCTATGAGAATCGTACGCTGCTGGGGGACTTCCACCCAACCTTCCTTATCGAACAGATCCGAGAATCTCGGAGGTTAATATTCTGAATTGATCATGATCCTCATTTATCGGGAAAACGTTCATCTTCGGAGGGATGATTTTCTTATCTGAAAGATCCTTGAGTTACTATTATGAAATAGGAAATCGAAGTTAGGAAACTCTGGCTTTCCTTTAGAATCGTTAAGAGTGCTACCTGTCGTTCGATCGTCCGACCGATAAGAGCCATTCAGGACTCATCCGATTGATAGGCTGATGTTTGCTTGCCCGATCGGGTCAGTATCCTTTGTTTGGTGAGTTACGTTTAATAAACTTGGGCGACTGAGACCCATCGGTAGACTGATCTAGGCGGCTATGACCCCTTCGATATATTATCGTTGTGACCGTTAGATACTGGTCGACAGGCACTCTTTGCGGGCCTCTGGAGCATTGACTCTTTTGGTTGGGTCTTGAGTCATGTCCCATCATTTGTCCCCGACTCATGGTCTTTTTGGAAAAAGAAGCGTCATGAGTGATAATTTTCGAAAAAGGAGCGCCCCCTTTTTAATTTGACTTGTGCCACTTTGATTTTCGTGAACCATTTTCTGTACGCTTTATATAGGTTCATGCTTATCGCAGGATTACGTTCTCCCATCAGCCTCATCATTCTTCTGTCTCTTCTCCGCGGAACCTCAATTCATAGAAAAAAATGTCGAAAGATTCCTTCTCGTCACGAGCCATGGATAATATATAGAGTACCATGACCGAATAGGACTTAAGAGAAGTTCAAAAGGAAATGTCGGTGGGAAGTGATTTCGAGTTTGTATTACCAGGTAAGAGAGATAGGGCGAGTCATGCTCCCAAAGGTTGTATCCCAATGTATAAGTAATGTGTGAAGTATGGCTTAAGAATTCCGTATATGGGCCCGCTGGCAGAGGTTCTGAGGTATTGGAATGTCCATCCCTCGTTACTTATCCCAAGCGCTTGGCGTTTTACGATTGCCCTAATTTCTCTGTTAGGATTCTTCCGTGTTCGTTTTGACTAAGAGATTTTGGGTGCCATTTTCTCTTTGGGATAATGCAGTTCCAAGGGTTTTACTCATGACTGGTATAAACTCCAAACTCGTAGGGAGTCTTGCTGGAGGTTCTTCTATAGTGAATCCCAAGACAAGCACTGGATGCAAAAAAAATTTTTATGTGAGGTTCCTGAATAGGGATCTCCTTCCGATGCTTTCAAATGCTAATCAAGTACCTTTCTTGAATATGAAAACTCCTAATATCCTTCGTCATTCTCGTTTTTTACGAGTTGTCGGACGCCATTGCGAAGAACATCACCAAACTCTATAGGTGGATTATTTGGTAGAGGATGAAATGTTATTGCTGTCTGGTTTGTTGGTAGATGAGACAAGGCGGATTACCAGACCTCTTTTGTGTGAGCAACAGGGAAAGGAGTTGGTTATTACTATATCGGTCATTGATGCCCGTATTTTCAATGAGATTTCCACTGAGCGGAAAGTACGGTCTCATACGAAGAAAAAAGCGGTTGATACTTCTCCTGAGTCCCGACAGAAAAGATCCAGGACTAGGGCATCTAGCTCATCTACTGGAGAAGAAGAGCAAGCCGAATCTAGAGAGCATAAGCCTTCTCAAGAGCATTCTGAAACAGGAGGGGCCCATTTAGTCGACTACTCAGAAAACTTTGACGCGCCGCCTACCGAGGTCGAAGAGGGAGGTGGTTCCGACGAGGGACTCCTCGAGGTGACCGAAAGCGTTCTGGCTTGAGATCCGCAAAGGCGTGGGGAGCCTTCAGTGACGCAAACTTCTGTCCCTATTCCAGGAGAAACATGGGAACAGTCTTCTTGGGGATCTCAGTGTCTCTTGGTAGATGTACCGAATGACTATTGCGTTCCTCCACCTATTCCAGTTTTAGAGTGACGTAGATCCGAAGAAGGATCGGTGACGATCTTTATGGAGGGCCATAACTTCAATCTTATTGCTCCACAGGAAGGGCTGCAGTTGGCCGAGCAGTTCCAATTTCCTCTACAGTCCTCCCTCCGAAAGATGCCTCTTGAGTACATCGACAGTGTCATTCATTCTCTTTGCCTTACAGTAAGTATTCTCTTTGTGCGAGTTAAAGTTTGATCTTGCCATCTTGTGATCCTGAATATTGTGTCTCTTTCCAGACCTCTGTCTTAACTGAACTTCAAAGGTTAAGGAGGCAAAAGCGTGAGGATTAGTTTTCCCTCCTGGGAAAACGAGTGGCGGCACTTCAGGATACTCTGGAGAACCAGGAGTAAAGAATTGGGGAGGAGAAAAATAGGGAAATTGAGTGCCTTCAGGCAGACTTATCCTTAGCCCACGATCGTTGTAAAGAGCTGGAAGCTGTGGTACGCATCAGGGAAGCGAAACTGACGACTGTCGAAACGTTGGCTCGTCTCCGGGGGGAGTCCCTTCAAAGTACTGAACGAGAGATGACCCTTTTCAAGGCATCTGTTGCCAAAGATACTACTGAAGTCCAACTTTCTCAACATAGGTTGCTTGAACGCTTGAGGTGTGCAGAGGAGATTCTTCGGCGTGTCAGCCAATATGAGGCCTTGCCCCCTCTAGAAGGATCAATGGGTTCGGATCCTGCTCACGTTGCTGCAACCCCTGCTTCTACTTCATTGTAATAATATCTGATATGGAAATTTTTCCTTTCTGTTTCTTGTCGTGCTAGGATGTAACAATTTTTGCGAGAAGGCTTTTAAATGCCTCATCTCACTTGTTTGATGAAGTTGAGGACAATTTGAGTTCGTCATAAGAAGAGGGAAGTATCTATTCGTTTGAGAAATTTGTCCCTTTTCTGAGGGGATACTTGGCAGGTTGACTTGGGACTCTCGAGGTCTGTCATTCAATTAGGAACCTTCAAGCCGCGCGCGCGCCCATTCAGGGAGTCTTATCTCAATTCTGCTATTCATTCGAAAGGATCTGGGCGACTAAGCCCCTTCGGTCGTTAAAGACTTTAGGAGTTAGGGTCGTGTCCACCCGTTTAAGGAGTTTTATCCCATATTAGTGACACATTTGTTCGAAAGGGTCTGGGCGACTGAGACCCTTCGACCGATTAGAGATTTTAGGAGTTAGGGTCGTGTCTGCCCGTTCGGGAAGTTTTATCCCATATTAGTGACACATTCGTTCGAAAGAGTCTGGGCGACTGAGACCCTTCGGTCGATTAGAATCTTTAAAAATAAGGGTCGTGTCCACCCGTTCAGAGAGTTCCATCCCATATTAGTGATATATTCGTTTGGAAGAGTCTGGACGACTGAGACCCTTCGGTCGATTAGAGACTTTAGGCATTAGGGTTGTGTCCACCTATTCGTAGAATTTCATCCCATATTAGTGACATATTTATTCGAAAGAGTCTGGGCGACTGAGTTTTATCCCATATTAGTGACACATTCATTCGGAAGAGTTTGAGTGACTGAGACCGTTCGATCGATTGGAGACTTTAGAAATTAGGGTCATGTCTGCCCATTCGGGGAGTTTCATCCCACATTAGTGACACATTCGTTCGGAAGAGTCTGGGCGACTGAGACCCTTCGGTCGATTAGAGACTTTAGGAATTAGGGTCGTGTACGCCCGTTCGGGGAGTTTATTCCCATATTAGTAACATATTTGTTCGGAAGAATTTAGACGAATGAGACCCTTCGAGCAGTTGATGAGTGATAGAAAATATCAAAATTTTTATCAAAAGAAGAGTTCCGGGAAGTTCGGGTCATATGCTAGACAGATGCTAGCGGGAATGTAAAGCCCATGCCAACTATCTTGACCGTAGATTTGGAGGATCACCCCCTGGTTCCTCACGCAATGGTTTGGGATCTAGCCTATAAAGCGGTTCATTCTCCCGTAGTGCATTGCGCCTGTCGGGGGAAGGCAGATTTCTTCCTTCCATACTGATGAACTTCTGTAATTTTCCGCTACAGACCAAGAATTTCAGTTCATTCTTGAGTCTTTTGCACTCATCGGTTATATGGTCGTAGTCTCGATTGAAATGATGGTATTTAGACTTGTCTTTTTTAGAATCTTCTTCCGCTGGACGAGGGGGCCATCTGACATATGATTTGTTCTTTATTTAGTACAAAACCCGACTTGATGTTTCATTCAGCGAAGTATAGATATTGAACCTTTGTGAAGGCAGAACTCCTGGCTTGCCTCTCTTCGGAGAGGGCCGACGGGGTGATCAGCTGCGTTCCTTTTTGTTAGGGTGATTGCCCTATCGATCGAAAGCCTCTGCTTCTTCTGCAGCAATATATTTCTCCGCTTGGGAATAAAACTCTTAGATGGTTGTCGGGGGCTTCTTCGTGATAGAGACCTTCATATCGGAAGAACGCAAACCCATTAGGAGGGTAGCCAAAGCGATATTGTGGTCCAAAGCGGGGACTTGTAGCATTTCTGTTTTAAACCTCTCCATGAAGTCCCTAAGAGGCTCCTCCCTCCGTTGTCGCAATGATAGAAGGGATGTGGATTTCCACTTAACTCCTCGACTGATTATAAAGTGAGCCTCAAACTATTGTTAGAGTTGTGTAAAACTTTTGATATTGAGCGGTGAGAGAGAATTAAACCAGACCAGAGCATTATCTTTAAGGGTGGTGGGGAAGTGTTTGCACATCGCAGCATCCGAGAGGTCCTTGGAGACCATAACTATTATGAAATGGGCGGCATGGTCGCGGGGGTCACTTGTCCCGTCATATCACTCCAGGGATGCAGGAGGACGTCCCTTGGCATTGGTTCTGACAAGATCTTTGCATCGAATGACGATTCGCTTAGAGCGTGTAGGGGATCGTCCCTATCCTTCACGCCCGCTCTTTTAAGTTCGGTGGCCACGAGCTGTTCAATCTGTTTTCTCAGATCTTAAGGGTCATATTGAGAGACCGCCAATGGTTTTAGGAGCTCTCGCCTGGGTGGCCGCTCATATTCGGACTCTGCAGTAGATGAATGGTTGTTTGGTCCAAGGGCTCGACTGAGTTCCTCTAATTGTTTGCTCATTTTCTGGAGTCCAGACACCAATCTCTCCATTTGGGGCTGGTCCACCTACTCTGGCACTGGGGCCGCGACCTATTGTTCCTGAGTCGCATGTTGTGGGATTAACTCCGGACAAGACAGTGGGGGAGAAAACATAGAATTGTGAATAGGAGGATTAGGTGCCGGGGGAGCGATAGGTTCGGCGGGTCTAGGGATGTGCCCTCCTACAACAGGGGTGGCTCTCGAGAACGCTCTAGTCTTTGGGGCATAATTATCGAAATGACAAAAGTTTCTCTAATATGTTGCCACAAACGGCGTCAATCTGTCGGATGTGGGTTTTGACTCCACAGATACCAACTCCTTCTTCGCTCGAGCAGTAGGTGTTGATGAGTGGATGCACCTATAAAAACCGCCGAAAGGTACTCCAGCGGGGAAACTCCGACGCTCAAATCAGTAAAGAGCGGTTTTCGTATGAATGAAAAACAGATTGAGAGCTGAGAGAAAGTCGTTCCCTGTGAATAGTATGCCCAAAGTGTTAGGCCCAGAGAGCATACCTGATTTCGAGGGTTTTGAGATCTCTTATACTTGTGAGAGTCATCGCCGCTGGGAGACTTCCACCCTACCTTCCTTATCGAACTGATTTGGAAATCTCGGAAGTTAATATTCCGAATTGATCACGATCCTCATTTATCGAGAAAACTTTTATTTTCGGGAGGGATGCTTTTCTTATCTGAAAAATCTTGGAGTTGCTATTATAAAATAGGAAATCGAAATTAAGGAACCCTGACTTTCCTTTAGAATCGTTAGGGGTGCTGCCTGTCGTTCGGTCGCCCAATCGATAAGGAGTCATTGAAGACTCAACTGATTGATAGGCCAGTATTTGTTTGCCCGACCGGGGTAGCTACCTTTGCTTGGTGAGTTACGTTCGGTAGACCCGAGAGACTGAGACCTCTCGGTAGACTAATCTGGACGGTTATGGCCCCTCGGTAGATTATCGTGGTGACCGTTAGATACTGGTCAACAGGTGCTCTTTGCGGGTCTCTCGAGTATTGACTCTTTTGGTTGGGTCTTGGGCCATGTCCAATCAGAAGTCTATTCGCCTTTGAGTGCATCATCTCCGATTTTCAACATATTCATAGTTTTCATCATTGTTTATCCAATTTCTCCATCGATTGCATCATCTCCGATTTGTTCAATTTCTTAGCCATCATCACATGCAATTTCGTCGCACAATTTCAATCCAGCTACATCGATTATTTCACCGCCTCCGATCTTTGATTGTGCCTGGGTCATAGCTCGATTGTGCTTTGCAGTTCATTAGCCATTGTCTTATCTTCCACCCCCATTGCTCTAACTATCCAATCCTAGTCAAGAAAAATATTATCTCATTGTCGAGGGCAAAATTGATTTTAAAACATTTTAAAAAATAAAAATAAAATATTAATTTTAAAAATATCTTAAAATATATTTTATTTTAGAAAATAAAATAAAATTTTAAAAATATTAATTTTAAAATAATTTTTATTAAGAATAAAATTATTAATTATATAATTTTTATTTCAAAAAATATACAAATCCATATCCATTTCAAAATTAATAATTCGGGAGGGACAAAAGTCAGAGGTAACGAATGGAGACTTCAACTCGAAAACCTTCGGGAGACTTGAAGGGCACCAAAATTGACAAATGAATTTTCAAAACTTGATCTCATTAATACTATTCAATAATTCATTCATTAGTCACCCAAAAGAAGCCCACAGGTCTTCATCGTGGACCCCTTTTCAACAAACGCATCTCAATCGTGCCCACAAACGTCACTGCTCCCAAAATACACTTACCGACCCCGGACTCCTTGCTTTGGTCAACAGACTCCGAGAGTCACTGATGATGTCACGTTGCTTACGAGGGATCTTATGATGACGTCCAAGAATAATAATGATGATACCAACGTTTGATCGACTCCGTGAAAAAAAACGTTAAAATCTTTTACTCCTACTCGGACCCGATATAAAAAACAAAAAAAAAATCATATTAAGAAATCCTTTAAAAAACAACTTTATCACGAATTGATCTAAATTAATTAAAATAAAATTTTAGATATTGAGTGATGACTCTAATTAAAATAATCAAAAAAATAATAATAATGATCATGATCAATGCATAGTTAGTCCATCAGTTAGTCATAATATTCGAGTTTATATATGATAAAATTAAATATCAAGAGAGTGTTAAGGGTTTAATCTAATTTCAATCAGATTTAATCAAATCTATTATAATATTTAAGTTTCATATATAATAAAAATAGATAATAAAATAGTTTTAAGGGGTTAATCTGATTTGAATCAGATTTAATCAAATTTAATATATTTATTAGATATCGATAGTTTATATAAAAATTAATAATAATAATAGAGATTAAAAAAAATAATTTTTTTTTATTTTATTCTTTTGATCGTCTGTCGGTAACTCCTTGTGAGTGGTTAAATTACGTGTTTCCAGGGTTCTTTCTAACTATACATATTTTTTGGAATATTTGGATATACTTATAAAAGTTAATTGTTAATTTTATATTTTTATTTCAAACAAATTTTAAAAATGATATTTTAAACTTTTTTAAAAATTAATTATTAGGAAAAATATAGAACACATTAGAAAATTTGAAATTATATTCGAACATAATCACTGTAAGAAATATTAATTATGTATTTATTAACCTTTTATTTTTTTTTTCAGCTCTTCATATTTATAAAAAAGAAAGAAGATGGAATAATTAGCATTGCAAATGGTATAATTCCATTTCCGATACAAATTTTCACAAATTCTCACTAAATCACACTATTTTGATGTGAAATAGAAGTAATACATAACCCCTCATCGGTAATAAATGAAAAATGAGTTCGATTCATTTGAAATAAATTAAATCATAAAATTCATTATAAATGAACTCCCATATTTTGAATTAAATATTAAAATTTTAAATTTAATAGAATTTCTACGCTGGCTTGTAAATTTAGTTATTTACTTGATTACCCTTATAATGCCTTCTTTTCAGGGTTAATTAAAGTAAATTTTTAATTAAAAAGTAAAGTTATATAGACCCAACAAAATTTTTGTGGAATTCATTTATCATCTCCATATATATATTTGTTAATTTGAAAATTTATAATTTTTATGAAGTTATAAATGAACTCTACATGCTTTCTTTACTGTAAGGAAAAAAAAAAAAAAAAAAAAAAAGAGATGTCTGTATAAACTCCGCAAAAAATATAGAGTTTATTTGAATTCAAACAAAAACTAAATAAATTTCTTAGTTAATTATCATTTAGAACAAATATTTGTGAACAAGTTCTATATAGAGTGCCGTAACCGTAAATATTTTCCTTGTTAATATTAATATTTTTTTGCACAAATTTCAATTACTATTATTAATAATAAGTTTTTATGGCACAAAAAGTCATATTATTGGCCTGTACTGCACCATCGCGAATGACTTGTAATCGGGGAGAGTTACAAGTCATGCAGCCACAAGATGTGTGGGACAAGTTGTTTTACCTTGCCTGGTTGTTTTAGAACAAAATCGTGCAGAATGATGGCTCCAACAATACAAAGCTATCAGTGCCTGAATCGATGGAAACAGCGAAGGTGATACACAGCTTTAGCAGGCATGCAGAACCAAGGCAAGTACAAACAATTGAGATGGAGCTTCCCAGAACAAGGTAGGGCTAAGCTCAACATAGATGCGGCTTCGGCCGGATCAACAGGGGCAAGAGGAGTAATTCGAGATGAAGCAGGGATTTGGTTTAAAGGCTTTGTGGTGAATCTGAGCTTTGTTACTAACATCCTAGTGGAGTTATAGGGATAGCATATGGTTTAAAACTTTTATAGGAGTTTGGGTACTGCAGAATAGTTTTAGAGTCAAATTCTAAATTTAAAATTCAGCTCTCAGAATAGTTTGGCAAAAATTGGCCCCATTATAATTTTTTATGTATCATAGGTAAACAATAGGAGGTAATAAGGATGCGCTCCTGGTGGAAAGGCAATAGTTGTCCTCAGTATTTTTGAAATCGGGTCGGACTGACCTGCTTAACCGATTCGAATATACAAATTATATAAATATATATATATATATATATAGTGATGTCATTCGGTTTGCAAAACCATTCGACCGATCCGACCAATGATATCATAGTGATGTCAATAAAACAGATCAAACCAATAAAATTGATAAAAGAAAGTGAATTTGATAGAAGAACGAAACTTCTCCGTATGTTTTATTTCATTGTAGATATATAAGAAGGGTTTTCAAATAACCCTTAATTTGTGGATCTTGCTAATCAATCAAGGGTACAAGTCAAAGATAATCAACATAAATATAGAAAACTAATATTCTCATTAATTAATAGTATAAGTCAAATGTAATCAACATAAATATAGAAGACGAATATTTGCACTAATTTCTCTCAATACACCCCCTCAAGTTGAAGCATGGAGGTTACGGATGCCTAACTTGTCTAATAGAAAAGACAATTGATTAGAACCAAGTGCGTGAAGATGTCAGCAAGCTGGAGGTGAGAAGGAACATGCAATGTCACAATGGAGCCGAATTTAATACAGTCCCGAATGAAGTAACAATCGATTTCAATATGTTTCATGCATTCATGATAGATAGGGTTGGTAGCAATATGGAGGATAGTACAGTTGTCACAATACAATTGAGCCGCCAAAGAAATGGGAACTGTTAAATCATGAAGTAAAGTGCGAAGCCAAATGAGCTCACATACAGTACTAGCCATGGAGCGATATTCAGCTTCAGCTGATGAGCGGGATACAACAGTTTGCTTCTTGGTTTTTCAAGAGATAGGGCAGCAACTGAGACTAATGAAATAACTGGTGAGAGAATGTTGAGTAAGGGGACAGCCAGCCCAATCAGAATCACAGTAGGCATGAAGTTGAAAATCAGATGTAGATGAAAGAAAAATGCCTTGCCCAGGAGCAGATTTGAGATATCATAAGACGCGGAGAGTTGCTAACCAATGTCCCTATAGGGGTTAATGCATGAATTGAGAGAGGATGTGAACTGAGTAGCAGATCTCTGGTCGAGTAATTGTTAAGTAGATGAGCTTCTTGACAAGACGATGATATGCAGTAGGATTGCACTTTCATCCAAAGCTAATTTTTGATTTTGCTCAACAAGGATAATGGTTTGGTACCTAGCAAACCTGCCTCTTGCAAAGTATTTAATACATACTTGCGTTGAGCTAAGACAATACCTTTAGGAGAACGAGCCACCACCAATCCAAGGAAATATTTGAGAGGGCGCAGGTCCTTGATATGAAAATGATCATCCAAGTATTTCTTAACAATTTGAGTATGGATGCTATTGTTGCTAACAATAATAATATCATCCACATACTCAAGTAATGCAGTGAACAAATTGCCCTTGCGATAGATGAAGAGGGATGTGTCTACCTTTGACTGGTTAAAGCCAAATTGAAGAATGGTAGTAAAAAATTTAGCAAACTACTAACGAGATGCCTACTTTAAACCATAAAGAGATTTTCATAAGTGACATACTCGATCATCTGAAGGAGATAAGTAACCAGGTGGTGGTGTCATGTATACCTCCTCTTCAAGATCACCATGTAGAAAAGCTTTATGAACATCGAGTTGGTGTACCTCCCATGATTTGGTAGTAGTTATAGCCAATAGGGTTCAGATTGTGGTAAGTTTTGTTATTGGGGCAAAAGTTTCAGTATAATATAGTCCTTCGACTTGTGTATAACCTTTGGCTACCAAGTGAGCTTTATATTGCTTCATGGTTCCATCAGAATGATACTTGATTTTGTATACCTATTTGCAGCCGATGGATTTCTTTCCAGGGGCCAACTTAGCTAAAGTCCAAGTATGGTTTTGTTCAAGTGCCTCTAATTCTATTTTCATGGCCTCTTGCCAATGTTTGTCTTTAATAGCTTGTGTATAGGATTTTGGCTCATCATGTTTTGTGATAGCCGCAAGAAAACTAGTATTTGATGAGATAAATTTAGAATATGAGATAAAATGAGATAAGGGATGAGACGTACCTGAGGATGCATGATTTGAAGAGGGAAATTGGGAAGTATTAGTTCTGGGCAATTCAACATGGAAGTCATGTAAGTGAGACGACAATTTTCTGATACGAGGAGGGCGTGTGGATGTCAAGGTCAGAGATTGATTAAGAGTGGAAGTATCAGGTTTGATGGTAGGTAGAGAAAGTGCGTCAAGGTTAGGAGGTACAGGATTCGGGTTTGAGGATATAGGAATAATGGTGTTATCAAAAGATGCAGGCTCATTAATAGGTAAAGAAATGAGGATGGTGATGGATTGAGAAGGAGACGGATATTTAGACGAATCTTTTTCTTGAAAGGGAAAATTGTGTTCATAAAATACCACATCTCTAGAAATAAAGGTTTTATGGGTGTGTAACTCATATAACTTGTATCCTTTTTTACCATGAGGATATCCAATGAAGAGACAAGCTGAGGCATGTTTATGAAATTTGTCTTTAGGCCGAGATAAGACAGAGACATAACAAAAACATCCAAATACACGAAGATGAGAGTAAAAAGGTTTTTTGAAAAATAAAATCTCATATGGGCTTTTACCATACAAGAGAGAGATAGGATCATAATTAATCAAATATGTAGCTATTAATATGCATTATCCCCAATCCTTAATTGGTAAATTTGCCTGGAGTCGTAAGGCTCTGGCTACTTCAAGAATATGTCTGTGTTTACGTTCCACAATTACATTTTGTTAGGGTGTGGAAGCACAAGAAAACTGGGTTAAAATACATGATTAAAGGTTGTGATTTGTAAATTCAGTGTTATTATCAC
Source organism: Dillenia turbinata (assembly GCA_037126225.1). NCBI lineage: Eukaryota > Viridiplantae > Streptophyta > Magnoliopsida > Dilleniales > Dilleniaceae > Dillenia > Dillenia turbinata. The sequence continues at coordinate 19,613,517 of JBAMMX010000018.1, read as the reverse complement.
TACGAATATGTTTTACTGTTTTCCCAAATTATCGAACTGTCATCGCCAAAAAGAAAACTAACCAAGTGTAAACTTCTAATTTAGTTTGTATCAAATAAACCCAGATAATTTGAGTATAATCATTAGCAATACTTAAAAAATAGTGAGCACCAGACAATGATACAGTTTGATGTGGCCCCCAAACATCACAATAGATTAACTCAAAAGGCTCACGTGTTTTGATTGAACTATTACGAAAAGAATTATGAGTTTTTTTTGTTCGATGACAAGAGTGATAACATTTATTAAATGACTTAAAAGAGAACGAACCTAAATCATCAAGAAGAGATAGCCTATCAAAAGATAAATGTCAAGATGCTGGCGCCACCAAATGAGTTTGGAATTATAAGTAACACTAGTCGCTACCATAGGAATTTTAATTGCCCGAAAATAATAAAGACTATCACGCAATTTACTCATTTCAATCAGTTCCTCGTGAGTAGGTCCTGCAAGACCCAAAAGAAAGGAAAAAAATGGGTAACACAATTCAAAATTTTAGTTAATTTGCTAATGGAAATAAGATTACATGTGAAAGAAGGTTTGTAAAGAACATTCTTTAAAGTAATGAGTTGGGTGAGTGAAACATTTCCACGTGATTATACTGGAATAAGTGATCCATCTGAGATTTTAATTGGTGAAGAGTATGGAATGGTTGTATGAGGAGGAATAAGATTTTCATGAGATGTCATGTGATCAGAGGTGCCTGAATCCAAAACCCATTCAGTTTCATCATTGGACAAAGAAATGACTTTACCTGCAAAGCTGGCCGCCGAAGCATGACTATTTGCAAGATTAAGTATGAATATAAGTTGTGCATATTGATCATTTGTCAATCCATCAATTGGAACAATTTTGTTACTCTCAGCATTCTCCAAGTGTTGGGTAATATTGGCTGCTCTTGGTTTAGATAATTTTCTCCCTTTGTCCCATCATTCCGAGTAGCCATATAACTCAAAGCATCTTTAATGTGCCTTGCCTTTTTGCAATTATCATAAAATACTTTGGAAAGATCACGATTGCCAGTAAATTTACGATTGCCACTAATCTTGCTTGTGTTGGTAGATATCAATACTGCTGACTCAACAGATAGCAGTCGTGATGAAGTTATGGACTGTTGTCACTCCTCTTGTGCTTCAAGTGCATAAGCACGAGATAATAAAGGTAAGGGATCTGTATTGAAGATCTAAGAACGTACCATATTTTATCTTTCATTCAAACCCATTAAAAATTGATGTACTTTTTCCTTCTCATTCTGCAACAAGTGCCTTTGCAGAATCGCAGGTGCATGATGGAATTTGGAAATAGGTGCTAAGTTAATCCCAAATGGCCTTTAACTTGGTGTAATATGCTGAAACAGTCATACTCTACTGTATGGTATTTATCATCTCAGTTTCAATTGATAGATACGAGGAGCATTACCTTGTGAAAAATATTCTTCTAAATCTTTTCACATCTCTTGTACTATTACGAAAAATGCCACATTATCATATAGCGAAGGGTGGAGAAAGTTGAAAATCCAAGAAAGTATCATTGAGTTGCATTTGATCCATGTAAATTCTTCTGGCGACCCTGGTGATGGATGACAAATGGAACCATCTACAAAGCCAAATTTGCTTTTGGCTTGAAGAGCATTTGTCATGGCACAACGTCATGTGGGATAATTTTCTTTTTTAAGGAGACAGGTTACTAGCGTTGTCCCTAAGTTGTTAGAGGTATGAATAATATATGGTGATGAGGTATCATGGTTTATTTGGCGCAAAGAATTTACAAACATTTCTTCGGCTATGGTAGAAAATAAGGCTCTGATACCATGATAAAAGAAAAGAAATTTGATAGAAGAAAGAAACTTCTTCATATATTTTATTTCATTGTAGATAGATGAATTTATATACAAGAAGGGTCTTCAGATAACCTTAATTGGTGGATCTTGCTAATCAATCAAAGGTACAAATCAAAGATAATCAACATAAATATAGTAAGCTAATATTCTCACTAATTATTAGTATAAACAAATGTAATCAACATAAATATGGAAGATAAATATTTCCACTAATTGCTCTCAATAATAACCGTTGACTCATTCAAATCGATCAAAAAAATAAATGAATTTTATTTTATTTTATTTTAAAATATATAATATACAAATTATATATATATGATATCATAGTAATGTAATTCAGTTTGTAAAACTATTCGATTGATCTAATCAATTAACTAATAAATCAGTAGGTTGATCAAATTGTTTACCGATTCAATTTTACTAAAAATGTGATAGGTGTTACCACTCGAGAAGGGTATTAGCTGGTATCTAGTTTAAGTTGATCCATGCTAACGTAACCCCAAAAAAGAACAGAAAAAAAAAAATTGAGTTCTCAAGCTACGTCAGAACTAAAGTCATTTTTGTTAAAGTTAAAAGTATATTTTTATTGTTTAATGGTGGACAATCAGCAAAATAGGATATGCTTAATATCCGCGTATAAACCATTCTGGAAACTCTCCCCCCCCCCCCCCGGGGGAGGGGGGGGGGAAGCAGGGGTACTCATTTGGGTTGAGTTAATAATTTTTTGAGTTATTTGATTTGGATTATTTGAATTTTGAAGGATGTTTAATTTAATTAAAAATTGAATTGAATAAAATAAAATATAAATTAATTAATTTGAATTAAATTTGAATTATTTGATTTAGGTTATTTGGATTTTATTTATTCGAATAATCATATAACATGAAAAATTCTTTTAATGATTTGGATTAAACGATTTGGATTTTAATTAGATTGGACATGACATGTTATATGAGAATATATTATTCAAATTTTGGGTGAGTTCCGAATAAAAATCTTTATTTTTATACTCAAACCATTCATTCAAATTTTTAATCGGATAAAACTATTTACTGGATTCGATTTTTATTTACTCGAATTAAATATCCTGAATTTAATTTGGATCGAATCACCTGAACACCCCGTGCATGATATCATTTGAATGCCCTCTCTTCTGCGTCTAAGCCCAAAACTTTATAATAATAATAATAATAATAATATTACGATGTTAAGTTGACAGTTTAATATATTAAAAGAATTTAATAAATATATAAATCTTAAATTAACATAATTTTTAAATTATTTTTAATTAGGGTGATTTAGCTGTTTTATATGGTCTAAATTAAACTCTAAAAATACTTTTAAAGTTAATATAAAATATTTCTTTTGTTGCATGGCCTAAGAGTCCCGTCATAGTCAATACGTGATTCGTTGAAGGGGAGGAACTGCGTGGAGAGTCGAGCGAGTAAAGACCAAGATTTGAAACAGAGCAACGGTCAACGATGGAGCCCAGAAGCAGCCTAGAGAGGGAGAGGGATAGCGAGAACATTCGGGTAGGAACAAAAGAGATGACGGAAGCAGTGACTACATCGGAGAGGGAGAAGTGAGTGGGGACTATCCCACGTGTCCTCTCTCCATTTGACAGTTGAGGCTGCGGTCTGCTACAAGCTTGTGACCCAAGCAATTTGACTCCTCTCTCTCTCTGTCTCTCTAATCACAAAGTGCACGTTTTGGTGGCAGAGACGACCTGGACCCAACCTTTAGTACACGTGTCAAGTAGATTCTTCTTATATAATATATCCTCACCTGCAGTCTTCGATTCAGTCGTCTCTACCAATTTCCAGAACAACATCCACCGCAGGAGGACCCAAAAAGAAGGAAAATTTTCTTAATTTTTTCAAATATTGTGGGTGAATGTCGAGCGAAGAATTGAATTTGCCACCGGGATTCAGATTTCATCCGACGGATGAGGAGCTTGTGATGCATTATCTCTGCCGCAAGTGTGCTTCTCAGCCTATTGCCGCCCCTATTATTGCCGAAATCGATCTCTACAAATTCGATCCATGGCAATTACCAGGTGGGTATTTATTTATTTTTCTTCCCAATGAATAAAATTATTTTTTTTTTTCAATTTGTCGTGAAAATGAATTGGGGTTTTGATAGGTATGGCTTTGTATGGTGAGAAGGAGTGGTACTTCTTTTCTCCTCGAGATCGGAAATATCCAAACGGGTCACGCCCGAATCGGGCCGCCGGAACAGGGTACTGGAAGGCAACCGGCGCTGATAAACCTATCGGAAAACCGAAAGCTGTCGGGATAAAGAAGGCACTGGTTTTCTACGCCGGTAAAGCTCCGAGAGGAATAAAAACTAATTGGATTATGCACGAGTACCGACTAGCCAATGTTGATCGTTCCGCCGGCAAAAATAACAACAATCTCAGGGTACTTACTTTTTCTCTGTTTACTTTTTCTTCTCATTGGATTTGAAATGACAAGTTTACCCATCGAATCTCCCTTTTATTTAGTTAAATTAAAGGGTATGTTATGGTATTGACACGATATTTATGTGAATTGCAGTTAGATGATTGGGTATTATGTCGGATATACAACAAGAAAGGAAGCCTAGACAAGCAATTCACCGTAGACCAAAAGTTCGCCGCAAGATATTCCGGTTCGGTTCATGAAATTGAAGATATTGACCGAAAGCCACAAATTAATACGCCTGCTCCTGCCCCGCCACAAAATTTAATCAACGATTTCCTGCATTTTGAGCCGTCCGATTCGGTGCCCGTTTTGCACACCGATTCAAGCGGTTACGGATCCGGTTCCGCGTCCGAACATGTCTTCTCACCCGACTTCATTTCCGAGGTTCAGAGCGAGGCCAAGTGGAATGAGGGTTTGGAAAATGCCCTCGATTTTCAGTTTAATTACATGGATGCCAGTGAGTTCAACTTCGGCGGCTCAGATCAGATCAATAACCAATTCCAGGACAACTGGTTCACCTATTTTCCTCCCAGTTCTTTCTGATCGATCATCTTCCCATCATAATCACCCATTCTACGTACAGTCTATATTAATATCGTGCGATGGTATACACCGGATCCTTACTCCGCTGAGCACGGGTGGATGTTAAAGTTAATTCTCTCTCTGTCTCTCTTGGCGGAACCTACGAGGAAAGTCGCAGGGTCAAAGCTAACATGGTCCAATCTGATGTTGGTAGGACCACCGTAAGGCTGGATATGGTACATGAAGCTGCAAGATGTTGACTAGACAAGATGTGATTCGACGGTTTATATTCATGATTATTACTATTCCCTTGTTAATGTGTATGACCAGTAGGAAAGGCCAGAAAAAAAAAAAGAAAAAAAAAGAAAAGGGATATTGTTGTAGTTCAATGGTGGTAGGTTTGTAGCACATTTTTTCGATTCTTAATTGATAAGCAAATATATTTTTTGAGATGAAAATAGAAAAGTCATTACGTGTGAAAAAAAATTATGACATGTCAACCTAAGACTTTTAGGCTTTGACATACGAATCCAGAATATTCCTCCAACAGAACATTGAAGATTGAGAAATTCTCTCTTTTTTTTTTTTGGCTGAGGGGTTGTTAACCATAGACTAACCCTGATTTGAAAAATTCTGTCTTTCCTTAACCTAAATAGACAGTAAAAGGAAAATATATATATATATACATATATATATATATATATATATATATTTATTACAAATCTTCAATACCAAGCGTAAAAATCTAAAAATTATATTTTTTTCTTTTTTTAAATAAAAAATTTGAAGGAACTTAAAGATCTCGATATTTTGCACTAATAATTTTCAAAAATACTTGCAAGAATAACATACTCTTTATATATATACACACACAAATTAAAAATTATTGTCTTTATTTTCAAATATAGAAAAAATAATAGTACCCAATGATTTCAATCAAATAATTGTACCCAAAAGAAAAGAATTTTTTTCTGCTATCATGGAAATGCAAAATCAGACGATTCCTCATGTACGATGGCTAAGGATCACATGCTTGTTTTCAATATAAACCATGTTGCTTTGCTACCAGATGCTTAAGTGTTTGCGCCAAGGAAAGGATAACGCATGGCTTTAGTACTTGAGATTTGGATATTTGAACTTTGTTGCTCTCAAGCTTCTTCGAATATGAAAACGGTAAACGGTAAAGGATAAAGCGTGGCAAAAATACGTCACAATATCCCTTTTTTTTGGGAGCAGCTTTAAGCGACTCGCATTGGCTGATGCAAGATCCAAAGGCCACAAGTTTCATGCGAGATGCAGAGTTTCAAGAAGATTTGACACTTGGAACTGGGGCAGCAACATGTAATGCCACAAGAAAAAGAACAACTCATGGTGCAAAATGAAGATTCTATTACCACTATCCTATCACCCCTTGTGTCATCGTGGGCAGAAGATAGTCCCACACCAGGAAGTACGAGGAGCATCCAAGATCCATATGAGGTAACATTGGTTCTCTTATTTTCATGTGTCCTTTTTGGCGAATGAAGAAGTTATTTCTTTTGAAAATGCAATCAAAGTTGGAAAATGGAGAGAGAGGCTATGGATGAAGAGATAGGTTCCACAGAAAATAGTAGAATGTGGGAAGTCACTTTTCTTCCTCCTGTGTCTGCACATAATTTTTTACATTTTGCATGACCATAGATTTCATAATTTACACCAATACATATACAAATACATAAACTGATGTACAATAAACATGTACAAGAGAATTCAATTATTTCATTTCCTACTGGAAAATGTTCCAGTGTTGGCTCAATGATTTCTCATATATAATCATAATGTGACATAGGATTGGAACTTGGGAATACGACTGCAATCTGAAGGGCCCCATCCAATCACTTCCTTCTCATTGTCATAAACCACAATTTTATCTTGCATTGAGATATCTGATAAGAAGGAAAGGTTCAAGCAAGATTATCAGAAATTCTTTATTATTATTTTTATCTTCTCTATTTTTTAATAAAATTTCCTACCTCCAATGATGTTGAAGTTTTGAAGACCCACTTCAGTACCATTGAGAATTCCCAAGCAGGCATTGCCTTTTGCCTACAGAAGAGTTCCATTACCAATGCGCTGCTGACAACAATGTGCATGGAAAATGAAGCATTGGAAGAAACTTACTGAGATTATTAAATATGATTCGGGCAGAAATTCAAATTGTGTTTTACTTCTCCAACCATCGCTGAAGCTCAATGCTATGGGCCTGAAGTATTTGCGTACCTCGCGTACAGTTTTGAAAGGTTTCCTGCCTCGCCAGCAGAATGGGAGTGTCCTGTCATCTGCAGCTTCTTTCAATGGCTTCCCTATCAAGTCCCTAATCATCTGGTATGCAGCAAAGTGTTTTCTGTCCTTAATTCTTTGTTTCATGTTTGTGATATTGACGAAATGTCTTTAGAATTTTCTACTCACCCAAGAAATCAAAGCTTGATAAGGTTGGAAACTCAGGTAAGTATAGGAGCTCCCACTGTCAAAAGCTACAAGAAGATTCTTAATGCCTGTGGATTTCCCACCAAGAATTAATTCTGCAGAACCCGGTGAGTAATGCTCACTGCATCGATTAAAAAGTTCGCGAAAGTTTACATTAGAACAACTGGAAGGGTTAATTTGAAAGCTGATTTTTGAAATCAAAACAAGCTTCTTACTTGTAATCACGTGACATTGGTGTCCATACTAGGCGTGAAGGGTCAATGAAACTTTCTCCTAAGAAAAGGAACCCTCCACCTTGCCCATTTAAGCAGTGTCCGAACACATTCCTCACCAGACCCTGTTCATAGAGCTGTGTCACTATGCTAGATTTACCTCTGCCAAGACCAAGAACGCCATCCAATGGATGATAAGATGCACCAGGTAGTTGATCATACCCGCATCTGTACACAACATAAGGTTTTTCGAATCCAATAAGAAAAATAATCATTCAATCATTATGTCCTTGTCCTCCATATGGTGCATAAAGGAATGCATCTCATGCAAATTATTCTCAACGAAGATTCATGTAAGATATATTATGGCACGAGGCTGAAAAAGTGCCACCCAAAAGTATTCATCATACAATTACATAGCAAAATGAAGCATGCTTCTATCTAATGACAATCATAATCCATGTTAAGAGACGTCCAATCGAATATTTCCCCATCCAAATACAATTTTTTTCCCCATTTTCAGTTTTAGTCTATATGCAATTAACAAAGTTATAATCCTTACATGAATGATAATTAACATAACAATGAAATTGTCATGTCTACTTACCACAGCACAATATGTACGATTTCATGAAACTAGCAACACCAAGGTGAAACTAGCCTTCCCCATCCATAAACAAGTAGAAGAAAAAGATGCTGAAGCATATCAAATTTGCTGTTATTTCTAGCAGTGTGCAAAACTTTCATCGATAAAATTGGGAGTACAAGCTTAGAAGTTAGCTGCTAAAGAATTTTTCCTTTTCTTGTTTTACCAAGACATTAAACAATTGAGATCAAACAATATTAAAAGCTCAAACAAATAAAATTAATAAAGAGCAACAAAATCTGATTAAACAATTACATATTGAAGAAATTTGCAGTGTTACCAACCCCATTGCTAGAAGAGGACTAAAAGGGATGCCGTTAGTGAGATTGAGGTGAAAGGCATCCTTAACTAGGACACCAAGAGATGAACCACCATCAGCGTATTCAACCTCATAATCACATTGCTCTGGGTTTTCACATTTGTAATCTGGGGGATGAAGAGAAGCGCAAATTGGATCCTTACAGATCACCATGTTTTTGCTAGGTCTGTAAAGAGGATGAGGGGCCTGGAAAACAAGAATGAATACATTTTAGGATCTCATTTTAGGATTGCATGAGCAACAAGACGAAGTTATAAATTCTTGGAAATGAATTGCTTATGGAAACCAAAGTACTTGTAAGTTTCTCATAAATAAGGGAAATCAATGGCCGCAGCAAAACATTAATTATACGACAATCACATTCTTTTGTGAATGATTGTACCTTGGTGCAACGTATACAAGGAGCATCACACTGGAGCCATGTGAGGTCACTGCCTGTGTCAAGATCAAGGAAGTAAGGTTTTGATGGCTGGCCTATGTTGAGGGGTACATAGTAGAACCTGCAAAAAGGGTGGTGGGGGGGGGGGTTTAATTACTAACATGATGATAAGACTCGATCAGACTTTGGCTTACCATTCATAAAATTACACAAAGATGCAAAATCAATTGGGCAGAAGAATATAACTTATATCTGTCCTTAAAAGAACAATTTTTCAATCATAACCTGCAATGTTGGTCATTCTATCTACTCAAGCTTAGAAAATAATGGCAAATGATGTAAATGAAATTGAGTATGAAGGTTGGGTGGGCATACCCTTGAGGATAGACGTTGCCCTGAACGGGGAGGACAACAGAGTTACCATATTGGTTAAACACCACAGACGGCGAAATCAGTGGTGGGTATGGAAGAGCCAACTTCCTACTTCTCGTCTCCCTCCGATCAGATGCTAATGACTCAAAAGCACACAAACCCATTATCACCAGCATCACCACCAGCAAACCCTTCATCTCTCTCAACTGTTTGAGAAAATGCCTGACCGAGACAAAGGGGGGAGTGGGGGCAGCACATGACAGGTTTGGCGTTTTATATGCTTCCCTCTGATAAGCGCCTTAAAATTGACAACAAAACCGTGTGCAGATGTAATCTGATTCTTTCTTTTTGAATAAGTGTTTGCTTTGCATAGATTTCATTCTCTTCCTCTGATGTTGGGTTTTGTTTGAATTGGAGATCCTTTTTATAAGATTCTTATATCCCTAAATTCAGAATTAATGTCTCTTTGCCTTGAGCAAATCAACCTTAAGGAGGTTCTTTATTCCTTTCCTTCCCTCTCATACCTCACAATTGTCCCGGTGATGCTACCACCTTTTTCTTTAACCTTAGCTTGGGAAGGGGGAGTAACGAGACAGCGACCGCAACTTTTAATATTAACAAAAATTTAGATTATTTAAATAGATATTTAATTTAAGTCAAACAATTATTTAATTTTACACTCTAGAAGATGATTATTCATGAAAATTTCACAAGAGAATAAAATGATTTTTTTTTTTTTTTAGTTGAGGAAAATTTTTATGATTCAGAAGATTGAGAGTATATATATATTTTTTTAAAATATCTTATTTTATGAAAATTAAGATTTTAATTGATTTGTCTCTGTTAATCATAGTTCAATTGCATCTTTAAACTTATAATCAAAGCAAAAATTGAACGAAAGGAAGCTAACCAAGGAGTTTTACGACATTTGAAGAAGTTCGGTTCAAAGCTTAATCATCCAAAGTGCTCTCGCATCTCTTGATTTCTTCGCTCTTCCTCTAGATTTACTTTACTCTTTACTTTGCTTGTGTAAAAGGGAATGAATTTTGGATTTATTACTGTTGTGTGTGTGTGTGTGTGTGTATTGATTTCTTCTTTCTCAATGATGCTTTGATTCTCTTGCCCAGGGATTAGATGTAGTCTTTGGTTTTTCATATGGGTTTACTATGTGTCAGGGATTGTTGAGTTAATTTTGTACTTTTGTGCTTAATGCTTGTGATTGTTTGGCAATCAATTGCTTGGTTTAAAGTGTTGTGTGAAGTAATGAGAATGGAAGTATAACAGTAGTCGATCTGATCTAATGAACTGATGTATTAAATCTTTTAATTAAGTTTTGAATTTAAAATTTAAAAATAAAAAAAATTATATTGGAAGAATCATCCCATAAATAAAGCCTTTTAAATATTCAAATTATATTAATTAAAATATGATTTAAGAAAAAAAAAATAATAATGAAAGTGAAAGCATAACATTAGCTCATTAGACATCATACCTAGGGTTCAGTTTTCCCATGAATGGATCACCCTCCCTTTGTGACGCTCAAATAGGTTGTCATAGAGTTTAACGGGGAGTTTGTATTGATGCCTATGATTTTAGTATCACTACACGTGTTATGCCACGAAGGTGGGCAACACATACCCTAGGGGACTTGGTCATCAACTTCACTGAGGAAAAACACTCAAACAAGACCATAATACACACTAGAAGGCCTTAGATGAACTCTAAACCTAAGGCTCTCAAACTATCTCCTTTTAGTTTAGCTTTTTAGGCGCCACCCGATATACATGACGAGAGATATTGTGTTGGTGTTAAAAGAAAGTCTACAAATAGGAGAATGCAACTGGTATCCATGTCGAGGTGATCTTACAATGTTGAAAGGATGATTTGTCGTCTGTTTCCTCTGGTAGGGTCAAAACAAAATAATAATATAAAGGAGAAGAGAAAAGGGGAAAAAGAAAATGCTTTGTTGGCACCATCTCTTTTTCTCTTTTATTTTATTACTTTCTTCTGTTAGGTAACTGGAATTCAAGATCAAATTTCTCACTTTGCTTTGTTTTCAGATTGTGATCTTACAATTTTTTTAAGTGCTGTCAAGGAAGAAAAATGGAAAAAAGTGATCAATGATGAAATTGATGTTATTGAAAGAAATAATACTTGGGATCCATGTGATCTTCCGATTGGACACAAAACCTTTGGCGCAAAGTGGGTCTTCAAAAGCAAGTTGAAAGAAGGTGGTGAAGTTGACAAGTACAAAGCATGCTTGGTGCCAAGGGATACAAGCAGCAATATGGAATTGACTATACATAAAGCTTTTTCTCCCATTGCAAGGCATGACACTATCAGATTGATGGTTGCACCGGCGGCAACAAAGAATTCTTGGTCCATTTTTCCAACTAGATGTTAAATCGGCATTCTTGCATGGGTACTTGGAGGAATAAGTATTTGTTGAACAACCCCTCCGGGGCGCGACAAGATTGGAAATGAGCATAAAGTTAATTAAAAAAAAACCCCCTTTTGAGCTAAAACAAGCCCACGGGCTTGGTGTAGTCCCGACGTATTAGATTTATTTGATATACAAACACAACAAAAATATATTTTTTTAAAAAATTAATAATTTAAATTTCGGATAAATATTTTGATACATAGAGCCTCAAAAATCAATTGAATTGTGAATCACAAAATTTGTAGTTAGATGGTGATCACGTGATCAAACCACCATCGCAATACCACAATGTCTCAATCCAAAGTCTGATGATCTAAAATGACGGAGAAAATTTTCTATTCGAAATTTTGTCGATGCTCTCTTAATCTCTCATTTGGCAATTCTCAATTGCCTTCATTGTTCTTCTCTTTCTCAGTCAAGTGTATGAGTATCTCATGAACTCAAACTTTTAGGAATGCATACTATGCAGGGAGAGAGAGAGTTTTACACAGAGATTTTTGGGGAGTTAGAGATAATGGGTAACCACCCATTATCCCATAATACAATTCTTTTTTTTTTTTTGGTACTTTTGGTAAATACCTCAATGTAGACATATTAATATACATCTCTCACTTGCATACGAGAACATTTTACATCGGTTACAAGATCATAACTCATACGATCTTTTACATCAACCTATTAGACTTTCATACAAGATTGAACGTTGTGCGATCGATGAGTATACCTGTGAGCAAAGATTTCTCGATGCACCTGCTAGAATGATCGAGAGGCCACCGTTAATACAAAAAAAAAAAAAAAAACTCATTGTTCCCTAAATTCAACGCAATCACATCCATCGAGTCACTTTTCTCATCGAAAGTAATTCCCAATCATTGTTTGATTGTATATATATTATTATGTTTACATCCCAATATGGAGAAACATAATAGGCTAGTTGGTGAATATAACACAATAATATAATATCGATTGGTCTTTCTTTTCCCAAACTCGAATCCATCAACCTCAATTTAGCTATTTTCCTAGACTTACCTCTTAGACCCCAATTTATCTTTCGTGCCATAGGTAAACAGACTAAAGTAACAAACACTGAATCAAAACTTCTAAAAATAGCCGAAAAAAATAAGAGTACAAGAGATCTTACCCAAAAGATCTCGAGTTTCACATAGTGGGGTAGGGGGATAAAGATCAGATTATTGTCTCATGTGATATAACTCCACTATCCCTAGTTGACTTATCACACGTGGTATGAAATACGTGTCATAGTGTTACTTCTCCATCTCTCAAAAGAAAATACGTCAAATTTCTCTAATACTGTGCAGGTATGAGATTCAATTTACACATAAGACTGTATTTGGAGATCTCAGAGAGAATAATTCAGAAACTATATCATAAATCGCAGGTGATATCTGAGATTTCAAATCTAACTACTTACAAGCAACATGGATGTGAGTATATCTATGTCGGTTATATCACATATGATTTCATCCTGAACACGTATCAGGACAACTTATATTCTAATAGAGTCACTCTCAAAGTCTCTTACAACTAAAAACCATCTCATCTCTGCTCATTCAAAGCTGGAGGTGGTCACTCGTATGAGGGAGTCGACACGCCTGCCTGACATATATTTTATTACAAAATATCACAAAATCAATAAGTGCAATAAATAAGTGACTAAATAGTGCACATATATCATATAAAAACAATTAGCATCATCAGTAAATAATGAGAAATGTCAAAATTCACGTAAACCCAACGATTCCGTATGTCTCACAAAAGAATCTCTCGCAGTGGGTTTGGTAAAGGGATCAGCCGCATACTGTGTAGAAGTATGCTTAATTTGTCACTTCAATCTTCTCGATGATATCTATTATAAAATAGTAGCAGATATCAATGTGTTTGGTCCTACTGTATACTTAGGGTTTCGGTGTGGTTAATGGTAGCCTGATTTTTTATAATAAATTATCACTGACCTCCTATTATCTGTCATAACCTCTAAATCATTCGAAAATCTCCGTAACCAAATACTCTTCTGAACTGCCGTTAAACATGCCACAAGTTCAGTCTCTATCGTAAATAGAGATACACAGATTTGTTTTTTACTACTCCAAGACAACAAATCTTGATATCGATTTGCACTAATCCAGATCGCCACCTTAGTTGGCGTCTGAATATCCAACGAGACGTAAATCACCTCCTCCATAACACTGGGAAAGGTTTGTAGTTCTTTTGAGATATCTTATAATCATTTTCATTGCTTTTCAGTGATCCCTTCCAAATTTTGATTAATACATACTCACCAGACTGACTGTAAAATCTGGTCGTGTTCACAACATTACATACATCAAACTATCCATTGCACTAGAATAAACAAATTTACTCATCTCTTATCTTTTCATGAGTTTTAGGACATATGTCAAGATTTAGACCTTCACTTTTAGTTATAAGAGTATCTATGAGATTGTAATCGCTCATCTCGAAGCGCTCGAGAACCTCCCTGATGTAGGACTCTTGTGAAAGAGTTAATACCTGTCTCGAATGATCCATTTGGATCTTAACCCTAAGGAAGAACTGAGCCTCACCCATGTCTTTCATATGAAAACTGGACGATAACCACGTCATGATGGTCATCAGATACTCTGTTGTTTCTAGTCAACAGAATATCATCCACACAAAAGAACATGATCACAAAGGAATCAGAAAAACGTATAAGGTACATGCAATGATTCTTCTTGATCATCATGATACCATAAGATATCACCTCCTCGTGAAATCTCAAGTGCCACTACCTGGATAAATGCTTAAGGTCATATATCGATTTCTGAAATCAACAAACCTTATCCTCCTGATCTATAGGAATAAAGCCAGATGACTATTTTATGTAGATCTCCTCATCCAAACTTCCACTTAAGAAGACAGACTCAATGTCCATCCGGTGCCACTCCAGATCTATATCCGCGAGAATCGCTAAAAGTAAACAGATTGAAGTAATCTCATCCTTAGTCTGAGTATAACCCTTTGTTACCAGATGGGTCTTATACCTCTCCATCGATCCATTAGCCTTTCTCTTGATCTTGAGAATTCACTTGTTCTCAATGAACTTTCCATCCTCAAGTAAATCAATTAGGTTCCAAACCCTGTTAATTCTCACTTATTCCATCTCTTCATCCTTGACCTTCAACCAATGGTCCATTGCAAAACCCTCGAAAGTCTCCTAGACCATTTTGGGTTCCTCATCATTTTCAGGAATAACAATGAGGGACTCACCCTCAATTGGGAACGACGTTTAAGTACGTGTCCACGAATGATACTACGAGGAGGAGGGAACCGCTTCTTCTTTAGATGGATCACTATTACTAGGACCAAAATCCGTAACGAGTTCTTGGGTCCCTCCACTGGGTTGAGCTGTGCCATTAGGGTTATCCATTTAATAGAATGAAAAGTCCTAATTGATTTCACCTCTTTTAGGAAAATCATTCTCAAAGAACGTGATATCACGAGACACAATCTCAATAATAATGTTGTTCGTATACTCACCTAAAACTACATTTCCCTTGGAGTGTTCTGAATATCTTATAAAAATATATCTCTTTTCTCGCAAGTTTAACTTGTCGTGGGTGAAAGAAATCGTGAACATATGTGTCACAACCACATGGATTCAAGTGGTTAAGGTCAGACTGTCTCCCTATCCAAAACTCATATGAGATACTAACTACGGATTTTGATAGAACATGATTGAGAACATATGTTGCCGCCAATAATGCATCTCCCCAATAGGATACGGACAAATTGGCCTATACCATCATTGACTTCACCATATCCAATAAAATCCTATTCCTCCTCTTAGCTGCTCCACTCCACTGAGAAGTAGTAGGAATAGTCAGCTGTCTCGTAATGTATTCTCAAAACAGAGATCTTTAAGTTGTTCAGATAAATACTCGCACTCTCAATCAGTTCTGAGAGTTTTCACTCTCAAGTCTAACTGATTTTCAACCTCGCTAATAAATCTCCTGAATCATTCAATGTCTCAGACTTGTGTGAAATCAGATAGATATAATTGAAATGCGCGTGTAATCGTCTATGAATAAAATACACAGCTCTATTTTGGGCTCTCATTTATATAGGCCACAAGCATCGGAGTGGATCAACGGCAATGGAGTCCCAGCTCTCATTGTCTTGCCAAATGGTTTTCTTATAACTTTGCCGGTTAAACAAAACTCACACACGGATAACTCGACCCTGGTTAGCAAGCTTAATCGACCACTCGCTGCTAACTAGTACATCATCTCTCACCTTGGAAGCATAATAATAAATACCATTAAAAGGAATCACATCCAGTACTATAGTCTATTATGGACTAAACCAGAACAAATCAAGAAATTGTCGTAATGAATGGAAACTAACGAGTTTCCAAAAGATAAAACATAACCTGTACGGTTTAAACAAAGTACAAAAAACAAGTTCCATCATATATCTAAGGCATAAATCCTCCTATCCTGAGGACTCACTTAGTGCTCCTATTTATACGTGGTTAGTGACTCCTGAATCTACAATCCATAGAAGAATAGACTCAATGAGCATCACGGTAGATGAGACAAAGTTCAAACCGCGAAAAGAATAAAGACATTCATTTCGCTTATCACACTCACGAGCGAAATAACTAAATCTACTACAGATGTAGCACTTCACCTTGGCCCTATGCAGCTCCTTCTTCCTGCGCTTTAGTACTCTGTTATCAGATTTCTCGGATGACTTCTTCTTGCCTGGATCTCAGGTCTTCTTTTGTTTTATATTTGGTGGTTCGGGATCTCTTACTCGACTCCGCTGTATAAATATTACCTGAGTGTGGTCTACTCGCCTCTAGATGCACCTCCTCAAGCTTATAGTGCCTACTCATATTAGTGAAAGTACGAATATTCTCATCTACGTAAGATAGGATTTTATGGTTTCCCATGAATCAAGCAAAGACTAGTTCACACATAATATCTGAAGCTTATCCGATGATGGCTCTCCCATGTTCTTTAAAGAAATGATCATACTCGACATATGCATGAGACACTATTTCATGCTATGATCCTGCCTCTTCTTATGGGTAATAAATCTATAAGTTATCATCCTCAGCTTAGAAATTGACTTAGAGCCAAATTGTTCTTCAAGAGCACACTAGACTGAAATTATAATAGGATACTATTCATAAACCACGATCATGTCATCGTGCATACAGCTTGAAAGGATTACCCTAACCTGGTGATTCTGCCTCTTTCATGCACAAAACGTCTCATGTTCTCGTCTCTCCTAAGATGTGGTATCCTCCCTAGGGTCCACCATCTTGTGTCTCAATATTTCAGTAAGATTTTGCTCCTTGAGGATAAACTGAGTCTCCCAGTGCCAAATGTAGTAATTATCACCATTCAGTTTATCCCATTGCAAAGATCCAATACAACGATTTTGCAAACAGTTATAGATACATTAGTGACTTATTGATACTTATTCTTATATTTTGTGCACCTAACGAATCAACAAATCCTAAATGATTCGAGTATAGACCTCAAAGCGAGCGTTTAAGTCAACGGACACCATACATTACAATCTAGAATCGCATCTTATCATTCGAATTTAGATTTGGTATACAAAAACCCATAAAAAATCACAAATAATAGCATGGGACCCTTAGAAAATTGGAAAAATCCAAATCGGAACGACTTGATGCGTTGCCAGATATCCCACGTGTCGCCACACGCCTACACGCGCTGGCTACAGGTTGGGGCACGTGCTAGACACACAGCGCCTTTGGAACGCACCCTCATAGCGAACTGGGTTGCGTCCCGGGTCGGGACGCGGGTTGGACCCGGATCCGGGTCAGAACGATCCAGACTCCGACCCGGATGCTCACGCACCTTAACGCGTGTACATGCCAAGCGCCCACAGGTCTGGGTCGGGTCTTCTCTGCCGACATTCTGCAGTCGAGTCCCACGACCCGGCTATCGAAAAATACTTTTATGGCTAGTTTTGAGCACCAATTTTGACTGTAATTCGAAATTAGACTTCATCCAATTGTCCTAACTCGATTATTTGGAAGTTTTAGGCCCTAATCTTGAACAAATTAACAATCTCCATTGTGGCCCTTCATGGCCAACTTGGAAAACCCAGTTTCTGACGATGGAAATACACAATATACATACCAAAATGTAGATCAGAATAGAAGAAATACATTTAAACCAATTTCATAAATCAATTTGTCTTCTAACGCGGTAAATCTAAGGTTTAAAGTCTCATGGTCACTATTCATGGCCGAAACTTCGACCATTAGTTTCATACCCTAAGCATATTCAAAAAAATTATGAAAAAATTATATTCATGATCTATGAGTGATGGGCAACTTCGTGGTATAATCAGATTCACAAAATTCATTTATGATCCAAATCATAAATTTTTACTCTACATATTTTATACCAAAAAATTCTGAAAATTATTTTATATAAATCTAACTATTGCTCTGATACTAATGTTAAATTTATTTGATCCATAAACACAGCGAAAGCATATTTTATAGAAAATTAAATAATTCAAATTTCAGGTAAATATTTCAATGCGTAGAATCTCAAAAATCAACCGAACCGTGAACTACAAAATCCCTCGATCAAAATTCAAGATCAAGATGGTGATCACGTGATCGAACCACCATCGCAATATCACAACATTTCAATCCAAAATCCGGTGATCTAAAATGATGGAGAAAATTTTCTATTCAAAATTTTCTGGATGCTTTCTTAATCTCTCATTTGGCACTTCTCAATTGCCTTTATTGTTCTTCTCTTTCTCAATCAAGTGCATAAGTTCCTCATGAATTCAAATTTTTAGGAATGCATACTATGTAGGGAGAGAGAGAGTTTTACACAGAGAGATTTTTGGGGAGTTGGGGATAATGGGTAACCACCCATTATCCCAAATTCATTTTTTTTATTAACTTTTGGTAAATGCCCCAACGCGTGGGCATATTAAACTACACATTGAGAATTATTTTCTTAAAGTTGGTTTCTCCAAATGTCCCTACAGTGGTATCAGAGACGGTAGATTAGTGAAAATATGTGAGGTAGCAACAAATTTCTTTCATCTATTTTATTCACGCAATGGCAACTAATTCCAATTTTGTGCAAGCAATCATCCCACACTTTGAAGGTCACTATGATCATTAGAGCATGCAAATGGAGAACTTCTTGAAGTCCAAGAAGTATTAGCAGATTGTTGAATTTGGAGTAGCATAAGTAGCAGCCGGAGTAACATTGTCGGAGACACAAAAAGCAAAACTAGAAGCTAAAAAGCTAAAGTACCTAAAAGTAAAAAATTATCTTTCAGGCTATTGTTCATCCCATCTTAGATACTATTCTTTGCAATGAAACTTCCAAGGATATTTGGTATTCTTTGAAGAAAAAGTATGAAGGCTTTATCAGAGTGAAGCAAGCATAGCTTCAAGCATTGGGAAAGAATTTTGAGACATTGTGATGAAGGATGGCGAGTCTGTCACTAGCTACTACGCAAGAACAATGGAGATCAGCAACAAGATGTGGTTCCATGCCAAGAAGATGGACAACGTCACCATCGTGGAGAAGATTCTATGTTCCTTAACACCAAAGTTTAATAATGTTGTCTTTGCAGTTGAAGAGTCAAAAGACAGATACACTCTCTCTTAATGAATCGCAAAGCTCCTTATTGATCCATGAACAAACAATGAACTATGGTTAAGAGGAGCAAGCTTTGAAGGCTTCTACTACTATTTATTCCTCCAATTCTAGAGGGAAAGGAAAAGGAACAGGTAAAGGTACAGGAAGGGGAGATCAAAGCAATAGAGAGGGTAACAGATAATTCAGAATTGATGGTAGCCGATTTCAAAGCCAAGGCAGAGGACAGGATCAACAATCTAACAAATATAAGGTAGAGTGCTTTCGATGTCATAAATTTGGTCATTATTGATATGAATATTATACAAAGTTGCCTAACAACAAGAAAAGGGAGAGCAATCAAATTTTGCAGAAAAATAGAAAGTAGAAAATTTGTTGATGGCGTTTCAAGTTTTTCAGGAAGCTCATGAGTCAGACATTTGGTATGTAGATTTTCATAAGTTGCGGCAACCACATGTGTGGAAATCTTTTTTTTTTCTTATCTGAATGAAGATTTTCATTCCATTGTAAGCTTTGAAGACTGCTCTACTGTCAATGTAGCAAGGAAGGGAGACATTAAGATAAAGACCAAAAATGGTTTTACCGAAATAATTTCTGATGTTCTTTATGTTCCTAACTTAAAAAGTAATATGTGGAACACTAGTCAGTTGCAAGAGAAGGGTTATGTAATTACTATTCATTATGGTGCTTGCAAAATATATGATCCTTCTGGAGATGCTATTGCTGTTGTACCAGTGATTTCAAGCAGGTTGTTTCCATTGAAAATTAAATGTGCAACATCTTGTTTGACGGTTGAAGTGAAAGACTTATCATGGCTTTGGCATTATAGATAAGGTCACTTAAATTTTGGATGATTAATGATTAAAGGCACTGCAACAAAAAAATATGGTGACAGGTCTTCCTCAAATTACTACTCCTTCCTAAGTGTGTGAAGAATGTGTTGTTCGCAGGCAACATCATTCTTAGTTTCCTAATGGTTAGACATGGAGAGGAAATGATGTTTTGGAGCTACTGCATTTAGACATTTGTGGTCCAATAAACCCATCTTCTAATGGAGATAAAAAATACTTAATCAACTTCATTGATGATTTCTCTATTAAAACTTTGGTTTATTTTTTATAGAAAAAATTAAAAACTTTCTCTACATTTGAAAACTTTAAAGCTCATGTTGAAAATGAAGCAAGAAAGACTATTTAGACCTTTTTGTATAGATCATGGTGGCAAATATTGCTCAAAAGAATTTGATGCTTTTTGTACAAAGCATGGCATTCGTAGAGAGCTTATAGTCACATATACACCATGGCAAAATGGTGTATCAGAGAGGAAAAATAGAACGACTCTCAATATAGTGAGAAGCTTGTTAGTAAGAGGAACAGTTCCAAAGGCTTTCTGGTCGGAAGCAGTAAATTAGAACATTCATGTTTTGAACACAAGTCCAACTTTTACTGTTCAAAATATAACACCAGAAGAGGCTTGGAGTGGAAGAAGACCAGCTCTAGATCACTTTAGAATTTTTGGATGCATCGCATATGCCCATATCACAGATGAGAAAAGGAAGAAACTTGATAACAAGGCTGAAAAATGCAATCTTCGTGGTATAAGTGAAGCATCCGAAGTGATGGACCTCCACAATTTCTCTAGTAGCAACACACTTAAACGAGAATGGGCCTGTGCCGCCCCGGTATACTGAAGAGATCCGATTCCGAAAGGGTCTTAATCGTTCCGTCCAACCGAATGGTCTATTGTTCGACTGAACTTACAAAAGGTTTGGTGGAACCGAACACCCTCAACCGATAGCCATCAAAGAGATCGAACACATTCATCTCCCTTAATCGCTAACATCCAATCGGTAACCAACTGAGTTCTCCACTTCGGTACGGAACATATCTTCCATATACGGAAGGAAACCTAACAGGTCTAATCAATAAGTCAAAAATTTCTCTGTATAATTCAGTTGTCTAAGTAGTTGCAATATCGAATCTTTCGTGATCATAAATTCGGAATCCCCGGATGAATTCTTAAAGAAACTAGGGTTTCACAAATCCCGCAGCGGCACGGATCTAAGAAGAGCATTATATAACATCAATGGGGGTATCAATCCAGATAAGTTTTTTGACCCTACACAAGGCACACAGAGTTCAAAGGAGATCGGATCTCCCCCCTCTCTCAGTCTGTTTATCTTTTCCTTTTAAAAATCGCTCTTTCTGATTTGAGTGTCGGAGCCTCCTGTCATGCCCCGAACCGGAAATCGTGAACAGCCGCCCGTTGCCCTGGATGCCGGCTGTATTTCTACAGAAAATCGGGCAGAACCTCCCCATAAATCGGAGGTCTCCCATATACAAATAAACCTGTATACCTGTATAATTTAAAATCATCTTGCAAATTAAACAAATGGCCATCCCGGCCTCTCCAAAACCAACAAATCCCGCAACCGACATCCAGAACAAAGTAAGGCTAAATAAATTACCAGCAATCCTAGCCACAGACCTCTACTGTCATGCCCAACTAGAGCATGAGCAGCCGCTACACCGAGCGGGCTTAAGTTTTTATACAATTTATAATAATTTTTCCAAATATTATTCAAATACGTACAATTGTCTCAATGCAAATGAAATATGAGAGTTTCGCAAATAAATATACATAAATTATACAGTCATCTCAAAATAAGTACACGGCCAACTACGGACCTTAACGAGACCTCGCAGGGTTGAAAATATAATACGAAATTCATCTTTCAAATTTAACTTAAGATCTCACCGTCGTGAATCACCCAAATCCATCAAAAGCTCCAAAATCTGAAGCGTCGCTCTGGCACAACAATAATCATATCTGAGGAGGGAAAGAGGAGGGATGAGTTTCTATGGGAGGATACTCAGTGAGTGAGGGGATTAATCTCAAGTACTAATAGTGTAGGTGAACATTGGAGTGTCAATATCATTCGTAACCAATAATTCAAATTTCGCAGTAAATCATGATATTTTCGAATAAAATGAACTCATTTAATCATTCACGCGATATCATACATATATGAATCCATTTAAAATCAAGTAGATCATAGAGCAACCCAAAAGGATCCTGGCAAAGGTCAACCATGACCAAGGACAGGCGCATCGGGGGTGTTATTATGCAAAGTGTTTCAAAAGTAGCTCTCTACCCCGACGTTGGCCGTGGGCTTAGCTCCTTGCTTACCCAGACTCATCAAATAGGACCCCGCCCGGTGCTAGACGGTGGCGTCACACACGTCCTCCCCCGATGTGGGTTCAACCGGCCGCGCTTATGAATAAATATAAACTAGATGTTTGCGGATACCTCCTGCAGAAGCGTATTCGGGCAACTCGTGCCTCTACAAAGTCCCTTCGTAGCTACGGAATCATCAATGTCATCATCATAGTATCACAAGGGTACAACGTCCCGCAGGTAAGAATCATATCATCACAAGTGGGCATCCCAGTGCCCTCACAGATCTCAAAACATTTCAAATTCGTGTGCCAATACATTTATCAAATCATTTCAAATCAGTACACCAATGTAACGGTAGAAAAGGAAACTTATCCAATTTTCAAGAAATGACACAATTTTGTTTCATTTCAAACATGGATGCATAGTCATGGAAAACATAAGTTTAAGACACTCCAATAATCACAAAACAGATTTGAGATTTAATATCACACGTCGAATCAATGCATATCAAAGCATGTTTTATTTAAAATACGGTAAAATCAGATTTTTACTATTTTATGCAAGAGATTATGGTCTCACTCACATTCCAGGGAGGGTAATCACTCCCCATTTCCAAAATAAATCTAAATTTGACTTCTCGAGTCTCCAACAAGATCAACCTAATCAAATTATCACAATAATTATCAAATTTCTAATTATTCTTAGGGTTTATCATTTTCCCTAAATTTGTACAAATCTTAATTCTCCAATTTATGAACAAACTCCAATGTCATCAATTTTCATTCCATTTATAAGTAAATAACCAAATCAAAATCAAGTTAAATTCAAACCTAAAATCGTTCAAAATCGAAAACAAGTCTAAATACATAAATTCCCTATAAGTTAGAAAAATCTTTGAAAATTCATACACTTTTCAATTCTCATCCGATTTCTTCAAACCATATCTCATTTTCAAGGTATTGAAATCTATTTTCATCATACGGAAATAGTATTTTGATTGCCTATATGTAGGATAACTTATAATGAAAAGACTATATAAATCCTTAAACTCAAATCTCAAATTCCGACTGTTTTCATGCATATGTCAAATTAAACTCTAAGAGAAACCATTTAAATCAATTTAACTCAATTCTATCATCCGAAACAGCTCAATTCGTATAAAATTCTATACTTAACCTAAATAATAACATATAATGTCAAACAACACATTTCAAATCTACTCTAACATTCATCCTAACATATGCAATACATTCCTACTCTAATTTACCCTAAATTCATCCAAATAAATTGAATAAGTTAGAAATCCTTCACCTAGAGTTTTCTCGGTTCGCAGACCTAACTTCAGAATTCCCTTCGTTCAGTCCAAAACCTGCAGTATTCCCAATCCAAAACGAATTCTAGCGGTTAAACTAAATCACTTAAGAGAATCAAATTCTAGGGCTATTGAGAGACCAACTGTAACACCAAAAATTCGGTGTTAGAAATGTTCTGTGAAATATAGTGGAAAAATTTTAAATTTTGCATTGATTTTCGATTTCGGGATATAAATTTTAAAATTTTGGTATAATTGAAATGCCGTGTTGCAAACTCATAGTGCAATCTATTGTTCGTAGATTTCAAAACTTTAATATAAGGAGAGCATAAGAGTATATATATTTATTTATTTATTTAAAAAAAAAGGGGGGGACAAAACGCAGCAAAACGCTGCGTTTTGCCCCAAATGAGGATTAGGGCTAAAAGCCCTAATCCCTCTTTCTTCCTCCCCTCTCTTTCGTCTCTCTCGCTCTCCGCCGCTGTCTCCCTTTCTTTCGCCGCTCCTTCCGTCGCTCATCGGTGGTTCGACCGACCAGCGCAAGCCGCCACCACCGTCGCCTCTCTCCCTCTACTCACTCTCTATTTCTCTCTCTATTTCCAGCCTTTGCATTCTCTCTCTCCCTTCGCGATCTCCTCACCGCCATCACTCTCCCTTCCCTTGATCGATCGCCACCACCGCGGCCACCGCGACCCACCGCGGGTCGCCACCTCTCCGTCTCGCATTATATCTCTGTCGATCTCTCCTTCACAGTCTGTCTCTCGGCCTCTCTCTACCACAGCCTCTCTCTCGGTCTCTCTCTATCACAGTCGCTCTCGGTCTCTCTCTCTATCACGATCACCATTTCTTGCTCTCTCACATTATCTCTCAGTCCCTCTCTTCCGCGCACGAATGGAACTCTCCCTCTCCCTCATGCGCGATGGCAGGATCCTCCCTCCCACTGTTCGCTCGCACAGTGCTTACTGTGAGTACCCTGCTGCCAAACGATCAACCCAGCAGCCCTTGGGATCTCTTGACAGCCCTAGGTCAAGCCTGCAACCGCCCCTCTGCATAGGTAAGGATGGGTCCTAACCCTAGCTTTAGGGTTTCAAAGTTCCTGAGTAATAAGTCTGGTTTACTAAACTAAATTTCGAATTTGGAAGCCTTGCAGGTCTGAGAATGGACAGAGAAAGCACCTGAGCAAGGATTGCGAACTACGAAAAACCCTAGGTGAGGGATTTTCAATCCCTTCAATAATTCAAATTATTTTTGTTGAATTAAGGTAGAAATTACATTTATATATATTCTGAAATGTGTTAGACTCGAAAGAAATGTATTTCCCTAAGTGTTTGTATGAAATTATTGAGGTTAGGTCTTAGATTTTGATATAAATTGGACTGTGAAGTATGATAGAATGTCTTTGATAGTATTAGAGTTTTGTTTGATTGGTTTATGTAGTTTTCCTGGGGATTTAAATTGAAATTGGCATGAATTGAATTAAAATTATGTAAATTCCGGAGAAATTGGTAAAGTTGAAGAATATTGGAAATTTAAAGTCGTCGGTGATGGAAATGATTCTAAATTGATGAAACGAAAGTTTAAGAATATGGTTGTGCAAATTTAGGCTATTTTAAATAAAAGGGAAATTTAAAAACCCTTTAATAGAGCCTTAATTGATGATTATTCGTGTTGATTGGTCTAGGTTGACATTTAGAGACTCGAGAGGAGTCGTTTTGAGTTGATTTCAAAAATAGGGAGTGAATACCCACCCTAGAGGTGAGTGGACGGATCGTTGTATAGTAAATAAGCAAAATGTCTTTAAATTCTTTGATAAATGATTTTGAATGATTTTCACATGATTTATATAAAATGATTTGTGATTGTGGGATGTCTGAAATGAGAATTTGAATTATGAATGCATCCTATGTGATTTTACATGAATTTGTGCCATTTGTCTTGATTACTTGATTGGTTAATGCTCGTAACATGATTTTCGGATTGAATTGATAAAATATGGTACATTGTTTGAAATGGAATGATTGTGAAATGATGGTGCGCGAGAGAAATGGCTATAGTCATTCCCCCCACGGAGTGAGCCGACGGGGTGACGTGGATTGGGGTTTATATGCGAGAGAGGTATGCGGCCTCTGTTCTGCCACGTCGGACTATCCGGATTGCACCCCGGTGAGGTTCGAGCCAACGCCAAGGAATGAGGTAGTTTTGAAAAACTAAAATGGAAAACCCCTTGGCGGGCTTCCGTCTTGGTTCGGCTAAACGCAAGGCGGAAGTGTTTTCGATGGGACCCTTGTGATTTTCTAAGAAAATGTTTGATATGGATGCATATTTTATAAATGATGTTGAATTACTGAAATGTTTGGATATGGAAAATGATGTTTGAAGTATGCTTTGACATTCCCCACTTTCACCTCTTATTTATTACACAATCATGCCATTGCACTCCACTCACTGAGTATTTATAATACTCACCCCTCTCTTTAACATTTTTCAGAGGAAGATTAGGCTTTTGTCAGAGATTGGAGCTTGGGGAGGGCCTACCAGCTGACTTTTGTAGGTATACATCGTGACGTATAGTCATTTTGGATCTGAATTGAAATCCGAAGAAAGGAAGACTTGTACAATTCTTTTGGTACGGATTTAATCGATACTTGTTTTCTGTATAGGAACAAGTATTGATGGAATCGTTACGTGGTTTGTTGTTTACTTTCTTTCTCTCCTATTTTTGGTAAAAACTCATTTTTTTTAAATGGGACATTTGGTCTGTAATATTGAGAATGGTTATTTACTTTCGATTTCACGAAGTTCTGTACATCTCATATCGTTTGGATCTTACGAACGTTTGCTTGATTTCTTCAGGCAAGTGTTAGTAAGATCATACGACTATGTTTTGGGACTTCTTGTTTATTAAATGCTTTTCTTATACTGTGAATTTGGAAATGGCTAGGATGACCATATTGTATGCTCGTGCATATACAGGTTCCCTTTCCCCGATTGTGTGTTGATGTAAAATTGTGCATGTACAGGTCCCCTCTTCCCGATGTATGCTCGTGTGTACAGGGATGGATCGGATGGGTCCTTGCATGTATATTGTTATGTGATGTTTTCTGTTTTTGATGATTGGTGTAGAAAGAATTGTTATCTTGTTTTTGTAGCCTTGCGGAGTCCTGGTATATGGGGAGGTTCTACCCGTGTACCAAGACAACGCGGCAGCTGTCGCGTGGTCGATCCGAGGATCGGGGCGTGACACCAACTCTTACCTGTGCAGTGAATGAGGCATCGTCACAGCCTAGGGTTTCTGAAGGTCACCTACTACGCTGCAGCAGAGGTTGCAGCAAGTCTGTGCGCGCAAGTGAGTGAGTGAAGGAGGGGGAAAGTTCTGCAGTCGCGCGCGCAGGAAGAGAGGAAAGGTTGTTCGCGCGCGCTGGAAGAGGGAGAAGCAGAGCGAGAGAGACTGAGGGAGACTGAGAGACAGAGACTTGCAGTGGTCGGAGCGAGGGTGCGCAGTGGAGGAGAAATCGATCTAGAGAGGGAGACGAAGATGAGATCGCGAAAGAAATCACGAGGGATAGAGAGAGAAACAGTGACGGGAAGTGAGACAATGAGTGAGACAGAGGGAGATAGAGGGGGGGAGAACTGAGAGGTGAGCGGTGGCGCGATGGTGGTTGATGGCGGAGGAAAGAGGACTCGGGTGAGAGAGAGAGATCGAGAGAAACTGAGAGGGATCGAAACTGAGAGAGAGATTGAGAGAGACAATCGGTTGCTAGCGGTCGTGGGTGGCGGAGCGGGTGGTGCGGCGGACAGTCGCAGCGGCGGCGGCGGCGGAGGAGGAAGCACCGCGGGAAGAAGGTGAAGAGGCGGCGGCGAATGAGGGTTTCGGTGAGGGAGAGGAGGAGACGGAGAGTGGAAGAGGGAGAGAGAGAGATGAATGTGAAAAGGGTTAGGGTTTCCTAACCCTAACTCTCCCTTTTATATATATATATATATATATATATATATATATATATAAACGGAGGAATATTTTATATATATTCCATGAACACTACACTTGTACGAAACACCGCAGTGTCGGTGTTACACCTCCCCTATCGGAATACCCTCCAGCGGTCTTTTACAGATTTCAAGCCTCATAACCAGCTGTCCGATCAAGTCCAGGAAGAGTCGGATCTATGGGGACGAAACTCATTTCCAACAGATTGACACCGTCTGTGGGAAACGACTAGGCTAATCCCTAACCTTTCTCATCAACTTTCTGTCATCAAGTAAAACATGGTTACAGGAAAGAGAAAACGTCAAATCATTGGGTTCGATGACGACGATCTAGCCGGGGTTGACCCTAGTTGCAACGATCCTATAGTGGTCACCATCAGAATAGAATCTCATATGGTAAAAAGAGTCCTGATTGATTAAGCGCGGATTGTGACCTTTTTACTTGGGATACCCTTTATCGAATGGGCGTCAACTCTTCCCACCTGCAACCTCCGACAGGAGCCCTCTAGAGACTATCCGGCGAGTATATCTATCCGGATGGAATTCTCCCCCTCACCATAACTATAGGGGCTCCCCCTAACTGTGCAACTGTAAAAATCATGTTTCACGTGGTAAAACTGTACTTCCCATACAACGCCATTCTCGGTCGGCCGAGTCTAGATAAGCTGGAAGCACTACCCAGCACTCGACACATGAAGGTGAAGTTCAAAACACCCGAGGGGGTCACAACTATTCGCAGTGATCTAGATCTCTATATTCTTTTTGCCGATTATGATAGGCAGGAGAATTTTCCTATCGACACTGTCACGCCCCGACCCGCGGATCCGAGCACTTGACAACCGTCGTGTGATCTAGTAGTACGTGTTATCGCCAACATGCACTCCAAGATCCCGTAAGGTTATGATAATACCTTTCCAACAAAGAAATACCAGTTTGCACAATATTTTAAAACCAAAAATATAATAAATAAAAGTTGTTCAGTGTTTTAAAATACATATTTCAAAACATAAAATTTTTACTTTAGAAGAAAACATGAGGAAAATACATTACACAAAGAGTTTTCAAAAATGTCCTCCGATGGGTCTGACTACATGCCACAAAATCATCATCAAGAGGGACCAATACCGACAGTCGGTCCCGGATAGCTCTTCTCTTCGGCTGGACCTAGCTACCAATCAAGTGATCTGTCTTTACACTTCCTCTGAAAATGGATAAAAGGAGGGGTGAGTATAGAAATACCCAGTGAATGGAGTGCAATGGTATAGTTGTGTAAATAAATAAGTGGTGAGTGTGGAAGTGTCAAACAATATCTTCAAAACATATTTTCATTCCAACAAGATATCAAGTGATCAATCAAACATTCATATCAATAGCCATGATTTTTCCACAACACAAAATACATTTTTCCAATATCATGGGTTTGCCTCAAAATCTCTCCACCGATGGCTTGGCCCGGACAATTCGGTGGAACCGCCAAGGGGTTTTCATTACCATCGGTCATAAAACGTCAACCCCAAACTTGGTGTTGGCTTGCGGCCTCATCGAAGGTGCAACCGACTAGCCTCGAAATGGACTTGGAGGGCATCTCTCTACCGCCGCCTACCCCCTCAAGTCTACCAAACTCTCCATGCCGCCCTCTCGAATCGGTCCGTGGAAGCTTACACTCGACCGGTCATCACATAACTGGGTGCTCACACCCCATACATGCACCATGGGGGCTCAGACTCATGCCCCAAAGCCAATACATAAACCATTTAACAAATATCACAATATGTGTCATAAAAATCATCTCATAAATCCAGTAACATTATTTCCAGAAAATATTCAACAAGTCTCAAAATATATTATCAAGTGCATAAATCTCATGGCTCAAACAAAACACAATTTTAGGGACACTCCACAATCACAAAATATTTTATAAAATCAAGTTAAAAAAATCATTTTTATAAAAATCATAAAAAACATTTCTCATTCACCAACACAACAAACCATCCACTCATAGTTCTCAGGGAGAGTAGTCACTCTCAAATCTATCCACGACAGAGATCCTATCCTGACCAGCTTGTCCAGACCCTATGAAATATCATATAACCAAGATCATCACTACCGATCATCTCACGTCAACCCAAGAACCCCAACATAGAAAACCTAATTTTTTATCTCACTTTCGTTAGCCTAAAATCCTCCAAATCCAAGTGATTAGAGAGGTAAATAAAGTAAAACTTGAGTTGAAAAAATTATATTACCTTGATCTGTCTTCAAAGATCCTTCCGATTTGAATCACGCCAAAACCCTTGTTTTCTCTCCTTTGTGACAGCACTAACCCTTAGATTTCCTCCAGGATTTAAGACCAATATCAATCTTTGGAGAGTCCATGTGTCATTTGGAACCTTTGATTTAGAGATTTGATGTTGGTCGATTGAGTTTTGAAAGAGAAGAGAAAAGAGAGAAAGGAAGAGAGGAGAATACTCTAAAGAAAAATGAGAAGTCTCTTTTCGTAGGTTCTGGAGCCTCACTTCCCCTTTTTATTTCCAACACATTTTTATTATTTGTCTAGTGACCCTCATTTACTTTCTATTTGTATACAGTGCCCAATATATTGTTGTTGAGTCTTTGAGAATGCTAACATTATGAGTTGAACACCGGAAGTCATGTTGTATTAGAGACAATATATCTCCCGATGGGCAAAGAAAATTGAGGATTAAAATTGTAATTTATGAAAAATTGAAAAATTCTTAAAATTAAGAATATAATATAAACTTAACAATATATAAATGAAAGACTTGATGGCTTGGTAGTAACATACTTCTTTTTGCATGTTTGAAGTCATGGGTTCAGTTTCACTTGCATGCACGTAGGAAATTAAGTGTCCAATAAATTCAATTGCTTTCGTTCAAGTACAGAGGAGGACTTTGGATGGCTTTGACTCTAGATGGCTGTCCGGTCAATTACATTTAAGTGTTGAAGAAAATGTCGATGGATTGTGCCGAACGGATGAGATGACAGACTGGAGAAATGCTATTCAGTCAATGTGTCATGGTATGCAAGTAATAAGTGTCGTTCGGTGAAATGGAAGGTGATCGAACAGGTGCAAGCATTGACCGATTGTAAATGGCATTACATATGTCAGACCGATGACCGAACATGAAAAATAAAATCAAGAATGGTACCAAACGGTAAATGAAAATACATTGTACCGATCGATCAAAAGTGATTAAAAAGTCTCATATTACCGATGGATGGTGGAAATAACATTTACAAGTCCCCCATTACCAACAGTGCACATTACCGATCATGGGTTCGCATTACCGATCGGTAGTAAAATAATCAATTGGAATTGGATATACCGATGGACATATAAAATTATAAAATAATAAGTCTACCTAAAATTACCACTTCCTTCATTTACCGATGGGATCTAATTGTATTGTACTGATGATAGGGAAATATACCAACAGTCAAATTATTTGTGTCACAATATACCGATGGGCTCTTACTATACCGACGGGAGTGCCAATACCAGCTGGCGAGTAAATGACCAACAGGAGTTTAGGAACCTAGTACCGATAGATATGAATTTCATCTTCACAATACCAATGAGTGTCTCATAATTATCGATCAGCAGATGATTACCATCAAACTACCGACTGGAAAACCAAAAATTTGAGGGACTGTTCACTGAATTTAAATCTCTACCGAACACCAAAATTCCTCTGAGTACCGAACGGTTAAAATCCACCAAATACCGATTGTCGAACACCCAAATAACCGACGGTTTAGGTGATCACGACTCCAATGATCGGTAATTTAAAAATTTTAAAATCCATCAACTAAGTATTTTAAAAAGTCCTGACCATTGTGAACGACAAAAATTTATATTTTTTATTTCAAATAAATTATTCTCCCATATTTTCATACATATAAAAATTTTTCAATTGTCATTTAAAACAAAATTATAATCCGGACGTGTTCGGTGTTACAGACACCCTAGAGCTTAGGGGTGATATTGAACCGATGAGCAAACCAGAGTCGGGAGAAGAGGTGATCGAGCTTCCTCTAACAAATGATCCAGCCAAATTGTCTGGATCGGGGCTACTTTATCCATGCCCCTCCGGGACACTGTCATTAACTGCCTACAACAGCATTCCAAGGTCTTCGCTTAGTCCCCTGAGGACATACCTAGTATCGATCCCTCCGTCCTTTCCCACAAACTAATGGTAGATCTGGCCTATAAGTCAGTCAAACAGAAGAAAAAGGTGTTCGCCTTTGAATGTCAATGAGCCATTCAAGAAGAGGTCCAAAAGTTGCTAGTCATTGGTTTTATTCGTGAAGTCAAATACTTCGAATGGCTGGCCAATGTAATCTTGGTGAAAAAACCTAACGGTAAATGGAAGATGTGTGTAAACTTCACAGACCTCAACAAAGTGTACCCGAAAGATAGTTATCCTCTCCCGAACACTGATAAACTAGTGGACAACTCCTCGGGCCCGACTCCTAAGTTTCATGGACGCCTACTCGGGATACAATTAAATACGAAGGGCACCTGAAGACGAAGAAAATATAAGTTTTATCACTGAATTCGGCACATACTATTGTCAAGTCATGCTCTTCGCTCTCAAGGGGCAACTTTTCAACGATTGGTCAATAAATCTTCAAAGACCAACTCGGCCAAAACATAGAGGCATACATGGATGACATACTCGTCAAAAGCACTAAATCCAAAAATCACGTTGCTGATCTAGAAGAAACCTTCAAACACTTGAATGCTATAATATGCGGCTGAACCTCGCAAAGTGCACGTTCAACGTCTCGTCCGGAAAATCATTGGGCTTCATGATCACCAACCGCGGGATTGAAGCAAATCCCGAAAAGATATAAGCCATCCTGGATATGTCGTCTCCTCGAACACTAAAAGAGGTGTAACACCTCACGGGTCGGATAGTGCCACTAAGCCGCTTTATGTCAAAGGTCGGAGAAAAGTACAAACCCATCTTTGATGCCCTAAAAAGGTCTTAACGATTCACATGGATATCCGAGTGCCAAATGGCTTTCGAACGGCTCAAGCATTATCTCATCGCTCCTCCGCTACTTTCCCGACCGATCCTCGGTGAGAAACTCCATCTCTATCTTTCTGTTTCTGTCCAGGCACTTTGCTTTGTCCTAGTGAGGCAGGACTCGATTTCTCAGAAGCCAATTTACTACATCAGACGAATACTTAAAGAAGTAGAGGTCCATTACCGACCGGTCAAAAAAATAGCAAATGCGCTAGACATTTCAGCCCGACGACTCCGATCGTACTTCTAAGCTCACACACTATCGTGGTGCTCATTGATCATCCACTAAAGCAAATTCTCCAAAAAAGAGATACGTCTAGCCATCTAATCAAATAGAGCATCGAACTGGGTCAGTTCGACATCCAGTATCTGCCTGGCCTAGCAATCAAGGGCCAAACTTTGGCCGACTTCATTCTCGAATGTACCTTCTCGATTACACCCGAATTTACTGATGGCCCCATAGAATGGTCACTACCATATTGGACCCTATATGTTGATGGGTCCTCTAATTCCTCAAGCAACGGCGCATGGCTCATACTAGTGGGTCCAAACAACTTCAAAACAGAGTATACTTTTTATTTTGATTTCAAGGCCACCAACAACCAGGCAGAGTATGAAACTTTGTTGACAAGACTTCTAATTGCGGCCGAAATGGGAGCTCAAAGTGTTTAGGTATTTACCGATAGTCAATTGGTGGTCAAACAAATCGAAGAGGTCTATGAGACAAAAGACTTAATCATGGCCAAGTACCTGACTAAGCTGCGTGAAAAGATAGCTAAGCTAGACAAGGTAGACATCCAACAAATCCCACGCTTAGAAAATACGAGAGCCGATATGCTCTCCAAACTGCCAGCTCAAATTCGGTCGCCTCTAGTCGAACAGTCTATATCGAAAGCCTTCCACATCCTAATATTGATGAACCCAAAAGGGTCCTGTCGGCTGACCAACCCCCTAGTTGGAAAGACCCAATTGAAGCCTACTTAAGAGACAACCGATTGCTTCACTCGCTGATAGAAACAATCAAGCTGAAACGAAAGGCCGCTCACTATGTCATCATCGATGGGGTACTATATTGAAAATCTTTTACTCATCCTTATTTAAGATGCCTGACCCCAGAGGAAAGGAACTATGTCTTGTAGGAAATCCACGAAGGGATATGCGGCAGCCACCTAGGAGTCCGGAATCTGGTCCACAAGGCTTTGCAACAGGGTTATTACTGGCCAACCATGAAGAACAATTCTAGTGACTATGTCAAAAAATGTGACAAATGTCAACGATTCTCTTCGGTCCCTAAGGTATCTTCTACTAAACTCAGCCCCCTCACGGGACTATGGCCGCACGCTCAATGGGGAATGGACATTCTAGAGCCATTCCAATCAGCTACGAGATAGAGGAAATTCCTTATAGTGACTATCGACTATTTCACCAAATGGATAGAAGTTGAATCCCTGGCTCAAATAACCGTAACTAAGGTGCAGTCGTTCATGTGAACATAGTCACCCAGTTCGACATACCTTATATCCTCATCACCGAAAATGGGAAGTAGTTTGACAACTCCAACTTTCAAGAGTTCTGTACTAAACTGGAAATCAACCATCGGTTCTCGTCGGTTGCCCATCCACAAACCAATGGACTTGCAGAAATCACCAACAGGACTATCCTCCAAGGGCTAAAGACCATGATAGAAAAAGCCAAAGGATGATGGGTAGATGAACTCTACAGCATCCTCTGGTCATACCAAATCATACCCTGAAGAGCAACTAGATAAACTCCATCCAACTTGACATACGAAAGCAAGGTCGTCATACCAGTGAAAATTGGAATCCATTCGCTTCGAGTGGCTTACTACAACTCTGAAAGGAATGAGTCGGCCTTGCGCCAATACTTAGATTTGCTTCCTGAACTACGGGAATCCGCATCTGTCCGAATGGCAGCATACCAACAGCAAATGGCGTGGTACTATAACTGACGAGTCAGAGTTCAAACATTCAACCGAGATGACCTGGTACTAAGGATGGTGGAAGTCACCGGTCAACTCCAACCTGGGGACAAACTAGCTTCCAATTGGGAAGGTCTCTATCAGATACATTCTGTAGTTTTTCCGAGGGCTTATTGCCTCAATAGCATAGATGGATCGGCCAAACCCATAACTTGGAATGCAGAGAACCTGCGAACCTACTATCAGTGAATCAGATCGTCCACTGAGGAACCTCCTTCCGAGTAAGCCCCTCGTAGTTTTCCTTTCGATAGTTCCATCATTCAAATTTCTAACATTTTTGTCTTAGCTTATCGAATGGATCTATTTCCCCGAAGGGTCTTAGTCGTCCCGTCCAATCAAAGGGATCTATCTCCCTAAAGGGTCTTAGTCGCTTCGTCCAATCGAAGGGATCTATCTCCCCAAAGGGTCTTAGTCGTCTTATTTAATCGAAGGGATCTATCTCCCCGAATGGCCTTAGTCGCCCCGTCCAATCGAAGGGATCTATCTTCCCAAACAGGTTTTAGCCGCCCTTTCCTACTGATGGGATCTATCTCCCTGAAGGGCCTTAATCACCCCGTCCAATCGAATAGATCTATTTACCCGAACGGGCCTTAGCCGCCCTTTCTTACCGATGTGATCTATCTCCCCGAATGGGCCTTAACCGCCCTTTCCTATCGATGAGATCTATCTCTCCGAACAGGCCTTAACCGTCCTTTCCTACCGATGGGATTTATCTTTCCAAACGGACCTTAACTATCCTTTCTGACCGATAGGATTTATCTCCCCGAACGGGTCTTAGCCGCCCTTTCCTACCGATGGAATCTATCTCCATGAACGGACCTTAGCCGTCCTGTTCTATCAAAGAAGTTTAACTGTTCGAACGAATCCTAGTCACCCCAACCTGGAAGGAGCCTAACCTATTGAACGAAAGAGTTTAACAAAAATTAAACATCATTCACATAGATGATGCTATCAGACACGATAACAATCAAGTAAGCAGAACAAATTTCTTTTATTATGACAAGTAAATAATGGATTACATGGGCAGTTACATCTCACTAGTCCCTCAATCGGACCGAAGAAACAACATTGTTGTCTCTGTCGTTTAATAAAGTTGGAGAGTACAAAAACAGTAACTGAAGAGCAATAAAAAAAAAACACGAACGCCCAACATCGGAGACTACAGAAGCCGCAAGAAGAACTTACGACAATCTGCAACCCCAATGACGTGCCTACAAAAAGGGCGACAAGCCAATCAGAAAGAAACCCAGGGGATGCATCAAAATATTATCACATTTTCTACCATCACCCGATCTCCGCGTACAACTGACCTCCTGCACCACCTAACTCGAAAAGAGACTCATTTCTTAAATTCGAGCCAGGGACCCCAATGAAAATGCTGGCGGAGCTCATCACGACATTCGAACTACGAATGTCACGCCACGACTCTCCCATCAATCACGTAACAACCGTCGCGTTATCTCGGCATACGGGCATGACCTCCCCATATACCGGGATAGCGCAAGGCATTCCAATATTTCAATAAATCTTCCAAAATAATCAACTCATCAAAATATAAAAATCACAAAATCAATACACATGCAAGGAGCCCGTCCGGCTCATCCCTGTACATACAAGCATACATCGGCACGCATTTAGGGAGGGGATCATGTACATGCATGCATGCAATGTGGCCTTTCTAGCCATTTCAGAGTTTCACAAAGTTAAAATCTCAAAAATAATTCAACAAATCCTAATAAAAGTTCAAATGTCCCAAATAAGAACAATAAGTTTCGCAAAAGTGAGTTTTAAACAAATATAAACACTTTCCACATGAATCAAGTTTGGATTCCACTAATACTTGTCCCCAAAAAAAATACGACGAGTATCAATCAAATCCAAATTTTAAAAGAATAATACAATAGCTTCCTTCTACGGATGAAATTACATCAATCTCAAAAGTAGCATACACCACCAATACCTATCGTGGATCACCAAAATATCTCAGAATCAGTCAATACCTGCCAAAGTCTACGCCTCATCTGAAAAGGATTGAAAGGAGGGGGTAAGTATTTTAAAATATTCAGTGAGTGGAGTGCAGTGGCATGTATCATATAAATAAGGAGTGAGGGTGGTAATGCCAAATTTATATAAGAATTTTCATTGAATGCCATAATGAAATTCATTCTCATAAAATCATTCTTATCAATCCACCATGACTCATAAAATTCAACTCAATCAATCAAATCATATTTTTTCATAATTTTTGGGGTTTACCGAAAACATTATACTACCAATGGCCGTTGACAAGACCCGCAAAGGGGTTTTCCACAATTTTCATAAAATCCCCTCCACCTTGGCGTTGGCCCAAAACTCCATGGGGTGCTACCACGTTATCCGGCAGCCTGAGGAGGCTCTTCATCTCGTCTCTCACCAAGCTAAATATAAAACAGCCTTAGCCACACTGTCCCAACAGATTGGTCCGTGGCAAGACTCAGACTGTAGTCCTTTTTCCCAGCACTATGTTACCAAACTCATTTTTATCAACAATGCATGCTCAAATATAAAGTAGAGCAATATTTCACAATTCATATGAGTATCCTAAAGTAACATGGTGCAAACAATTTAATAATCATGTTCAGAATCATGATCATTTCACAATTTCATTTTAGACATACCACAATCACAAAACATTTTCAATTCCATTTGCAAAATTCAATTTAAAACTCAATTTATAAATCATATTTAAAATCATTTACTCATTCATATGATATATAACCATCCACTCACCTACAGGGAGGATATTTACTCCCTATTTTCACAATTCAATCCAATAAAATCTTACTCCGATTCTCAATTGATTTTCCTAAATCCGCAATCACAATTATAATATCAATTTCCAATTGACTATGGAATCTTTTATCTTATTACTATTAACAATTGATTTAACTCAATTTAAGCCCACTTATCCAAAGAAAATGCAAATAACTATATCTCCTAAATATGACACCATATGGCAACTTTTTAAGATTTCACTTAATTTCTATTGTCGCCTTCGATTTAGAAAGCATGAATCCTTCAAATTAACACATTTGTTAGTTTCTATTTCATCTAAATGATCATGCAAGATACACTTATAAGCTATTAAGAAAATGATCCAACATTTTACATTTTAACAAAGCACACCACCTTACTAGAGCTTATTCAAGATAATAGCTATTCATAGTTCAAGAGAAACACATGGGACCTAAAACTTCTACAAAATTGGATTTGCAGGAACAAAAGAATGTAGGCAACCATACCAAAATTTTGTTTAATCAAAACACCTACCAGACCACTTCCTCTATAATTTTTTTTTTATATTATTATTATTATTATTATTATTATTATTATTATTATTATTATTATTACATACTTTATGTTTAACATTCCAATTTCATCAAATTGGAATATACTACGAACGCAGACATGGATGTTTCATATACCTAAAATTCCAATTTAATACCCCAAAATCGGAAATCAATAAAATTTAAAATTTTTCTTTATATTTCAAAAGATATTTAACAAAATTTCTAACACTGGATTTTCGGTGTTACAACAAATGCCATGACAAGACCTCATACCAGCAGTCTCTATTTTTTATGAGATCTTATACCAATAGAAGCGACTCAAGCTACAAAGCTCGTAAAGGCTGAAACATCTTTCTGAAAACTCCTCACAAGTAACAACCCTCAAGAAACAATAATCCTTAAACATGGAAACATTTACTGAAACAAAAGGAGGTCCCGCGACCCCTACTTATAGGCGAAAGGAGATCTTTACGAAATCTCACAGTAGTTAAAACACCGCTCTAATAAGTGTGTGAATTAAAGAGACACGTACCCCTTCGTCTTCCCCGATTGCATTAATTGAAACCCAAGAGAAGATGAAACGTCCCATGCGTAGCAGTTGAGTTGAAGAAGAGATCTATATCTCGCCTACTCCGATTCTATGTCAGTTACAGGTGATTTAGTTGACCTCACGAGACACGTGTCACTATCACACTCGCGTCTTTTGATTTCTTGAGAAGCATACTCTGCTCATGACGCCTCTTATGCAAATCGACACCATGACTCGGGGGCAAATGATGGACCTCCCCAATTTTTCTAGTAGCAACACACTCAAACGAGAATGGACCTGTGCCGCCCCGATTTACTGAAGAGATCTAATCCCCCGAAGAGTCTTAGTCACATTGCCAAACCGAATGGTTTATTGTTCGACTCGATTTACAAAGGGTTTGATAGAACCGAATACCTTCATCTAATAGCTATCAAAAAGATCGAACGCATTCGTTTCCCTCAATCGCTAACATCCAATCGGTAAACAACTGAGTTCCCCATTTTGACGCGGAACATATCTTCCATATACGGAAGGAAACCTAATAGGTCTAATCGATAAGAGAAAGAATTTTCCTATATAATTCAATTGTCTAAATAGTCACAATATAGAATCTTTCATGATCTTAGATCCGGAATCCCTAGATGAATTTTTAAGAAAACTAAGGTTTCACAAAGTCTGCAGTGGCACGGATCTAAGAAGAGCATTATATAGCATCAATGGGGGTATCGGTCTAGGTAAGTTTTCTAACTCTACACAAGGCACACAGAGTACATAGGGAGATCAGACCTCCCTCCTCTCTCAGTCTGTGTAACACCAAAATTCGGTGTTAAAGATATTTTGTAAATGTCTAGATAATTACAAAAGAAAATTTTAAATTTTAAATTTTATTGATTTTTGATTTTGGGGTTTTAAATTGGGATTTTGGTATATTTAAAAATATATATATATTTGGAATATTTACTTATTTATTTAATTGTATATTTATTTATGTAAAAAAAAAAAAAAAAAGAGAGGAGGGGGAGACGAAGCGTTTCAACATGAAACGCCGCGTCCCCGATTTGTCCCCAAATCGATTAGAGCTGAAACCCTAATCGATCTCTTTCGTCTCTCTCTCTACTCTCTCTCCCGCTGCTCTCTCTCTCACCCTCTTGATCTCCCTCCACCGCGAATGGCCGCGATCCGCCATCTCCGCCGCATGCCACCTTCGGTCGTTTTCTCTTTCTCTCTCCATCACTCTCTGTCTCTCCGTTTCTCTCTCTGATTTCTCTCTCTATTTCGTTTCCCTCTCTGTCTCCTTCCTTCGACATCTCTCTCTCTCTTGAATCTCTACTGTTTCTCTCCCTCTCGCTCATCACTCTCGCCCTTTGTCTCTCACTCTCTGCTCACTCCCGCGCGCGATAGCCCCCTGTCTCCCTCCTCCCTCGCGCGCGACTGCTGGTTGCCTTCTCCTCCCTCGCGCGCGACTGCTGGTTGCCTTCCCCTCGCTCGCGCGCGGTGCTGCTCGCTACCGAGGGCTCTTCTGCAACACGCGTTGAAGTCCCTAATTGCAGATCTTCGAAAGCCCTTAGACCATGACCTACGATTTCTCTACGCAAGTAAGAGCTGAATTCTAACCCTAGCTCTAGGTTTCGATTTTTCTAAGTAATTAGGACTAATTGTTAAACTTTGCTTCAGTCTATGAGCATTGCAGGGCTCGGACAGCATTGTGGATACATGGACGTTAGGGTTTTGGACTGCAGTAAACCCTAGGTGAGGTAAAATATTAACTTATTCGATTTAATTGGATGAATTTAGGATAA
Organism: Dillenia turbinata; assembly: GCA_037126225.1. Classification (NCBI taxonomy): domain Eukaryota; kingdom Viridiplantae; phylum Streptophyta; class Magnoliopsida; order Dilleniales; family Dilleniaceae; genus Dillenia; species Dillenia turbinata. The sequence goes on along the minus strand of JBAMMX010000018.1, from coordinate 19,572,952 downwards.
ATTAGGATAAGAAATGTTGTATATGTGTAGGATGTATGCTAGATTCAATTAGAATATATTGTCTGATGATTTTATGTAATTATTTAGGTTAATTATAGGATTTTATATGAATTGGACTGTTCCGGAGGATAGAATCATATTGACTTGATTAGAACAACTTCTCTTAGAGTTTAATTTGACGAATGCATGAAAACAGTCAGAATTTGGGATTTAAGTTAAGGATCAATGTAGCCTTTATCATTTTAAGTTGTCCTGCATATAGGAAATCAAAATACAACTTCTGTATTATGAAAATAGACTTCAATACCTTGAAAATGACATATGGTTTGAGGAAATCGGATGGGAATCGAAAAGTGTATGATTTTTCAAAGATTTTTTCATTTCGTAGGAAATTTATCTATTTTAAGTATATTTCCGACTTTGATTGGTTTTAGGGTTGAATCAGATTTGATTTTGAATTGATTATTTATTTATAAGTGAAATGCAATCGATGACATTAGAGTATATCCAAAAATTGAGGAATTAAGATTTGTACAAAGTTAGGGAAAATGACAAACCCTAAAATAATTGGAAATTTGATGACAAATTGTGATGATTTGACTAGGTTGACCTTTTGGAGACTCGAAAGGAGTCATTTGGGGATTGATCGAGGAATTGGGAGTGATCACCCTCCCAAGAGGTGAGTGGATACATGCTTATGATTTTAAGTGAGAAAATGCTTTATATTGATTTTATAAATGTTTCAAATGAGTTTACGAATGTTTTAAAATTGTTTAATGATTGTGGAATGTCCCAAAAGGAGATTTGAATTACCGAATGCATCCTTGTGTTATTTGAAAAAAATGATGTGCCATGTTTATTGACTTGCATTGAAAGTGATTGATTTGAACTCGTGTACTGAGAATCTAAATAACTGTTGGCACATTTTGGTATGTGATTTGATGACTATGAAATGGTGCTGTTGGCACACTGTTGTATATGATTTGATGATTGTGAAATGGTGCTGTATACATGGATAATGGCTATAGTCATTCCCTCCACGGAGCAACCCGACGGGGTGACATGGTTGGGCTGTTATATTGGATGACGAGGTAGCTGCGCTCGAGAGGTGCCTCTGAATCCCTCCCTTCGGACTAGCCTGGTTGCACCCCAGGGGAGGCCCGAGCCAAAGCCAAGGAAGGGGGTATTGTGTATGATTTATTGACATTGATGAGGAATCCCTTGGCGATTTCACCATTGGTCTGGGCCAAGCTTTTGGTGGAAAGATTTTGGCAACCCCGTGATTTTGAAAAACAAAAAATGTGATAACTGGATGCATATGATTTAATTATCATGATTTGTTGAGATCTTGTTTATATTGAGATTTATTGATGTGACTGTATGATTTTGAGAATGATATTTGATATGTCCACAATCATCACTCATTTATTATCATAACATGCTATACACTCACTGAGTATTTCCCAATAGTCACCCCTCTCTTTCAAACCTTTCAGAGGAAGTTCAGGTCTGTGACAACAGTTGGAGCTTGTGAAGAGTCATCCGCTGGCTTGTTAGGTATAAGAGCATGTAAGGTTATTTTAGTTTGATTTGAAATCCATGGAAGAGAGACTTGTTCATTTTCTTTGAAATTTCATTTTGGTAAAAACTTATTGTATAAATGGGACATTTGGACTTTTTTCGATTTTTGAAAGGCCAAGATGGCCGGATGCGTGCATGTGATTTGGGTTGGCCGGGTTGGCCTTGTGTGTGTGCTGATTTGAGTTAAATGGACCGGTGCGTTCTTTGATTGTTTTTGTTGAGAATTTTGGGTGGCTAGAATGGTCACATCGACTCGTGCATGTACAGGTTCCCTCTCCCCGATGTGTGCTCGTGTGTACAGGGATGGACCGGATGGGTCCTCGCGTGTGTATTGTTGTGTTGTTTTTGTAGCCTTGCGGAGTCCCGGTATATGGGAAAGTTTTGCCCGTGTACCGAGACAACGCGGCGGCTGTCGCGTGGTCGATCCGAGGATCGGGGCGTGACAGTCTGTTTATCTTTTCCTTTCGAAAACTACTCTTTCTGATTTGAGCGTTGAAACCTCCTCCACCGAGCACACTCCGGCGGTCTTTTGTAGGTCTCAAGCCTCACAACCAACTATCTAATCAAGTCTATCAAGAGCCAGATCTGTGAAAACGAAACCCAACTCCAACACAAAGCATATAAATTATTCAATCCCTTAATAAAGAAAATTGTGGTCAGCAGGGATGTTGTACTTGAAGAAGAAAACACCTGGGATTGGAATAGGCGCAGCCTATCCAATTCTTTTAGGACAATGATGCTGCATAGGAGTAAATTTTAGCACCTTGTATGCCCGAAAATTTATCAAATACAACTCAAACAGCTGCTGAAACTTTTCTAATAGTCAATGAAGAAGAGAAGTTCAATCTTTTTGTTGTGTTGGAAGAAGGCCCACTTGGATGGAAAACAACGAGGTAACTGGAATTCAAGATCAAATTACTCACTTTGCTTTCATTTCAGATTGTGATCCTACAATTTTTAAGAGTGCTGTCAAAGAAAAAAACTGGCGAAAAGCGATGACCGACGAAATTAATGTCATTGAAAGAAATTATACTTGAGAGCTATGTGATCTTCCGATTGGACACAAAACCATTGGCGTAAAGTGGATCTTCAAAATCAAGCTGAAAAAAAAAATGACGCTTTGGTAGCCAAGGGATACAAGCAGCAACATGGGATTGACTGTACAGAAGTTTTTTCTCCCGTTGCAAGACAAGACATAATCGGATGTCAAATCGGCACTCTTGTATGGGTACCCAAAGGAACAGGCATTTGTCGAACAACTCCATGGTTATGTGAAGATTGGAAATGAGGTTAAAGTTTACAAATTAAAGAAAACCCTTTATGGGCTAAAACAAGCCCCACGAGCTTGTTATGGCCGCATTGAGAATTATTTTCTTAAAGTTGGTTTCTCTAAATGTCCCTGCACCTCTATTAAAGTTGGTTTCTCTAAATGTCCCTACTCCTCTATTGTAGGAGAATGACCGCGAATTAAGAATTTTTACATATGGAAATCAATCATATTCTACCAATGTGAAGCAAACACAAATTAGAACATGAGATGTACTCATGCACTCCGAATTTGATCTTGTTGGAGAAGTGTTCGGAAGCCGCAAAAACAATCTGGCCACCTATGAAGAACTCAAACAAGGAGCTCATGGATTTGACCAATGCAAGTGTAGATTCCACAACACACCCTTCTCCCAAGGTTAAACGGGTGTAGGTGTTTCTGAAAAGTTAAAATCAAATTTAATTGAAATTTACTAGAATTTTTGTCTTAATTTTTTTTTAAAAAAAATTAAGTTAAATTTTACTTTTTATAAAAAAAAAGAATTAGTAAAAAAAATATTATAAACAAATAAAAATAAGTTTCTTGCCACAAAACTTTACCAAAATGTTGATGTATCTAGGTGCGTGAGATCCCCTCTCCCCCAATAAAGAGAAAGCGAGAGCCATTCAACTTCACATCCAGTCAAAAAGCATTACATTTCTCACTTTTGCATTTACGGATGATGCTTGAGATGGAAAGGAAAGAAGAAACATAAAGTGAGAAACCTGTCTTGGGTTTGTCATCAATCCTTTGACAAACCAATCAAAGCAAAAATAATGCCGAGTATGTTGCCACTCGTCAAGGCTCTCAAAAGTTTTAGCTTTTTGGCCGTGTAAGGTGGGTATCTCACAGCTGCATCTCCCTCAAAACTTCTGTACAGAACTGCCTTCTTGTGGCTGAATGCATCAAAAGAGAATTTGCCATGATATGATCCCATTCCACTCTCCCCAACTCCTCCAAATGGTAATGTTGGAACAGTAAGCTGCAAGTCAAGAAGTTTTGTAATAGCTTGATATATATATAATTTGGTGCAAAAACTTAAAAAGAATTGAGAAAGCTTCATTTACATGTAGTACTGTGTCATTAACAAGCATTCCTCCCGCAGAGATGTTATCAACAAAATCCTTTTTGAGTTGCTTGTTGTTGGTGAAAATATATGCTGCAAGAGGCTTACTTTTTGATTTTATCACATCAAAGCTGTCTTCCACTTTTTCAACCTGGTCCGAAAGGGGCAGAAAAAAGAAGACAAATAAATCTTGTAAGATTTCTTTAGCCCGGCTGATAGAGAAGTGAATGCTTTTCAAAGTTTGATCTACTAGACATTTTCATATCCCAAGGAAATATAAAGTAAGCAATGCAAGTAAATGCAAATAAACTACAACTCAATTTAAGTCGCAAAATTCTTCATCGTCACAATACAATACAAAGAGCAGACCTCTGAGCACATGATGGCGTGGCCAGGCTTAATGGTGAGGCCTTGTTAGGCCTAGCTAGAGACTCTCAGCGCCATGTCCTGGCCCGATTGTAGAGCTAGTCTTCCTATCCAGACCCTCAAAATATTTCAGTCAGATTGGGTCAATATACATGATCTTTTGGATGAGTTTGGATTGTTAAAAGGATGAGAAATCTCAAACCCACTTATTTAAATATATTCATATTCAAGATGTTAGACTCACGGGTCTAAATTAGGAGTATAGAACAAAAAGTAGAAACCAGTAAAGATAAAATATGATAGAAATAGAAAGGATCATACAAGAATTGTGATAGATGTATGAAGGCAAAATTAGGGAAAAAAATGATTAAATTTTTTTTTTTATTTTTGTAATTTGGCTCATTTTTGTCATTGAGATAATGCTTTATTTGTGCTTTATTTTTCTCCGTCTTTACAAACTAAACAAGATGTTGTTTATGTAGTACTTGCCCCTTATATTCTGTACTCCAAACTAAAAGTTACCAAGTCTGATCTATCAATAGAGAGAAACTAATGAATAATGTAGTAAAATGCCGCCACTACTCACCGTAACAATGGGTAGTAATGGCCCAAATATCTCCTCATGCATGATGGCAGAGTCTGCAGGAACATCCAAAAATATGGTAGGAGCTATTTTTCTGCATGTTCACATTGACGAAGCTAGTCAAGAAATGCCCTAGAGATGAAATGAGGACAAGGGATGAGTATAGAAGTATATAACTAACAATTGATTTTCGTTCCTTTGACCTCCAACAACAATTTTATCAGCAACCCCATCCTCATCCAAGAGCTTTGTCAAGCGCCCGTAATGGTTTGAGTTTACAATGCGGGATAGGTCCTTGGATTCCATTGGGTTCTCCCCAAAGAATTCACTTAGTTCCGATTTGAAGACCTTTATCTTCTTGCATGAAAATAGAAAATAAAAAATAAATCATACGAGGAAAAGAAAAAAAAAAAAAGAAAAAGGAAAACAAGAAAAAATATATTCTTACCAAGTTCTGAGCAAACTCTTGTGTACTTATGAGATAATCAGGAGCAATACAAGCTTGTCCATTGTTACATCCCCACTTGCCAGCAATTATTCTCCTCACAGCAACCTTTGATTAATTATTATAAAGATAATTCATTCACAAAATTTGCTAAAGAATAGACAAGAGTATCAGGCGGGGTTGGACCATGCCTTATTGGACAATTTGCAGGCCCAGGCCCAGGCCCAGGCCCAGGCCCAGGCCCAGTCTTCTTACTGAGACTCTTACACGAGTACTTGGCCATGCTTAAGTACACTGCTAGTGCATAGATGGGTAAGATTCAAGTAATTAAAAAAAAATGGAAATTTCTTTCTTACTTGTATATTGATGTCTGAATCAACAACTACAGGACACTTTCCTCCAAGCTCTAGTACTACAGGAGTTAGGTGCTTTGCAGCAGCAGACATAACTATCCGTCCAACTCTTCCACTTCCTGCATATTTGATTGAGCTCAATTATTAGAATGATCAAATAAGTAAAAGATTAAATGGACCAAATTTTATATGACAGTCTATTTTTACTTGATATCAAAGACATTTTGCATAGAATTTGTTCCATTTAGTTTGTGCAGCATTATTCTTCAAATTCACAATGAGCTGACAAAAACCTGTATAAAATATCTTATCCCATTTCTGGTCCAAAAGAGCAGTGGTTTCAGGAACAGCACCCTCAACAACTTTAATGGCGGATTCATCAACATATTGCTTCAAATATGTTGCAAAAAAGAGAGAAGTAGAAGGTGCAAGTTCTGATGGTTTTAAGACAACCGCGTTCCCCGCTGCAATAGCTCCGATCACAGGATCAATTGATAACACTGTTCAAATGCATGGTAATTTTCAATTCCCTGGAGATTTGCCTAAATTTTGTAAAAGAAGTAATTACAATAAATAAAGATTTCTTACATACAAAATGGATAGTTCCAGGCTGAAATAATCAGGACAACTCCCAATGGCTCTGACACGATTTCCGCTGATGATGGATAGGTGGTCATTGATGTTTTTGCCTGCGAAACATATATATATATATATATATATATTTTAATGCATCACAATTCAAATGACAATGATGTACACGAAATTTGGCTGAATCTCAATTTTAACGTTAAAAATATGAATAATAATCATCAAACAGCAATTCTAACTATTTCTGATTAAAAAAATTTGATCGATCGTATCAGTATCACATTAACCATTGTAACTTCACTTTTAAACCATTTCCGATTAAAAGATTTTGATGGTTTAACGTTACACTGACAGATCATACTCTTTTAATTAAAAAATAGTTCAAATATAACTATAAAATAAAAATTATTTATATTTCTAACGCTATAATTAATATATTGTACAAAATTTTCCAACAAATTTACCTTTTGTGGTTTCATCCAAGAATTCAATTCTTTAAGCGCCAGCTGAACGGAGGATCTTGTCAATGAAATCTGCAATTTAAAGTTATATATGCTGATGTTATTATATTACCTATGCAGAAGCAACAAATCTTATGTTTTTTCTGTACATCAGTTATTTGATATTGGGGGTAGTGTGAAATATCCATTAAATTTATTTACAGTTTCTGCAAGGTTTAGAGATGGAACCTCAGAGACAAAAGCTTCGAAAGATGGTTTAGAAAGGTCAAGATGAAGAGCATGGAGAATATCATTCTCTTTCTCCTCGACCATCTTAGCAATTCCCTTCAACTGTTCCACCCTCCAATCATAGCTCTTAGTTTTCCCACTCTTGAAACTCTCCCTCAGCTCCTTCATCATCCCATTTGCCTTCTCCCCATCAAACCTCCTTTCATCCATCTTCTTTTCCAATTCCTCTGTCACCGCCTCCGACAAACTAGCACGACAACTATACAAATCCAATCAACAAATGTCAAAGAGCTAGCTAGAGTGAGAAAGAGAGCAAGAAAGGTAATTATAGAGAGAGAGAGAGAGAGAGAGAGAAACTAGTAGTAGTAGTTACAAGTAGGAGGAGAAGTTGTGCCAACAAGAGTAGGAAAGTTGGTTTTTGTTTGGAAAATTGCGGTGTTTCGTCAACTGCACTCTCAATTCTGCTTTCCCAGCTTCTCCACCAATCCTATTATATAGAAAAAATACAAAACTAAATTAATAAAATATTTTTATTGCATCCCTTCAGTGGCTGTCCACTGTAACAACACCCCCACCCACTTCCAAATTCAAAGCGACCATTCCTAATTAGGTAATACTTCAAATTTCAAACAATAGAGAAATAGATAAACAATTGAGATGAAGAGAAAGAGAGAGAGAGAGAGTATAGTACCTGGAATTGTAACAGAGCTGAAGAGAAAGGCTTCCCAATCCCATGAATTCGCCGACCTTCCTCCGGCCACAAAGTGAAGTTGTGGTGATTTACATAAAGGTGCGGTTGGGGTGCCTCTTTGTACGAGGAGCAAGGTTTTTTCATTTTTTATGATGGGAAAAGTAATAAAGGCATGGAGGGTGAAATGGGATTCATTTAGGGCCATTCAAATGCTGGATAATGCACCAAAATTCGGTCCCTTGCTAGACTTTTGCATGCTTTACATCCGCACGGCATCCTTGCTTTGCAATAATTGTAGAGCATGTATGAGGCCTTGTGGCCTTGCTTTAATCTCCCATATCAAAATACAGTAATTATTTTGTCAAAACATTAGAATCCGACAAAAAGGGGAAAACATCATCTCAAGTACTAGTATTGACCCACTGATGCAATACCCACCAGTTAAGTGCTATTTGGGTGCTACTTCTGTTGATGCGCTATGGCACAACTCTCAGAAGGAGAGGGTTTTCTATGTGGGCCTTTCAGGTGTTGATTCTTCGAATTGCGTTTATCATTATGTCCCATCATTTATCCCCTATTCAGGGTGTCGCTTCGCGAGAAATGTACCATGAGTACCTGTTTTTTGTTTACGTATTAACACCACATATTGTCGTTGGGGTATACATATCGTCTTTTGGCGTTAATATAAGGCCATTTGTTCACGCGCACCAGACAGCTTCATTTCATTTTCATCCTCAAAAGCCATCAAAGAAGTCATTTCTGAAAGCAATGGCAAAAAAAACCGCTACTCAAATTTGCCCAAACATCGGCAATATGCACCATGTCCGTAAAGGAGTTTCAAGAAGTCCAGACTGATATGCTGATGGGAGACGATTGCACTTTTGTGTCTGCCACGGATGCCGATATGGCTAACATGGTACCGGAGGGGTGTGTATTGATCTACTACCAATCGATTAAATACGGATTAAAAGTTCAATATACAGGTCCATTTGCGGAGGTACTACGCCGTTGGAACATATTCTCAACTCTCCTGATCCCAAGTGTTTGGCGTCTAGTGGTTGCCATGGCTTCTCTGCTAGGGTTTTGTCGTCTTTGCTTTGAATTCGACATCTTGTTGTTTGTTTTTATCTTGATGAGATATGGAAACAGTGGCTCGACCAAGAGTTGGTACAAACTACAAACTCAGCTCGAGTCTAATTGGAGATCTGTTATAAGGAGTCCATTGACAAGAATTTGATACACAACTTCTTCTTCATGGAGTTCTCGGATAAGAGTCGTGTCCCTATACTTTCTGACGCCAAAGAGGGGCCTTCTTTAGAACTAAAGCGTTCGACCATATCTAAGCATGGCCGCTTCATTCGTTCTGTAGGCGGCTATTATAAGTCTACCGATCGAAGTATATGAGTCGACTCGTTGATAGATGGCCAGATGTTGTTTTTAGCTTGTCTGCTGATCTAGGAGAAAAGGAAAGTCGACAGGCCTCTCTTGTTAGAAATAGGGAAGATCGAATTGGCTGACTCTTTGAATTTTTTTGACGACGTTGTGCTGGAGAAGGTTACTATCGATAGGCAAGTTCGGTCGAGCATGAAAAGGTCTCCTCATGAGTCCATCGGGGTGTCTAAGACCCTCCTGGTGTCTTCACCTCCCTTATCAAATAGGAGAAAGACCCTACTGCCTTTATCCTTACCAGAATGTGTGCTGGTCGGTTCGCCTGATCATTCGGACTCGATCACACCGATAGAGAACATCGTATTGGAGGGAAATGGATTCCCGTGCAACGAGGTTGTCAACGTGGATAAATCCAGAGAATTGGGAAGCGGTTCTGCGCCTGGCGCCAAAGCAAGACTAAATACTTCTAGGGTAATGTCAGAGGGAATAGCAGGGCCTTCTTCAACTATACCGGTTTGACCTTTGCGCAAGGGCAAACGTAAGGTTTCTGATGGAATTTTCCTGTCACCTGTCATTCCTGTTTGGTCTTTTGACGGGCAGAAGGGCTCGAAAGAATGAGGGACTGTTGCAATTTGTGTGGGGATATGTAATACAGTTTTATAAATTTGACTGATGCGACCGAATCGTAAACCGGTTGGACTATCATCGATGCGAGCTTGATCTGCATAGAATTTCCCAGGAGCAAGTTAGCAGAGCTCTTAAATCCTTCGGTTTGATGGTATCACCCTCTTCGCATCTGTTTGGTTTTTCCTTCATTCCTGCCTTTTCTGATCTGGTCTTCTTTTCAGACAATGGTTTTGGCAGAATTTCAAGAACGACAGAGGAGGCAGGTGGTAGATTACTGGGAAGGATGCATTGCTGGGTTAAGCAAGTAGTGTGAGAGGCTAAAGTCGGAGGCCAAGGTACGTGAAGCGCGTTTCCAATCAATTGAGAAATTAGACCAACTGCTTGAAGAGTCTCTTCGGGTGGCAGAGCGTAAAATAACTAATCTCAAGAAACTTCGTACAAGGGATGTCATTGCCTTTAAGGATTCCCAATGCAAGTTGACCGAGAGACTGAAGTGCGCCGAAAAGATAATCCGCTAGATGGACTTAAGCGATGTCTTGCCCCCAGTTGAGGGGGATGCTGCGGCCCAGAGATAACTATTGTACCTGAAGCCTCTACTATGGTCCCGACTACAAGGGGATCCGCTCTTCGTGAAATCTCATGATCTTCCTTCGACCCCATGTAACATCTGTTTAAAACTTTGTATTCCAATGCCCTTCGGATAATTTAACAACGATAGAGTTTGGCTTGTTGTTCACTATGATAACTCTCATTATTCTGACAGGATCGTCGTACGGTAGGAAGCGATTGATATTAGGGTCGTGTCTACCCGTTCGGGAAACTCCATCCCTTATTGATGACGCGTTCGATCGGTAGGATTTGAGTAACTTAGCCTCGCCGTACGATAGGAAAATTTTAAATAGATGGGTCGTGTCCACTCATTCGGAGAGTTTCATCTCTTATTGATAACACGTTCGAACGATAGGAAACTTTAGATTGGAAAGCTGTGTCCACCCGTTCAGGGAGTTCCATCTCTTATTGATGACACGTTCGATCGATAGCATTTGGATGATTTAGATCCGCCGTACGATATGAAACTTTAAGATATAAGGGTCGTGTCCACCCGTTCGAAAAGTTCCATCTCTTATTGATAACACGTTTGAACGATAGAAAACTTTAGATTGGGGGGCCGTGTCCACCCATTCGGGAAGTTCTACCCTTATTGATGACACGCTCGATTGATAGGATTTGGACGATTTAGACCCTCCGTACGATAGAAAACTTTTAGATAGAGGAGTTGTGTCCACCCGATCGAGGAGTTTCATCCCTTATTGATAATATATTCGAACGATAGGAAACTTTAGATTGGAGGGTCGTGTCCATCCATTCGGTAAGTTCCATTCCTTATTGATGACATGTTCGATCGATAGGATCTGAGCGATTTAGACCCGCCGTACGATAGGAAACTTTTAGATAGAATGGCAGTGTCTATCCGTTCGAGGAGTTTCATCCCTTATTGATAACATGTTCCAACGATAGGAAACTTTAGATTAGGGGGCCGTGTCCACCCGTTCAAGCAGTTCCATCCCTTATTGATAACACGTTCGATCGATAGGATTTGGACGATTTAGACCCGTCATACGATAGGAAATTTTTAGATAGAGAAATCGTATCCACATGTGTGGGGAGTTTCATCCGTTATTGATAACACGTTCGAATGATAGAAAACTTTAGATTAGGGGGCCGTGTCCACCCGTTCGGGGAGTTCCATCCCTTATTGATAACATGTTTAATCGATAGGATCTGGGCGATTTAGATCCGTCGTACGATAGGAAACTTTTAGATAAAGGGGTCGTGTCCACCCATTCAGAGAGTTCCATCCCTTATTAATAACACGTTCGAATGATAAGAAACTTTAGATTAAGGGCCGTGTCCACCCGTTCGGGGAGTTCCATCCCTTATTGATGACACGTTCGATCGATAGGATCTTGGTGACTTAGTCCCGCCGTACGATGGGAAACTTTTAGATAGATGGGCCATGTCCACCCGTTCAAGGAATTCTATCCCTTATTGATAACACGTTCGAATGATAGGAAACTTTAGATTGGGGGGTCGTGTCCACCCATTTGAGGAGTTTCATCCCTTATTGATGACACGTTCGATCGATAGGATCTAAGCAATTTAGGCCCACCATACGATAGGATTAGGGAATATGCAGGTAAAAAGTCCATTGAGTCGATGTCTTGCTAATTGAAAAATACTCTCGCATTCCGGAGAAAGAACAATTAGTAGCATACCCCGGTGATCACATAGGGGCAGAAGTCGAAGGCTTCGGATCGCATGGCAATGTTCCGATCCCTAGTGGCGTTCTGAGCTTGATCTTCATGTGTTAGTGCTGGGCAAAGCTTTCAAGGCATTCAGACCCGACCTACTTATGATGACATTGTAGAGTAAAGGGAGATCCACCACGTTGAACATGACAAGAGCTGTCGCATGATTGGGAGGAGTTTCGAGGGTAACCGGAAGCGAAATGATACTTTCGGGATATATCCATTCGCCTGAGAGCCCTTTGACTGGGCCTGCGTGGGGTTGGAGATGGGCAGAAGTAAACCTCATTCGTCTGAAAGTATCTCGGTATAGAAGGTTACAGCCTGCCCCCTGATCGACAAAGATTCTTCTGACCTCATGTTGCCCAATCTTGGTAGTCATTACGAGGTCTATCCCGACTAGGTCTTCGTCCATGAAACTAATAATGGGCCTCTTCCCCCTTATTGTTTATTGACGTCTGTCGCTAGAATTTCTTGTGGTGCGGAAGGAAGTGTCTTCAGAGAATAGAAGATTGGCGTGACTAGGCGCCCTGCTTTGTTTTCTGACCGATCGTCAGAGGAATGGGAAAACGTCCGAAGGACATACCCATCCTGGATTTGGAGTATTACTCTATTTCTTCTGTCGGTCGGGGACCGAGCAGCTTGTCAGTCTTCTGACCGGTCACGTCGTGGCGATTCGTACCGATGATAGGTGGGAGCATTTCCTTCCCCCTACCGATGAACTCTTGTAGTTTCCCGTGGCACACCAGGAACTCTAGTTTGTCTTTTAACTTCTTGCAATCATCTGTTGTGTGGTCGTAATCGCGGTAAAAGTGACAGTATTTGGTTCTGTCATTGCTAGGGTCACTCTCGGTCGACTGTGGGGGCCATCGGATGTACGGCTTGTCTCTGATCAAGGATAAGACCCGATTAGGGGTCTCATTCAAAGGGGTGTAGTTATTATACCTTCGCGAAAGAGGGAGATTTACTTGGCTCTTCCTTGGCGGGGACCTCCCGGGTAACCGGTTGCGTTCCTTTCGAACGGATCGATCTCTTCTATAATCAAACGCCTTAGCATCCTCAACGGCAATATATTTTTCGGCTCGGGTATAGAATTCATGGATGGTAGCAAGAGGATTCTTCATGATCGATACTTTCATGCCCGAAGGCCGTAGTCCAATTAGTAGCGCAGCTAGTGCGATGGAATGATTCAGAGATAGAATCCTTATCGTCTCTGCCTTAAAACTTTCCAAGAAGTCCCTCAGGGACTCGTTCTCCTTCTAATGTAATGACAGCATAGAAGTTGACTTTCTCTTGACCTCTTTGCTTATCACGAAATGTGACTCAAACTGTTCTCGTAGTTGGGATAAAGTTTTTATACCCAGTGGCGAGAGAGAGTTGAACCAAGTTAGCACGTTTCCGATAAGAGTAGTGGGGAAATATTTGCACATGGCAGCGTCAGACATGTCTCTTGAAATCATCACCGTCACAAAATGGGCTACATGATCTCGATGGTCTGTTGTCCCGTCATATATTTCCATAGAAGGAAGAAGTATGTTGCGAGGCATAAGCTCCGCAGAGACCTTTGGATCGAGAGGTGAAGCATGAGAATAGAGGGAAGTTTGGTTTCCCTGGGCATTGACGCGCTTGTGTTCGTCAGTAACAAATTACTCGACTTGCTTTCGAAGATCGTAAGGATCTCATCGGAAATTTTCGGACAATTAGTGGCGCAGGGGTAACGGTCGTCGCCGGGGATGTCTAGACCCCCCAACGGAAGACTGGCCCTCAGGCCTTAAGGCATGACTGAGGCCCTCCAGTTGTTTGCTCATGTTCTGGATTTTTTATCCCAACCTCTCCATTTGGGGGCAGCTAACTTGCTCAAGTTCAAGGGCCATGATCGGCTATCCTTGAGTCGCAGGTTGTAGAACCTGCTCCGGATGAGAAGGTCGAGGGGAGGCTACACGATCATGAATAGAGTGATTGGGCGCCACAGGAAGGACGATCTCATAGGGTGTTGCGGTGCGCCCTTCTACTGTGGGGGTGGTTTTTGAAATTGTCTCGGTTCTTTTCTTTGGAGGCATGATAGTGTAAGTGATTTGTTGGTTCTATAAAGACGGTTGCTCTAGTCTGTTCCTACAAACGACGCCAATCTATTGGAGATGGGTTACGGCTCCTTGTTGGCTCGAACGGTTGCCGTCGACGGAATGTGAAAGCTGTAAAAACTGCCGGAGGGTGTTCCAACAGGGGAGGCTCCGACACTCAAGTCAAAAAGAATGATTTTTAAATGTAAGAGAAACAGACTAAGAGTTCAGAGAGGGTGAAGTTCCCTGTCATTAGAGTGCTTAATATGAAATGCTAAAAGAGCATACCTGATTTAGAGGGTTTGAGGGTATCTTATACCTACGAGAGTCGAATGCTGTTGGGGTGCTTCAACCTTACTTCCCTTATCAAGTCGATCCAGAAATCTCGAAAATTAATATTCCGAAATGATCGTGATCTTTATCGTATGGGAACTTTAGTTTTCTGGAGAGATCATTTTCTTAACTGAAATATCCCGGGGGTGCCCTTTTTAAATAGAGAATAAAAATCGTTGGGGAAGCTCTGGCCTTTTTTAAGAATCAATAAGGCCGTTAGCCTTTGGTTAGTCATTCAATCGGTATAGAACCTTCAGGGGTTGCTCATTTGATGGGTCGGTGGCCAAATATCCGATCGGAGAAATTACTCTCACTTAATAAATCTCGTTCGGTAAGCGGGGCGACTAAGCCCCTTCGTTCGGAAGATGGGACGACTAAGGCCCTTCGGTAGATCAGTCAAATAGTCATAGGAAATAGTCATTTGTACTTGCTCATCGGTCGGTAGCTATCCTTTGTGGACCTCCTGCATGGGCCTTTCAGGTGCTAACTTTTGAATTGAGGCTAGGGTTATGTCCCATCAGAAGGATTACTATTTTACAATACTACGTGTGAGGTCTAATATTTCCTAATACAATTCTAATGATGTAGAAATGCATGAAAGAAAGATTTTTAATGCGAAGGATACATCTCTTTTCAGAGTGAGTGGAGGAAAGGAGAGGTGAAGCCAATTTGTTTCCTATACCAATGGAATGGCCTACTCCCTCCTAAGCGAGTCTTCTATCTATATGTTCAGCCAAGAGCATTAGTTAGGAGTATTTTAGGTCCTTCACTTCTCTTCATGACCTTTTATATATGTTCACCAACCTTTTATTTTTTTATTTAAAAAAAAATTGTTTTAGAAATAGAAGATGTCCCACGCACCAATCAAACATCCACATTTAACTATTTCTTTTATGAGGCCAAGAATATAGTTGGAGAGGAAAAAAATCTTCAAAAATTTTGATTTAACTATTTCTTTTATGAGAAAACCCTACCCCTTCCCCCCAACATTTAGGATGCTACTTATTATCTTTTATCTATTCTTCTAAACTTTGTTTGTCTTATTCTTTTTTCACCCATTGCATGAACCCAACATGGATGCTTAGCAGCCTCATATTTTTTGGTGCTCTGGATTTAGTCCACCACCTAATATTTGAAGTTTCGCTCTAACTAATCTGGGTCGAACCACTGTCAGATCTCAATCGGAGGGGGCTCTCTCAACATAGTTTTTTCCGTTCTAAAAAAAGCTCAAACTCGAGTGCTTGATTAAGAGGTCACAACGTCACTTCCGTTACGCTAACTAAACATTGGTGGATGCTTAGCAGCCTCATGGTATGCTATGACATGAGAATAAACAAACAATACAAGGAGAACCATCTCATTATCATCACCTTTACCATTGAACGGATGACTATGGTTGCTAACAACATGGTCCCGTAAACAAGTAGCCAAACAAAGTTGGTGCTATAGACAGAGGGCTGCACACCCTTATCAACTACTATTAGATTTTTGTGATAGTCTGTACTCTCAAATTTGAAAACCCCTTTTCTTCCTCAACCTGCATTTTCATCAAAAGTAATATCTTTGCTGATTATTTTTTTTTCCTAGAAAATGCATTTTCTGCCTTATCATCCAACTTCTTCCTCAGTGCATCCCACACATGCATAACCAATGAAACCAAACATTTTTATGTGATCAATGTTGGGTGTTCTACCATTCGAAGATTCCTGTAGGGTCTTTCCTTGTAGGACACCTATTCAACACATGAATAACACAGGCAACAACTTTGGCCCAAAAAACTTTTAGGCATTTGCTTACTATGCAACATATATCTAACCATATCCTTTATAATTCTATTTTTTATCTCAACAACTCCATAATAGTATATCTACAAGATAGCAAATATCTGATATCATGTCATGCTCAAAACACAAGTCTCACAAATGGCACTAGGTATGTAAATCATTGGTAACCAATGGGTTGAATGGTGCCTTCCAAATCCTACAATCATAAATTTTGAAGACCAGGAAGTTTCGTTCGTTGCATAGTTGCTGTTTTGAATTGGGGGTACAGAAGGAAATGAGAGATGACCAGTTTATATAGACAAAAAATGGAGATCGCCTAGTATACAAAATGCTTTCCGACTTAATGCGGGGATATGAGGAAGGTGTGCGTATATGTATGCAATATTTTCCTTGTATTTTTACAAAAAAAAATTGTTTTCACATCTCATACCCGTGATCTTGAAATCACCAAAGGAGTAATTCAACCGTTGTGCCAAATTTCGCCCTCAATTTATATGCACAAAGCATCCAAAATAATTGAAAGCTTAATCCTATACTACAAAAAAACACGGTTTTAGCGATTGAATTTAACGACGAAAAAAATTCGTCGCTATTTAAAGATGAATTTAGCTACAAAAAAAGAAGTCGTCGCTAATTAACGATGAAATTTACAACGAACAAATTTTCATGACAAAATTAGCAACAAACTTAATATTCGTGACTGAATTTGTGGCTATTTAGCCACGAATTAATTTTCGTCGCTAAATTCATGACTAATTAGCCACGAATGATTTTTTGTAGCTAAACTCGTAACTAATTAGAGACGAAAGTAAATTTCGTAACTAAATTTTGCCACGAATTATGTTGTTTGTCGCTAAATTTAGCGATGAAACTATATTTATAGGTAAATTCATCGTTAATTAGCGACAAAACAATTTCGTGACTAAAGTCATCGCTAAATTGCGACGAAAATATATTCGTCGCTAAATTTAGCAATGGACATTCGGATTCGTGGCTAAAATCTTCACTAATTAACCATAAAAAATATTCGTCATTAATTTTTTTACTGTACTTAAATATTCGTGACTAATTTCGGGACTAAATTCTTTCTACACTCTATCATGAAATATTTTCAATCGTGTCTTTCTTCTTGACCTTTTCTGAATTAAAAAATCAAGTTGAATACATAACAAATGTTATAATTCTCACTGAATTGAAAATTTTTGATAATAAATAATTCAAAAGTACAATAATAGAATTTTTGACAATCAAATACTAAAATATACAGTAATAGAATTTTAGTTATATAAACATATATTTTATCTTTGTACTAAATACAAGAGTACAGTGGGTATCAAACAATTCTTTTAAATATTAGATAAAGAAATATGTATTTATTGAAAATATTATCAATCATAAACTTTAAAAAAACTACAAATTATGTTATAAATTTCCAAAAACTACTTTTACATTGTTTATTTTATCACAAATAGATTATTTATTGTTAAATTCATTGAAAATGGTGAATAAAAAGAATTTTTTGTCGCAAGTTTCATCGTAAAGTTAGCAACGAAAATACAAATTCATTGCTAATTTAACGACAAAAATAATTATCCATCATTAATTTAACAACGAAATTTGAAATCTATCACTAAATTTAGCGACAGACTATTATATCTATCGCTAATTAGCGACGGATTACTTTTTTATTGTTAAATTTAGGGACGGATTACTTTTTTGTCGCTAAATTTAGCTATGGCCGCTCAAATTCGTGACTAAAGTGGTCGCTAATTAGCCACAAAAAAAATATTCGTTATTAAATTCGTCACTAATTTTCTTACTGTACTTAGATATTCGTGACTGATTTCATGACTAAATTCTTTCTACACTATATTATGAAAACATTTTCAACCTTGTCTCTCTTTTTGACCTTTTCTGTGTAAGAATTTCGAGTTGAATATATAACAAATGTTATAATTCTCACTAAATTGACAAATTTTGACAATAAATAATTCAAGAGTACAATAATAGAATTTTCGACAATCAAATACTAATATATACAGTAGTAGAATTTTAATTTTGTACTAAATACAAGTGCACAATAGGTATCGAACAATTCTTTTAAATATTAGGTAAAGAAAATTGTACTTATTGAAAATATTATCAATTATAATTTTAAAAAAAAAAATTACAAATTTTGTTATAAATTTCAAAAAACTACTTTTGCATTGTCTATTTTATGGCAAATAGCTTATTTATTGTTAAATTCGTTGAAAATGGTGAATAAAAAAAAAATTCCTCACAAACTTAGCGACAAAAATACAAATTCATCGCTAATTTAATGACGAAAATAATTATTCGTCGCTAATTTAGCGACAAAATTTGTAATCCGTCGTTAAATTTAGTGACAGATCATTGTTAATTAGCGACGAATTTTTTTTTTGTCACTAAATTTAGCGACGGATTTGTTGGTCGTCGCTAAATTTTACGACGGACTATAATATCTGTCACGCCCCGACTCTCCCATCAAACACATAACAATCGTCGCATTATCTCGACATACGGGCGTGACCTCCCCATATACCAAGATAGCGCAAGATATTCAACCTATTTGAAAACAACTCAACATCTTTTTAAAGACCATTCTAGGTCATTCAGTATAAAAAACTTACATTAGTACACAAATCAAGGATTCATCCCTGAATATGCATGCATGTAAATTTGGCCAACCCGGCTTTCTAATAGATTTCCAACACTTTCTCATCCATTCACAAACTAAAAATACCTCAAAATTCAAAATAAATTCCAAATATCTCGATAAAAGCAATAAATTTTACAAAATGGAAAGTTTAACAAAAATTTACAAAGTTCCACATTTTTCAAGTTAAGATTTCACTAATACTTGCTCAAAAAGAGATAAAACAAGTATCAATCAAATCCCAACTAAATGAAAAGTACAAAAGTTTCCTTTCTTGAATCATACTACCTTAGTTATCCCAAATTGAAATACACATCTCAATACCTATTGAGATTTCAGTAAAATGACTTCTTCAACTGTCTCAAAATGGTGTCTCCCTTCTAAGCTTTCTCTGAAAAATTGGGAAGAGAATAGTGAGTATTTAAAATATTCAGTGAGTGGAGTGTAATGGTATGTAACACATAAATGAGGGGTGTAGGTGGTAATGTCAAACGCATGTATCAAATGTAATTCAATGCAATAAATAAAATATTTTGCATATAAACATTTGTATCGAATCACCATGACTCAATTATGCAATTCAACGACATAAGTTTTCATTTTCACAATTTTGAGGTTTGCCGAAAACGATTTCCTATCAATGGCCATTACTAGGATCCACCAAGGGGTTTTTCACGATTTTCATAAATTCCCCTTCACCTTGGCGTTGGCCCGAAGTTTCGTAAGGTGCTACCATGTTATCACGATGATTTGAGGAGACTCTCCAACCCACCTACCACAAAACCAAATTTTAAATCAGCCTTAACCACACTACCCCGATGGCCCGGTCTTTGGCAAGATTTAGACTATAGTCATTTTTTCCATCACTATGTTACCAAACTCAATTTAGCAATCAATTCATACTCAATTATAAGGTAGAGCAACATTTCACAATTCACATGAGTATCCCAAAGTAATATGGTGCAAATAATTCAATAATCAAACTCAAGAGTTATGGATATTTCACAATTTCATTCCAAACATACCACAATCACAAAGCAATTTCGAATCCATTTGCAAATTTATTTCAAAACTCAATTTATAAATCATAATTAAAAATAATTTACTCATTCATATGCACATAACTATCAACTCACCTCTTGGGAGGGTATTCACTCTCAATTTCAACTCAAGTCTAATGTAATTCCTCTTTCAATTTCCAATTGGTTTTTCTAAACCAATAATCACAATGACAATGTCAATTTACTATCATTTTTAGGGTTTATGAATTTTTTCCAATTTTTTTTGCACAAACCCTAAATTGTCCCAAATCTAAAAATCAATGTTCATGGTTCCATTTCCACCATTTGCACCTCATTCACACCCTTCTACCATTTTACATTTCATTTTCCCCAATATTTCACTATTCACAAACTTAGAGTTTTGATTCTCCAACAAAATTTCTAAAATTCCAATAATAATCACAATATAGTATTAAAGAAGTTAAACCCAAATTTAGGGAGGAGAAATTACCTTGATTTTGGGGTTGAATTGAGTTTTGGAGGTTGGGTTTCAAAAACTCTAACTTTCCCTCTATGAGACAACCCTAGATCCTTCTGTTTAATCCTCCGTTTCTTGAGTTTAATTGAAGTTTTGGAAGCTCATAGAGTGAATTTAAGTGGACAGTAATTAATTTGGTGGAAAGAAATCAAATGAAGTAGGCAGGGGGAAAAATGAATGTAGAGAGAAAAGGAGGAGAGCTGAGCATTCGAAGAAGAGTGAAAAATAGAGTAAATGAGAGGGTTTTATTCATTTTATATTAATTTAGGGGGTCAATTACCATTTTGCCCTTGGAAAGTTCTTGGATTTTATTGCATTTAGGGGGCAATTTGGTCATTTCTCATTTTCACTGAAAATGCAAGTCAATTCCCCTTCCTCAAGTCGATTCATGTGCCTGAGAGTGTAAGAGACCAAATCGACTCACCACCAGAGTAAATCGATTCAGTTTTGCAAAACCGGATCGATTTCCCTCTTCGGCAAGTCGATTCATGGAAGCCAAGGCTCAGAAGTTTGGACTGCAGAGAGAGCAAGTCGATTCATTCGTGAGGAAATCGACTTACCTTGGCCTAGCTAAATCGACTCACAAATTCGCCAAATCGATTCATGGTTGCAGAGCTTCAGAAGTCATTTCTGCAGAGGAGCAAATCGATTTACATAATGAGCCGATTTGCCTTCCTCCCAAATCGATTTGCCAAACTCAACACTTAGACATGCCTTCTGCAGTGAAAGCCAAATCGATTCATCTCCTATGTGAATCAATTTCCTCCCTTTGGTTCCTCACATAAGTTGATTCAGGGCTGCCTATTCAATTCACCTTCCCATTTCCTTCTCCTCACAAATCAACTCATGACTCTCATAAGTCGATTTACTCAATTCAAGTCACAGAACATGCTCTACAAACAAAGGAAATCGATTCCTCACCTTCCCCCTTCGATTTAACCCTTTTTTTCTCTCACACATAAGTCGATTTCTACTCCATATTCTCCCTCATGAATCGACTTCTCCTTCACAAATTGATTTACTTACCTTTCTATTGAATTTGGCTCTTGTGAATCAACTTACAAATACCTCCATTCGATTTGTCTTCATTTCACAAATTCAATTCACAATTCCAACAATTCAATTCATGTCTTCACGTGAATGTCTCCAATGGGATTTGATCTCCTCCGTTTGATCTCCTAAACTCCAACTTGTCCAAAAAGGATATCACACCACTAAACCACTTAATCCTTTTGTTAATTATATAGCCTACAATATATTTATCTACTTGCCAAATATTTTGGTATTACACAAATGATCAAAATTGGATTAAAATTTTCAACACTTGGAAATTTAAGTGAGATGGAAAAATCAAAACATTAAATTTTTCGATATTACATCCAAACTCCGGATCTAATAAAAATCCAATTTCTTTCAAAAAATTTAAAAGGAAAAATAAGTAATTAAATAAATATTTTTCTAAAACCGAATTTTTGGTGTTATAATATCCGTCGCTAATTAGCAACAGATTACTTTTTCGTCGCTAAATTTAGAGACGGATTTGTTGGTTGTCGCTAAATTTAATGACGGACTCACAGATTCGTGACTAAAGTCGTCGCTAATTAGCCACAAAAAATATTCGTCGCTAAATTCATCGCTAATTAAGGTATTAATTTTTATTACATAATTTTATTTTTTTATTAAATATAATTTTGTGTTTTTATGAAATATAATTTTGTAATTTTATTAAATATAATTTTTTGTTTTTATTAATATTAAATATAATTTTGTATTTTTATTAAATATAAATTTGTATTTTATATTTTTATTAAATTATGGTATTGATTTTTATTAAATATAATTTTGTATTTTTATTAAATATAATTTTGTGTTTTTATTAAATATAATTTTGTATTTTTATTAAATATAATTTCGTATTTTGTATTTTTATTAAATTAGGGAATTGTATTTTTAATGGTAAGAGTTAGAAAGAAAAAAAGAAGTTAAAAAAAGAAAAAGAAATATCAGATAAGTTAATATAGCATAGTAGTTGAGAGCACTCAAAATATTCACCTGAACCCAACTTCAAACTTAGGTAAGAGCACATTTTTTGTAAAAACATAAATCTGCAGGGGGAGTGGGCATGGGTGGATTAGAAAATCCGTCGCTAAATTTAGTCACAGATTTTTTAATTCGTTGTTAAATTTAGTTACGGATTTCAATTTCGTCGCTAAATTTAGCTATGGATTTCAGTATCCGTCGCTAAATTTAGTCAGGGATTTTGAAATCTATCGTTAAATTTAGCCACAGATTTTGAAATCTTTCATTAAATTTAACCACGGATTTCATATCCGTCGCTAAATTTAGCCACGAATTCTACAATCCGTCATTAAATTTAACCATAGATTTTAAAATCCATCGTTAAATTTAATCACAGATTTCAGAATCCATCGCTAAATTTAACGACAAAATTATTATTTGTCACTAATTTTGTAACCAATATTTTGTTTTTCGTCACTAAATTTTTGCAACGCGTTATTAGCGATAAAAATTTTTTTGTCGCTAAATCCATAATTAAATAAATTAACGACGAATTTTTCTAAAATTTTCATTATTAGATCCGTGTTTTTTTTGTAGTGCTAGTGAGCAGCACTATCTCAAACACCAACATTCACGGTAGATCACAACCTTCCACCACAATCAACCCAGTCTCCCATTTTTGGCCTCACAAATAAACCTTTCAAATTCTAACTTGAAAAACACTCTGCTCAGGTTATAATGGAAATTTTGATAGTGGACTCCCATACCATGCCACCTTTGGAATCAAAAGAGCCCAATCATACTATTTTACTTGTAACAGTAGTACTTAATAATTTACCTATAAAATTGAACGATAAGTTTACTAATTTACTTGGATAGCAAACTAATGAAATTGTTAAGCCATGAGATGGGATCTACTGATGCACTTTTCCTCTCAAGTAAGTTGCCCACGCCACCGTAATTTCTCCAATTTATGGTATTTGCATCTTGGTCAGGTGCAATTCAATCATCTGTCCAAAATTCTCAATTTGTTGTGTCGCTCATTATTTAGTGTGGAAGAAAATGTTTATACACAATCTAAATAGATGGCATTATAAGGTGAGCATCCATATGATTTATCTGGGAGTTCAACTGGAAAAATCAATGTGACTTTTTGTAGGAAATCCCAAGCAAAATTTGAGATTTAGAACTCCCTTTGTTGACGGAAATCATAGAAAACAGAAGTAGCAGATTCTAGACGAAAGAAAGATTAAAGATTGCAAACAAGGAAGAAGAGATGAAATTACTTAGGATTGCATCTCATATAGAGGAAAATTTACATCAGAAGTCTGTCATGGATTCCCCTTTAACTATTCCTTCCTCTTGTACCCCCTCAACTCCCTCCCCAGGGGCCAGGGGCATACTCACATTTGGTGCTGCAATGCTCATTTTCAAATTTTATTATTGGGATTTTTGTTTCTTGAATCCAAGGAAAGCAAAGACTAGAGCCAAGTAAATAAAGCATGTAAAAACAGGAAGTATATGTAAGTAGCAGCAAGTAATATCTTTAATGAATTAGCTATTACCAGTAATCGCTGCAAGAGCACGAACCATTCACAAAATGATGAAATCTATTTCGATCACGGACAATGATTTCTATATCAAACATAATAGAAACATGCTTCATGAAACAATGGCAATCATTACAAATTCGAAGATTCTTCATAACTCTGATCGTCTTTCTATGCCTGAAATAAAGAAGAGCAAAAGCCACTGCCAACTTCTCGCCATGATATCCAATATTGTGTTCCTTCTCCTCATCTTCAATGTCATACAATACGGCAGATGTCTGAAGAGTATAGCCAGAAGATCTCAGCCGGTCAATTATTGAAGCCAAGAAATCTTTAATCTCCTTGGCTTGCGGATGTGAACCATCTCCTGCAACAAATTCATGGACCTCCTGGTCCATATTGATCAAACTATAACCAGGTTTCTTGCTGATCCTTTTCTCTGTCATTGAGGTTCTCAGCCCTGCTCTTTCGACCCATCTACCAGCTCCACCATAAGCATTTGACAGTAGCACATAATCACCATCATGATAAGGATCAAGCTCATGAATCCTACAATTCACTTCCTCTGCCAAATCAAGATTGTGATGGCTCACACAAGCACCAAGCAGTGTCCTCCAAATAATGGAATTTGGCTGCATTGGCATTCCTTTCACAAATTTATACGCTTCACAAAGCAACCCTGCACGACCAAGCACATCAACCATACAACCATAATGCTCGAGAAGTGGCTCCAAGTTATATTCATTCTTAATGCTCTTAAAAATCTGCCATCCATCTTCAACAAGACCACCGTGACTGCAAGCTACCAAAACTGCTGTGAAGGTAACATAATCCGGTTTCAAACCGGAAGCCTTCATCTCATTATAAACACTTAGCGCCAGTCTACTGTGCCCATGCACCGCAAGCCCGTTAATCAACACCGTCCAAGTCAAAACATTTTTTTCCTGCATGCCATCAAACACCCTCATCGACTCTTCGAAAGACCCACATCGTGAATACATGTCGATCAACGCAGTACCCAGTTTAACAGTAATTCTCAACCCATTTCTACGGACAAAGGTATGAACCCACCTACCCAACTCCAAAGCCCCCAATCTCGAAACCGCGGATATAACCTTAACAACAGTGACCTCATCGGGTTTCACATTTCCATCAACCTGCATCTGCCGAAACGTATTCAAGGCTTGGAAAGCGAACCCATTATTCACAAGACACGAAATCATCGAAGACCATGAAACCAAATCTCTTTGGGGCATTTCCTCGAATATCTTAAGCGCAAAATCAAGAAACCCACAAGACCCATAAAAGCTGATCAGCGAATTCTGGACGTAAACGTCAGAATCGAATCCCAGCTTTAAAATCAGGGAATGGAGGTCTCGACGATCAAGGTGGAGGTGAGAACAGGACTTGAGAACAAAAGGGAAGGTGAAGTGGTCGAGAGAGATTGAATTGGAGCGCATGTGATAGAATAGGGAGACAGAACGGGAGGGGGCAGAGTGAGAGAGAAATCTGATAACGGTGTTCCAGGAGACGGTGTCAGGAGATTGAGAGGAGAGAAGGAGAGAGGAAGCATAAGATGCAGAGCCAGAAGCAGAGCAGGCGAGGAACAGAAGACGACGAAGAGAGAGAGGATCATGGTGGAGGCCTGATTTGATGAGTTGAGAGTGGAGTTTGTATACTTCATTCATTCATTCAATCGTCCAACATCAATACTCCTCGACTCGAGGCCCAGCATTTGTAATCTGGAGAGGGTGACAGTCAAGAGCCAGGTTTTTTTTTTTTTTTTTTTTTTTTTTTTGGGGGTTGTGTTTTGTTTTGGGGCGGGGGTGTTATGAAATTTGAGTCAAATCGGAAAGTATAATTATCCAAGGTTGATTCGAGTGTTAGTTACGTGAGATCAAGCTCGAGCTCGAGTTTATGAAGTTTATATTTCTCGAGCTCGAGCTTGATTTGAAATATTATCGAATAGTTTTATGGGTAGTGTTATGAATTCATTTAAATTATATTCTCTCTTAATTAATAGATTTTGAATAATATATTAAAAAAATATATTTATAAATATAATTTTACGTATAAAAATTATTTTAAACAAATATAATTAATCAATCTCGAATAACTTGATAAGTCTTTAAATTCGACACAATATGGGTTCAAACTCAAGCTCAATGAAGAATTACTCGAACTCGAGCTTAAGTCGACCTTTGACCTGATACTGTCATAGTTACCCGTGACACTAGGGGTGTTTATTCGGACAGATATTTAATTTTTCGAGTTATTCGATTGGGGTTATTTGGGTTTTGAAATTTAAAAAAATTCAATCGAAAACCAAAATGAATCACATGAAAGTCGAATCAATTTATCTAAATTAAATTTTGGGTTAAATGATTTGAATTTTATTTACTCGAACTAATTTCATAAAATATGAAAATGAGTGAAAAATCTGTTTAATTTTAAAATAACAATTATTCGAATCAAATTACTCGAATCAATTCCACAACTTTGTTAATTGGGTTTCGGACAAGAGCCGAATAAAAATTTTTATTTTTCAAACTGAACTATTAACCTGAATTTTTAATTGAGTAAAATTATTCAGCCGACCTGATTTTTATTAACCTGAACCAAATAACCTGATTTTCTAATAGCTTGAGTGAGTGAATGGTTTAATCCAAATAATGAACACCCTTACATAACACTACTTGAGTTTCATAACACCTCTAGTTTAGAAAGAGAGAGAGAGAAGGAGGAGACACAAATAGAGCTAAAGGGAGAAAACTCAACAATGAGCATTTTCTTCTTGGTTTTACAACATTAATACATTTTGTTCAACTAATTCTAACCATTAAAACAACATCTAAAAGGTTTTATTTGTTGATTGATTGATTAATTAAGTTAATAGATTTTCAACCACCCAAAACTAGTTGTTATTATTCAAAATGGTTGCTGGTAGTTACAAATTTCCCTTCAAAATATCTTTGTCCTCAAGGATAAAAGGTTAAAAAAAAAAAAAAGGAGTTTAATGAAGCTCATATCTTCCCAAGTGAACTCTTCCAGACTAAGATTGATCCATCATTAGATGACATGTTGATTGTTCTTTAGAATCTGATCCTTTCTCTTCTTATGCTATTATGAGTACGTTGAGGTGTTTGAGTTTGCATTGGTATCCTAGCATGCATTTATCTTCACATTTGAAGTATAGATTATTAGCTCTTTTAAACTGTATTTTTTTAGATGAAATCATGGGTGTTCTGACTTCAAATTCAACTTCACTTAATACTCCTTTTCTTTTATATGTAGTGTTCCTAGAAGTTGTCATTGTTTCTCCCAAATTCTTGATCCCAATTTTAATTTCTCCAGGGTCTCAACTTCTATTTAGGTCAGTCTCCCTTTGTTTAACCAGCTCCGATGATTGTTCTTGAAGTATTGTTATCTCAAAGGCTTGTGATAAAGTTGTGAGTTTAGACATTTTTAGTATTGGCTTGATCTCATCCTTTAACTCCATTGATAAAATTGGAGATGAAGTATGTTTCTATTAGTTTGGGATTTGTATAGAGTATAAGGGACCAAAGTTTCTCAAATTTTTCTTGATATTTCACTGTTGATCCATGCTAGTGTAGTTTATTGAACTCTTCAACTACATCCTAGACTCCTTTGACTTCGAAGCACTGACAAAGAAGCTTGGATCACCCCTTGAAACCATATTTCCATCTTCCCTTCTAGGTGCATTTCAATAGTATCAACCCATATATGTTATGAGATTTGATATACATTAAAAACAAATTATGACATTTTCTCAACCATATCGTAGGATTTTCCCCAAACGAACAATGGAAGTTCAATTCTTAGGAGATTTGGCAAGAACTCACGATTAAAAGAATCTTTCTTGATAAATAAGACCCGATTTCTAGTCTTAATCTATCTTCTGTTGAAGTTGGTAGAATAGATGATTTTGAAATTCTATCATTTTCTGGTTCTTCTTTCTTTTCTTTATTTAACATTTTGAGGATTGAACAAAATCTGGCATCTATGTTATTCATAAAAGCTTTTAATCTTTGATTTTGCTCATCTAGACGTTGGTACATACCTTCGAATTTCTTGTGACTTGCAGCCAATATTCTTGGGATTCATTCATGAATTATTGTAGTTTAGCTTCTTGTTTCTGAGTTGATCCTTAGTGGTCTTTTGTCTAGTACCATCTACCATTTGATTCTTTGTATGGCCAAGGAATAGCTACTCTAATGTCAATTTGTCACAGACCTGAAGTGAATGTGTCAACTTGTAAGGTTTGACGAATCAACTTACAGAACCGATGAATAATTTCTGGTGGTTTTCATTCCACTATCAATGTTTTAAATAATTTCTCACATAGTTTTATCATTGGTGATTCTATTTTGAACCGATGAATGATATCATCTCAAAGTCCATTCAAAAATCCCTAGACTTTTATTCCAAATTCCAGAACACTATAGAACCGTATGTCAAAAGCGTTTTCTTCTTTTGCGATTTTTTCATTCCCTAAATATTTTCATGGTCATTTAAATTTGCAGAAACCCATTCTCATCCTTATCCATTATTCCTTGTTCGAGGATACAAGATACAATGGTAGACCAATTTTAATGAAGAAAAGTATTCTTTGACATCAATCAGAGAATTCATCCAAATAAGAAAAAAGTTAAAAGTAAAAACTTCAAAAATACCAAAAACTCCTCTCCTAAGAGTTGAATCCAAAAAGATATTCAAACCACAACAATTCCAAAATCAGAAAACAATGTTCAAATTTCATCAAGACAAACTGAACTCCTCCGGTTTATTAAAGACGAAGAAAATTTGCTAGAATACTTAAGAAAAAGACAAGGGAAAAAGAAGAATTAGAAAATTCAACAAGTTCTAACGCTAGAACCTCTGATTATGGATCTACATGTGTTTATGGACCGTTGTTTCAAGATTCTCAAGAGACATATGATTTTTGATTTCAGAAAATGAAAGTAGTGGCTAAGACTTCTTCAATCAAGAAAAAATCTTTAAAAATATGTTCAAAAACAAGAAAGTGAGTATTTTTTGAGAAAATTGCTAAAGCCATCATGCATTCAGAATCCCTTGATCATGACAAATTAAAGACAACTGATGAACTAAGATTTTTTACAAGAATGAAAATCAAAAAATTGAATTCAAGATAAAGAGAATGTTAGCTCACGATCGAAGTATTTTTGATCAAGCAATTGAAACATTAGTTCAATGGCTAGAAGAATGGAGCTGGAATTTTCAAGATGACAGTTTGATTCAAGAAGCTCCAGAGATGGCAAATTATTAGCCTCCATGGCATGATGACTCAAATTATGATAGTGATACAGACCTCTCATTTCCAAGAAATATCAAAAAAAGAAGGATAGGTGCGATTGAGAACAATCAAGTACACATGCTCGTGGGAGACAATAATTCAAGATAAAGATAATAATTCAAGAAAAGCAGCTTTCGAAGAAGAAAAGATTTCCAAATTCTCACTACGTAAAAGGAATGATTTAAAATATTTGCAAGGACAATAATTCGAGATATTTCTTATCAAAAAGGACAATAATGTAAGATTCTTCAACAACTCAGAAGGGCGAGTCATCGAACTTCAAGACTTTGTAAATTACAGTTTATGTTTGCTTTCTATAAGTATGTTAATGTTTGTAAGGCAAAAACACAAGTGAATTGAGCACTGAAAGCTTTTCTCATTTTGTTTATCCTTGTAAAATCTTTTGTGAGATAGAAAAATTTTAGGAATTCTAATTCAAGATCTATCTTTTGTAAGTTTTCAATACTTTCAATCATTTTGAATTATTGCTTTATCCAAGATTTATATTTATTCAAGATTTTAATTATCAATACTTTCATAATCTCTGAAAGATCTTGCCCTCTTTTGGTATCAGAGCCATTTAGTCATGTATAATATAGATTATCAGATGAAAATGGACTAAACCCTTAGAAATTAAACCCTTGTATGTGTTGTGATTTGATACACATTAAAAAATTTATGACATTTTCTCAACCAGATTCTAGGATTTCCCCAACAAACAATGGAAGTTCAATTCTTAGGGGATTTGGCAAAAACCCACGATTGAAAGAATTTTTCTTCGATAAATGAGACCCGGTTTCTTGTCTTATTCTACCTTTTGTTGGAGTTAGTAGAATGAGTGATTTTGAAGTTCTATTATTTTGTGGTTCTTTTGTCTTTTCTTTATTTAACATTTTGAGGATTGGACAAAATTTGGCATTTACATTATTCATAAAAGTTTCTAATCTTTGATTTTGCTAGTCAGTGTTCCTTTGTCTAGCACCATTTGCCACTTCATTCTTTGTATGGCCAAGGAATAGCTATTTTGATATCAATTTGTCACAAATCCGAAGTGAATGTGTCAACTTGTAAGGCTTGATGAGTCAACTTACATAAACGAACCACAGATGAGGCTCATTTCTTCTTAGAGCAAGAAATAGAGCATGTTAAAAGCAAAAACAGAGCATGGAAATGGTTTGGATATGAAAATTAAAAATCAACATGGTGATAAAAGAAATGTTGTAAAGGGTTATATGTTGAAAGGAAGATTGAAGGAGAAGAGGAAGTGGGAGTTACAAAGAGAGAGAGAGAGAGAGAGAGTGGTGAGTGTCAAACCAACAAAAATAAAAATACTTATTTCATAAAAGATCCATAGAGAATAGATAGATTTATCTCTTTTAAAAAAAATAAAAATAAATATGGGGGTTTGAATTTTACTAAACTAATGTATAAATTTAACAAAAAAAAATAACCAAGAGCAAATAACTAAACAATTCGAAAATAAAGAGATAAAATTCAATGAAAAATCAACTTCTAGTCTAAGAAATTATTTCCACCTTGTTGTATTTGATTGATCATTGATACAAAAATTATTCAAAATTATATAAATAAATTTGTTATAACCGTTAAATACCATGAAATGATTAATCTCTCCTTACTTTCTCGATAATTAAGATAACATCATTAATTACTTCTCTAATCGAAAGACAATCCAAAATTCTCTCGTTGGATTTAGTGTTTCAACAGTCTTAAAATCGAGAGAGACCCAATTCTAATCAATAAATTCCAATCTAGATTTATTTAAATTAAATTATCTAATCTCTTGATATAAGTTAAATCGTTTGCAATGCCATAAAACTATGTCAATTACCACTATTAAAAACAAGCAAATCTTGTCGTTTTTAATTGGTTGTAAACTATTTTAGAGTTATCAAATATAAACCTCTATTTAATAAATTCAAAACAGTCATAAACATTAGGGCATAAAGATTAAATAAACACTTATAAGATATTGAGTCAATGATCTCAATTAGTCTTACAATCTTCATTCATCAATATTTCAATAATCCTTTAAATAGAAAATTAATTTAGAATGAAAGTATAGTCGAAGAAAACTCACAAATAAAAATTGTTATTGTTGTTAAAAAAGTGTTGGTTCAAAAAGAAAACAAAGGAAGCCGTCTGGACGTGAAAGAAAGCCTACAAGAATGAATAATGTCCTGCTGTTGGATGTGGACAAAAATCTCTACTTTCCTTCCTGTCGACTGCTCTTATTATTTTCTAAGGAAATGTCACCTCTTTCAACCCTAAAATGCTAAAATAAAAAGAAAGGAAATTTCTAAATATCCTAATTCTAAGTAATGAACTAACTAAAATAAAAATTACAAAATTTTAAATTTCCAAATCTTTCTACTTCTAATTGGAATAAAGATCTTCCAAGCCTTCAATATACCAAATCTATCCCAACTCTTCCTTGAATTTGTAATTAGAAAGAAAAATGTGTTGCAGTGAATATTCAATAAAATCTTGTATTATCCCTTGAAATCAATGTGCTGACGTGCTATCGAATGAGTGTTGCAGTCCAATTTTTATTCTTGCATGCAAAACCTCCAATTTAGCACTTTTCCTCCATTTTTCTTCATGAATTTCCTCCACCAATTTTAACATGTCAAATATCTCAAATTAATATAACATTTAGTAAAAAATAATGCAAAATAAATCACAAATATCACACTTATTTTATGTCCTATTAAATTTCTCCACACCTAAATAATACTTATCCTCAAACATCCCTACACAGATAATACTAAATATAGCCGATCTATTTTTCTTCCAAATTCCAAACTCAATATATGCCATAAAAATCTAATCAAAAACCTAATCAAAACAACAAATAATTCACAGTGTTTTGTAGTAAAACAACAATTATACATTCCAACAGTTGTTTATGAAATCAAAACAACAAAATTCAACCATCCTCTCCTAGTGTTCACTCAAATGCACTCGAAAGGGGTGAAGAATATATATAGCACTCAAATTAACATATTGGAATTAGCATTACCATATACTTGCAAATATATCAAATCTCTATCACTTAAAATTTTGAATTTCATACACCAAACTAAAGGTCTTTCTTTTGGTTGTAATGAGACTAGAGTTAGGGATAGTATAAAAGGAATATTAAGAGTTAAAATATACCAAAAGTAGTATGTAATTAGTTACATAATTTTTCTATAATGAACATTTTTGCCCTACATAAATAGCATACAAAAATGGATGTCTTTTACTGATCACATGTGAACGAATAACCAATCAGTAAAATGCTTACAAAAAATTTCAACAATTTTCTCTAAGTTTCATGATTGAAATGAATAGAAATTCAACAAGATGCAGCATCTTTCTTTTTCTCTTTTTTTTCATGTTTTTTTTTTTTTTGCTACTTTTTTTTTCTTTTTTCCTCTTTTTTTTTTAAGAATTTTAAACAAAGAATAGACAAAACTCAAGCTTTTTCTTTCTCACACAGCCACGAAGTTCAATCTTATTTCATATCAATGAAGGCATCAAAATCAACACTCCAATCGGCACATTTCATTTGAAGCAAACATATACCCAAATTATGCAATTAACTACATATACCTTTGATACAAGGGTTTGAAATGAAAGCCAAAAATAAGGGTTTTGGTGTTATATTAAAAGGTTATGAAAGAAGAAATGATCTTAGACTCAACTTGGTTCACTAAGGGGGTCATAAAATCAGGGTAGGGGTTTTTACATAAGTCAAAGTGGGGTAAAACCTATGTACTTGTGTCATTTCAATGCATGAAACCCTAAGATGTGGTTTTGAAATTCATAACAGAGTAAATTCTAGAATATCCAATCCAACTATGATAGTTACTCATTAAGAAAAACAATTTAAAGTACAAAGAATAAAATTGTTCGCTTTAGACACAAAACCTCACATTTTAAGTAGGATTTGTGTCAAATTTTGCATATTTATCTTTCGAAGAAAACTATCCAAGATATGATTAACAGTTTCAATTACAGAGAACTATTGATACATGTTATTCCTCATAAATTTTTAGTTAACCAAACAACACATATTAACTAAGAGCTCGAAATTTTTTTCATTTTCTTTTTATAATGAAGGCAAAAGCTAAACAATCTCAGAACAAAGGCAAATATGTAAAATAAATCTAAGATATGCTCCTAGAAAACTATCTTACCATTCCCCTATACCTAAATCATACATTGTCCCCAATGTATGTTCAAGTAAATAGAGAGCAAAAAATGCAAGAGACATATCACGCAAAGCAAAGAATAAAGAAAAGAAATAAAGGAGTAGGGTAGAAAGATACTCCCCTAGGGTGGAGGTGGGAAAGGAGGGCGAAATCTAAAGAACTCTTGAAGAAGTTAAAGAATCGACCTTTAGATCGCTCGAAGATGGATGAGCAAGCGATGAGGGCTGCGAATGAGAAGATGATGCTAATGGAGTCACTCTTGGACATGAAGAATCATTATCTCTTCCCGAAGAGAGAAAGATGGTTGTCGGTTGTAGCTTTAAGGAAGAAGTCTCGGATGGTTATCGAATTGGGTTCAAGCACTTGCAAATGCCATACCAGTGCTGAGGGGTGAGCTTTCTTCCCATAGTTGTTGGCAATCGAAGTAGGGATTGGCGATTTAGGTTGCTTCAATGGTAGAAGTGGCACTTGAGGAAGGAAAACGAATGAGAGAGAAAAACCCTAGAACAATAGAAGATCGAAATGTTAGAAGTAATCCCCAATTTATTTTTCATTTTTTTGTATAAATAAAAGGGTGGCAGAAGTGAACTTGGTTTAGGGCATGGGCACACACTAAACCATGCCCATTTCTATCCAAGGCCGCAGGTCTTGTTTACTTAGATAGTAGTGAAAGTAATTTAGGGCGTAGGCATGCCCAAAATCATGAGTATTTTTGTCCAGTTATTAAAAGCGGGTCAGATTGGACAGAAATCAATGATTGTTAAGGCGTGGGCATGCCTTAACAATATCAACCAATTTTTTTTAATAAATCAAGCCTAAATCAAACAAAAAAAAAACAAATAAAAATAAATAAATCATAAGAAAAAATATTTGGTTGCTTCCTAATAAATGCCTTTGTTTAGTATCTTTAGGTTGATATTGTCTCCTCGTCTCATAACTCGGTTTGGTTCATCTCGACTTCAACTTGTTTGGAATAAACTTCAATATCGAATGGGAATGAGGGAATTTTTGTTTGACCATAGTTTGCTTTCGGCATAAGAGTTTGTGATGGAGAAATTTGTTCAACTATGCATCCTCATTTGTCAAACTCTCTTGTAGGCCAAAATCAAATTTATCATACATAAAGTTATCTCCAAAATTATTTTGCACGATGGAGTCAGTCATACCAACATGAAAAATAGACTCAGAATTATTTGGATATTTTATGGGGTCAAAAATATTGAAAGTAATAATTTCACCATCAAATTCAAAAGATAAAGTATCCGAATCTACATCAATTTTTGTCTTAACTGCTTTCATGAATGATTTACCCAACAAGATAAGAGCAAGGTTAGGAGAATATGTATTATCCATATCAATGACATAAAATCGATAGGAAAAATAAGATCATCTACTTTTACTAAAATATCTTCAATTACACCCTCAGGATATGAATATAATCTATAAGCTAATTGAATTATCACTTTTGTCTCTTTCAAATGTCTTAAATTCAAATCTTTATAAACAGATAAAGACATAACATTTATCGTTACTCCTAGATCAAGCATAGCCTTTTCTAACAATTTATTACCAATCATACAAGGTATAATAAATATATTGGGATCTTTACTTTTCAGTGGCAACTTTTTTCAGATGATTGCTGAGACATTCTCACTAGCCACAACTCTATCATCATTTTTCAACCTTAATTTCTTAGTGTACAATACCTTAAAAATTTTGACATACCTTGATACTCATCTTATTGCTACCAAGAGTGGGATATTGATCTCTACTTTTCAGAGAATCTCTAAAATCTGTTTCTCTTGCTCCTCTTTCTTTGATTGTACCAATCTGTCAAGAAAAAGTGATAGAATCATTATCTTAATTTTGAATTAAATTCACTACTTATCTTTTTAGTTGAAGTATCCAAAGTTATTGGCATTTCTTCACTTTTGGTTATCTTTTTTGCTTCAACTTTTGATATAGTATCTTGCACCTCTCTTCCACTTCTAAAGATCATAGCACTAATATTTTCTCTTAGATTGATCTCAAATTGAGAAGGTAGTTTACCTTGATTTTTCTCCAATTTACTCATGGTCGCTGCCAATTGTGATACCTGATTCTTCAAATTCTAGATGCTGGCCCTTGTTTGCTGTTAGAATAACTGAGTGCTGTTAACCAAACTTTTAACAATTTATTATAAAGATATACCTTTATTCAAAAAGGGTTGCTAAGACTGAAACTGTGATCGGTTTTGTGGTTGTTGTTGGAACCTTATTGCAAATTCTCATAGTTAAAGTTTGGGTGATCTCTCTATCCTTGGTTGTAAGTGTTTAAATAGGGATCATACTTTCATTATGGTTGTCCCAGGAATCCCCTTACTACTGTGATTTGCTCAATGAAATCTTCTTGAAGAGTGAGGCACATATCCTTAGGGTGACCAAAATTGAAACAAATTCTATATGCTTTAACTTGTTGTGTTTTCCCTATAACAAAATTACGTATAAGAGAGATTAGTTCTCTCAATTCTTGACCAAAGAAAAAATCACTTATCTCGTTAACCTTCTTTGAAACCTCTTGACTTATTCCAAATTGTTGGGCATTGGCCACCATTCTTGAGATTAGATTTCTCACTTCATCTAGTGTCATGTTTGCAATGCTCCTTCACTTGCACCATCAATCATGTTCCACTCCATCGGTGATAGACCTTCATAAAAATATTGGATCCACAATTATTTAGGCATTTAATATTGGGGACAGCTTACACATAGTTGTTTGAATCTTTTCCAATATTCGTATAAGATCTCTCTATTGTACTGCTTTATGCCACAAATTTCCTTTCTATTAATGGGTACATAGAAAGTTGGAAAAAATTTTATTAAAAACACTCTTTCCAAGTCAAGGCTAAGTCGTAATAGAATCAGAGGGTAAATAAAAAAATTAATCTTTAACTTTATCTACCAAAAAAGAAAAAACCACTAGTTTAAGTTGTTTTTCAGTTATTCCTTATGGCCTCCTAGAGGAGCATACGACATAGAATTCCTTAAGATGTTTGTGAGGATCTTTTTGACCATGAAATTTGGACAATAAATGAATCAGTCCAGATCTCAATTCAAATGGAGTTGTAATATTGAAAAAATTAGTGCGTAATGGTTGTTGATTAAATTCAGGGGTTGCCAACTCTCTCAATGTACTTTGGGCTGCCATGTTTGTGTCTTTGACATCATTCTCTTCAACTTCAATGTTTGAGTCTAGCAGATGGTTGGCCAAGTTGCACTTAAATGATGAACTCACTGCCTTATTTGCTTATGGAGTCTTTTTGTTCAATTTTCGAGTTGTTTTTTGATTTTCAGATCAAATATTAGTTCACCCGTATGAGCAGAATAAAGTAAAAACCAGAAATAATGAGACAAAAATTAAAAGAAATAAACCTCTTAACACCTAATTTTCCCGACAATGGCGCCAAAATTTGGTGGGTGTCAAATCAATAAAAATAAAAATATCTGCTTCACAAAAGATAAGTTTAGGGTGAGTAAAATCGTATCTATAAGGAAAATGTTGATTTATCTCTTTTAAAAAAATAAAAATAAAAATAAAAATAAATATGGGGGTTTGAATGTTACTAAACTAATAAATCAATTTAATAAAGAAATAACTAACCAATAGCAAATAACTAAATAATTCGAAAATAAATATATCAAATTCAATGGGAAATAGTTTCTAATCAAAGGAATTATTTCTACTTTTATGTATTTGATTGATCATTGATACAAAAATTATTCAAAATTATAAAAATAAATTGTTTATAACCGTTAAGTACCACAAAAC
Source organism: Dillenia turbinata (assembly GCA_037126225.1). Lineage (NCBI taxonomy): Eukaryota > Viridiplantae > Streptophyta > Magnoliopsida > Dilleniales > Dilleniaceae > Dillenia > Dillenia turbinata. The sequence continues at coordinate 19,535,641 of JBAMMX010000018.1, read as the reverse complement.
GACCAATCTCTCCTTACTTTCTCGATAATTAAGATACTATCATTAATTTCTTCCCTAATCGAAAGACAACCCAAGAGATTCTCATTGGATTTAATATTTCGACAACCTTAAGATCGAGAGAGATTCAATTATAATCAACAAATTCCAATTTGAATTTATTTAAATTAGATTATCTAATCTCTTAGTATAACTTAAATTGTTTGCGGGACCATAAAAGTATGTTAATTACTACTTTATTAAAAACAAAATAATTTTATCGTTTTTAATTGATTGTAGACTATTTTGGGGTTATCAAATATAGACCTTTATTTAATAAATTTAAAATAATCATAAATATTAAGGTATTGGGATTAAATAAATATTTATAAAATATTGAGCCAATGATCTCAATTAGATCTCATAATTTTCAATCATTAAGAATTCAATAATTCTTTGACTAGAAAATTAATTTTGAATGAAAGCATGGTCGAAGAAAACTCACAAATAAAAATTATTATTACTGTTGGAAAAAGTGCTGGAGAATAAAACAAAAAAAAAGTGGCTGTCTGGACATTAAAGAAAGCCTACAAGAATGAATAATGTCCTGCTATTGGACATAGGCAAAAATCTCTATTTTCTTTCTTGCCGGCTGCTCTTATTTTTTTCTAAAGAATTGTCACCTCTTTCAACCCTAAATTTCTAAAACAAAAGGAAAGTAAATTTCTAAATGTCCTAATTGACTTTTCCAAGTAATGAACTAACTAAAATAAAAATTACAAAACTTTAAGTTTTCAAAACTTTCTACTTCTAATCGGAATAAAGATCTTTCAAGCCTTCAATGTTTCCAAATCCATCCCAACTCTTCTTTGAATGTGCAATTAGAAAGAAAAATGTGCTACAGTGAATTTTCAACAGAATTTTGCATTATCCCCGAAACAAACGTGTTCACGTGCAATCGAATGAGTGTTGTTGTCCAATTTTTATTCTTGCATACCAAACCTCCAATTTGGCTCTTTTCCTCCATTTTTCTTCGTGAATCTCCTCCACCAATTCTAACATGTCAAATACCTAAAATTAATGTAATATTTATTCAAAAATAATATAAAATAAATCATAAATAACACTTATTTTATACCCTATCACACAGAGAGAGAGAGAGGGGGGGGAGAAGATAGATTCTGTTTGTCGGTTGATTGATTAATTGAATTAACATATTTTCAACCATCATAAACTAACCGTTATTATTGAAAATGGTTGCTGGTTGTTATAGTGACTAGAGGACCCCACTCACTAGTTCAAGATCACCAAAAATCTTATTTCTTACCCTTTAACTACTTGGACGACTAAAATTGTTGTTCAAAGTTCATGATCAGTTAATTAAACCACAGGCCGAACTAATTCAAGAACCATAGAGACCTAGTATATGGTCGTGTGGAACCAAATCAAGAATCATAAAGGGTCGTCCAAGGCTTGACTAGCCAACCCTACTCTAGCCCTTGGTCACATCATATCCAATTTACTAAATGTCTGATAAAATCTTAATAAAAAGAAATTTTTTTTTTTTTTTTTTTATAAATCACCTATATCTAATAATCACATTAGTGTCAAATTCAATTCGAAATGAATACAAATCTCTCCTAAAACCTATTTTTTTTTTTATTCAAAAGTCACGAACTCAAGATTTTATTTAAAGAATATTAAAGATATCAATTTAATTCAAAAAAAATATATGATAGCAATCTATTATTATTTTTAGATCTTTATTTATTTGATGTGTTCTACTTGGTTGGCCTTGAAGGACCCAAATTCAATTATAAAAGAATTTTTTTATAATTTTGTAATTAGATGTATATTTGAAAAATAAATATCATATGCTCATTGTAATGTGAATAAAGTTAGAGTTAATGTAACTAATTTTAGTGTCCATTTAGTAGGGTTTATTTTTAACTTCTCTTTTTCTTATAATGAGAAACAAAAATTAAGAGTTTTTTTTTTAAAAAAAGTTAAAAGTTATTTGATAATTTTAATTTTAAGAACAAACATATTTCATAATTTTTAAATAAAGTAAAAATTAAAAATTAAAAAAGTAAAAGTAAAAATTAAAAATTAAAGAAAAAGAGAGGACATAAGGGTAAATAAATTTATGATATGGATATATTTGAGATTTCATATCCTTTAAGTGTGAATATAAAAAAAATAAAAATAAATAAAAAACTGAATTTAAAAAAAAATGAGAAGTAAAAGCTCCTCTCATGAATTTTTACTTAAAAACAACTTGTAAAACTTTTATTTATAAAAATAAGCTATTTTTAAGGAAAAAAGAAATTGTTTGGTAGAGTTTCCTCTTATAAGGAGAAGAGAAGCCAAAGAAAACTCTACCAAATAGATACTTAATAAAATATTTAAATATACTTAAAAAGAGAGGTCAATTAAAAAAGTGATCACACTAATCCTCTTGCTTTAATAAATAAGTAATTTCTAACAAAAACATTTATTTATATTCATAAAAAAAGAAGGGGAAAAAAACAACTCTAATAAAAAGTCATGAAAGGAAACAATTAGTCTTGGATTTTTGTGATAAAATTCCGCTATCATTAATTACTCCCAAGCTTTATAACTCTGAACTAAACATCTATAGATACACTTTTTGATATATTTGTTTATTTTATTTTTCTTTTTTTTGGGGGGGCGGGGGGGATTGGGCCCCTCTTGCTGCAATGACGGCACACCTCTGCTTGTGGGTTATGTACCTAATCAATCTAAGAGGACATTCCCAGAAGGCACATTTCTAATATGACAACTTGAAGGGTCAAAATTGGACTTCATAGGATTATCAAACAAAGAACCAAAATTGTTATTCTATACCTAACATCTTCCTTTTGAATTCAAAAATCATTAGTTAACATTGATTTCCATTTTGTTGTTTGGTAATTTAGGGATGTTTAGATTTAGAACAAAAATTGCCTTAGCACAACCGATAGACGATAGAATCTCCACACTTCCATCATACCTTTTCCGGTCCGTTTCTATTTGATTATATCTCCTTGTAGGAAAAAAAAAAAAAAAAAATGTTTGCCTGAGTTTATCTCCCAGACGCCTGATAACCTAGTTATTCTATGTATTAATCCTTGGAGGTCTCCCATCCTTCAAAATCATCGTACAAATAAAGTTACACAAGTTTTGCTTCTATGGTTGACACGAACTAGTTCAGCAACTATTTTTATTTCTGTAAAACAGGACTGGATTCAGAATGCAGCATTGAAGTGTTGAGGGAAAGGGATAAAAGTTTTGAGTAGGGGTAAGTTACTCTTCCCTGCCTCACATCATTCTCTTAGTCCTAGCAATAGAATTTTTGAGTAGCTCTCTGTGTTCATAGGACCTTCAAGATCAATTCAAAGGAAACATACCTGCAATGGCATGTGCAAACGAGCCAAGATATGCTGCACATGCGCCCAGCATGTGCAGAGATCAATTACACAAAACTCCTTTTAGTCGTGCATGCGCCAGAGTGCACCACCTAATTCCCTCAGCCTTTTCATAGAATGGAACACCAAAATCAAATTCAAAGCCTTCATGGCTTTAGGAGCAAAATACTTCCCACTGTATTACCACACAATGCGCACCAAGAAAAGAGTTATCTACACTATATTATTACAACCACATGTAGGGCTAAACAATGAGGCTGTCTTCAAATAACTATGGTCTATATAAGCCATAATTTTTAGTTGGACAGCATTTCTTTCCTTTCCCTTTCCTACCAGTCTTGCAACAGACATGTTTATTGTTACAGGTATGCTTCGGCTCCTGCACACCATCCTCTGCCTAGTGAAGTTCTAAGTCTGCCACTTCAAGAGTATGATTCTCTTTCATAGCCAATCTTATGGAAGCACATAAGGAGACTCATTCCTAGCCCATCAAAGCTTCTTCCGGGTTCGCCCCTTTCCCCGGCTTATGATTCTAAATTTCCTCCCCATAGTTTCTTGAGCACATGAAGAAGCAACTTCTGTGGATGAGACATCTGCTGAAATCATGATATATTACAATGCACAAGATTAACATATATGCACAGATACATGCAGAACCATGAGGGGCATAAGGATTCATCATCTAGCTATATCACACCATGGAACAGTCATCTGCATCATAGTACAAATTAAATCCATTGCAAAGCACAGATGGTTCTTGAATTGCGCTTTCCAATGATCAAAAGAACTGTGCATTGTCCAAGTGCACAAAAGCCTGCCCAACATAATATTCAGACTTTCAATCATGTCTGCAAAAGTTTCTAATTGAGATACTGCCTCCATTGAAGTGTTCCTGGTGTTTAATGTCTATCAAACAATGCTGAAGGTCACGTTAACTCAAGCAGAAAATTGTAGAACCTGATAAGAATTTGGAGCTCACATATGGCTTAAAAATACTATCAACCACAACTATCCAATTTTAGAAAAGGTCCTAAGCCTGTTTGGAATCGCCAATTGTTTACACTTTCATCCAAGCCAATTTTCAATATTCTATTGTATATGATTTTGTCAAAAAATACATTAAAAACAAGCATAAAATTGTATGACTGGAATCAAATCAATTCTCATAATACTAGATATGCCCCCCTCTCCTACCATGGCTATATCTGGTTGAGCTACAATGAATGTAGATGGTTTTGAATTGTCAATTGCTATTTACTTCACAAATACAAATGAAACTACTACATTTCATGGGATGATAAAATAAACTCTAAGCCACTCACGGCAACTTTATGATTGTTGTTCCATTTCCACCATAACAAGGCATCAATATATCAAACCAAAATAAGAAAATAAGGGGCTGTTGTATGTTCTACTGAATTCCCACAACCAAAGAATTATTTGGCAGAACAGAATAGAGTGGTATAATAGGAAGGAACATTACACTTGCCAGATCATGTGGCATGAGCACCATGTGTTCGTGAAGCCCATATACCAAACACAAGAAACCAGAAAACAAACAAGATAGCCCAGTAGCGTGCAGGTCCATACTTGATTCTTGCAAGCACAAACTGCAATATAGTTACCAAAAGCAGAAGCATCAATAAAGTTTTGTACTTACCCATACAAAGCAACAAGTATCAGTGTTGTTTGTGTGTCTGCATGTGTGTGTGTGTATCAAACTAGACCAGACCTTCAACTAAAGATGGCAAATTGGAAAAGGTGGGGAAGCATGGAGGATGTAGATAGGTTATAAAATGAGCCGAACTGTGAAGTGTTCAGGTGTGACTCATGAACTTGCTCAACTCAAACATTAGGGTAATTGATCTTGAACCTATCTGAGCAAAACCGCAGCTAAACTTGCCAACCTGTACTTACATGTACCATGTTTATATCACTCATAAGGAAAGTGAACAATATTTATCAAAATCTAGCCAATTATTATCTTTATTTATTAATTACTTATTTATCAAAAAAAAAGAACAAGATATATAAGTAATATTTTGTGTGCTCACAAGTTTTGAACCTGTAAATGAGCTTCAGAGTTGACTTGAGCTTGGCCCATTTGCTAAACAGACAAAAGCTCAAGCAACATTTGTAAAGCCATGTCCAAGCTAGTTCACAAACCAGCCTAGTCATTTGCAGCCCATATATATGTAAGCATTCATCTTTTGATGATGATCAAGAGAAGAGTCTGAAACCATCCACAACCAAACCATTACATCCACCAAACAATCCAATATTAGGAACCTACCATAGCCGATAGCTTGACACAACCATAATTGCTAACCATAAAAAATTTAACAAATACAGATGACAGTCTCTACACAGATTGGATAATTAGCGATGACTAACTTAAAGATCAGAAGAACAAGGCAGCACAAATGACCATATTTTTCCATGTTCCTCCAACAATGAGTTTTTCCATGTCTACTAAATTATATATACAAAAAGATGTCTTTATGACAATTAGTAAATTGGCATCATTGTAAACACAAATACAATTTTCTAAGGAAATAAATGAAATACTTGACAGTAAACATCACTTCACAAAATACCCCATCAAAGTCCACTCTATAAAGTAGGACACTTCAAAATGGAAGCACTCTCCATACCAGACATGGACCCACTACATTAATTTAAGTGCTTTTTTCAATTAGTTCACTTACAGGCCCAATAATTACTTCTTTGAATTACTTTTAAGTACTTTTTTAAGTTTTTATTCTGATTGTCTTATTTTGAGTTCCATTATTTGCAGATTAATTTTAGGACTGTTATTTAGTTTCCAGATTTTAATTTTTCTTTATTTTAGGCTTAAGTTTGTAGATTGTAATTTTAGTTTTTGGAATACTACTCTCTTAGTTTCTTTTAGAATTTTATTACTGTTTACTCTCAAGTCTAGTTCAATTTTTTTCAGTTTTTGGTATCTAATTTCCTTTTTTTTTTCTATTTTAAATTCTTGATCTAACTTTTTGTCTTAGGAATAATTTTAGCCATTTATATTTGTTTTAGTAAGTTTAGTTTAGGTTTCTACAATCTTCTAGTGAGAATTTTTTTGTGCTTTTGTCTATCTAATTTAGTAGCTCTCACGTGTAAAATTTTTTAATAAATTAACTTTTCAATTTTTAAATTTTAAATTTCTAAATTTAAAAAAGGAAAATTAAATTTAGTTTTACTTCGTTAGTATAACTTTAAGTTTCTTTTGTTTATTTAATTTTGATAGATTTTTTAAGTTTATAATTTAGATTCAAATTTACTTAAAAACTCCCACACTCTCAAATAACTTTAGGTAGTTCGAAATAATTACTAAAATAAACCACTCCTTCTGAGAACAATAACTCACTCACACACTTTGTTACTAGAATGGTTGGCTCACTTGCTAGGGTGTTCGGCAACCTTCACGAACCTAACACTAGCCAATGCCAGGCCAAGCATGGGCTTTCTCACCTATTTATTAAATGGGCTTCTAAAAGGGCCTAAAGAACATGCCAGCACCTAAAAATTTTTTTCAGTTGGACCGGGCTGGCCCAAAAGTGGCAAATGCTGGCTCGGCGCAATGCTGCATGTCGCCCACACAATGCTCAGCATTATTTTAAACTATAGAAAGTGCTTCTTGTTAATAAAAGTTGGCAATCAAAAAAAAAAAAAAATTCTATTGACATCCACATAAATGGATGAGAAATCCCAAATCTCATGCTGAAGAGACCAAGCCTCAAACCTACAAATAGAACGAGTCCACCACCCTCCAAGACCTGATCTCAAAACCCCTCAAACACACACAACATCCAGATAAGAATGCGTTGATTGCCAACAATTCACACCAACAGAAGCAAAGAGAGGAGAGAAGCTTAAGAGAGAGAGAGAGAGAGAGGCAAAAAGAATGAGAAAGAACTCATTGAAACTCACAGCCGCCTTCATCCAAGATGCTGATTAGAACTCCAGAATCCCTCTGGACACTACTGAAGCTTCACAAGATCATGACCAAAACCCTAGAAGAACTATTGGTCAGAAAACTAATAAGCTTACATCTTCAGTGAAGAAACCTGCCAGTCTAAAATCCAGGAGCCAATAGAGGCCTAGGGCTCAAGGTGTAGGCGTGATTGACAATGGAAGGAAAAAAAATCTCTCCGTGCATCTAAAGCATTGCAGCTCTTGCCACCAATAAGGATGCAGTAGAAAATATGGTGCTACTTTCCCAATCCTCTTTATTTCTAGCTGTTGGAGAAAACAACTCATCACATGCAAAGAGTTTATGCTAAGCTATCTCCCCAACTTGAGAACAATATCTCCTAAAAATGGAGCTTTCAAGTACCTCTCAATTTCGAAAGCCACTTCAAAAGCCTGGTTTTTAAGTGTAAACCAGATGGGGTAGCATCTCCTTCCTACCATCATCCTAAGTCCTGTTTCAAATCCAGACAAAGTCACAGATCCTCCACAGCATCACAGCAGATCATCGATTCAATAAACCCACTTGCACTCAGGCATGGTATGTTGCCTTAACAGGGCAACTTATCCATTGAGGGATTCTTATACGTAGCTAGGAAAAACTTTACTTTTAGCCTCCCCCTTATCTAATGCCAACTAACTGTAGGCACATATGTCCTAACAGTCTAAATATCCCTGAACATTAGTTCAATAAATTCTGGTTTGAATTTTATTTTGGCAAACAGAACTCTGCAACTATATGAAATGTCATTACAATCAAGATAACAATCAAAATTTCATATAACCAACACAAAACACCTACGGGTATAATCACCGATAGAAGTTTGGAGCCTCAAGTTTCACCTTTTTATGATGTCATCCTCCCATCCTAGTACCTCATACCTACCCTGACTAATATATATCCATGATGAGAATTTCATGCACCATTACACATGTTGTGGAGGTGCCATTGGTATATGATGTGACCTAGTGTCTCTAAGGATTCCTCCATGTAGATGTCAACTCAAGGAATTTAATGTTGAAATTCAGCTCGTGGGCCTCTATGATGACAACTAAGAGTTTGATAAACCTCATTAACATACTCAGGATCTAAGGAATCTTGTTCTGTGTGTTCATCCTCCAAGATATCTAGTATGGGTCAGTCTTGTGGTTGGGAGACTATACATCATCATGTTTGTTCTTTGTAGACCCCTTGCCTACCTTTCAAAATTCTTTGTACACTAGCACTGGGGAGTGACTCAGATTTTCTTCTTGGTCCCTCAAATCGGTAACATCTAACACCATGGTCTTGTTGAGATTGCTTATTATCTAGATGCTGAACAATTCTCTGAAAGCCCCATCTCTTTGTCTGCTACTCATATGTCCCTATGTGGTACTCCACCATGGGTTGCCAAAATAAACTGTCCTACCCTCTAAAACCGAAAACATGATGCAGGACAATCCTAGAATACCAGAAATTAGAAATTGCAAACCATATCGCACAAAAAATAAGCAACCATCAAAATAGAAACTAGAAATAAGAACCCATGTAGAAACTTTGAATTCTAGTTAGTTTAAAGGAAAAAATTCTCAAAATTTAATTGATCACAGACCATATTAGATGCCAAAAAAGGAAAAAAAAAAATAGCAATTAGAAAGAAAAAACTCGTAGATACTTTGAAAAACTTTAGGGCTTGAAAACACAGAGAGAGAGAGAGAGAGAGAGACCGAGTTTTGGTGGGACTTCTTCAAATATGGTTCAGAAAATTTTACAGAAAATTCGTAAGCTATGGCAGCAATAACGTCATGATACTTTAGCAGGCATTGAAGCAAAGAACCACAGTAGTGCAGTGTAGTAATTTATAAAAGTTTTTTTTTGATTGGTTGAAAGAAAGAACTGAAAGAGAAGAAAAACAATAGTTTACCAATCTCACACTAGTTTAAGTATCACAATCCGGAGGCCTCACTCTCACATGCAAGAAAATTGAGGAGGAAGGTTCTTTCATTATGAAATAAAAATATAACTCCTTAAACTCAAAATGGTCTCAATCTATGTAGAAGACAATGCAATTACAAAATAACCCCTTCCAAAGAGGGGGGAAATTATAACTAGAAATAATTACAAAATATCCCAAAACTAATTAAAAAAATAAGTTTTAAGTTCCTAACAGGAAAAGACATCAAAATATAAATAAAATAAATAGAACTAGTGTAAATCAAAGTACATTTAATCTAGCTCCATCAATAAATTTCTTGCTTTTTCCACCATTGCTTTGTATACTTTCAGACCTTCGGTATACCCATCAATAACCTACCTAATAGAGACATTTCTTAACAAAAGCAGATAGAGAACCCTAATGCCACTTACAAAGCGAAAGAAGACAACAACTGTCAAAGCACAAATGCCACCAAGGAGAATATGAAGACCATTTTTTGCAGTTTTCTGCAAATCAAAGTGAAATTTTAAACATGTTAGAGGATATTATGTAAAAAGTAGAGTGATAATAGAAGATTAATCATTATCTACATTCAAAACAAATACCACAAGTTTGAATGCGACCACAATGTGAATTCAGTAGAATTTCACAAATATAAACACCAGCAAGTCTTTTTTGCACAATAATACAAACAATCAGGTTTTCAGTATACAAAGGAAGCTGAAGAAGGATAACAAGAATTCAAAGACCATAAGTTAGTTTTCCATTCTTTTTTTTTTTTTTTGGGTCATGTATACCAACACTGATATCAAATATTTCAGACTCTAAACCAAGAAAAGAGGATACTTCGAACACATGTCTTCTGTCATAGTTCAGCAAATATACATATTATGGCCTAGACCCATTGACTGCATTTAAGTAGTTTTTACCAACTACTTACCGTTCAAGAAAAATGATTTTTTGTATTATGTGGTAGGTAACTATTAAACCTAGAAGAAGCAATTAAAGAAGGGACTATGCCCATAGCAAGGAAATCATGCTTTTTCTAAACTAAAGCCAGCACAATGTCTTTCTTTTCTTATACTTCCCTTTTTCTTCAGCATTCAACCTTTCCAAAGCAATTTCTTTGGTCGGGTTGGCCCGATTTAAGGAAGTGCTTGATACAGCTGTTTGGGAGGTGCTTTTGGCCGTTGAGTTTTCTAACAGCCAAAAAGGGTGTGGTAACTAAGGTGACAACTAATGGAACCACAACTTATAATCCAAAAGCTGTATTTATTTATTTAAAAAAAAAAAAAAAAAAAAAAAAGTTATCAGCTACCCAAAGTAACTTTTGACTCTTTAATAGCTTCTTTTGCGTATTTTTTACTATTTTATCCAACTTACGCTAAAGATAACAAACACCAAACTACTTCTTTAAGACTTTTTTAATTTTTTTATAAGATTAGATTTATTTAAATTATTATTATGGTATATATTTGAATTTATTGATTGTCGTTTTTCTTTAAATAATTAAAAAGAAATTGTGCTTTCTCATAAAGTATGGATGTTGTATGCTTTGCATTAATTTTTTATAATATATATTTGAATTAATTATTTTAAAAATAATGAATATTATATTAATGAATTATTACTATATAACAATAATTTGAAAAGAAATATCTTAAAAATAAAATAGATTTAATTAAAATATACTTGTCTTTTTGATTATTTTATACACGAATAGCAACCGTTAAGTTAGACAACCAAACACTAATATCAATTAATAATAGCTATCTGTTATTGGTCATTGGTCATCTGTCGTCAGCTGTCGGCCGTCAGCTGAATTTTGTCAACTAAACCAAACACGCCCTAAACTGACTTAACAACCCAAAGCAGCTGGAAGTTGTGATATCCTGAAGCTGACATGAACTAGACCTGATTAATCCAGGATTAGACTTGTCCACGAAAAAAGCCTAATTCTGTGGTTATGCTGGAACCAAAGCTACATTTGTAGCAATGTCCTCCAAATCATTAGATTAAATTTAACCAAATTAGCAAATGAATGATGATCAGCTTGGACTAAATTGCAACAAGACAATAGAATATCCATCTAATTGGCCTAGTCTCTCAACATTCACAACATCAACCTTGGCTAAACAAAAGAAGCACAATTTTATGGTAGGATTCAGCAGGTGGGTTGGAACTTCTGGTGGCCAACTTAAAAATAGATGCCAGCTCATGCAATGCGGTCAAACAAATTTACTAAACATCCTAATCTTGCATAAATTTGAAGTAAGGGAGAAGTAACCCACACATTCTATTTTCCAAAGGTAGCTTATTGGACTTAACAGCATTTTTAAAAAATGTATTCATAAACTAAAATTGATTCGTTTTTTATAATCCTTTGTAAAATCAGTTCCCCAAAGTGTCCAATCCCAATAAGGAAGAACCTCCAGGAGTTTCTTTTTTTTCCCCCCCTAAGTATAGGTGTAAGAAAGCCATTCGCAAAAAGAGATCTCCTGATGGAAGAACTTTTTTCTTGTTAAGAGCAGTGTAGAAATCTCAACCCCCCAACTTTTTTGCTTCAGAAGCACTTCAGGGGAGATTTCTGACCAAAATATGCAGAGAGGTGTCCTTGTCAAAGAACGTATCTTGTGCAAAGAGGTAGAGTCGGTGGATCAACTGCTCTTTGATTGCTCTAGGATAATTAGTTTAGGAGAAGGGTTTTTGTGTTTTCATTAATGTTGGATGACCTCTGAGTCTGTAGACAACAAGCTTGGGGGTTGGAGTAGTGGGAGGGTTTCTACAGTGACGAGGAGAGTATACAGCATGCTCCCTTTAACCATTTTTGGGTTGGTTGGAGGAAACATGATAGCGCACTTTTAGGGTTTGACAATTTCACTCCAGATCCAGTCACACACTACAGAAGATGTGGCAAATGTCATGGACTTCTTGTTCACCTCCTTGGTACCTTCCTGTGGATAAAATTTTTTCTGGTTCAAACCTTGGGGAAAAAAAAAAAAGATCTCTGATCCTAAACAAAGAGAAAGCTCTCTCGCAACACATCATATTTTATGCACGGCCTTCTACAAGGAAAATATAACTTTTTCACCTTCTAGTTTTCTGCATTTCCTCTACAAAATGAAATGAAATCATTGTAGGAAAGAAAAAGAAATGCTCTCTAATCCCTCTTCAGCTCCTCTAAGCTGAGATGTGAGCCCACAGCAAAGTATAAAATACAATTTTATCCCATAAAAAGAAGAGGCAAAGGTCTAATTTCTGTAAATTCTAACATTCCACTCCCTCAAAATATACCATTGAACAGCAACAAAAGCACATCTCCAAAGCGAACATGCACCTTTATGACCTCCAAAATCTCTAAATTTTGTGAGAAACAACTAAGGGTCTAAGGCTCTTGAGACAAACTCAGTGATTATCACACACAAAAAGTAGACGGATTTCACATATCCCGAGCAATAGAACAATGCAAAAACATGTTATCTTTGGTTTCAAAATTGTTATAATACATTACATAAACATCTGGGAAGAGCTTTATAATATCTCATTTGTAGGAATTCATTGGCATTGATCTTCTTAATCACCATGGACCAAATAAAAGTCTTAATGCTGGCGGGAATCTTTGATTTCCAAATAAGATTGGTTAAAGGAAAAGGAGAATTTTGGGGAACACTAATAAAATGTTGGAAAAAAGATTGGCAAGAAAAAGCCCCCCAAAATATCAAAACTCCAAATTCTAGTATTAAGAATGTTATGGGAATGTTCATTTCCCTATATGAGGGAAATTAATGAGAAGAACTCTGCAACTTCTCTATCATTAAAATTTCTTAAAGAAAAAAAGGAAATATTAAGAGATTACTTTCCAACGTGATTATAGGATTTTGAAATAGAAAATGAATGAAATCTAGACAACTCATAGAGTTGAGGAAAAGAAATGGACAAGGGAGAATCCCCAACCAAAAATCCTCCCAAAAAAGGACACAAGATCTATCATCCACTTTAAAACTCACAAGAGGAAAGGAAAGTCCGACATGACTAAGAGATTAATTTCTAAGGACTACAATAAAAAAAACTCTTACTCTAGCATTGGCATCTCATCCATTCTGTTAGAGACCATACTTCTCCTAATAAGCTTATGCCACCATTTGATTACTGCAGAAGTGTTTTTGGATTTCACATTCCTGAGACCCAAAGTACCATCAGACTTAGGTTCTGAACCTGCCCCCAATACCAAATGATCCATTTTAGCCAACCCAGTTTCCGGCCAAAGGAACTCCCTCATCAGCTTCTAAATCTCGTCCACTACACCAATGGATCCCTAAAAAGGGGAGAGAAAATGAAGCTGTTAGACAGTCATGCAAGGATAAGAGTACTATGCCCACCTAGGGTAAGAAAACCTCCTTTCCATCCATCTAACATCTTACTAATTATATCCATAAAAGGATACCAAAAAAAGAACACTGGTTGGTAGAACTTCCCCATAAACAAACCCGTAAGAGATAGGCCAATCATACTTCTCACAATCAATAATGGCAGCCAAGTTATCAAGGGTTCAATTAGAAACATTTTTACTAAAAAGTTCACTCTTGGCAATACTAGACTTTGTCAAAGCTGTTAAGCATGAAAATCATGTATCTAAAGCCCCGACTATTCTCTTTATGGAAAACAATTGTATCATCTGCAAGCTGAAGATAGAAAACATAAACATAAAAATAAACAAGCCACCCTAAGACTGACTTGGGAAAATGTTGGCTCGAACCACAGGCAGAAATAGAGCGGGAAGAGAGCAGCCTCATGAAATTAAAATAAGAAAAAGAAAAATTAGTGTTTAAATTTTAAGTTTCTAACTCAAATGATATTCAGAGCTAAAAATTATAATATGCCTCTCCTATAATTAAAAAAAAAAAAAATTGCTTCTTAAAAATTTTTTATTTTAAATGTAATCTCCCTTCTTAAAAGTTTTTAAGAAAAAATTTCAAATGTTACCTGCAGTCTTAAAAATTTTCTTTTACAAATTCTTTTAGAATTAACCAAACAGGTCTTATGGGACTTCCTTTTTTTTTGGGGGGGTGGAATACCCACCCTACCCACTGTTTGATTCTTTCTCTTCTTCTCCCCTCTCTCCCACCTACACCTACCCCATCTAAACAGTAATCCCTCTCCCATTCTCTTTCTCTAATCAACTCCACCACTTACCACCACCAGAGATGGTAAACGACTACACTTACTACCATTTCCTCTTCCTTCCTCTCCAACTCTAATTCCACAACTCTCTCCTCATTTCTTCTCTCTACATTGGCATTCTTACTTCATATCCCCAACTCTTCGTTTGATTTATGACTCATCGTCTAAATTGGGTTTCCTTTATATATATATATATATATATATATATATATATATATATTGATTTTTGTATCAATATAATCTATAAGCAACCCTTTGTGCTTCCATTACTTGCTTTGTTCTTGATGTCGGGCGGGGTTTTGTGCTCTTCAATTTTTGCCTTTGCTTGAGATTTCAAATGGGGTATTCTTTTTTTTGCACATATTTTCAAGCCGTTTAGCATCAATTCAATCTATAACTAGCATGTGCTCTCAGATTTCTACTTTTTTTTAATTGTCCAGTTAGAGTTTGTGTTCTTCAATTTCTCACTCTTTGATTATGACTTCAAATGGGGATATTCTCTTTTTCACAGGTTTTCACTTCACTATTCAATGCATTTACTTTCATTCTTTACTCCTTTTATTGATCCATAATGTACAAAATTTGAATTTCATTTGGTTACAATTTTGGATTATGGAAAAGGGTATTGCATACATGATGATTGACCATATTATGGAAGCCAGAGCATAATTTTGTGGGTATTTTAATATGTAAAAATACAACTGGACCTCTTGTAGGCCTACTCCCATACACAATGGGGGGGGAGAGAGAGAGAGAGAGAGAGAGAGAGAGAGAGAGTTCATTTAAACGCCGAAATCGGAAGAACCATCAACATATTTTATATGGAATGCAAGTGCTCAAGGCTCCATCCCCAGCTCGAAGCTCTCTCTCAATCAACCAGCTCAGAGAGTCCAACAAGAGTGAAAAGGAAAGGAGAAAGAGGTTCTTTCTGTCTCAATCCACAAGAAGCCAAGAAAAAACTTTGAGGCGCCCCATTAAAAATGACATCTTCTTATTGATTTTCTCCAACGAATGCCAAAACCCTTATTCTTCAATACATCATCTAAAAAGCACCAACAAACCCTATCATAGGCATTTTCAAAGTTTTAACTTCAGAATTACATCCTTATCATGCTTCTTAACATAATCAATTATTTCATTAGCAACCAAGGCTACATCTAAAATCTACCTCCCATAAAAGCAATCTGTTTACAAGAAGTGATATCATCAAGTGCCACACAAGTCTTCAGCATTTTGTTAAGAAACACAATTTGCCACCAACTCGCTGGTGTAACAGAAAAGGCATCACTTACCAGCAAGCCAAAGAGGTTTCTTTAGACCAGCCAGTCAAATTCCTCTAAACCTTGCAAGGTGCTAATAAATCCATGGCAAAGTTCTACAAGAGAAACTCTGATATTATGTAGCAATGGTCCTATTCAATTCATACTTTCAAAATTCTGGGACACATGCAAATGTAGTTGATGCAATTGTCAGTGCTAGTTCTTTTGCAAGGTGCTAATAAATCCATGGCAAAGTTCTACAAGAGAAACTCTGATATTATGTAGCAATGGTCCTATTCAATTCATACTTTCAGAATTCTGAAACACATGCAAATGTAGTTGATGCAATTGCCAGTGCTAGTTCGTTTGGAAAACAAGCACTAGCTAACAAAACTAATATAAATATCAAAATACTTGCAGCCACCCATAGAATTGCACTTAATTCCTATACACATAAGGGTCAGAAATATAAGGGCACCAACCTTCACCTGTTGCAGTAGATTGAGGGTGGGAAGAGTCTATATTCTTAAACAGTTGGTAGCGAATTTGGAACAAAGAGAAGAAAATTAGGCTTGCAACAGAGATGAAATATACAAAGATGGAGACCATAGAGATTTCCATGATAAACCTTGCTGTTCATCACACTTATTTGCCATAGAAATTTCATGACTAAACAATACTAGTCTATTACACTTCTTGCCTTCAACTAGGAACTTGGAGTTACCACTTCCATAATATTTTGATGTCTTGTCCTTTACTATGTTTTATGGAGAATGAAAGACTTAACTGTGTTTTATGGAGAATTAAAGACCAAACCAGAAGAAACTCAAAAAATGAGCTTGACAGTCATGCCGATCACTACAATGAAACCCAGCCTGTAAGGATACCATTACAACTTATTTGATTGCTAGTCTTTGCTAGCTTTTTCAGGTGTCCCTGTTTTATTTCAATCCCCCTTTTTGCTTCATTTTATAAAGCACAAGAGCTTTTTACTGTCATTTTGTTCACCTTTTCATGTGATGGTATTTCCACTTAAATTTTTAAGATTAACTTACTACTTTTACATTTTTCATTTATTTAAGAAGCAGATAATGCACTACAAGTGTCCCTTTCATGTTCATCACAATCTCACTCACTTGGCCCAGGTATGTAACCAAACCAAAGAGTATGTATTCTAAAATTCAATTCAAAGACACCAGATAATAATTTTCCATCAAGCCACAGTACTCCTTTCATCCCCCCAAGTGAAGTGACAAAGTTCCCAAGCACACATACAAGAAAAAAAAGAATATTAAGTTCTTGGGTTTTATTAGCTAAGTTGCTTTATCTTCTTTTTAGGGGTAAAACAGTAAGGTCATCTATAAAATTTGTCACTAAAATTAAGATGGAAGGAGTTGACATGGCATACCTTTCCAACACGAGGGGCAATAAGCCAAGCCAGAGTAACAGTAAGCAATCCTGTGGCAAGTAGGATCCCAGTGCCCTCCACAGCCCACTTTGTAGCAGGACTTTCAGCAGTGACAGCATCTTCATTAACAATATCTAGAGATTGTTCAGTACCAACTTGAGCGGCTGCCACAGCAGTATGGCTACTTGGATTGAACCACAATGAGATCTCACTAAGCCTTTGCCTTCTTACAGCAGCTATAGCATCAGGGTCTACACCTGGATTTTCTTGAATGCGGATAGGGTTAGGTTCTCCACTAACAGTCCTTTCTCTCATCATTTCATAGTCCTTTAAAGAACTCACTACCTTTTTGAAGTCTGAAGATCTAATATTTTTTGCTACACATCCACATATTTCACAGATGGTGGATCCATGATTAACAAACCATTTCAAAGCACAGGCATAGTGAATCAAGGCAAGGTCTTTCTTGCAAGAACAACCTAACTCAACCAAGGTGTCAATGGGATGACATGGACCTGTTTCAATATCACTCTTGCAAATAAAAACCTCCCCTTGCGGGCTAATAAACTCCACAAAATTCGATTCTTCTTTAGCTTTTTTAGCAACTGAATCGTTGCTTTCGCCATCCTTCAAAACTTTCTCATGGTTATGCTTCTCTGCATTCAATTCCCATGTATCAGGTATTGGTGGAGTAATGCCTAAGAATCCTAAAGCTGCATCTCCTCTTTTATCAGATTCAAGGCATTGGCACACTCGACAAGTTACCAATGATGTTTCTTTGTCAGAGCTGTGGCATGATCCAGAGTGACTCAATAAGTCTTCACTCTCACTCGGTGAGCAACCATCATGATTAGCATCACAAGTCATACTTTCAATCTGATTCTCCTCACCCATCACATTAGTTGCGAATGCAAGTCAAGATAAAATTTCCAAACCTTGGGATTATTGCACCATTTTACCTCAATCTTTCAAAAGTTTAACTCAAAGTTAGATCAACAACCATGTTTCTCACATGAATTAACGAAGTGCCAATTTTCCTTTATGGTATAAATGGACTACATAATATAGCAGTCCAGATGAGAAACAAACTTGAGATCTTAAGCATAACCGCTGCCTCAGAATAACTAACAAGATGAGAGAAAAATCTCCTCAAGACTAGTCCATGATGATAGTCCCAACATACTCCAAAAACTTTATGCAATTCCAGTGCTTTCTTGATGAATGATGGAAACTGCAAGAAGCTAACATAATAAAACCACTTTACAAGTTGGAAGTTAAAAGTTTAAAATAGATCGCATGATACATTAAACCTAACACCATGTCAAATCATAAATTGTGGCATGTACTGATTTCCTTTTAGTTTTAAAATCAAATTGTATATTCTTGGAATTTTTTAACATAACAACAAACTGATTTTAAAGAATACATAAACTTGAGAAATTAGTAAATAAGATTAAAGTAAGGGGAAATTGCAAATAATCCCTGTGCACCCATTGTTACACCCAGCAGGGAAGAGCCCTCTCCCATAAAGCACTGCAAACAATGAAAAAGAAAAACACATATGGCATATTTCTCTTTCTTCTCATATCTATCTATCTACATTGAGAAGATTAGGGTATTGATAGCAAGAATAGTCGATGGTTGCAATTTGCTGTTAGCATAATGGTTTCAGTTTCATAAGCAAATCAAGAAAGTCCAACTACAAGCAAACTTAACCCAAAAAAAAGGTAAACCCTAATCAACATAACTAACAATCAAATTCTAAAGAGAGCGAGTATGTGTGTATGGTATCACATTCCAATAACTACCAAAGCAAACATTAAGTGAATCAAATTCGGCGCCAACACACAAATCAAAGTCAATTAGGAAACACATCAAAACCCAATTAACAAAAACAGCAATTAAGTGCGATGATCTGTAGCAAGAATAGTCGATAATGGCGATTTGCTGTTAGTATAATGGTTTGAGCATCCAGGTCTAAACTCCTTCTAAAGAAAATCAATAAAGTCAAATTCACAACCAAAAAACACAAACCAAACCCATTAAAAAAAAAAGAAAGTAAACCCTAATCAACATAATCAACCATCAAATCCTAGAAAGAGAGTGTCAAATTCCAATTACTACCAAAGCAAAGATCAAGGGGACCAAATTCGCGAACAACACGCAAATCAAACTCAAATTGGAACCAAAGCAAAACCCCAATTAACACAAACAGAAATTAAACCCTGAAGAGAAAGGGAGTTTACATTTTGTGTTGAACAACAGAATTGAATGGTCTTCAGGACTGAAGTCGAAACTAGACTGTATGATGGACGGCGGAGGAAGGTCGAGAGGGATTTTACCTTAACTTCGGCAGATTAGAGAATGGGATCTGAGTTTGGTAACATGAAGATTGTAAAAGGAAGAAGGGGAGAGATCTGTGGCTAATAGTGCTGCATGTAGAGAGAGAGAGAGAGAGAGTGCCTGTATGTGAGATGGAATCGCCGAGGAAGAAATATATACCAACGCTATTTGGAGCGGTCGGTTATAGATTCCATTTAATAAAACAATATTATTATTACCCTATTATTATTATTACCCCATATTACCCATATTATTATTATTATTATTTTATTATTATTATTATTATTATTATTATTATTATTATTATTATATATAAAGTGCGAGTTTCGACCACTGTTTATGCGCTTTTACCAAAGTGTCCTCACATCTCTTTGAATCACGATGCTATCCCTGCTTTTTGGTGTTAATCTCCATACAATTTTACCAAAATAATCTTATTTCTTTTTGAATCATGATACTATCTCTCTTTTTCCTGAGATTGTTCATTCACTTTTATCAAAATACCCCCGTATTTTATTGATTTACCAAAATACCCAACCTCTTTGATTACTGTTCATGTGCTTTAACCAAAGTATCCCTTTTTTAATTACCAAAACTTTCTAATTTATTTTTGAATATTAAGATAAAATAATTTCTTAACATTTTTATTAATAAAATATTAAAATAATATTGTATTATATTTATGTAATATAACATAATATTTTAATGTTAATATTATTTTCTAATATTAAAATAATATAACTTTTTTAGACTTATATTAAAAAATATAACTTCTTAAAAATATTAAAAAACTTTTGATTTAAAAAATATAAATTTTTTTATTATATAAAATGAGATAAAAATAGTTTTATTTTATATTATTTCTTTAATATTTGTTTAATGACTTTTAAAAGTTTTTTTAAAGTTTTATATACTTCTTAATATTTTTTGATCTCTTTTTTTATTTTTCTATTATAAAAAGGATATAAATTAAAATTTATTGTTTATAAAGTAATTTATTGATTTTATAAAAACATATTTGTTTTTTATTGATTTTATAAAACTTTTTTAATTTGTTAACTTTTTAAATTTTAACCCACTTTTAAATATTAATTAAATAAAAATATTAAACATATTAAAAATTGTTATTCCAAAACATCTATAATATTAAAACATCTATAATATAAAAATATTAAAAAATATTTTTAAAAATATAACAACATCTATAATATAAAATTAAAAAGAAAATTAAAGTAATTAAAAATATTAAAAAAGAATAAAAAATAAAAAGATTTTTATCTCATTTTAATATTTTAAATATTGAAAAAAGAATATTCTCTATATTCTCTTCAGATTTTGATCTCATTTTTTTATATTTTTTTAAATATTTTATCAAAAAATTGAATAAAATCAATAGAATTATAGTTCTTTATATCATAATAAATAATGTAAAATTAAATAATGTAAGTGAAATAAATAACATATTCAGAATATAAAAAGTATATCTATAATTTATTTTAATTTAACAAATTGAGAAATTAAATAAAATTTATTGAATCAATAAAAAAATTAAAATCTTTGAGCATCTTGCTTTTTCTCTCGTGTGTAATGTTTGTTAAAAGAAATGACACCTTGTAGATGACTAAGCATAGAAAGCAGCATTTCATTTTCACTATCAGATTGCTCTACCATTTGTCTTATTCGATTTGAGTGACCATTTTGTAAAAGCTAAGATGTAAGACTAAATTAATGACATTTTTTTTTTAATTATCATGACACCAAACAAAGCATACGAACCGAAAGTAATATCGATATACCTTGATTTGCAGCATTAATAACTTCTAATATAGTGTTAGAAGCACTAATTTGTGCCATAAATGAGGCGTCATTTGTTGTCTGATAAGATGTTGAGGGAACATATCTTTCCTTTGTTAAAGCATTGTCTGGCTCCAAAATAAAAGCCATCAATTCATCGGCTTGGCAAGCAATATAATTTTCTATGTCATGTTGCTGAAGGCCTTTTTTTTCTGAGTGACCAGTCAAATTTGGGCATATAAAATTAGATAGCAGAAATTAGTATTGGGAAACATTAATGCACCTGTAGAGAGTGGTTTAGAAGGTTCTAACACATTGCCAAACCACCAATATTTTATTTGGTGATGAAGAACTCAACTGGCTTGCGGAACAGAATCAACAGATGAGATTATTTTCATTGGCAAAAATATTACACCAGCGTCACTAGTGATTGAATAACCAATATGTGTAAGTCTTTCAAGGTTAGAAGGGGTAGCATTCTCACTAGCAACACGATTCTCTCAACATCCAATCTCAATCCAAGTTTTTTTCCTTTTAAATAACATTAGTTGTCTTTCTTTATCAGTCATAGAATGATATTTTTTCCTTGCACGATGATTTTTTACAATTTAACGCTTTTCCTCAATAGAAAGAACATTAGCAGTTTGTCTGACATCACTAGCCAGAGGCTTCCCAACCTGAGTCATACTCTGATTGTAACTTCTTTTCAACAAAAGTGAAGACTCTTCCTCACACGTTATTGCTGCATACCTTTCATGCCTTTTATGAGTTCTTTCCAATTGATGCTCCTCCTCAATTAACTTCTCATAGGATTAATCAGGTTTTCCATGATCCTCCATGTTCATGGTATAGCTATCTGCTCAATGGCTTCATTTTTTATAGAGGATTTAGTTTTACAGAATTTAGTTAGGAGTACGATTTTTTAGGTAGTCATTGTAATTACCGATCTCTTTTAATCGATTGACCACGTATATACTCAAAAAAAAGGGGAAAACCTTTGTAAAAGACGAATGATTTAATGAAAAAAAATGAATAAAAAATAAAATGAGAAAGAACCTGAATGAAAAAAAAAATTATAATTTAAAAATAAATGGACAATCATACGAAGATATTAGAATTCTATGAATAGTAACGCCTATCGATGCCTTCTAATATAGGGGAATTAAGATCTTGTAGGCTGAATGAGGGACCCTAGAGAATGTATATGGAATTTAAAAAGTTTGCATTTCTAAACATAATATAAATACTCACTTGGCATAAAGTTTCTAAAGAAATTTAATTCTTTGATCCAAATTTAACACATATCATTTTCATTGTCTGAACATCTTTTCTAATGTTCGATTAAACTAAATATACAGTAAAGACATACAATTCATAGGAACATGTTATGAAACAAATAGAAGAAATATAGAAAACAAAAATTTTATGTGTGCTGGAGAGAAAAAGATTTAAGAGAGAGGTGTTTAGATTAGAGAGGGTTGAGACTGAGAGGGGGAGGGAAATATTAAGCAATTTAAATTTTAAATTTAGAAAATCTTTTAATTAAAGTTATAATTTTATTGGATAATCGAAAAATAATTATTTAATTTCAAAGTTAGTTATCAATATGACAAAATAGTTGATATAGCGTAGAAAACTAGAGCTTGTTTGGTTAATGTGAAAAAAAAAAGTGATTTTTTTAATATAAATTGTGGTTAATTTGAAAAAAGAAAAAATGATTATTTTTGAATAAATTGGCCTATTTATTATAAAAAGAGTCCTTCAGATGTCAAAGTATATTTCTAAATTTCTTTTCATAGTTAACCATGAACCTAAGGCATAAATTACGTAGCTTGCATTCTATTTATCATTTTTTTTATAAGAAAATATAATTAAACAGAATCGAATTGAAAAGAAAAGAATAGAAATATGAAGATTCTATCGCTTGATCTGTCCCTAAGGGATGTATTTTATTTATCTTTTAGGGCAACTTCAAGGATTTTATTGAGTTTTGTTCAATAAAAGAGAGATTATATCATACTTTTAATGGAGTTGGGAATTTTTTTTTTTTTTTACAAGCCCATTTTGATCCTTTTTTCTTTTTCTAAGAATGGTATAGGTGGCCTCATTACAACCCCTCAACGTGGGGTTCAATGTAAACAGGTGGCTGGACCGGTTAGATTGAGATTCAAAGAATTTTATATCACCGTATATACAAAATATCAATTTCGACAAAATACCAAAAAAAAATTACACAAATATATTTAATCCTTTTCAAATTAGTTAATGAATGATGAATCTCCATATCTTATTTTTTAATTATTTAAATCAAATAATAACAACTTATCGTTCTTCTTCGACCTTTTTTTCTTTTGTTTTTACCCATATTTAAATATTTTTAATTATTAGGGTAATAATTATAAAAAGATAATATTTTGATTTTTATTATTATTAAATAAAATATTTATTCTTTATGACATCAGTATAATCATACTAACCGATTAAATCATATATCACTTACCTTATGTTGAAGATCCGGTGCATCATTTAAAACACCCGATTATAATTAGGGTTTTATTAACTCAGTTATAGTAATATCTTTATGAAAGTATTAATAGTTTTAATACTTACTTGCAATGCAAGGCATCTCATTTATAAACTTTTAATTGCAATGAAACCACAGGATATTATGAACTATATATCAACTGATACTATCTTTTTTTTTCTTTAAAGATCTTAAATTCGAGTCTCTCCTATGTTAATAATAATAATAATAATAATAATAATAATAATAATAATAATAATAATAATAATAATAATAATAATAATCTGTCCTTGTCTTGATATTTTGACACCAGACGTATGCAAATGGCATATTTGATTTTGGGTATGCAAATATTCACTTTAGGGTCAAAATTGGGTTTTTAGGGTTTGATTATTTTTCATCCCATTTTTTTTTTTTTATATACAAGTAATTTAACATAATTGAAAAAAAAATAGCATACTACTTATTTATTAACTCATTAACTATAATAAGAACAAATTTAGCTATTTAATTGCTTAATTTTTATAATATATGATATGATAAGAGAAGTGGAACATTTTACCAAAAAAAAAAAAAAAAAAACTCATCGCTAATGTTTTTTCCGTTTTCGAAATATTTCTCATTTTCAAAATATTTTAATAAGCTAAATTAATTAATATTTACAAAAAAAATATTATTTTTTTATATTTACATACTTTTTTCTTATTTAATATATTATTTTTTTATTTACATATTTACATATTTAGGTACCATTAATGAAAATAAAAATGGTTATAAGACGAATGATCTAAATCTTGACAGCCAAATATTCTTGGCCATTGCATAGAAGATTACAAAATAAAAAAGGCAATACATATTTTAATTTTTATGATTAATAATTACATATTTGGTCATTTTAGATTTTTATTATGAAATATAGTTATTTTATTATTTCTATAAAATAATTAAAATTAATATAAAAATTCTTATCTTTTTTATATTTACATATTTTTTTTATTTTTGTTTTCTTTGTTTTTATAAAATGTTGTTTTCACGTACTATCTAAATCTTAGGTACAGTTAATGAAAATAAAAATGGTAAGATAATGAACCATCAAAATCTTAATAGCCAAATATTCTCGGCCAAATTATAAAAAATTACAGAATAAAAAAGGCAATACATATATTAATTTTTTACGCTTAACATAATGCATTAATTCACAATTAATCACTATAAATGTATTGAATTTGGATAAATTTTTAATTTTGAAATTTTATTTATTTTCCATATTGGAAGATTTAAATCTGATGCAGAGTATAAATGGTAAAAATAGATCTGTGGGTGCATGATACCAGCAAAAGCCATAGGAAATCGCGAGTTGAACTAAGAAAATATCACCTGCTGAGGTGGCCCATTATTACAGGTTTCTCATACGTGGAGGCTCTGTGATTCCTTAAACGGAAATTTAGGATTTCTACATAAAGACACACAAGACCCATTTTTACTTGCACTGACGTTGTACTGTCCGAAATCCAAACATGGCGTCTAGGTTTCTGGTGGCTTTGGTTTTGACATTGGCATTGGGATGTGTGTCTGCATCAGAAGAGAAAGAGTTTGTAGTGACCTTGGATCACTCCAACTTCTCTGAAGTCGTGGGCAAACAAGATTTCATTGTTGTTGAATTCTATGCTCCTTGGTATATATCCTAATCTCCCTTCTTTTTGGAAAATCGTATGTATATTCTAGTATTGCTCATTCAGTTTTGGGATTGAATGATTTTGAAACATGGGATTTTCTACACATCCCATTTATTCTCTTATTTACAAGAAATCTGTAACATTCCCACGAACTTGAACTCTGTAAATATCAAAAATACTTGTGGGGATTGGCAAAAGATCCCCCTTTGAATGAGAAACCCATATGCATCAATGTTTGTGGAAATGGCAGAGAACTCCAAAATTTACATGTGTTTCATTTTTATACAATTAGCTTTTTAGGTTCTGATTTGGGTGAATGTGTCTAGTCATTCACGATTCTATAAATGACTTGTTTTCATTTGCATTTGATATTTGGACTAAGTTCGTATATTATATTCTTGTGTTACGCAGGTGTGGTCATTGTAAACATTTGGCTCCAGAGGTGATTACCCACTTTTAATTTTGAAATTTCTTCGTTTTTTTTTTTTTTTAATATTGATGTTTGGTTTTTTTTTTTTTTTTGGTAGTACGAAAAAGCAGCATCAGAGTTGAGTAAGCATAATCCGCCAGTCACTTTAGCAAAAGTTGATGCCAGTGATGAGGTAAACAAGGACCTGGCAAAACAATTTGAAATCCGAGGGTTCCCCACAATCAAAATCCTAAGAAATGGAGGAGAGAGTGTCCAAGAGTACAAGGGTCCTCGTGATGCCGATGGAATTGTGTCTTACTTGATTGGACAAATGGGTCCTGCAAGTAAGGAAATCAAATCCTCGGAAGATGCTGCCAAAGTCATTGATGCCAAAAGGCCCTTCATTGTGAGCACTCAACTCATCCTATAATCATTTTTCTTTTCGACTCTGCAGACTAGACATATGGGGTCGGTTACATATTGGGTATGGGGTTGCGGGTTCCTGTTACCATTCTGCCAAATGGTTTGGTGGTGCGTGTCATCTTTATTGATGTATAAACTACAATCTTTTTATAATAAAAATGTCATTTATATTTGTTTTAAATTTTCCTATGTATAGGTTGGAGTTTTCCCTGAATTCTCTGGGGAGGAATATGACAACTTCACAAGCCTAGCCGAGAAATTGCGGTCTGATTATGGTTTTGCTCACACCAAGGATGCCAAGTTCCTTCCGCAGGGTGAATCAGATGTTAAGAAGCCAACAATTAGGTTGCTGAAACCATTTGATGAACTAGTAGTTGATAGCCAGGTAAAATGAGATCAGCCCAATTCACTCCTTACATTGCACAACACAGATTCTTTTATCCAAATCCAGTCTGGCCAACAATTCCCAATGTTTGTCTCGGAAATTTGCAGAATTTTGACATTGATGCAGCCAAGAAATTTATTGAAGAATCTAGTGTGCCTCTGGTGGTTGTTTTTGACGAGAATCCAGTTAACCAGCCCTATTTGATGAAATTCTTTGACACCCCAACTGCCAAGGTAAATTTTCTTCATTTTACAACCATAATGTATCTCTAAAATTTCTTTCTGTTCTAATGGAAAACCATCCAAATGGGCAGGCCATGCTGTTCCTGAACTTCAGCCATCCAAAGATTGATGCTTTCAAGTCAAAGTGTCAAGAAATTGCAGCCTCATGCAAAGGAGAGATCGGCTTCCTTTTGGGTGATCTTGAAGCTGCTGAAAATGCTCTCGAGGTTGTCATCCTTGAGCAGTTGCTTGTTTTCTCAGTTGACAGATAATTTGTACACTTTTCCTTCTGACCTATTTGTGGGATATACAGTACTTTGGACTGAGAAAGGAAAAGCTGCCTTCGATCTTAATACAAGACAAGGATGAGCAGAAATATCTCAAGGAAGAGGTGGAGCCTGACCACATTGCACCTTGGATCAAGGAGTTCAAGGTGATTTTTAATCCTCCAATCCAAGGCTCTTTCATTCTGCAATTTACGGTAAAATTTGCAGACTAAAGATCTGACTTGCTTCACTAATGCAGGCTGGCACCTTGAAACCGTTCACGAGGTCTGAGCCTATTCCTGAAGTTAATGACAAACCCGTTAAGGTGGTGGTTGCTGACAGCCTTCAGGACATGGTTTTCAACTCTGGAAAGAATGGTATCTGACGTGCCTTCCATCTTTTAATTTTTAATTTATCTAGCTTTTCCTTGTATGAATGTGCCCCACTGTTCTACAGTTCTACTGGAATTTTATGCTCCTTGGTGTGGACACTGCAAGGCACTGGCTCCAACCTTGGAAGAAGTTGCTATTTCCTTTCAAAATGATCCAGATGTTGTCATTGCTAAGCTGGTAGGAGTTTCATTCCTTGCAATTCCGTAAAACTCTTTTGTTGAAACTCTAGTTTGTATTGCAAGTACTGGGAAATTTGGAACCTTTGTTATTTTCCAGGACGCGACTGCCAACGATGTCCCAAAGACTACCTTTGCATTCCAAGGTTTTCCTACACTGTACTTCATTTCTCCTAGCGGCAAGATAGTTGAGTATGAGGGCAATAGAACAAAGGAGGATATCATTGAGTTCATCCAGAAGAATCGCGATCCAATTGTGAAAGCAGAAGCTGAAAAAGATAAAACAGAAAAAGTAGCAGATTCTGGGAAAGATGAGCTGTGAGCAAGGTGGCTAAATTCTGTTGTGTTTGACCTGTTTTGGGAATGTGGATCTGGATTTCATTGTTTTCTAACCCTAGTTAATTTTGCAGAAAGTTGTTCCTTTTCAAATTCATGAGAAACACCTGTGTAGCAGCAACATTGGCCACAGACACATTCCATTCAAGTTCTTGAGAAGTTTTTGTTGAATAGTTTTAGACATTTGGGGGGGTTGTATTAGAGTGACTTAGATTTGCATCTTGATCTGAAATCAAAGACAAAATTTTGTTTTGTGAGAACATTTAAATTTTGGTGGAATGGAACAATCCCTCTCTCTCTCTCTGTCTGAATGTGAGATTGTCCTTACTTCGATCGGTACTCCTGCTTCATTGCTCTTGTCATATAATGCTAGCAGTGTTGCTAACTATGTCTCTCCCAGATGGCAAAACTGAAGACACTGCTGCTGCTGCTTTAGTTTTTTTAGTTCCAGTAGATATGACTACTTTAAGTTTATTGGCCAAGAAATAAACCCATTTTCAAACTTGGCACAATGTTATTCAAATTAATTACAAGCCCTATGATGTCACAGTGTAGTGGTCTGGATTGATAGTTAGTGTCCCAAATCACTCCAATCTGTTGTCAACAAGTCTAGATTAAAATACAAATTTGTGTAGGCCGCGCCACCAAGAGTCTTGTGACAAACCCTATGCTGCTATAGATGTCCTTGAGTTGGTTACTGATATTGGTCACATCGATGTAACTCCATCTGGCATTTCCTGTAAGTATTACCAGATTTGCCAGCATATCATCTTGTGACAAACCCAGCATATCATGTTGCATTTCCAGGAAGTGTTGCCGGGTCATATTGGTCACATTGCTATGGATGCCCTGTTCTAATATTCAGCTTAGCTGAATAAGTTTAGTCAAGATTGTGTCTTTCCGTTCCCTTGGATGATATGATGAGTCAATCATTTCCTTCTTTTTGGTTCCAATGTGATAGAAGTAGTGTTTGCTATTTTCTTAGCCATTTTTTATTATAATTGGACGATACTTTTTTTATATTTTTATGAAAATTTAGTCATTCAATCAACTCATTATAATCTCTGTAAAATAAGAGAGAAAATTTCTACGATAACAGCTACTATATTTTAGTGTACTGAATAATTCTCTCCCATATGAATTGGAGTATGAACGGCCCACCCCAAAGGTCGAATAGTCGGCTTAATCAGTGTTGATGTTGGTTACATAATTGATGTAACTATGCACTTCGCATTGATATGATTGAATTTTGACCAGACTTGGTCAGCTGCATACTGGAATTCCGCTGCTAACAAATCAGCAAAACATGAATCTACAACCATCTTTTTCTGCTTTTGATTGTATTATTAATTTTTGCAAACAATGGATTTTAACTCTCTGCATCAGATTTGATGATTGCCAATCACCCCATTGCTTTAGTAGTGATTATTTTTGTCATTTGATCTCTTGCAAATGTTGCATTTGATGGGCCTCTTGATGAGTGTATGTTTGAATGTCACAAAAGTGTCTGTTTGAGATCAACTAGTCATTCAAAGAGGTACATTTTTGCTGCTCACCAGAACAGTCATTTAGTAATACGGGAACGATAAAGCAAGAGTAGGGGCACGCTCGACTGTGCCCACAAAAAAATTAGTAGTACTCTTTTTGCTCACAAAACATGTTTCTTGCAACACATTGGTCACTGTAAAAGAAAATTGAGAGCAAACTTTTGCTCACAGAACAGGCTTTTGGCAATGAATAGGTCACAGCAAAGCAAAGCATCATTTCCTAAAAATGTTAATTGTAACCAATAGTGATAACAAAAACAAGATTGTGAGTCACTGGGAGGCTGTTGTGAGCAAATTTTTCTCACAACAGCACTTGATCCTTGTAGTGAGGTGCAATGGCAGCACCCCAATTAAGCTGGCATTGTCACGTCACTGATTGAGCCAAATGGAGAAGCAAAAGGAATAGCCTAAGGGCGTGATGACCTTAATGATGAACCCAGTTCCTACCATATCCTCTACAATCAACGCTTGAGCTTCTGGTCAGGCATGGGAAACATTTGATTACGTTAACAACCCAAGCACAGATTGAGGGCGTTGTTGCTTACTTGAGGTTAACCTTGTGCCCCTTTAACTTTGTTATTCCACATGTTTAGAACAAATGGACAGTAGTTGACTGTTTCATATGGTATATATCATACTTGATTTCAAATCCTCCTATTCCACATGTTTAGAATAGAATGGAGGAGTTTTGCAAATTATCCTAGCAAGCTGAAAGAATTTCAGCAAGGGATTTATCACATTGGACCCTGCTCTTGAATTTCTTGATGTTATTGCAGTACGTGAGCTCATAGCAGTTCTACTGAGATCTAGAACTAAACCAACATTTCTTCAAGCTAAGGCTGGCCAGGAACGTGAGCACCAACTACTAGACGGGGTCGCACCAATGGGTTTGAATAACCTAAGGACATTTGTGAAATGAGTAATAAATTACCCAAAAAAATTACTTTAACAAAATTATTCCCACAAAATTTACTCCAACAATTTTTTTTTTCCGAGACAAATAGAGAGGAACGAATAAGTCATCCAAAATAGAGAGTTTTTTCTTAAAAAAATATATTTCATGTTATTTATAATAATAATAACAATAATATTATTATTATTTTGGTTTTTACCATCTCTTTGCCAATCCTTGAGTAAGGGTAAATATTAACATAACTTAGCAAAAAAGGATTATTTCCCAAATACACTTAAAAAGGGTAAAAATTGAGAGGACTAATATTTTTGCTCATTTCCACTCCCACCACACAAGTTCTAGAGGGAATTGAAGACACACTACATCCACTCCCCAAGTGAACACTCCTTGCATTTTGATGTTTTAAAGAAGCAGAATTGAGAGCATCATTCTTGCTTCTATATTCAACACAGAGGCATTGGATCAAAGACAAGGCAAAGAAAGCTACAAGATGGTGAGACAGTATGTTCTTTCCTGCAGCAGCTGTAATCTCTTTGCTTCCCACCCAAATGAAGTAATCATTAGTATGACAACAAGTGAATGAAGAGCATATGCAATTGTGTTAGGATTATTTTTTTTTTTATTATTATTATTTTTTTAAATGAGGGGGAGAGAACGAGAGTGTTTAGAATAACCTCCAATTCCCGCCAGCTCTTTAAAAACTGATCCCTCATTAATTTTTGATGCAACAAGAGGAAGGAATGTTCCCTCCCCTTCCCTCCTCAGAACTCCCAAATCTGTGGACTGGTCCTGAATAGTGCCAAGCTTATATCTAGTAATCTCTTCAGGACATTAGATGCAATCATCAAGAATGAATGAAGAATGAGATTCTTTTAAGTTTTATTAGAAATAATATGTTGTATATGATCAGCAACAATCCCAGCAACAATCTGAGGAGAGAATCTCCTAATCATGTCTTCCCTAGCCTTCCTACCTTTAGCCTCAGCTTCCACAGGATTGCTCATTAAATGCCTCATCAACTCTCTCAGCTTTTCGGTAGACGGCTCAGCCCATACATGGCCTTTGAATGGTTCTTCCATTACTTCCCTCATTCTATCAATAGGCAATGGATAGCTATTCTCTCCAGACAAGTACTCTGTTGGCCCTGACCAGTTTGTAGCAATCACCGGTAACGACATTGCCATGGCCTCAACAATAGGTCGACCCCAACCCTCCCCTCGAGATGGAAGCACAAATGCATTGGCTGACTTATAGATCCTTGGCAAATCAATTTGTGCCACATGGGTGTCAATGACATAAATTGGAGCCCAACCATTAACTGGCTTTTCAATACCAAGATCAGACACAAATTTCATAATCCCTGTATTGAAATCCCTGTCAGAATGATATGCGTTCACTAGGAAATACAGAACAACCTCATCAACTTTAGAGAATTCCTTCAGATATGCTTCCAACAGAACATCCCAACCTTTCCTGTACTCCCACTTAAAAACACTTAGAAAGACAAATTCCTTTTTCTTCAAATTCACATTTGGCAAACCTGTGCCTAAAACTAATCTACCCAGAGATGCCAGGTCTATTGCTTCATACTTGAATGGATCGAAAAAATCCACATCAACAGATTGAACGACCTTTACAACCTTAGAGGGTTCCACTCCACTTTCCGTAAATGTGGATACATGGAATTCAGAGGGAACCCAGACATAATCCATTTTGTTACACCGTCGAACATGCTCTTCACTAACCCTATCAGTCTCGAACATAGTACGACCAATCACTGACATGAAATCTTCATATTCACCAGGTGGGCATGGAAACGTTTGAAACAATGGAGGGTACCAAGCACCAGGCTCACTATGGCAAATCACTATAGTGGAATTTGCCCTACAATTAGTTTGATAAAGCTCATAAGCCAAACTCTTCATATTTTCAGGTAAACCTTGCCAAAAGGCCAAACTCTCTAAGTCACCATGCTGTTCAATAGCCAAATGAAAAACTGGGTTTTTGATGTAGTCATTAATTGCCAAGATATAAGACCATGCTTCTGAGCTATACCCACCACCTGAAAGGAAAGGAGCCATCCATAGCACACAATAAGGGCGGGGCTGAAGATGCTTCAAATTCAAATTTGTTGATGGGTTTTGATTGAATTTAGGAAATGAATGAAGAAACCATCTCAATTTGTAAAATAAGGTTTTGGGTATCAACTGGTGACTCTTGTAAGGGGTTGTTTTGGGGGAAGAAAGTGAGATTGCTAGAATTACAATTGAAATGGATAATGCCCAAAAGAAAAAAGACTTCCACTTGGTCATGCCTCCCAGATTTACTTGGTTTTAGAGAATCAAAGAAAGTTTCTGACCTCACAATTATAATAACAAAAAAAAATCAATCAAGTTCAGGACGGATTACTTTAGATCAACTCACCCAGTTCTTAATTCCCCATTACCGGGTGGAGAGAGCTTTTTTCCTTCTGCATCGATCTGTTGCGTCTGGTAGGGTTTCAGAATCCTGCACTTGGCTCGGGCCAGGAACAAAGAGAGAGAGACAGAAATCAAATAATATTTTCTTTTTTCCCAAATTTCCTCTTCTAGTAAGAATCATTATTTGTACATATATTATTTTTCATAACAAATCAAAAATATTTAATTCCCACAAAATTAAAATGTCTCCCTAAAACCCTTTAAATTTGTTATAAATGAAGCGTATGATATTTTTTTTTTTTTTTTTTTTAAGTCAATAAGAACTTCTTAGAAGCTCATCGTGCGGTGTTTGAGAAAACCGAGGCCAAGTAAACCGAGGTTAATGTGCGATTTTCAGTTCATAAAATTATTAATATAATAATAATTTTTAATTTTTTATATTATGAAATTCTATGTTAAAAATATAACTCAATTAAAAAATTATAAATAAAATAAATATAAATTATTAAAAAAATATAAATAGGTAGAAGTATTACAACTGACTTATTAGAATAGATTAACTCGGTATATAACATAATAATTAACTCAAATTATATATTTAAACAATAAATTATACTTATTTTTATAAGTTAGCTTTTGATTAGATTGCATAGAAATAGAAACGAAAAAATGAAAATAAATATGAAATGATATTAGAAAATAATATTTTTTTAAAAAATATAAAAAAAATGAAAAAATATATAAATATAAAAAATATAGTAATTTTTATATAAATATTATTTATTTTATAGAAATAATCGAATATTTTCCATAAATATATATTCATTAATTATAAGATAAATAATATAAAAATAAAAATTCTAATTAAATAAATAAATAATTTATTAAATATAAAAAAATAAACATGAAAATATAAAAATATAAAATATCCAAAAGTTAGTGTACATAAAATATTCTTAATATAGTTTTAAACTTTTAAAAAAATCAAAATTACAAATTAGTTGCGTCAGCAATATATAAAATATAAATTGACATGTCATTTATACACCAACTTTACAGTAATAAAATTTGAATAATATTATGAAATTTTTTAAATTATTGATTTAGTAAATTTTTTAAAATTGTTTTATATAAATATTAACTAATTAATTTTGTTAAGCTATTTGAAAATGGGAAATATTTCAAAAAGAGCAAGTGTTAGTATCGAAAAGTTAGTGTACACAAAATATTTTTAATATAGTTATAACTTTAAAAAAAATCAAAATTACAAATTAGTTGCATCAACAATATATAAAATATAAATTGACATATTATTTATACACCAACTTTACACTAATGAAATTTGAATAACATTATGAAAATTTTTAAATTATTGATTTAGTAAATTTTTCAAAATTTAAAATTATTTTTTTTAGATGTTTGAAAAATATGAACTAATTTAAAAAATAAGAAAATTTTAATAAAGAGAAAGGACGCTCCGGGGATGCGAGGGGCTATGTGCGTATGAGCCATGAGGATTGAGGAGGTGGGAACAATTCCCAAAATGGTGTGATTTATAAAATAAATTCTCAAAATGGTGTGAATTCGGTAGGAACTCCAAAAGTAGAGGTCTTGACAATCGCAATCGCGCTTTTCATTTTTTTTTTTTTTTTTTTTTTTTTACGGAATTCGGAAAAAAAAAGACATTAAAAGCGATATTCTAAATCTCGTTTTCAGAAAGCAAGATTTGACTTCTCGCTTTCAAAAAGCGAGATTTGCAATCTCGCTGTATGAAAGTGAGATTCACCTTCTAAAAGCGAGATTCACAAACTCGCTTTCACATGCTAATTTTTTTTTTAAAAAAAATTGATGTTATTAATTGTTATTGTTATTATTAATTTTATTAATTTTGATGTTATTAATATTATATTTATTATTAAAATTTTGAAAATTATTAGAATTAAAAATAATTTTATGAAAATAATTTTAAAATAAAAATATAATGAAAAATTGATTGTTTATTATTAAAAATAAAAATTACATTGTTTGAAATGAAAAAAATTAAGAATTGTTTTTATTGTTTTTATTATTATTATTATTATTATTATTATTAATTTAGAATATTATTAAACTTTTTTGAAAAATATTAAAATAAAAAAGATAATATTATTATTAAAATGATTTAAGGAGAAATATCTGACAATGTACCCAATGACGTACTAGAATTTTTTTTCAAAGTTTTATAATTCAATTTTTTTAAAAGTGAGACTATGTATCTCGCCTTCTGGGAAGTGAGACTGTGCATCTCGCATTCTGGGAAGCGAGATGCCCAATCACGCTTCCCCCTTCCCTTTTTTTCTTTTAAATTTAAATTAATTTCAAAATTAATTTAAAATATTAAAAAAATTAAGATTAATAAATATTGTTAATTAAAAAATTAATATTAAATAATAGTAACTATTAATATTAACCAATAAATTAATAAATAAAATATTAACAAAATAAAATAAAATTATTATTAACCAACATTAAAAATTATTTTAAAATTAACAAAAGGATAAAAAATTGTTAAAAATTAAATAATATTTAAAAATTATTAATTAAAAATGCAAACATATAATTAATAAAAAATATTATTATTAAATTTTTAATTAAGAAACATAAAATATAAATTTTCATTAATTAAAAATTAATCAATAATTAGAAAAAATAAATACAAAATTAACCTATAATTAAAAACATATAATTAATAAAAAATAAATATTAACAAATAAATACCAAACTCATCAACTCGAAACCCTAAATTTAACTCATAAGTTGTAAAATTCATCCCAAAATGAGAAATCAATCGAAGAAATGGTTCAAAAAGAGATGATTTTTGCTGCGAGAAAATGGCCCACTCGTTCAAAAACTGTCCCGACAGATTTTTAATTCTGTTTCTAGAAATCGGAAGAATCTAGATTTTTAATGCTGTTTTGAGTAATCAACTTTAACCACTCATGATTTATCCTTAGAAAGCAGACTCAAAATTTCATAAAATATGAGTCAAAAATCACATCGAATATCCTTTATCACTCATGTGAAAACCAAAAAACAAATTATGGCAGATAAAATCACATCGAATATCCTTTCAAGGTAATGAAACTCAATAAACTCAAAACATATTAGCGGTATGGAGGCTCGCCATATATCAGATCCAGTGAAACAATAAGCAGGCAATGACTCAAGATCAGCATCTAAATATGACATCCATCAAACTGAAAAAAAAAATAATATAATGTAAAAGATAAATTTGTAACGACAGAAAAGTTAAGCTTAGATTAGTCTCCCTCATATGATCAAGTTGATCATGATATATGCGAAGACCATGTCCTCCAGTGTTAACAAAACTATGAGGAACATCCCAATTGTGCAAGAAAAAAAGAACAAAAATAACTAAGATGATAATAGAAATTGAGCGACGGGGTTACGATTATCAAATGATAAAGCATAGTGAATGTAACATATTGAGATCCTCGAGGCCCATTCGGCATATTCAAATCAGTGGGCACCGAATCAACAGCTTGATGTCGAATCGGAGTAAACATAGGTATTCTCTCCCATGCCCAAAGCTATTCAGAACAAACAGTGAACATATGTAAACATACGTACTCAAATCTGTTGGATTATTATTAGCAATAGTACCTGAACAAGTAATAGTGGTCCAGAAATCTGCTTCACTTCATCGACAGAGACCCTACACATAGCTCTTTATAATGTAGACAATACAGCACTACCCCAACTGTAACTTCCAGCACATTCAAGATCTTGAAATAGCTCCAAAAACATGAGTTTAACCTTTGATCCAGAATTATCCCCCAACAATGAACCCAAGAGCTGCATAAAGCAACCTCATGCATGAGAGTTAACCTAGATCGCATATGAATCTTCAGTCAATGGATGTGAGTTAAGAAACCTCGTGATAGCATTCAATTTTAGTCGATCCCTATCGAAATCATTCGGAGTAGGGATGAAGCCCAAGAGACTATGATAAACATCCTGCCATGCAGCAATAGGAAGTGTCAAATCTATCCCAGTAACTAGTTCTCTATCAATAGGCAAGCCAAATAGAATAGATACATCCTAAAGAGTGATGGTAGCCTCTCCACTAGGTAGATGGAAGGTGTGGGTCTCTTGTCTACATCTCTCAACCAATGTTGTTATGAGTGCGTGGTCGTACATAATATGCCCACATCTATAAACACCGTAAAAACCCACCTGTAATAAAATTTCTTGAACCCTTATATCTAAAGGTCGAGCACTCCAAAATCATGATCAGAGCGTCGGATCATCAATGGGGTGTCAGAACTAGTGTTCCGGATAGTCTTACTTCGGTGTGTTGATTACAAAGTCAATACGGTACGGTCGCGGGGGCCCGAGACAAACTCTGGCATATGATAAGTCATGTCGCATCTGAAGATCTATTACATTTAAAAAAGCATGAACTACATTGATTAACTAAGATGATTGAATACCACAAGAGATAACGTACACAAAACTTCATAAGATACAACATAGGGGAATGAAATTAAACATAACATCATCTTATATGCCACGTCGCGCCCTCTCTTCCAGACGAGCCATGTTTGGGTAATGATTACAGTTATGACCATATTCCTTACACGCCTTACAACGCTGTGATCTATATTTGTCCATTTTATTGTGAATCCGCATGCTACATGGTCTCCCTGGTTGATGATTTAAACGTGAAACATTTGTTGATAGAGAGAACGGACTGCGGGGTCAATAGTCCAAGTGACTAACAGGATAAAATTGACCAGCATAGGTCTACAGCATGACTTCACATGTGTGCAATCTATCTACAAGTGTCAGAAACTGAAGTCTTATATCTTCACATACTCTCCACATGTGTGAGCATGGAAGTTTGTATATTGTATACTTTTCACAGGTACAAGACAGACCATCCATGCGCACTATGTGGTCATTTCCGCCCCTTCCACCGTGAATACCGATGGTGATCTCGTATATCCCAGTTCCTCTAATAAAAGTTGTAAAGTGGTGATATCTACCTTTATTCTCATTTCTCAACAATCTATCTACCACCACCGGAGGCCATGTCTTCCTATCTCATATATAGTTTGTAGCTTCATTTCGATTATTATTAAAAAATTTCACAATACGGTATAATGCTGCCTTCACACATGCAGTGATAGGTAGCTTTCTTACCCCTTTCAGAACTCCATTAAATGATTTGGATCTATTGGTCATCATATTACCCCAACGTTGTCCCCTGTCATAACACAACGTTCACTTTTCAAGAGGGATTTGCATCAACCACCTATATGTTGGCTCACTAAGTTCTCTGATTTCATTCATCACCGCATTGAACTTTCTAATTTGTCGTTGCTTAGCTGCCTTATGCATTAAATCTGTTAATGATTTATTCTTGAAGTGCTTGCTAAAATTGGCTTCAATATGCCATAAACACAATCGGTGATGCATAAATGGTGGTTGCAAGTGTGGATTCATCTCAATAGATCGTATGATACCAACAGCCCGATTAGAGATCAAACAGACTCCCTGACGATCACCAATAATATGCAACCTGAGGTTTTCCAAAAACCATGACCAATTCACGACACTTTCCTCATCAACAATGGCAAAACACAAAGGCAATATGTGATTTGCTGAGTCGGTACCAACAGCAATCAAAATTTTTTCTTTATACCTCCTGTATTAAAATGTACCATCAATGCTAATCACATGTTTGCAATGTTGAAAAGCATCAATACATGGTTTGAATGCTCAAAATACTGACTGAAACACTCTGTCAGATAAACCAGACTGTTCAATTACCTTCCAATCAACAACAGTCCCGGGATTGCTTCTCTGCAAGGCTAACATAAATTGGGATAACAACGTATATGAAATTTCTCAATTTCCATAAACCATCTCTACAGATTTTCGACGCCCCATCCAGGCCTTCTTGTAAGACATGTTTACCCCATAACATCACATATCCTCAACAATGTCATAAACTTTATAATCTACATTCTCCTTTATATGGTTTCGGATCAATTCGGATCAAATGACCAACCATCTTAGAGTCTAAATTTGGGTAATCCCCTACAACCATCGAAGGGAAGCAAGTGTGTTTTGAGTACAACCTTGTAATTTTCCAAAAACCATGACTCCTTTTCTATTTTGCTCGAACACGCCACAAATAATTTTGCTCTTCAAACAATGAACACCGTATATACCAAATGCTTGTCTTACTCTCATGGACCTTAAAAACCTATGCTCTCGCATAGAGCAGCACTTAACAGCTTATTAAACCTCCTCTTTTGATTTGAATATCATGACAACTTACAACTCAAATGTCTGATCATTCTCCCAAATTGGACGATTATAGTCATTGTAATCATCCACAATCATATTTCCTTCCCCCAAATTAGATAAAAACAGAATTTCCTCTTCTTCCTCACCTATCTGATTCACTTCATCCCCATCATTTTCTTCATCGTCAATGTCAACATCTGAATCATTATCTACGGCATCAATGAATGCTTCAACAGGATCGGCATCCTTGTTACTCTCTTCATGGGGTCTGCTGCTACTTGGCTTCCCATACTCAGGGGGATCGACTGCTACTTGCCTCCCCATATTGAGGGAGTCGGCTACTACTTGGCTCCCCGTACTCATTGCCGCTATTGGGCATGACATTATATCGTATGTGTCACGTCTCGAACTGCATTCGTGAGTAGCCGCCCGTTGTCTTGGATGCCGACTACATTTTATAAAAAATCGGGTAGAGCCTCCCCATATTTGTGGAAGTCTCCCATGTACAAATCAACCGTATATTGAATAACCATCCTGCCACCTAAATAAATGGGTTATCCCGACCTCACAGCAATCAACCACATTCGAATAATACCAACCAATTCACAGTGGACAACCAGGATAACACAAAGCTATCATAAATACTAGCAGTCCTAGCCACAGACCTCTACCGTCATGTCCAACTAGAGTATGAGGAGCCGCCACACTGGACGGGCCTAAATTTTATACACGTGTACAACAAATTCCCAAGTTAAAAATTTTAAATGCTTATAAGTGTTTTAATGCAAGTGTAATGAGCCAATATGAGAGTTTCACCAATAAATGTCAATAATTTATAAAGTCATCCTATAAAATGTACATAGTCAACTACGGATCTCAATATCAAGACCTCGCAGGGTCGACATAAAATACGAATTTCATATTTCATATTTTAATTTAAATTTAAATCTCACACTAGTGGATAAGTAAATCCACGAACACGCGACCAAAGATTTCTAGAACCCGAAGCGTCGCTTTATCACAAAAATCCCTATTTGAGAGAGGAAAAGAGAGGGATGAGTATCAAGGGAGATACCCAGTGAGTGAAGGGATTAATATCAAGCATAAATAGTGTGGGTGTACCATTGGAGTATCAAACAAGATTATTCGTAAACAATAATTCACGTTTTGCAGTAAAACATGGTATGTTCAGTAAATTGAAATTATTTAGCCAATCACACGATATAATACATATGTGCATCCATTCAAAATCAATTATTATTATATATATATATATATATGTTTTAGAGCGAGCCGAATATGATCCTGGCAAAGGTCGACTATGACCAAGGACAGGCGCATCGGAAGTTTTATTATGCAAAAATATTCAAAAGTCACTCTCTATCCCGACATTAGCCATGAGCTTTGCTGGGGCTAGCTCATACACAGATCGGAATCATGTATAGGACCCCGCCCGGTACTAGATAATGACGTCACACACGTCCTCCCCCTATATGGGTTCAACCGGCCACGCCTATGGCCATATGACGTTTGCGGATACCTCTTACAGAAGCGTATCTATGCAACCCTGTGCCTCTACAAACGCCCTTCGTAGCTACGGAATCCATCAAGAAACATCATCTCATCACAAGTAGGCATCCAGCCCACACAGTTCATCAAAATATTTCAAATTCATGTGTCAATACAATTCATCAAATCATTTCAAATCAATATACCAATACAACGGTAAAATAGAAAACATATCTAGTTCTCAAGTAATGGCACAATATTCTTTCATTTCAAAACATGGATGCATAGTCATAGAAAACGTAAATTCACGACACTCCAATAGTCACAAAACAAATTTGAAATTTAGTGTCACACGTCGAGTCAATGCATATCAAAAGCATGTTTTGTTGAAAATACAATAAAAATCAAGTTTCACATTTCGTGCATGAGATCAGAGTCTCACTCACATCTAGGGAGGGTATTCATCCCTTATTTCCACAATTCAGTCCAATGAAGTCTTACTCCAATCCTCAATTGGTCTTTTCTAATACACAATCACAATCTTGTCATCAATTTCCAAATATTTTTTTTTTAGGGTTTACCCATTTCCCCAAATTTTTGTACAAATCCAAATTCTTCAATTCTTGTATACACTCTAATGTCATCAATTTCATTTCATTTATAAATAATTAACACAATCAAAATCAAGTTAAATTCAACCCTAAAGACTTCTCAAAGTCGGAATGAGCATGAAAAAAAAAATTTAGTTTTTTACAATATAGAAATTCTTTGAAAAATCATAAACTTTTCAATTCTCATCCAAAGGTTTCAAACCATATGTTATTTTCGAGGTGTAAAGGTCTAGTTTTATAATACGGAGATCGTATTTAGATTGCCTATATGCAGGACAACTTATAATTAAAAGATTACAACAGTCCTTAAACTATAACCATAATTTTTAAACTATCCTTTATATACATATCATTATGCAAATTAACAATTCAAAACAATCTAAGAAAGACATGAAATGCGACAATATCCTTCATTTTATGGCACATTTCATTCTAATCCTAAACCCAAATACTTTCATGCATATTTTAAATTAAACTCTAAGGGAAACTATTCAAATTAACTCAACGGGATTTTATTATCCTTTAACATGCTTCTTTCATATTAGACAGCCTAATCATGTAAAATTCTAAACTTTGCATTAACGATCACATATAAAGTTTAGAAAATGCATTCTATTCAGATCCTACATACATTCTAGACATATACAGAACTTATCTCCCTAAATTAACCTTAGGTTCATTCAATTTATCGAAATAATCAGACATCTCCTCACCTAGGGTTTCTCGGATCGCAGACCTAGCTTCCATTCGCCATTCGTTTCAGTCTGAAACCTATAACGCTTCCAATTTGAAACAAATGTTAGCAATTAACCCTAATTACTAAACCCTAGAACTATAACCAAACTCAGCCCTTACCTGTACAGTAGATGAAATTGCAGTCCTACGGCCTAGGGTTT
Source organism: Dillenia turbinata (assembly GCA_037126225.1). Lineage (NCBI taxonomy): Eukaryota > Viridiplantae > Streptophyta > Magnoliopsida > Dilleniales > Dilleniaceae > Dillenia > Dillenia turbinata. Next base: position 19,493,330 of record JBAMMX010000018.1, on the reverse strand, counting down.
CGAAGATCGATTCATGACTGCAGTTTGAGGCTTCAGCTGAGGTTGCAACAAGGAGTCCGCACGCAAGTGAGCTAGCGAGGGAGAGGGAGAAGGCTCTGCGTCGCCCGCGGGAGGGAAAGGAAGAGAGCGAAAACTCTCTATTCGCACGGGCGAGAGAGTAGGGCGGCCTTGCGCGATGATAGCCGACTAGACGGTGGCTGGAGCAACCACCGTGAAAGGTAGAGAAACGAGAGAGAAAGTGCGCGAAAGAGAGTGAAATAGAGAGAGAAAAAAACAGAGAGCGAAATAGAGAGAGAGAGAGAGAGAAAAAAAAAAAGGGGACAACGACCGCACGGTGGCGATGGCGATGGCGACGGTACAGCGGGGAGAGGCGGAAGAGAGCAGTAGAGATTGAGAGAGACCAAGAGAGAGCTGCGGGAGAGAGAGAGTCGAAAAGGGTGAGAGTCTAACCCTAATTCGTTAAGAGGGGGACGTAGCGTTTTGTCCCAAAACGATACGCCTCCTCTCTCTCCTCTTTTATTTTTTTATTTTTTTTATAAATAAATTATATATATAATTTCACACCCACATTTCACTAGAATGCGAATTTCATAAAAATTGGGTTTATTATGATTCGCGAACACGACAACTTAAAATATACCAAAATTTTAAATTTAATACCAAAAAATCAAAAATCAATATAAATAAATATTATATATATATATATAAACTGAGGAATATTATATATATTTTTTAAAAATAGGAGTACACTAGTACGGACACCGCAGTGTCGATGTTATATTTTCTAACCCCCTAAAAACAAGTTTCGTCCTCAAAACTAAAAGAAAGCTATACAGTAAACAAGTGCGGGTACTGTCTCCTTATAGCCTCCTTGGGCTCCCAAGTCTCCTCCTCGACTTGGTCACTCCTCCACAAGACCCTGACCAATGAAACGTCCATGCTCCGTAGCTTTCTGACTTGCTGATCTAGAATAGCCACGTACTGAACTGGAAGACTGAGGTCTTCTCGCAACTCAACAGGTAAAGGCTCAAGTACATGAGAAGGATCAGCTAGGTACTTCTTGAGTACTGAGACATGAAAGACGTCATGAATACGGGATAATTCATCTGGCAGCTCCAATCTGTATGCCACACTCCCGACCCTCTCAAGGATACGGAAGGCCCAATATATCTGGGGCTCAGCTTGCCCCGCTGCCTGAACCGTATAATTCCCTTCAAAGGAGATATCCTTAAGAAAACCATATCTCCCTTGGCAAACTCAAGGGGTCACCGTCTACGATCGGCATACACCTTCTGCCTGTCCTGGGCGGCTCTCATCTGCTCGCGAATGACCCTAACCTTATCTTTCATTTCCTCAATCAACTCAACACTGCTGAGACGTCGCTCTCCGACCTCATCCCAACATATTGGGGTACAGCACTTCCTGCCATATAGTGCCTCATATGTTGGCATACCAATACTGGTCTGATAACTATTATTATATGCAAATTCGACCAGTGGAAGGTGTCGATCCCAACTACTCCAGAAATCCATCACACATGCTTTCGGCATGTCCTCAAGGGTCTGAATGGTCCTCTCTGACTGACCATCTGTCTGTGGATGATAAGCTGTACTAAACTCAGCCTCGTGCCCATTGCCTCCTGTAACTTGGGCCAAAACCTGAAAGTAAACCTCGGGTCCCTATCTGATACTATCGACACAGAAACACCATGCAGTTTGACTATCGTATCGATGTAAAGACGTGCCAAGGTCTCCAAAGGATAATCGCTGCGTATAGAAAGAAAATATGCGGACTTGGTGAGTCGATCTACAATCACCCAAATGACATCATGCCGTGATGAAGTCCACGGTAGTTCTGTCACAAAATCCATAGTAATATGATCTCACTTCCACTCAGGGATGGGTAAGGGCTTCAATGTACCAGCCGGCCGCTAATGTTCGGCCTTCACTTGCTGATAAACTAAACACCTAGCCATAAAGTCCATAATCTCCCGTTTCATACTGGGCCACCAATAGCTCTCCTGAATGGTCCGATACATCTTGATACCCTCTGGATGCAATGCATAAGCGGAGGAGTGTGCCTCCTCAAGTATGGCCTTGTGGAGATCTGTATCAGCGGGAATACAAACCCGCTCCTTGAACACTAACAATCCATCTTCTCAGAGCCTGAAGTCTTCGCCATTAGCTCTGCGGACTCTATCCGCAATACCCTGAAGCTTCTCATCTATACTCTGGAGCTCTTTGATACGGTCGAACAAAGTCGGCCTGACCTCAAATCTGGCTAGTAAGTCTCCCTGTTCATTACTAGCCAAACTGACTCCTATGGCTCGGAGTCCTACTAAACAAGAAAGGTATGCTTCCTCTGTCGACTGTGAGGATGATGCTGACTTCCAACTCAAGGCATCTGCCATAACATTTGTCTTGCCCGGATGATAGTCAATAATGAGATCATAATCCTTGAGGAGCTCTAACCATCTCCTTTGTCTCAAATTCAGCTCTTTTTGGGTAAATAGATACTTCAAACTTTTGTGATCTGTAAATACTCAGCAGGTCACCCCATAAAGATAATGTTGTCATATCTTCAACGCAAAGACTATGGCTGCCAACTCCAAATCATATGTCGGGTAGTTAACCTCGTGTTTCTTCAGCTGTCACGAGGCATATGCAATAACCCGACTATCCTGCATCAGAACACAACCTAATCCCTATCGGCTAGCATCACTATACACTATGTATTCCCGACTGCTAGTGGGAAGGGCTAAAATAAAAGCAGAGGTCAACCGTTGTTTGAGCTCCTGAAAGCTCGCCTCACAACGGTCATCCCAAACAAACTTGACCCCCTTTTGGGACAATCTAGACAACGGAGCAACTATCCGAGAAAATCCCTCTACAAATCTGTGATAATACCCGGCTAAACCGAGAAAACTACGGATCTCGGTACCTGTTTGTGGCTACTCTCATTTCAATATGGTCTCAAACTTTCGAAAATCAATATAAATATCCTCCGCGGAGACAATATGCCCCAAAAATCTTATCTGTCTAAGCCAAAACTTACATTTCGAAAATTTAGCATATAGCTACTTCTCACGGAGTATCTGCAATACCACCTGAAGGTGCTGAACATGATCTTCATCATTCCGTGAATACACCAAGATGTCATCGATAAATACGATGACAAACTGATCCAAGAAGTCGTGGAAAACTCGATTCATCAGATCCATAAAAGCAGTTGGGGCATTAGTCAGCCCAAACGACATGACTAAAAACTCATAATGGCAGTATAAGGTGCGAAAAGCTGTCTTGGGCACATCTTCGACCAAAATTCTCAACTGATGATAACCCGAACGGAGATCAATCTTAGAGAAAACCCTGGCTCCCTGCAGTTGATCAAACAAATCATCGATACATGGTAGGGGATATCTATTTTTTATGGTGGCTTTGTTCAACTGTCTGTAATCCACACAAAGCCGAAGTGCACAATCTTTCTTCTTTACAAACAGCACCGGAGCGCCCTAGGGTAAAGTGCTCGGGCGAATAAACCCCTTGTCCAGAAGTTCCTGCAACTGAACCTTGAGCTCTCTCAGTTCAGCAGGCGCCATTCTGTATGGCGGAATAGAAATAGGAGTGGTCCCTAGTACTAGATCAATTTCGAAATCGAACTCCCAAACTGGTGGTAATCCGAGAAGCTCCTCGGGGATCACATTTGGAAACTCCTGCACCATAGGGACATCCTCAAGTCTTGGTCCCTCAGCGGTGGTGTCAACGACATAAGCCAGATAAGCCGTGCACCCATGACGTACCATGTGTCTGACTTTCATAACATATATAACACAGCGGGGCAATATCCGTCTCTCGCCCCGGAACACCAACGATGGCTGCCCGGACCTCCGAAACTCAACCTCCTTCATAAAACAATCCACGGAAGCTCGATATAAACTCAGCCAATCCATCCCTAAGATGGCATCAAAATCCGTGATAGGGAGCGGAATCAGATCTACCTCTAATACCGCCTCCTCAATACTGACCTCGCAGCCTCTATGGACTGTATCTCGAATGATATGCTTGTCAAGAGGAGTGACTATCATAATCTCCTCATCAAGTGGCGAGAGAGGCCTATCAGAATGGCGAGCGAACGTGTCGCTTACATATGAAAAATTTGACCCGGTATCTATAAGAATACAGGCGTCGATACCAAATATTTGCATAGTACCTAAAGGTAAGAAAAAGATTAAAGGTATTTAAAATGCGAAGAAAAGTAGAAATATTTATATATATATATATATATACCAAACTAGTTAAACTTCTAAAGTTTTAACTAATCAAAACTGTATATCGATATCATGATATCCAAAATCTCATAAAGAAAGTACAATAAAAGTCCTATATTGAGGGGTCTGTGGAAAGATTACCCATAATGATATCAGGGTTTGCCTGTGCATCCTCCTGTGTCATCACAAACACACGAGCCTGGGCCCTAAGCTGCTGTCGCGATGGTCCTGGCATGGTATTACTCCCGGCTGCAGTCCGAGGAGCTGTAAAAGCTGAGTGCACAGGTGCCCCTTGCTGGCCTGTGCCAGAAGTACCAGTACGACTCCGTAAAGTCTGTCCTCCTTGACCTAAATCAGGGCAGGTACTCTTAATGTGACCTTGCTTCCCACACTGGAAGCAAGTAACCGGTACTCTACATGCCTCAAATGCATGGTGGCTACCGCATCTGCGACAGAAAGGCTGTCTCTGTGCAGTAGACTATGTAGCAGCACTAGGGGCTGGTGCCCCAAAACTCTGTGGTCGAGGTCCCTCTCCTGCTCCTACTGGTCTGAAGCTAGAAGACCCTCCGTAATATCCAGAACCTCTACCCCTTTTTGAAGACGGTCCACCCTGTGACCCAGTCTTCCTCCTTTTTTGGTGACTCTTTTTCTGCCTAGCCTCAGCTTGGACGATCTCCTCTGCCCGATATGCTGAATCAATCACTTCTAAAAGTGTAAAAGTAGGAGTCACTGTCATATACTTCTTGATGCTTAATTGGAGGCCATCTTCAAACTTAAACCTCATCTGAGCTGGTGTAGCCATGTCGGGGACAAATGCTACTAATCTTCTGAGCTCAGCCTCATACTTTGAGACTGACCTAGTCCCTGACGTAAGTGCAGAAACTCTGTCCTCATACGATCCTGCTGAAACAGGGGTAAAGTACCTGCGGTCGAACTCTAGTAAAAAGTCCTCCCACCGCAGAGTGTGTGTAGCACTGTCACGGATAGCCTCCCACCACGAGAGGGCATCCCCCTCGAGTAGTCTCTCAACAACTCTCAACCTGAGCTCCTCTGTCAACCCCAGATCAGTAAGGATCCTGCGAGTCCTGTTAATCCAGTGTTTCGCCATTATAGCATCACTAGATCCTGAAAAATCTGTGCATCCGAACTGTCGTGACTCTTTCACCAACTATGTAAGCTCATGGATGCGCCTCAAAGTAGCCGATGTATCATCGGTCGGACGAGAAATGGATGGACCGGCCACCGGAGAAGGAATCAGTGCGGTAAGTGTAGGTACAGCTGCAGGTGCGGTCGTTGGAGTCTGTGGTGGAGGTGGTGGCATCTGTACCCCATATCTACTTTACCATTCCTACTACTGCCTCAAGGCGTCGAGTGATGGTGGAGGAATCTCGACTATAAGAGCCAATGGAGGTGTTGGGGGTGGCACTGGTGAAGGTGCGTGAGTAGAGGAAGCATCCTCTGATACTCATGGAGCCTCAAGTGCCCTAGATGTATCAAGCACTGAGAGACTCTCTAGTGGTGCATCGCGCCTACTACGTCTAGGTGGCATAGTTCTGCCAAAAGAGCACCTTTTCATTAGGCATAAATCAAGGATTATGATTAATTACTGAGTAACTAACCCCTTAACATAGATAAACTTATATGCCTATGGCCATGTATGAGACTTTCAATGATTGTATGAAACTCTCTAATGCATTGAGAACTTTTAAATGTACTTGGGAAGATTTTTATTACTATCTTTTCTCCAAGCTCGCTCTGATATAAATAGAACTATCACGCCCCGAATCGGGGTTGTGAGCAGCCGCCCGTTATCCTGGATGCCGGCTACATTTTATAGAAAATCTGACAAAACCTTCTCATATTTACGGAGGTCTCCCATGTACAAATCAACATGTATATTGAACAACCATCTTGCCACCTAAATAAATGGATCTTCCCAACCTCACAATAATCAACCACATTCGAATAATACCAACCAATCCACAGTGAACAACCAGGACAATGCAAAACTATCATAAATACTAGCAGTCCTAACCGCAGACCTCTACTGTCACACCCAATTAGAGCATGAGCAGCCGCCACACTGGACGGGCCTAAATTTTATACACGTGTATAACAAATTCCCAAGTTAAAAATTTTAAATGCTTATAAGTGCCTTAATGCAAGTGTAATGAGCCAATATGAGAGTTTCACAAATAAATGTCCATAATTTATACAGTCATCCCATGAGATGTACATGGCCAACTACGGACCTCAGTATCAAGACTCGCAGGGTCGACATAAAATACTTATTTCATATTTCAATTTAAGTTTAGATCTCACAGTAGTGGATAAGTAAATCCACGAACACATGACCAAAGATTTCTAGAACCCGAAACATCGCTTTATCACAAAAATCCCTTTCTGAGAGAGGAAAAGAGAGGGATGAGTATCAAGGGAGATATTCAGTGAGTGAGGGGATTAATATCAAGCATAAATAGTGTGGGTGTACCATTGGATTGTTAAACAAAATTATTCGTAAACAATAATTCACGTTTTGTAATAAAACATGATATGTTCAGTAAATTGAAATCATTTAGCCAATCACACGATATCATACATATGTGCATCCATTCAAAATCAATTATTATATATATATATAGCGAGCTGAATATGATCCTGGCAAAGGTCGACTATGACCAAGGACAGGTGTATCTGGGGTTTTATTATGCAAAAATGTTCAAAAGTCGCTCTCTATCCCGACGTTAGTCATGAGCTTCGCTGGGGCTAGCTCATACACAGATTGAAATCATGTATAGGATCCCGCCTGATGCTAGACGGTGACGTCACACACGTCCTCCCCCTATAACCGGCCGCGCCTATAGTCATATGACGTTTGCGGATACCTCCTGCAGAAGTATATCCGGGCAACCCTGCGCCTCTATAAATGCCCTTCGTAACTACAGAATCCATCAAGAAACATCATCTCATCACAAGTAGGCATCCAACCCACACAGTTCATCAAAACATTTCAAATCCATATGCCAATACATTTCATCAAATCATTTTAAATCAATATACCAATGCAACGGTAGAATAGAAAACATATCTAGTTCTCAAGTAATGCATAATATTATTTCATTTCAAAACATGGATGCATAGTCATAGAAAACGTAAATTCACGACACTCCAATAGTCACGAAACGAATTTGAAATTTAGTGTCACACGTCGAGTCAATGCATATCAAAAGTTTGTTTTGTTGAAAATACGGCAAAAATCAAGTTTCACTTTTCATGCATGAGATAAGAGTCCAACTCACATTTAGGGAGGGTATTTACCCCCTATTTCCACAATTCAGTCTAATGAAGTCTTACTTCAATCCTCAACTGATCTTTCCTAATACACAATCACAATCTTGTCATCAATTTCCAAATATTTTTTTTTAGGGTTTACCTATTTTCCCAAATTTTTGTACAAATCCAAATTCTTCAATTCTTGCATACACTCTAATGTCATCAATTTAATTTCATTTATAAATAATTAACACAATCAAAGTCAAGTTAAATTCAACCTTAAAGACCTCTGAAAGTCGGAATGAGCATGAAAAAAAAATTTAGTTTTCTACAAGATAGAAATTCTTTGAAAAATCATAAACTTTTCAATTCTCATCCAAATGTTACAAACCATATGTCATTTTCGAGGTGTAAATGTCTAGTTTCATAATACGAAAATCATATTTGGATTGCCTATATGTAGGACAACTTATAATTAAAAGATTATAACAGTCCTTAAACTATAACCACAATTTTACTATAACCATAATTTTTAAACTATCCTTCATATACATATCATTATACAAATTAACAACTCAAAACAACGTAAGAAAGACATGAAATGAGACAATATCCTTCATTTTATGGCACATTTCATTCCAACCCTAAAGCCAAATACTTTCATGCATATTTTAAATTAAACTCTAAGGGAAACTATTCAAATTAATTCAACTCGATTCTATTATCCTTTAACATGCTTCTTTCATATCAGACAGCCTAATCATGTAAAATTCTAAACTTAGCATTAACGATCACATATAGATTTCAGAAAATACATTCTATTCAGATCCTACATACATTCTAGACATATACAGAACTTATCTCCCTAAATTAACCTTAGGTTCATTCAATTTATCGAAAGGATCAGACATCTCCTCACCTAGGGTTTCTCAGATCGCAGACCTAGCTTCCATTCGCCATTCGTTTCAGTCTGAAACCTATAACGCTTCTAATTTGAAGCAAATGTTAGCAATTAACCCTAATTACTAAACCCAAGAACTATAACAAAACTCAACCCTTACCTGTACATTGGATGAAATTGTAGTCCTGCAGCTTAGGGTTTTGAAGATCGGTTGACGACTGTAGTTTGGGGCTTCAGTTGAGGTTGCAGCAAGGAGTCCATGCGCAAGTGAGCGAGCGAGGGAGAGGGAGAAGGCTCTACGGTCGCGCGCAGGAGGGGAGAGGAAGAGAGCGAAAACTCTCTGTTCGCGCGGGAGAGAGAGAGTAGGGCAGCCTTGCTCGATGATAGCCAACTAGACGGTGGCTGGAGCAACCACCGTGAAAGGTAGAGAACGAGAGAGAAAGTGCGCGACAGAGAGTGAAATAGAGAGAGAGAGAAAAACAGAGAGCGAAATAGAGAGAGAGAGAGAGAGAGAAAATGGGACAACGACCGCGCGGTGGCAATGGCGACGGTGCAGCGGGGAGACGCGGAAGAGAGCGGTAGAGATTGAGAGAGATGAAGAGAGAGCTGCGGGAGAGAGAGAGTCGAAGAGGGTGAGAGAGGAAATGATTTAGGGTTTAGGGTTTCTAACCCTAATTCATTAAGAGGGGGACGCAGCGTTTTGTCCCAAAACGCTGCGCGTCCTCTCTTTCCTCTTTTTTTTTTATTTATTTTTTTATAAATAAATTATATATATAATTTCACACCCACATTTCACTAGAATGCGAATTTCATAAAAATGAGGTTTATTATGATTCGCGAACACGGTAACTTAAAATATACCAAACATTTAAATTTAATACCCAAAATCGAAAATCAATATAAATAAATATTATATATATATATAAACTGAGGAATATTATATATATATATTTCAAGAGGAATATTATATATATATATTTCAAGAATAGGAGTACACTAGTACGAACACCGTAGTGTCGGTGTTACAGTTTGGTTATCAAGCCACAATCTGCTAATAGAAAATGCTCCATACTGGAGCCACTCATCTCCGATCTGAGTTCTTAAACCCTCACTCATCAATTGTGTGTATAACCCCACATTACTCCCACCATGACAATCTAGCCTTAGGTCCACAAAATTTTGTCTATCAAATGAGGAACCTCAAATATCTAACTCATTCTCAATAGCCCAACTTGAGCAACCCAGATCTGACTGTCCGACACTTGTATTCACAATACGCTCCACTTCTATGAATAATTCAATGGATAACAATTGAGACAAAAATTTTAGGAGAGACAACACGTCGGTAAAAAATCATCATCCTCCAGTGGTATAGTTGTGTAAGTCACTGATTGACCATGATTCCAAAGTGGATACCTATACAATACTTTTAACTTGAATTGCCTAGCATCAATACTAGTTTTGCAATACAAAACTTTTAATAATTGATTCTATCGAATCGTACTTTCAACACCAATACCGTCTTTTGGGGGTATACTATACCCATACCCATCTTCACGACATAAAATTTCACCTCCCTAGTACAGTACCAGTATAACACGATTCTGATTCATCTTTTTTTCCTAAAACCACAACAATAACGTAAACAAATATAAATAACTTAAAAAAGTTTTATCTATTTCTAACTTTTATGTGATATTAATAGTATACATTTTTTTAAAATCAAAAATTTATATGTTAGGACATTTTATTTGTATAAACATGAATCATTCAAAACTTTATTTTTCCAAATACAAATTCACCTAACTATTACTTTTAATATTAACTTAAATTAGAATATATAAATTTTTATATATTAAAATTATTTTTGAATATATATATATATATATTTTTTAATTTAACAACAATACAATAAAATATGTTAGTAATTTAATTTAACAACATTAACAATATTTTACATGAACAAAATATATATACATTATATCTAATTGTATCATTATTCTAATATTAATAATTTAAGTTTTTATTTAAAAATATATATTATATTTTCTATATTTAACGACGTGTTGGTATGATTTAATACTACAACAATATATGTTAAAAAATTTATATATTATTATTCTCATTTAACAATATCTAAAACATAAGTTAGTAATTTAATTTAATAACATAATTTAATTTAACAATTTAAAAAATAAATGATTTAACAATATTAACGATTATTTATATTTATCAAAATATATTTGTTAAAAATATAAATCATTTTTTAATATTTATTCATTTAATTTAACAACATCACAAAACATATGTTACTAATTTAATTTGATAACATTAAAAATATGTAAATAATTTTATTCATTAATTTAATTTTCTAATATTAGTATTTTCATTTTTTTTATATTATGTTATGACTATTGAATATATATATTTATTTATTTATTTTAATTTAACAACATTACAATAAAATATGTTAGTAATTTAATTTAACAACATTAACAATATTTTACATGAACAAAATATATATACATTATATCTAATTGTACCACTATTCTAATATTATTAATTTCATTTTCTTATTTAAAAATATATATATTAAATTTCTTATATTTAAGATTATATACTACAACAATATATATTAAAAAATTTATATATTATTATTCTCATTTAACAATATCTAAAATATAAGTTAGTAATTTAATTTAACAACATTGATACATATATACTATTAATTTAATTTAACAATATCGAAAAAAAATAAATGATTTAACAATATTAACAATATCAAAATATATTTGTTAAAAAAAATCATTTTTTTTTATATTTATTCATTTAATTTAACAACATCACAAAACATATTATTAATTTAATTTGATAACATTAAAAATATTTTAATAATTTTATTCATTAATTTAATTTTTCTAATATTATACTTTCATTTTTTTATATTTAGACAAATGTTCCTAAATGTTATGACTTTTTAATTTAAAACTTGTTGGTATATTTTCATTTAATTTTAACACTAAAAATTTTATTTATTACTTTTATTTAACAATATTGAATTATATATGTTAATAATTTCATTTAACAACATTTATACATATATACATATGTATATATTTATGCTACTAATTTAATTTAAGAATATAAAAAAATATGATTTAACAATATTCCAAAAAAATTTCAATTAAAACATTATTATATTTATAATAATGAGCTCTTAACATTAATTAATTTAATTTAACTACATAAAAAAATATATTAATACTTTAATTAATCACATAAAAAAAATATGTTATTAATTTTATTCATTTTAAGAACATTAACAAATATAAGTTTTTTTTTTTTAATTTAAGATCATGACAAATATAAATGACTTAAAAACATTAAAAATTTTAATATTTAAACAAATATATATCTTATATTTAAATATTAAATATTTACATCTAAAACTAAATATTAATTATTTGTATCTAATATTACATTAAACATTAAAATAATTCAACAACATTAACTAATATCACATTACATATTAAAATAATTTGACAATATTAACAAAAACATAATGAAGTCTAATATTTCCACGTGCAAATGATAAACCTAAATATTTTTTTTAAAAAAAATTATAGACTACAAGCATTAAATAAATGATTCAGAAATTTCAAAAAAAAAAATAAACACAGCCGCAGAAAAGGAAAAAAAATATTAAACAGCACCAAAAAAAAAAAAAAAAAAAAAAAACAGAGCTTCTGGAAATGGCAAAGAAGAAGCAGAGCAGAGGAGAGAACTTACCTTCAGGCACCGAACAAAATGCAGCTACACACCCAGACCCGCGAGCACCCCCAAACCCACGGTCGCCGGAGAAGATCAAATGCCTATCCACCACCGCTGCTATCGCAGAGACGGTGACAATGAGAATAGAGAACTAGAGTAGAGGAAGAGTGAGTGAGAGAGAGACAGACACTTACCGATTCAAGCCATTCCACGACCGGAGAAGATGGAAGCCTTGCTGAACGCGGTCGCCCGAGCGTGTAGTCGTCGAGACTGCGAGGAGATTGAGAGAGAGAGAGTGAGAGTGAGCGACCGACTGCGAGGAGAGTGAGAGAGAGAGTGAGAGTGAACGACCAAGAGTGGCGATCGAAGGTGGAGATAAAGGCCTGCTTCAAACTCACGGGTTCCTCACCCGTGACTAACAAAGGCCGACGCATCCCAAACTGAGCGCAAAAGGCTGAGGAAAGTAGAGCAAGAGTCACGAACTGGAAATGCAAAAGGCTAAAGAAAGCATAGCAGAGTTACGGGTTAGAAAGCGTAACTCTGAATTACGCTTTTAGAAAACACTATTGAGAATGGCGCTTTTATTGTTTTTTCTTTTTTTTTTAATAAACTTTTAATCAGGAATATAAAAAAGCAGAAAGCGTGATTACCAATTGTGAAATCACTATTTTTGAAATCCTTCACTAAACCACACCATTTTGAGAATTTATTTTATAAAGCACACCATTTTGAGAATTGTTCCTATTAGATAAACGTGACTCAATCACGCAGCGAAAGTAATTAAAAAATAATTTTCGGAATCATAAAAAGTTGAGTTCGCGATATACCTCAATCGGTGACGCAGAAAATCTCAGGAACCGTAAACTCTGAACACGAACCACTCATAGTCGGGACGATAGCCACGTATAACGAACTATCAATACGATGTCACAACGTACCAACCCTCAACCCATCAATTTTAGAATGATCGGAATACTTTTTGAATAATTGTTCTTTTCAACAATTATTCTCTCTCTAATGAATCTCAAAACTCAAGTATTCTCTCAATTATTCAATAGTTAATTACCTTCCCAATAACAATTTTTACACTCGTAAGAGTTATGTGGAGAGAAAATAGGAGAGAGTGAGGTAATGGGTAACTACCCATTACCTCCTTATTTTGAAATTCAAATTTTTTACTTTGGTAAATCACTGCCCCACGTGGGTATTAACCAATATCTCTCACTTGCACACGAGGGCATTTTACTTTCGTCATTAGATCATAACTCATGCGATCCATCACATCACCCTACAGAGTTTTCATACAGGGTTGGACGTCTTGCGACTAGCGAATACACCTGCAAACAGTGAATACACCTGCAAACAAAGACTCCTCGACACACCTGTTAAGATGATCGAGTAGTCACCGTTAGTATCAAAAGAAAGCTCGCTATATCCCAGATCCAAGACTAATTACATCCATCAAGTTACTTTCCTCATTAAAAGTAATCCCCAGATATCGCTCGACTATGTATCCACTATTATGTTCAAATCCCTACATTGACGAACATAAAAGACCGGTCGGTGAATACAACACAATGATGCAATGTCAATTGGTCTTCCTTTTTTCAAACTCGAATCTATCGGTCTCAGCTCAACTGCTTTCCTAGACCTGTCCCTCAGATTTCAATTTATCTTCCGGGCCATCAGTAAATAGACTAAAGTAGCAAACACTGAATCAAAACCTCAAGAAACAATCGAAAATAATAAGGACACAAGAGATCCCATCCAATGATCTTGGGTCTCACACAGTGGGGTTTGGAGATAAATTTCAATTTATTGTCTCAAGTAATACAACTCCCACTATCCCAAGTCGTCTTAACACACGCGGTATGAAATACGTGCTACAGTGTTATTCCCCCATCTCTCAAATGGGCATATATCAGATTTCTCTAACACTATACAGGTATAGGGACTCAGTCTACACATAAGACTTTACCCAGAGATCTCAGAGAGAGTACCTCAGTGACAATATCACAAATTACAGGTGATATCTGAGATCTCAAACCTGGCTACTCACAGGCAACATAAATGTGGGTACGTCCATATCGGTTATATTGCATATGATCTCATCTTGAACACGTATCAGGGCGACTTATATTATAGCAGGGCCACTCTCAAAGCCTTTTACAATTAGAAGCTGTCTCATCCCTGCTCACTCAGAGGTAGAGGTGGTCACTCGTGTGAGAGAGTCGACCTCACCTGCCTGACATATCTATTATCACATCACATAATATATATATGACAATAAAAACAAGTGCATTAAATGAAAATATAGCACAAAAGTGACTGAATAATGCACTATAATCATATATATAGAAAAACAATAAGTATCAATGTCATCAATAAGTACAAACTGAGAAATGTTAGAAGATATCTAAACTCAATACTCTCTGTGCCCTAAAAATGAATCTCTAGTGATGGGTTTGGTGAATGGGTCAGTCATCAAACTGTGTGTCGAAATGTACGTGACGGTCACTTCACCCTTCTCAATGATGTCTCTAACGTAATGGTATCTGGTGTCAATGTGTTTGGTCTTATTATGAAATTTAGGGTCTCGAGTATAAGCGATAGCAGTCTGATTATCACAATAAATCATTACTGGTCTCTCACTATCCGCTACAATCCCTAAGTCATCAAGTAGTCTCCAGATCCAAACACTCTCCTGAACTGCAACTGAGCATGCCACGAACTCAGCCTCCATCGTAGATAGAGCAACACAGGTTTGCTTCTTACTACTCCAAGAGATGGCCCCGCTATTGAGCAAGAAAGCAAATCCTGATGTTGATTTGCGCTTATCCAAATCGCCTCCCCAGTCGGCGTCTGAATAGCCCACTAGGCGCAAATCGCCTCCTCCGTAACACAAGGAAAAGTTTGCAGTTCCCTTTAGATATCGAAAAATCCTTTTCACTGCTCTCCAGTGACCCCTTCCAGGATTTGTCTGATATATGCTCACTAGACCAACTGCATAACAAATGTCCGGTCTAGTACACAACATTGCATACATTAAACTTTCCACTGCACTGGAGTAAGGTACTTTACTTATTTCCTTTACTTCTTCCTGAGTTTTTGAAGCTCAGGCCTTCACCTTTGGTGATCAGAATTTTTATGGGATTACAGTCACTCATCCCAAAATGCTCGAGAATTTTCCTAATATAGGTCTCTTGTGAAAGAGCTAACGTTTTTCTCGAGCGATCCCTATGGATCTGAACTCCGAGGATGAACTCAGCTTCACCCATGTCTTTCATGTCGAAGCTGGATAACAACCACGCTTTGATAGTCATTAAATACTGAATGTCGTTCCCGGCCAATATTATGTCATCCACATACAACGACAGGATTACAAAAGAGTTATCGGATCTAATTAGATAGACATAATGATTCTCCTCGACCATCGTAAAACCGTAAGATATCATCTCCTCGTGAAATCTTAGGTACCACTGCCTGGATGACTGCTTTAGGCCGTATATCGACTTCTGAAGTCGACAGACCTTATCCTCCTGACCTACTAGAACAAACCCTGGGGGCTGCTCCATGTAGATCTCCTCAACCAGGCTTCCGTTAAGGAAAGCGGTCTTAACGTCCATCTGGTGTAACTCTAGATCCATACTAACGACAATCGCCAAAAGTAAACGGATCGAAATAAACTTGACTACTGGGGAGAAAGTCTCCTCGTAGTCAATGCCCTTAGTCTGCGTGTAACCCTTGGCTACCAGACGGGCCTTGTACCTCTCAATCGATCTGTAGGCCTTTCTTTTAATTTTGAGAACCCACTTGTTCCCAATGACCTTTCTATCCTCAGGTAACTCAACTAGCTCCCAGACTTCATTGACTCTCACTGATTTCATTTCCTCTTGCATGGCCTTTAACCATTGGTCATTTGCTGAACCCTCAAGAACCTCCTGTACAGTCCTCGGCTCTTTATCATCCTAGGGAGTTACCATGAGGATCTTATCCTCAATTGAAAAACGACGACAGGGCACTTGTCCCCGACTACTCCTATGAGGAGAGAGAGCCTCCACATTTTTAGATGGACCGCTTGCACTAAGACCAAAATCCATAATCGGCTCTTGAGTCCCGCCATTGGGCTCGGCTGAGCCGCTAGGTTCATCCATCTCATAGAAGGTGAAGTCTCGATTGATTTCTCCTCTCTTAGGGAAACCACTCTCAAGAAAAGTGGCATGCGAGACTCTATCTCAGTGACAGTGTCGTCCGTATGTTCTCCTAGGAACACATGTCCCTTGGACTGTTCATGGTATCTAATGAAGATACACTTCTTTCCTTGCTGGCCTAACTTGTCGTACTGATGCGAGGAATCATGAACACACGCGGCGCAACCCCATGATCTCAAATGGCTAAGGTCGGGCTGCCTCCTTATCCAAAACTCGTATGGGGTGCTGACTACAGACTTCGTCGGAACACGGTTGAGGATGTAGGCGGCAGTCAACAACATATCCCCCCAATAGGAGATAGGTAAATTGGCCTGTGCCATCATCGACCTCACCATTTCTAACAGAGTCCTATTCCTTCTCTCGGCTACTCCGTTCTGCTGAGGAGTAGCAGGAATAGTCAACTGTCTAGTAATGCCTCTATCGAAATAGAGCTCTTTGAATTGCTCAGACAGATACTCACGCCCCCAATCGATTCTGAGAGTTTTCACCCTCAAATCTAGCTGATTTTCAACCTCGCTGATAAATCTCCTGAAGCACTCTAGTGTCTCAGACTTGTGCGAGATCAGGTAGATATAACCGAAACGCGTGTAGTCGTCTAGAAACGTAATAAAATACGTGACTCCGTTTTGGACTCTCACATTCATGGGTCTACAAATGTTGGAATTGACCAATTGCAATGGAGTCCTTACTCTCATTGCTTTCCCAAATGGTTTTCTAGTGGCTTTGTCTGCAAGGCAAAACTCACACACGAGCAACTGGACCTTGATTAGCGGGCTCAACAAGCCACTCGTAACTAATCGGGTCATCCTCTCTTACCTTATGTGACTAAGCCTACTATACCATACATTCATATCATCAACTACATTATCAGATGCAAAAACAATAATAGAAGAAGAATAAATCTCATAGAAAGAAATCATATCCAGTACATACAATCCCTCATGGACCAAACCAGAACAAATCAAAGAACTGTCACATGTAATGGAAACTTTAGAGTTTCCGAACAACACAGAATATCCTAGCAAATCCAAATATTGGACAGATATAAGATTCCACCTAATTTCAGGGGCATACAGTACGTCATGAAGATATAAGACTTGGTCACTTCGCAACAATAGCTTGCAAGTGCTAATCCCTTTCACTTCTATGAATGCTCCATTCCCCACGTACAGCCTCCTCGCCTAGGGACTCAAACGGCAAAACTCCACGTATGCACTCCTGTCCTGAGCTACATGGTCCGTGGCTCCTGAGTCTACAATCCACAAAGGAGAAGAGTTAGTTAGCATCACGTTAGATGACACGTAACTCAAACCATGTAAAGAATAATGACATAACTTTTGTTCACCACACTCGCGTGCGAAATGCCCAAGCTTACCACACACGTAGCACTGGACTTTGCTCTTATCGAGCTCCTTCTTCTTGCGCTTCTGTCCTTTGTCGTCGGTCTTGGCAGGTTGCTTCTTCTTGCCTTGGCCCTTTTCCTTCTTCTAATGCTTACGCCACTTGCGCTTTACTCCTCGGGAGCCCTTACTCGACTCCGCAATATTAGCATGAGCAGAAGAAGACCTAGCCACCTCCTGACGCTCCTCCTCGAGCTCACAGTGCCTACTCACGTCCATGAAAATACGAATACTCTCAGTGTGCGTGAGATAGGCCTTAACCACATCCCAGGAGTTAGGCAAGAACTGGATCACACCCAATACTTGAATCTCTTCAGACATCGGCTCCCTCATTCTTCAGAGAGACGATCATACTCGACATGTGCATTAAATGCTGCTTCATAGTATGATCGGGTCTCTTCTTATAAGTGATAAACTTATAGGTCAGCATCCTCAATTTAGGAGCTGACGGGGCGCCATAATGCTCTCTCAGAGCATGCCAGATCGACTGTGCAGTAGGATACTGCTCGTAGATGGGAATCAGCTCATCATGCATGCTGCTAAGAAGGATACCCTCGCTTGGTCATCCTTCTTTTTCCAAGTACGATATACCTCCTGATCCCGTCGTGCTTGTGACGTGGTACCCTCCCCGGGATCCACCATCTCATTCTTAAGAACTTCCCCGAGCTCTTGTTCCTCGAAAACAAACTGAACCTTTCGGTGTCAAATATCATAATTGTCACTGTTCAGCTTTTCTCCCTTTACAAGATCTAGAACGACAGTTTTCATTGCAGCCATATCTCTGTAACACAGAAAAAGAGACATTAGTGACAAATTGATGCTTAAATTCACAATTTTATGTACTCTATGAATCACCAAAACTAAAATGACTCAAGTAAAAATCCCAAGACGAGCGTATGAGTCAACGGACACCATACACCACAATCCGAGATTACATCTCACCATTCAGAATAAGATTCAGTATATAAAAACCCACAATTAGTCACTTTTTGTCATAAAACCTTCAAAAAATTAGAAAAATCCAATTTTAGGACAACCTACGCGCCGCCGGGAGGGTTCATACGCCACCAGACCCCCGGCGGCGCGTCCCACGTGCTCTCACGCGCCGAGGAGGCTCCTGGGCCCGTGCAGGATGCGCAGCGCGTCAAGCACGCACCTGCATGCGCCCTCTGTGATTCTGCGCACGCGCTTGACATACGGGGGCGCGGGCGACGGGACTGCACGCACGGGGCCCGCGTCCCCAGGTCTAATCCGAAGGCGGGCGAGGGTCGGAACCTGAAACCTGGTCCGGATCCCAGGCGCGAGTCAGGTCTAAACCCAGGTCGGTCCAGACCTGGTCTGGACCTGGCATCTCACGCGCCTTCGCGCGCATGAGATGCACGCGCCAACGCCCTATGCACAAACGTGCCTCCGCGCGCGTGTTGTGCACGTGCCTCACTGTTGGGCTTCGTCTTCGCCCGAATCGCTCTGCAACTGGGTTTTTTTATCCGTTTCCGGAAACCTCACATTCCGGTATCAACAACATGCAATACTTGAATCTCTTCAGACATCGGCTCCCTCATTCTTCAGAGAGACGATCATACTCGACATGTGCATTAAATGCTGCTTCATAGTATGATCGGGTCTCTTCTTATAAGTGATAAACTTATAGGTCAGCATCCTCAATTTAGGAGCTGACGGGGCGCCATAATGCTCTCTCAGAGCATGCCAGATCGACTGTGCAGTAGGATACTGCTCGTAGATGGGAATCAGCTCATCATGCATGCTGCTAAGAAGGATACCCTCGCTTGGTCATCCTTCTTTTTCCAAGTACGATATACCTCCTGATCCCGTCGTGCTTGTGACGTGGTACCCTCCCCGGGATCCACCATCTCATTCTTAAGAACTTCCCCGAGCTCTTGTTCCTCGAAAACAAACTGAACCTTTCGGTGTCAAATATCATAATTGTCACTGTTCAGCTTTTCTCCCTTTACAAGATCTAGAACGACAGTTTTCATTGCAGCCATATCTCTGTAACACAGAAAAAGAGACATTAGTGACAAATTGATGCTTAAATTCACAATTTTATGTACTCTATGAATCACCAAAACTAAAATGACTCAAGTAAAAATCCCAAGACGAGCGTATGAGTCAACGGACACCATACACCACAATCCGAGATTACATCTCACCATTCAGAATAAGATTCAGTATATAAAAACCCACAATTAGTCACTTTTTGTCATAAAACCTTCAAAAAATTAGAAAAATCCAATTTTAGGACAACCTACGCGCCGCCGGGAGGGTTCATACGCCACCAGACCCCCGGCGGCGCGTCCCACGTGCTCTCACGCGCCGAGGAGGCTCCTGGGCCCGTGCAGGATGCGCAGCGCGTCAAGCACGCACCTGCATGCGCCCTCTGTGATTCTGCGCACGCGCTTGACATACGGGGGCGCGGGCGACGGGACTGCACGCACGGGGCCCGCGTCCCCGGGTCTAATCCGAAGGCGGGTGAGGGTCGGAACCTGAAACCTGGTCCGGATCCCGGGCGCGAGTCAGGTCTAAACCCAGGTCGGTCCAGACCTGGTCTGGACCTGGCATCTCACGCGCCTTCGCGCGCATGAGATGCACGCGCCAACGCCCTATGCACAAACGTGCCTCCGCGCGCGTGTTGTGCACGTGCCTCACTGTTGGGCTTCGTCTTCGCCCGAATCGCTCTGCAACTGGGTTTTTTTATCCGTTTCCGGAAACCTCACATTCCGGTATCAACAACATGCAATACTTGAATCTCTTCAGACATCGGCTCCCTCATTCTTCAGAGAGACGATCATACTCGACATGTGCATTAAATGCTGCTTCATAGTATGATCGGGTCTCTTCTTATAAGTGATAAACTTATAGGTCAGCATCCTCAATTTAGGAGCTGACGGGGCGCCATAATGCTCTCTCAGAGCATGCCAGATCGACTGTGCAATAGGATACTGCTCGTAGATGAGAATCAACTCATCATGCATGCTGCTAAGAAGGATACCCTCGCTTGGTCATCCTTCTTTTTCCAAGTACGATATACCTCCTGATCCCGTCGTGCTTGTGACGTGGTACCCTCCCCGGGATCCACCATCTCATTCTTAAGAACTTCCCCGAGCTCTTGTTCCTCGAAAACAAACTGAACCTTTCG
The DNA here is from genome assembly GCA_037126225.1 of Dillenia turbinata. Taxonomy (NCBI): domain Eukaryota; kingdom Viridiplantae; phylum Streptophyta; class Magnoliopsida; order Dilleniales; family Dilleniaceae; genus Dillenia; species Dillenia turbinata. The sequence continues at coordinate 19,472,350 of JBAMMX010000018.1, read as the reverse complement.
GTGTCAAATATCATAATTGTCACTGTTCAGCTTTTCTCCCTTTACAAGATCTAGAACGACAGTTTTCATTGCAGCCATATCTCTGTAACACAGAAAAAGAGACATTAGTGACAAATTGATGCTTAAATTCACAATTTTATGTACTCTATGAATCACCAAAACTAAAATGACTCAAGTAAAAATCCCAAGACGAGCGTATGAGTCAACGGACACCATACACCACAATCCGAGATTACATCTCACCATTCAGAATAAGATTCAGTATATAAAAACCCACAATTAGTCACTTTTTGTCATAAAACCTTCAAAAAATTAGAAAAATCCAATTTTAGGACAACCTACGCGCCGCCGGGAGGGTTCATACGCCACCAGACCCCCGGCGGCGCGTCCCACGTGCTCTCACGCGCCGAGGAGGCTCCTGGGCCCGTGCAGGATGCGCAGCGCGTCAAGCACGCACCTGCATGCGCCCTCTGTGATTCTGCGCACGCGCTTGACATACGGGGGCGCGGGCGACGGGACTGCACGCACGGGGCCCGCGTCCCCAGGTCTAATCCGAAGGCGGGCGAGGGTCGGAACCTGAAACCTGGTCCGGATCCCGGGCGCGAGTCAGGTCTAAACCCAGGTCGGTCCAGACCTGGTCTGGACCTGGCATCTCACGCGCCTTCGCGCGCATGAGATGCACGCGCCAACGCCCTATGCACAAACGTGCCTCCGCGCGCGTGTTGTGCACGTGCCTCACTGTTGGGCTTCGTCTTCGCCCGAATCGCTCTGCAACTGGGTTTTTTTATCCGTTTCCGGAAACCTCACATTCCGGTATCAACAACATGCAATACTTGAATCTCTTCAGACATCGGCTCCCTCATTCTTCAGAGAGACGATCATACTCGACATGTGCATTAAATGCTGCTTCATAGTATGATCGGGTCTCTTCTTATAAGTGATAAACTTATAGGTCAGCATCCTCAATTTAGGAGCTGACGGGGCGCCATAATGCTCTCTCAGAGCATGCCAGATCGACTGTGCAGTAGGATACTGCTCGTAGATGGGAATCAGCTCATCATGCATGCTGCTAAGAAGGATACCCTCGCTTGGTCATCCTTCTTTTTCCAAGTACGATATACCTCCTGATCCCGTCGTGCTTGTGACGTGGTACCCTCCCCGGGATCCACCATCTCATTCTTAAGAACTTCCCCGAGCTCTTGTTCCTCGAAAACAAACTGAACCTTTCGGTGTCAAATATCATAATTGTCACTGTTCAGCTTTTCTCCCTTTACAAGATCTAGAACGACAGTTTTCATTGCAGCCATATCTCTGTAACACAGAAAAAGAGACATTAGTGACAAATTGATGCTTAAATTCACAATTTTATGTACTCTATGAATCACAAAAACTAAAATGACTCAAGTAAAAATCCCAAGACGAGCGTATGAGTCAACGGACACCATACACCACAATCCGAGATTACATCTCACCATTCAGAATAAGATTCAGTATATAAAAACCCACAATTAGTCACTTTTTGTCATAAAACCTTCAAAAAATTAGAAAAATCCAATTTTAGGACAACCTACGCGCCGCCGGGAGGGTTCATACGCCACCAGACCCCCGGCGGCGCGTCCCACGTGCTCTCACGCGCCGAGGAGGCTCCTGGGCCCGTGCAGGATGCGCAGCGCGTCAAGCACGCACCTGCATGCGCCCTCTGTGATTCTGCGCACGCGCTTGACATACGGGGGCGCGGGCGACGGGACTGCACGCACGGGGCCCGCGTCCCCAGGTCTAATCCGAAGGCGGGCGAGGGTCGGAACCTGAAACCTGGTCCGGATCCCGGGCACGAGTCAGGTCTAAACCCAGGTCGGTCCAGACCTGGTCTGGACCTGGCATCTCACGCGCCTTCGCGCGCATGAGATGCACGCGCCAACGCCCTATGCACAAACGCACCTCCGCGCGCGTGTTGTGCACGCGCCTCACTGTTGGGCTTCGTCTTCGCCCGAATCGCTCTGCAACTGGGTTTTTTTATCCGTTTCCGGAAACCTCACATTCCGGTATCAACAACATGCAATATATATATCAAAATGTAAATTTAGCAAAGACAAACACGGATCTACCAATTTCATGCACTGATTTGACCTAAAACTGGCCAAATCTGGATTTGAAGGGCTTAGTCACTATTCACGGCCGAATGCTTTAACCGAAATTTTCTTAACCTAAACGTATTCAGAAAATTACGAAAAAATTATATTCGTGTTCTACGTAAGTTGGGTAGCACAGTGGTATAATTGGATTCACGAAATTCATCCATAATTTGAACCCTAAATTTTATACCTTATATTTTTATACCCAAATATAATTTCAAAAAATTATTTAAAAATATTTTTAACATGCTCTAATACCAATTTTAGATAAACGTGACTCAATCACGCAGTAGAAGTAATTAAAAAATAATTTTCGAAATCGTAAAAAGATGAGTTTGCGATATACCTCAATCGGTGATGCAGAAAATCTCGAGAACCGTAAATTCTGAACACGAATGACTCATAGTTGGGATGATAGCCACGTAAAGCGAATTATCAATACGATATCACAACGTATCAAACTGCAACCCAGTGATTTTAGAACGATCAGAATACCCTCTGAATAATTATTCTTCTCAATAATTATTCTCTCTCTAATAAATCTCAAAACTTAAGTATTCTCTCAATTATTCAATAGTTAATTACCTTCCCAATAATAATTTCTACACCCGTAAGAATCATGTGAAAAAAAAATAGAAAAGATTGGGATAATGAATAACTATCTATTATCCTTATTTTTTAAATTTAAATTTTTTACTTTGGTAAATCACTCCCGCATTAACCAATAGTTCCCGAGGAGGTGAGTGAAGGAAACCAGTCAAGTCGGAAGCGTATATTCTGATGGTGCGCAGTCATGCAACGTGGTAACATCCAACGCGAGAGAGAGAGAGAGAGAGAGGGGAAGGGAGAGTCTCTCTGGTTTTTTAAATTTGTAAAATAAAAATAAAAATTGCAAGCGAAATTGCGATAATTCCCAAGTTCCAAGTTAATCAAATCCGATTCTTCATCTCGATATTCAAATCACCATGCTCAATTGTTCGTCTTCTCAATCATTCATATCTGTAAGTCTCTTTCACTCTCTCTATCTCTATAAGTTATGATTGATTGATTGATTGATTCCTGTTGATGGATTAATTACATTAATTTGCAGCAATTGCTATCTCATTGCATGATTGTGTGGTTGACAAAATAAGGATTTCATGTTTGTTGTCTGCAATCGTATTCTCGTTACCTTTCTAAATGGATTGCTGATATATATATTTTTTTTCAATTCTGATAAAAAGGACTTTGAATTTCACAAATTCTGAGCTCCCAATCGGTAGAAGTATGTTTTGATTTAATTTTTATTTCAAATAAAAAAGGAGTTCGATCTAATCACTTTGCTCAATCATGTCCCTACAAAACCCTCAAAACCAAATTCCATGTTTTCTGATAATTTGGAAATGATTGTTCTTTAACTTAGTTCTACATGTTTTTATATAACATCAATTGATTGTAACCATGTTTCTCTCAATAAAATTAAGCATGATCTGAAAACAGCCCTCTGTAGTTTTGACCACCCCCCAAAATGGAAATCTTCTGTGCCAAGAACCTCTTAACACCTTGTAATTGGAAGGGTATTAGAAATACTGGCACTATTCTGTTGGACTAAGAGGCTGTTGGGGAGGATGCACATACATACATAACTGTAGGCTATATAACTGATAAAGCTTTAAGATTTTAGGTATGGGGTACTCTCCATTTTTGTATGCAATCCACTCTCTTTTCATTTTGTTGTTGTAATCAACCACAAGAATTTTTCTTCAATCCCCATGGATATCGATACCCGTGAGGCTGTTGCATCGTCATTCAATAACCACCATTTAGGTCCCAATGGTAAAGCCGATTGGTGACTGTAGAATGACAATCCAACAGTAAACTCTATGAAGATATAAAAATCCCTCAATCACAACACATATTCTCAATACTCCTTTTCACAATTATTTTCCCACTGTGGTGCAGGGTACCGATGGATCCACTCTATTAGTCCTCTCCATTAAGCTGCTTTAGTACCTTTCTCAAGCCATGCCCAGCATGACCATTGGCTCATAGCTCTAGGTTAATACGGTGCCTTGACATGAAGACAAAGAGACAGAGAGGGAAAAAGGAAAACCGTGGGAAAAGAGAGGTAGAGGATCAGGATTTGTTATTAATTCATGTACAACTCTATTTGGTTTGATCCCCATTTTATGCAACAAATAACTATTCTAAAAAGTAATAAACAAATAGCAAATGCTAAAGTTTAATAATAAAGTTTCTAATAATGAAATGAAACCATAATTTAGGCTGCTCGCGCATGTCCAACATAATGATGTGCGAATCTCATGGATTCTCCATCACATGCACAGTTGTACACGACATTGCCCACAAGCTTCTGCTTGTAGGTATTTGGATAACTACTGAATACATGTGAGTCACTCTCTTAACTTTCCAACAAAGGGTTCTTCACTCACACATGTAACAGAAAATAAGTGAAAATGACCTTGTCTAGGAAGTGTGAATGATTTGCTTTTGACCAAGTTGAGAGACTTTGGATGTAGAAAAAGATGCTTCTCTGTTGTGAAAGGGCCCTGAGATGATCTTATTTTGGTGTGTTTGAATGGTGAGAGATGCTAAAATTTCTAGAATTCTGTCCACCGGTATATCTTTGTTGTGCAATAAGATTGTTTTTTATGCTTCTCTCTGGACGTGTTTCATGAGTCTTCAAGGATTTTAATTTGGAGGATTTGAAGAGGGATCCAAGGCAATCATTCACTATAATTTCTTTGTTTTGATTTAATGTGGTAAACTCTAAATGCTATGATTCCAAGTTCTGTTGGTGACTCTTGGGAATTAGTAGGTATTAATTCCTTTACTAGGAGGGATGTAGCTTCTTAGAGGAGCTATGAAAGCATTAAGGAATAGTCTCCTTGTAATTAATGATTTTAGCTCTTATAAATAAGGGGTTTGGGGAGGCAGATGATAGACAATTTCAGTTGAGCTGTGATCCCTTCCTTTACTTCTTCTTTGTGGCCGTTATTCCCCCCCTCCTCTCCTTAGCGGCTGCATTATGATTGTTTCTTCTACAAGAATGTGTTATCCTTCTGGATCTCTTCTAACTATTTCCATGTTAATGCTAATTCCTTGTCCGTCTACATGTGTTATATAAACATATACATGCTGGTGTAACATACATTCGCTCTTCAGGATTTTTGACAGCAGAATGGAGGATTCCATTTGTACTTTCATCTTAGATTGGAGTATAAAGATGATTATTATATATTCCCAGAAAGTAATTCATTTGCTTTAAACACCTGTCCTGCTTGGTCTAAGAGCCTAAAAAGAAAGCTTCATTAAAATTCATCCTGTAATCTAATAGGAATTATTATAGGTTTGAAACTTGGTAAGATGTAATGCTCTATTTCTCCAAATAATGGATAAGAAGCCTAGTCCTTCTGTGAAGTAAACATTAGTCCTTTTGTGAAGTAAACATTCTTTGTTATATGCCCCACATTTTGAAATGTCTAATTGGACGCCCCTCTTTTAAATGGTGGGTAAGACATGGATACTTTATGGAATGGCAGAATGGTTTGGGAAGTAAAAGAGCCCTTTTCTAATGAGAGGTCTTATATGCAGCTTTAGGGAGTAGCAGCTGTAGGATATGGGTGTTATTCCCTGTGTAAAGCTGAGGACTGTTGGAGTAGTTGTCGTCTTTGTATGGGAGACTTCTTGTTGAAGGTTATTCATGTAGAATGAATGCCCTATGTTGATGTGAGTTTGACTATGAACCATTTGGTGCTCCTCTACATTTTAGAAATCTCATTTATTCTATTCAAATTATCTTTTTGGTGGTGTATGGGTCTTTTTAGAGGGGGTATTGAGCTAAGTGGGACTTTAGACGCTGCATAGATATAGATAGAGACATTTGCTTAAGCCCTCTAGAATGTTTTTGGATACTTGAGAGGGTGAGGGCCTTCCTAAAGATATTTCTTTCAATTATCTCTCTCCATCTTAAACAGGTGATACTTTAACAGCATTTGTAGCTTCTTGTTAGTGTCTTCAGGATTCTGGTACTCACACAGATATCTTTTCTGGTATTTCTAGTTTACTTCCAAAGATTATATTTCTATAGTATTTTTGTGCTTGCAGATTCTCAAAAGTGTGAGTGAGGTGGTGGCTACAAAAGTGACAGGCTAGTGCTGTTGTTATTCATCTGTCTTTTTAGTGTCTTGAATTTCTATACCGTATATATAAGTCAATGCAAATAATTTGATTTACTCTCATGATTTCAGGGACTTTTTCTTACATAAATTCTAATCGATTAAACTGTCGGATTATTAGCGGAGGGAGAAGATTCTTATCTTTCCAGAGCTCCACAAAGTTTATCCAAACAACTTCCCAAGTCACATTCCCGAGTGTTGCATCAGTGAAATCAGATAAAATGCCTTTAAATTATTTGAGGGACAAGAAGATAGTTCCTGCTTCAGATCCTCCCAGCACTGAAGATGTCAAACTATTGTATCAATTTTTTGATCAGAGGTCTATCGCACATGAACATATCTATAATTATGCTGTAGAAGCCAATGTCTAATTTTATCCTTTGGCAAAAGCTCTTTCATTTTACTTTGAGAAAAATAAGATTTTTATGCTAAAAATATTTAGAAACTTATATCAAAAGGTTTCTAATTTGCAGTAGAAAGATCGTGGTGTTGACTGGAGCTGGAGTAAGTACAGAGAGTGGTATCCCTGACTATAGAAGGTTGTGCCTCTTCAGACTTTGTTACATGTCTATTTTATGTTGTGACTAGTCTCTAAAATGTTAATGATGATTTGCAAATGCACCAAAAGCTTAATCTGATAGGCTTTTAGAGTGAAGTAAACTACTGCCTATTCTATTTCCATGTTCCGAATTGCTTCCGATGTTATGATGCAATAAATCTGCTTCTAATCCTGTCCACTAGTTTCCAATCTTTCGTAATCCTATTGTGCATTTTGTTAAGTAAAAAAAGAAATATCATCAACGCTATTCTTAACCATCTCCAGATCTCAATTTCATCTTTTCTTGCAAGTGCAAGTAGTATATTCTGCTAAAAACCATTTATTCCTGTGTTTTGCTTTAATGGTGTCTGTGTAATTGATGGGAACCATTCCTAGACATTATTACTTAAATACTGAATGATTTTTTATTTTGGCGGAGCTGGTGTTAATCTATTTTAAACCAAGGTGTTCCTAAAATAGTTTGACAGTCGCATATAATTGTTTACTGACTTGTAAATGTTTGACTGCAGCCCTAATGGAGCTTACAGTTCTGGTTTTAGACCAATTACGCATCAGGTGATTTAAGGCATGTGCAGCAAATGTCTGATCACAATATCAAAAGTCAATAATAAAACGAAGCAGCAAGATTGTGGCAAGATCAATTCTATTCTCCTTGGCCATTGAGCATCTTCATGATTTATATGGCAGCAATCATTGCCCAAAATCTTGTCACCATCTTTTCTTCAATTAGTATTTTCCATGTGAATCACAAAGCACTCCATGCTTCATAATATTCTTGGAGAATAGTTTTTGTGCACTGGTTGGCTGTTATTCTTTCTCTATGCTTTGTTGAATAGGAGACAGTATGAGCAGAAGACTGGCCAAGTGATAAGAAACTAGATTCTTGTTGGATGGTAGATGGTTCAAGTCCTTCCACCCTTCTGCAGAGGAGGGATTCCTAAAGAAACAAAGCAAAACAAACTGTAATAAATAGGCAACTGTTTGATTTTGTAAACTGAGTTATTAAAAAGAAAAGCGGAAAATTCTCTTCTTTCCTTCTGATTGGAAATGCTTATAAGTTTTTTTATGCTGTTTAATAAGAGATGCTACATTGCATACAAGTCAAAACACTTCAATATCAGTTCTAGGCAATTAGATACTTATGAATAGAACTTTTATAGTGTGGTATGGAGCATTTATTCTCCTGCGTACCTTTTGCTATATATTTACAGCCAAACATTTATTGTTTTCTAATTCTGTATGGACATCCACGCACAGGAATTCGTCCGCTCTGTCAGGGCCCGTAGGCGCTACTGGGCAAGGAGCTATGCTGGATGGAGACGGTTCACTGCTGCACAGCCTGGGGCAGCTCATGTTGCTTTAGCATCTCTAGAGAAAGCCAACCGGATAGATTTCATGATTACGCAAAATGTTGATAGGTGAGCTTGTCATCTCATCAATAACTTATTTGAGAAATTTTGGTGGGCATTGCTTATGAGCATTACCGGAACATGCTTAATGTCAGGCTGCATCATCGCGCTGGTAGTAGCCCACTTGAATTACATGGTACTGTTTACGTTGTATCTTGTATAGATTGTGGTTTTTCATTCTGCCGGGAATTATTTCAAGATCAAGTGAAGTCCCTTAACCCCAAGGTTAGTTTTTGTTTTAAGAATTTCCTTTGCTTTCATGTGTTTCTCACCTGTGCTTATGAGGTGAAGAATTTGTTTAACCCTCGGTAGATAAATGGAGTGATAATGTGAAATTAATGTGGCGTGGCTTTTGGGGTACTGATAAACCTGTAAATTCTGGTTTTCTTTTAGTGTGATAAAGTTTCCATGGACTGAAGCTAAGGTTCTTGTTCCGTTGTTTTCTATTATCAAGAGGTTATTGAGATAATTACCTTTCAGTGATTTAATTATCACTGTACTGGGTTATTTTTGCTCCATCTATGCATGAAAAACATACCTTGGTTGGCCATCCTCAAAGTTATTATGAGATTTATCCTTACTATCTGATTGGCTTTGAATTATTATGGTCAATGTGTTATTCTTGGGAACAAATTGTTACTCTGTAGTGGGCAGCAGCAATTGAAAGTTTGGATTATGGAACCCCTGGTTCGGACAAGAGTTTTGGCATGAAGCAGAGACCTGATGGTGATATCGAGATAGATGAAAAATTTTGGGAGGAGGATTTCTGCATTCCAACATGTCAGAAGTGCAATGGGGTGCTTAAACCTGATGTAAGTTGTTCTTCTATGAAATGGGATCTTCAATTTTGTGGGTAAGATCTACTCTACACTGAGGTACTTTTGAATATCTTTTTTCCTTAGATTTAGAAATTCATGGGAAGCCACCAAATCCATGACGTATACCCCAAGAAAAATTTCAAGATTTTTAATTCTGAGTTTCTAAACATCATTTTACTGAGATTATCATAATGGAATACACAAACTGTCTATATTGGCTTTCTCAAAATTATAGAAGGAGAAAAGAAATTATCAGGGAATATCATTCTTTCATCACCCCAACTTGGCTTTGGGCCTTCCCTGGAGAGGGATGAAGCTCGTGGCTACAAGAACCAGTCCCTCTCTCTTTCTCTCAAGGAGTAATAATGTGTAAAACATACAGATGTAGTGCATATAATGATGTGTTGCACATATGAAAGAAACCTCCTTCCTCAATCTATCTACTAATCTATATGGTACCCTCATGAAATTGGATTGACAACTTCAGGGAAAGATGCTAATGGAAGCTTGGACTCCAAAACTCATTTGTGAAGCTTTTCAATAATTTAAAATAATTAATCTACTAAATTTTTAATACGTAATGTTAATAAAATCTTATGCACATGTTAACCCTTATAATTGAAGTGTTATTGCCTTTTAGTTCTTCTAGTGCATTTGAACTTTTGCAACTTGGATTGCTGGACATGGCAAACTTTTTGGATGCTGTAGATTTTGTTTCCATTTTTATTGCGTTGCTGTTTTCTTAGAGTTTCGAATCAACCTCCTTGCAAAAAAAAAAAAAAAAGTAAGGGGAAGGCTGCCTAGGTATTCCCTTCCCCAGAGCCCACAATGTGGGAGATTCGGCACTGGGTACGCCCTGCTGTCTTCTTAGAGTTATGTTATTTTGTATATTAGGTTTGTGAACTATCTTTTTGGTCATATATCAAACGCATATGTTGTATGCTTTTGGGATCCACTATGTAGTTGATTGCTCACAATTATATCATCTTAATGATCAGAATTATTTAATTTCTTTTGCATTATATTCTTCTTAATATTTTTCACTCATTCCTCATTTTATCTATAATTCAAGAGGGGATTGCTCACAATTCTTTTTTTACTTGCAAACTAAAGACTTGAAAAGACTCTTATTTACTGTTTTCCATTGTCGATACTTCTGAAGGTTGTCTTTTTTGGTGATAATGTCCCAAAGGAAAGAGCTGATAAAGCATTGGAAGCTGCCAGAGAATGTGATGGTTTTCTTGTGCTTGGATCATCAGTGATGACCATGTCGGCCTTCCGACTAGTTAGGTACTAATATGAACAATCTAAGTGCTTGATTATCAAGTTAGTTTCCCCCAGCATTACCTTGATCGCCGGTTTTTAAGGTATGGGTACCAGAGTACAGGAATGTGATGTGCTACCTTCCCCAGTCCGTGATATGTAGGAGATAGGCTTAGATATTTAGACCACTATTTTTAGGGGTAGTTTGCTTTCATTTAAGTATTTCATGTGTTTATGTGCGTGGTTTTCATTGAAGTATAAGTAAAATAAGCTTTTATCAATACTAATAAAAATAAATAAAGAAAAGAAAAACAAATGTTGAATAGCATACTTGATCTTTAAAATTATTCTATTTATGTGGTTTTTATTTTGTAAACAACTTATATTGGGTTCAGATTGCCCGTTTTAGTAATTTAGTCTGCTACAGTACCTCATTTTGGATCACACAAACTAGATTGTAGATGATAGAATGATCTTGGTAACTTTGGACTTTCTCTGAACTTAATTGTTCATTAATTTAATTTCTCTACTTGGTATGCGTGTGAAGTGGTCTACTCTTAATGTTACACCATAAGGTTTGAAACAATTATGAGGTCTTGCAGCGGTCCTTGTCATATAAGATGGCCAAACTGCAAAAGGGAAATTGGGTAGAACTGTGCGTAATTTGCCTTATGGCCCGAACCCTTTTATATCATGACAATAAATTTGCAGAGGGCAAATTATATGCACAAATTTGCTTTCCATTTCATTTGCCTTGTTGAATGAGTCTAAATTTAACAGTGCATTGCCCCAGAAATGGGCACTTTTCATTGTCGTGTGCAAACCATTCTGGGTTGTTTAATGTCACCAATCATTAGTTATTTCATTATCCTTGTTTTGATGTGAACCTGCACCAAGAGTTTAGTTGTTTAATGTCACAAATTTGCTTTCCATTTCATTTGCCTTGTTGATGTAGGACGGATAGCCAGGCTTCATACAATTGGGAGAATGGTGGATAATGGTTGTGAAAAAGGTAGTAAAATGATTAAAGGAGGCAGGAGGAAAAATGAGATTATGGTTGAAAAATGGCTGAATTTGTTTTGATATGGACAAGATATGGTTGCTGAAATTTCAGCAATAAGTTGTAAGAATTTCTAGACAAGGAGAGCAACACCTTAGGAATCTTTATCTTATTTACAGCAGTGGGACATATTTATAGATTTGAGAAAACATTTATGACACCGCGAGACTTTGTTTAGTCTATACCGAAATAGACCTTAGGACCAAAAGGGCTAAAATTTGAATTTGGCCAAAACATAAACAAAGTAAAATTTCTAAATTAAACTAAAGAATCTAAGAAACTAGTTCAATAACTTATTTTTAACTTTAGATAACTACTATATTTGAAAGTATCAAATTATCAACAGGGATGCTTACTCTTTGTCCATGAGAACTGCTTCATCATATGACACTCTTTGCACTAGGCTGCCAAAGAGGGAATTGCTTCTCTGACCAAGAGATAGCCGCACTCTTAGACATGTTGCTGCTGTTGAAAATGTATAATTACTGGTTTCTTTGTTGATTGCTGGACTGTTTATGTAGTTTTCACATCATAGGTGAGTTACCATCAAAATAAAATCTTTTTGGTATCTGTACATGTCAATAAGAAATGGGTAAAGTTAATAGGTTTTGGTATTCTTTCACAATGAGAGACCAAAACTCCTATATTGGTCACAAATGGCCGACCCCAAAATTTGGGATTAAAGCTCAGTTTGTTGGTTTTTTATCTATGATCTTCCACTTCATTGACACTTTCTGTTGGATATAACAGGGCAGCTCATGAGGCTGGTGCTGCTACTGCTATTGTCAATGTAGGGGTGACACGGGCTGATGATATTGTTTCTCTGAAAATAAATGCTATATGTGGAGAGGTTAGATTGTCTCTATCACATCAATGGACATTGTGCACTAGTATGGAAAGGTCTTGTTTTGCTCTAATTGCAAAATTGCTTATTGCAGATACTCTCTAGATTGCTTGGTGTTGGATCGATGAGTATACCTGTTATCCAGTAATAGTGCACGAAGGTGTGAAATTAGCTTTCATGTTGTATTTTGTTTCATGAGGGATAACAAGAAATTTAATGCAGGGTTAAAGCATTTTCAAAATCAAAGGCGTTTGACCACCTATCTCACCCAAGATGGTGATTTCGTTTATTATCTTGGATGGTGGTTTTGATGATAAAATAGCCTACCATCCAGCAACCTGAAAAAAATAATAATAATAATAATAATTCCTTGAATCCTAAAGCCAGGAATTTCTCTTGAGCAGTGGAAATTGATGTTTGACTTTACCCACCACCTTTGTGTGCTTTATGATTGAGGGTGAAACCCTAAACTTGTCTGAAGACCACTTGAGGCAGCATAGATCATGGGCCTTTCTCCTGGGCTTAAACTACTGAATCAATTTTTGTTTTTGGTTTTTTTTTTTTTTTGGGTACCAACCACCGGTATTCGGACCTATACTCTGACTAATCCGGTTTGAGCATCTGCGGGGGTCCTATTTAGGGGATGGCTCTTCCGGTGTAGTTTTTTCCATTCCCCCGAGACTTAGTTTTATGATTATTTGTTCCATTCAATTCCCACATGTAAATGGAAATATTCTCAAAACGTCATTCGATTGCAGAAGAAAACATGGTTTTATGATTATCTGTTCTATACAGAGCAGCTATATGTTAAATTACTCATGGCATTGACACGTTATTAGCTCTCCAAGTCTTCCCTCAGAAAAGCACATCATTGTCATCTACTTTGTTTGCTTGCATCAAAAGAACACTTTACTTCTAGGTAGTTATATAATCTCATGCTCTCATTGTCCAGTCTTCTTTGCTGTCTTGCAACAGATTTGTGGGAACAATCGCCAATAAGAGCTGGAGTTCTCATGCAGTCACACTTCTGAAGGAATCAATTGGAGGTTCTAATGATATTCTCAACAAAGCCAGACCTGTTTGATTGTATGTTTCATCCAATATTCGTAACTTTTTTCAGGTGGCTGTGTTTTCTGTGATTATGGCAGAAAAGCGTCTTCCTGTTATGCAAGTCTCTCCTGAGTGTATGATAAACCATTCTTCCCTACCTAAAAAGAACGTTAAAAGGCAGAATGTGTGTTGTACCATATTTGTTCATTTAATTCTTTGAATCAATGATTTATCTACCTGACTTTGTTTCAGACTTTAAACATCTTCCCTACTTTTAAGATGGCCGGTTACATTCACAGATTTGGACGGGGAGAGAGATTTAGTTAAAAATGAATATTTTTTCCATTGTGGGGTATTCATCACTTCAGATGAAAGTCTTCAACACAATCTTGGTAGCATAGATTAAGTTGTCAGTTGTAAAATAAAAGGCAAATGGTAAAACAAATTGCTACTTTAGGTTGAAGTCCCAAGAACAAAAAGTGAACACCGTGGTCTATATTGTGCAACTGGATGGGAAAAATGATCCAAGATGATCTTTTGTTATCAAAATCATACTTTTGTGGGCATGTGGATGTGCCATTGGCATTTCTGTGACGGTCCTTTTGAGGGCAGGAGGTAACTTGACCTTTTGTTGATAAACTATGGACAAAGAACTCAAGATTGAACAAAATGCACATTATTTGAATGACCCGCTCAAAGCGCTTCCTACTGCCACTAACACACTTGCATACCCTCACAGGCACGCACACAGACGCAAACAAGGAAAAAAATAAGGCTTGAGCGAGAAAACATAAACATAAAAGGCATGAAATTAAAAGACAAGTGATATTTCCTTAAATATTTTCAGTCCTAGCCATGGCCATTGTAAACAAATCTTAGTGAGATCTTTTAGCTTTCAAGCACTAAACAATGGAAAACTTGATTCATGAGACCTCACCAAATTCCCCAGTTGCCAATCATTTTTATAATTCATTTCCAAGGATAAGTCACCAAACACCAACTCAACCTCGACTAACAAAAGGATGACGATAGCCATGAAGAAACAGGGATTGAGAGCACCAAATCTGCTTCAGCCAAACTAAGAAATTTTGTTCAAATCTACATCTTCAGCAGCACACTGACAATTTTAAACAAGGGGAAAAAAATGCAAACAAACAAACAAAGAAACCCAAGAACAAAAACCAACAAGAAGATGCATTGGTGACCATCTGTTCTTCCTACTCAATTGTAATGTACAAAAGATATATACTCAAAAATCCTGGGGTACGTGGAATTTAAAAGAGAGAATCAACCACTTCATTTAAGAAAATCAAAATATTCAACAGTCATGCACCAGCCATTTCCATAACAAAAGCTTGTCAGAACCCCTCTAGATCAGACTTGCTACCTTCTTACCCTGATCCAACATCACTCTTAACAGTTAATCAGAAGTCATAAGTGAAAGATCATTATAAGTTTTTCTACCTTACATAAGCAAAAGAGTTCCACCGATAATAACTACCATTTTACAGGAAACTAGCACGGTTGCTGATCTACATCTTTTCCAGTTGCTCATTATGTCACCAAAAAGAACGGTATGGTTACATCAAACATTTTCTACATTGACAGATGTGTGAAACTGCAAAACCTATGCATCAGCAACTGCCTTGTCGATTTCCTCCACATGATCTCGAAGTACATTCCACTGCACAAAGAAAAGCGAAATTAGTTAAAAGTGCATTCAGTGACAGATCTAGTCAGCCAAGCTATTTCACCGGCAGTTGAAAAGAAAACAACCCTTGAACATGTTAAATGGCCAACAGTTCAAATTGGTGATCCTCCTTCCCCACTTCAATTAACACTATGATTTCATATTTACCACAAGAATCCAAAAGGTGAGCATTCTATGGTATTGTAAGGAAAAAAATGGTGGAAATAAATAATTGTGACCAAATTGACAGAATGCGTTACCGCCACTGTTTAAATATGGTCACCATTATTTGCAAACATCACTTGTACCAAAACAACGTGGACATGATTGGCTCAGCATGAATTTATTTGTTTGGATCAGATTTTCAATTCCATAAAAATATTAGTTTTAAAGTTTCATGTGATGAAAATTGACAAAGACATAGGTAATACCTGATCCATTGTCAGAGAGATACCTGAACACAACAAAAAAAATTGTTCATGAACTTTTAACTAGGCAGCATCAGGGAGAAAAAATAAAATAAAATAACCACCAAAGGAAAATAGAAAAAGGCACAAGAGAGGAGCGCATGGCACAAGAGAGGAGTGCATAATTAATTAATAGTTATACAACAACAACAACCACCTAAGTCTTAATTCAAAATTTTGGGATTGGTTGTTTGAGAGACAAATATAAGAAAGAGAAAAAAATATAAAATTAAAGTTTGATATCAAAAATAGAGAAATAACACTAAAAAAATAAAAATGAAAAAAATAATAAAAAAAGAAATAAAAATAAGCTATTCATAAAAACTTAAAATAATAAGAGACATGATTTAACTGTTTCGCATTTTTGTACGCCATTCATTCCTATCTAAAGTTATTTCTTCAACTAAACCCTTAACGTTCGTACGGATAACTTGCATCTAAGTTTTCAACCGTCTACCCCGACATTTCACTAAATCTCCTGCATTTAAAGTCTCGCTCCTCCTAACTAGCGGATTTTTGGGTCTTTGTTGCTCGTCCAAACCACCTTACATGATATTCTCGCATTTTATTCACAATTAATTAATAGTTCTGCAGGCATAAATATAGGGAACGTTTGAGACAAGAACATGTGCCATGGAGGTACTACTCTTAACAAGTGCCGGACTCAGTTTCCAATTTCCATGATATAAGTGGACTCATTAACTCATTGTAGGTCATATCAGCATGGCTAGTCTTTTGTGAGTGTGATTAGTACCTGAATATATTCCATGGTATGCTCATGGTAAGCACTGGATATATGACAAGCTACTATACTAATTTAGAAGTGAGGACAGCTCAGAACAAGGTTAATCCATTACACACAATAGCTATCAAAGGCAAACAAACTCAGACCAAACTCCTCAAGAGCCCTCCGAGAAGTCAAATCACAAATCTAATCAAGGAAACTATTTCTTGAAGTTGTACATCAAAAGTCAGTCCAGTTAACCAAGATGTTTATTTTACCTTGTTTTGTAGCACATGAGATGTGGATGTAGCATCATATGTTTGGTATTTGTGATAACAGTTGTGTACCCCCAAAGCACACCTCATCTACTTTTGACAAAATTTAAAGGCATTGGAGAAAGAAAGGACATTTCTGTTTTGAGGAATTGTGCTCTATTAGCTCTTATTTGTTATGTCATGTTGGTGTTTTCAAAAGTTAATCCATTTGCCCATCTCTTTGATGCGATAAGATGGTTTTCTTTGCCTCTCTTTGGACTCATGTTTGGGATCTTCAAAGATTATAGTTCAAAGGGTTCAAAAAGAGATCAAAAAGCAATTCTTTTTCTAGCTGTCAGCGTAATATATTTCTCATCCTCTTAAGTTCTTTGTATCTCTTTCTCACTTAAGCCATCTTTTTTCCTCCTATCAAAAAAAAAAAAAAAAAAGGAGAATAAACTCAAACTGTAGAAGAAAATATTCATTATCCATAGATCCCAACAAAGCAGATCCTTAAAGGGATATATATATATATGTATATATGTATGTATGTATGTATATACACACATATATAAAAAGATAATGTTCTATCTTGCTTTTATTGTTTGTTCAAATCAATTCAATTTTGCTGCTCTCTGTAGCCAGACAAATGGTCAGAATATAGTAGTGCTAAAAATATTTTCAATGCATATTTGATCCAAGGAAAGGAACACATGAGGTGGAAGTATGTTAAATCAAGCATGATATACATATTTCTCATGCAGAAATCAAACATATAATAGACTCCACTATGTGCAAACTTTATGCCAATTGAAAGTCAGAACTTTTTTTATGAATAAAAACTTTATTACAGGCAATTAGGGGTTGCCAATCCAAAAACTTACAAAGCCAATAATTCAAAACAAGACAAAAGGGCAACGTCTACATCTAGAGTCCCCCTAGTAACCCAAAAAGTAAAAGTAGATAACCACTGAAGTGTTCAAAAAAATCTATAGAACTCTCTCTACCCTCAAAAGTTTTCAATAGAGATAGATAAGGACATCCAAAAAATGCCCATTTTTTTTCTTCTACTCCTTTTTCCCTCGTAAAAACCTCAGTATGAAGTTATAATTCACAAGAAATGTGAAGAAAGGGCAAGAAGAAAATTTAGTAACAGTTAAAAGACATGATACTTCAGAAACAATAGGTAACAAACAAATTGCGGAACAATGTTTAAAAATCAGAAATAAGAACATTATAATGATGAATAAATTCGTTGCACATAGGAGTTACATAATGATGATTTTCAGAAAGTAATAAATTAAAAGGCAGGCCTATTAAGTCCTGAGTTCTACTTCAATGAAGCAGCAAACTGATGTAAATATTGGAAGTACGTCGAAACACCCAAAGCGCATTGAAAGTCCAGCCACCAGACAGTGATTGGAATAAATGCCTCAACAATAATCCAACATAGAGAAGTACCATAAACTACAAATCACAAATACAGCTGCAGAGATGCCAGATATAGAATTGCACAGTAGGCATACAGCCACATATAGGATCTGATGTACTCCCTTACCAGTTTTATGCATGAAAACCATTTCAAAATTAATAAGCAGCAACCATCCAAAAAAGATTAATCGATTCTTCTTTTCTGTGGGACAAGATTGTTTTGTGTCCTTCTCTATCGGTTCATGCTTCACGGATTTTCAAAAATTATAGTTTAGAAGACTTAAGGAGGAATAGAAGAGCAATTATCCATTAGTTTATGTTTTGATCTTGTTGTTCGTTTCCAAAAATTTCTCATCCTTGTAGTTGCTTATGTTCCGCTTTCCATCTAATACAATTTCTTATAATATATACATATATGTGTGTGTGTGTGTGTGTAAAAGACAAAGTGCAGCAACCATGCTATCAACCTTAAAAATCTAACAAATATCTAAAACAATACAAGCATCAAAATTCATCTCGATATTAAACACTTCAAACATAACTATTAAAAAGATTCAACTATTACACAAATAATACTAGCAGCATCATCCAGACAAAAGAATTCAATTTGAGAGCTCCCCAATCTTTTTGGAGAACTTACATGAACAAATAAGAAAATTTTAAAAAGAAAAAAGTTACACCACAAAAAAGGATGGTGAATCCACTTAAGAAAAGGAGAACTAATGGAAAGGAGAGAACCTAAAGAAACTAAAAAACATCAAATATTCAATGTTATGAGTCACAGGAAAGACCAAAAATATCACAATTTCACCTCCACTTTATAATAAAATATCTTCCCATTAACAATTAGCATTGCATAGCAAATCAAGTTAGACTATGGTAACAATAATAACAATACAAAAAAAAAAAAAAAAAAAAAAACAACAACGAAAATACAAAAAAAAAGTGACTAAAGGCACTACCACGGCAATCTAAAAACTTTTTTTTTTCCACGTCGAGCACACATTTGCTGAAGTGAGTTAAGGAGCAATTTTTTCGAAGTCATCCATCTTCTCTTGGGATCAACACAGGGATCAGCAGGCTTCGTTGCCAGAGGTGGTGTTTTTGCCAGACTTTTACGTCGGAGGTGGCCAACACCTACTCCTGGTACAGCTATGACTCAAGTGTTTTCATGCTTCTGTACTGTGTTGAAGTTGCAACCTCTTCATCACAGTGATCTAGTTTCTCCAGGTCAGTGTCCTCAATTCTCTTTGCTAGTGATGATTGGGCTGTGGTCAGAATCTGTAGAACGTACACTCTGTTTGTTTCTATCCATCTCAGCAATTACTTTTTTCTTTCTCCCACTAACTCCTTTTTTCCTCCTCTTCCTTTTGTGGTCTATGTACTGAGATGGGAGGGTGGAATCATAGTGACAGCAAGGTGAAGTTTTTTGGGAGTTGCCAGCAAGATGAGGGTTTTTAGGAGTTTTTGTTATGAACTTTTGGGATTTATCTGCTGTTTGCTGAGTTTAGAGAGGAAATCAAATTGATTTCACCAATGAGATGCGAGGGTTGGTGAAGAGATTATCCGCAACACCGAGCGCATTCTGAAAATTAGACCTACTTTTCTTTATGCTGAGGAGATCAACTAATTTGTGAAGGCACAGGCTGAGTTCTGGAACAAGAAAGGGCAGACTCCTTGTGCAAGTAAAATGAGAAGTCATGATCGAGCTCTGCACTTGAGCTTGAAGAGGAGCATGCCTGGAAGATTCCTGTCGCTAATGGAGATTAATCAGTCAGGGACAAGGGAGAATTTTCTTTTTAAATGGCTTTGGAGTGTTAAGTTGCAGGAATGTATAAAAGGCCATATGCAATCATGGGAAAACAGTTATGAGGTCCTTGGGAGGCCAGGTGAGGAAGACTGAGGCTGGACAGATTTCGATGGCGGAAGGCTTTCAAGGCCACCAGTTCAGAGTACTTCAGAGTTATGAGAAGGAAAACACCTTGTTCTGCAAAGGTAACTAAAAAAACTGGGATTCTGTCATAATTGCAGGTCGGATTGTAGGGTGGTTTTGGTTGAGAGCAAGGAGACCAAAAACTTAGAAGACACAGCTGTGAAGGATGATAGGAAAAGGACTAGTTCAGAGGTTACACAGCAAGATAGTATGTCTCTAGGAGGTCATCCAAAAGATCAGACAAATATCTAAATACCAATTTCACCCCCACATTATAATACAATATCTTCCCGTTAACAATTAGCATTGCATAGCAAATCAAGTTGGACTATGGCAATGACTTTCAAAGCAACACTATTCTTCTTCTTCTTCTTCAACAATAATAAAAAGATGCTCGTCTCATGGAAAAAGGAAAGTATCTCAGAATGGGCTTAGAGTCTGGTTTGGTCAGGCCTTTAGGCACTAAGTGAAGATTCTTCTCCTTCCTCTTCTTTTCAGGGCTTTTTTGAAGGGGTCTTTTGGACCCTTTGCTGAACTTGAGGAACCTTGATTACATAGAACAGAAGTCCTTCGAAGGGGAAAAAAAAACAAAAACAAAAACAAAAACAGAAACAGAAACAGAAACAGAACAAAAGGAAAAGAATTCTCCAAAGTGGTATAGAACCCTTGGGCTATTGACCACAATGACAATGAAATCACCATCTAAACCCATACAAAACAGGAACAAAAATTGGTCTCAAAGACGGGTAGAGAACTTAGGGGAATGATGCAAGAGACGGGGAGTGATGGCGTGGCTTGAGTTTGAGGGGGCTAAAGATGAGTGCATTTTTGTTGTTGATGGAGTGATAGTGGAGAATTTTTCCTCTCCCACCCCAGTGGGGGGTGACAGTTTGCAGGAGACTAGGAAAGCTTGCTTGTAAGCCAATGTGGAGAGTGTAGCAGATCACAAGAAAGAGCATCAGTGGGTTCGAAGTGAGATGACTTAAGTGTGCAAGGGACTAGAGGTTTCGGTGGAGGGCTTTGAGCATGGATTGCTTGAACTTCTAGGCAAGTAGTTCAAGGAAGCGCACTCTCTCAACAAGAAAAGGAAAAGGGGGGTAAGATTGGAATTAAACATGGTGTATGCGACGGAGGGTTCAGCTAGTGGAAAGATGAAAGTGGGAGGCAATAGGGAAAATGGGCTTATGATTGTTAAGTGCAATGTGGGGGTTTAAACAGCAAGAAGGCAGTCGTCAAAGGTTTCTCATAGTAAAGAAGGTAGATATGGCATGTTTGCAGGAGATTAAGATGGCCAATTGGGATAAGAACTTGAAATGTAGTGTTTAGGGAGGTAGATTTGGTGGAAGTTTATCCATTCCTGTGTGTGATAGTGCAGAAGCATCTAAGTGTTATGAAAGGATAGTGTTATACAAGTCAAGGATAGCATTGTGGGAGTGCATCTGTTTCTTATTCGGTAGAGGATGAGATGGCTTCCTTTTTCGGGGGTGTATTGTCCTAAAGAGGGGATTAAGAGATACTTTCCTTGGCAAGAGTAGGATCTAGAGTGCATTAGTGTCATGCTTGAGTTATTGATGGAGATTTCAACATGGTGCTCTGTCCATTTGAAAGAAAGCCAGGGAAAACTTCTTCTACATAATTTTCAAATGTCATGTGTCATGTCCACAACTAACACTAGGACTTCGATGAGGTCTCTAGCTCATCAAGACATGCAATGATCTTTCCATCAATCTTACCATGATTATCATTTGAAATATAACAGGAATCACAGCCAAGCACAGGGGAGACATGACTCATGTAAAGAAAATTCTCTCTTACACATCACTCTCACAGGTCCACAAAGTACATCATTCACAAGTTTAATCACATGTACATTACATAGCTCATTAGTTCACTTAGGGTGTTTCATATAATCTAGACCTCCGCAATGAAAGGCAAGATATGATGGCAAAACCTCTTTTTCTCTGAAACCCATTTCAGCCAAATGATAACAGCTGTCAAGAGCTAGTAGCATACGATCTAAAAACATCAAAAACTTGGTGCATCCGGAAAAAGAACAAATAAGCTAGAGCCCAATCTATGGACAATAGCATTTTATATCAAATATAAACTCCATATAAGAGACTTAAAGCATGAAAACATCCTTTTAAATACTTTATCAAGCACAAAGATCATATCAAGTTTCAAATCGTGAATATCATTTGAAATAGTAAGTATTTATAACTCAAGTCACCTCCTGTTCAGAATCAAAGTAACATTTTTCTCCCATGAACTCTGGTTCTATTATAGATCCATATTTAATGAAAGTTTGATAAGGAATCAAGAGGAATAAATGACTAACACATAAAAAAGTGCAATTTCTTCAAAAAAGTGAGATGTTGAATAAACCAAAGGGGTTAATTTTTTTTTTAAATATACATTAACTCAACAGAAAAAGATGCCTGGATATTGAGACAAATTTTAATCCCTTAGAAAGGGGAAATAGAAATTGCACACAAGTTGCAGACAAGTAAAAAAGTGAAATTCTAATGCTACTGGTATACACATCAAACCAAGTAAACTTGGACGAAATTTATTCGATAATATTAACCAACATTTAATAGTTAAAAGAAGGCAAATGCAAAAGTGATTATCAAAATGAAAACCTAAAGAATAACATAAGCATATCAGAGAGAGAAAGAAACCTTTCTTGCCAGGCATTTGCTTGCCATCCTTGACAAAGAACTCGCGAATATCAACAACAACTTTTCCTTGCCAGTTCCTCACCGTCACTCTTCGATTCTTCGAGATCTAAATACCATCACAGCAAACGAAAGTAAGTTTTCAATTTTTGTACAGTTTTAGAGAGAGAGAGAGAGAGAGAGAGAGATAGGACCTCGCAGACAACGATGTCGTCGGAGTCATCGGAAGAGTCCTTCTTGGAGGACTTCTTAGGCGGAGCATTGCAGTCGGAATCTCCATCGGAGGCGAAGTCCTCCTTTCTCTTCGGCCTTCTCAACATTTCCTCAGAGTCGGTGAAAATTGAAAAGACAGAAACGGAGACAAAATGGGAATTCAAGTTCTGGAGCGTGCTCGCGATTGTGATTCTCCCTCTTCCGTTTCTCTCCTTGGACCCCTTGCCTCTGCCGTCTGCTTTGAGCGGAAGGCTGTGTTTGGTTTTGAGGTGTAAATTCAGTACTAATTTTTCTCAAGTTTTGTACGTTCGTGCGGTTTATAAAAATATCCTTCCAAATCATGTGATTTTTTTTTTTTTTTTTTTTTTTAATGTGCCTATAAACAAAAATGGAATGCAAATAAAAAGTTTACCACTCATATCAGGAATTGAATTTCATTCGATAAGAGTAAATTCAAAATACAGTGACAGAAATATATAGTACCTCAATAAAAATCCATGGAGAGCCAAGATTTTCTTACAAATCAACAAAAAATATTTCATAAGAAAATTACCCAAATCAAAATTTGGATCATTTACCTCGTTGATGGATAGA
The DNA here is from genome assembly GCA_037126225.1 of Dillenia turbinata. Taxonomy (NCBI): domain Eukaryota; kingdom Viridiplantae; phylum Streptophyta; class Magnoliopsida; order Dilleniales; family Dilleniaceae; genus Dillenia; species Dillenia turbinata. The sequence goes on along the minus strand of JBAMMX010000018.1, from coordinate 19,449,053 downwards.
TATTCTAAATTAAGAAAACGTCACAAAATTAGATCACTCTCTATAATTTACAATCCAAATGTCTCTTGGTGTAATCAAAATCAAAAGTTGTTCAAAGCCCCTTCTTTCTCTTAATCAATAAGTTCTCTCTCATGTATGTGCACTTTCTAAAAAAAAATACCATTAATGTACACTTCTCTTTTGTTTTTGTTTGCCTTACACACTTACATGTGCATCTCTTCATCATGAAAAGAACTTTTATTCTGTGGTTCAATTGGAGTGATCGCAAGGGAGAGAGAGAGGGGGGGGGGAGTTAAGGAAGTTAAAGAGGGTTGGTTATTACAAAATAACCTCTCCCTCCCTTGTTCAAAATATATATGGATCTTGGGTCATGGGTCTCCCCTCATGGGCAGATCCAGACCTTATTTCTAATATCTCTCATTCATACACGAGGGATAGACTGGCACATAACGTGATCATTATAATTGAACATCAATTTCATATAGGCAAGTGTACCGTGTGACATGTGAGAATACAAAGAGCTCTAAAATCATACACCGGTTAAGGATATATGGCAACGCATCGTCAAAGTGGTGAAGAGGACATCACATCTTGCTATACCTCATATCTCTTTTATTCGACACAGTCAATGTATCTCTCATCCCTCAAAATAATGTAAGAGCATATTTGACTTAAATCAAATCATATATTCACAATTACGTATCTAAACACTAAGTTACAGATATAATTGGTCGATCTGTGAATACAGAGTAACGTGTCGGTCAAAGACAATTTTCCTTTCATACTACTAACTTTCAACTTTATCTTAACTGTTTTCCTAAACAAGCACCACCAAACCGAATCATCCATGGTTTCTTGGTGACACGCTAAAGTAGCAACACTAAAATAAAATTTCAAGAGACAGATGAAAGTCCTAAGGGTATAAATAGAGGCTAAGCATAAATCTCTGAGTCCCACACAATGAGATGCACATAATAAGATGAAGAGGGATGTACCATCTCATTACTCATATGGTCACATAAGCACACGTGGTATGAAACACGTGCTACGATACTTTCCTTTCCATTTGGAAGCGTATGTCTTCTTTTCTAAAATAACGCATCGTACAGGTCTTAGTCCAAGTATACACAATACTTGACATGAGTTTTCATTCTTACATGCCCTCCAACATCTCACAACACCGAGGAAAACCCACACCTGGTTATTCAACAAGTTTAATAGATTATGAGGAATCCATTTTGATTATCATATACGTAGTATATCAATCGGTAATCTCATTTTAATACTTTAGCTAAGACGGCTTATATCTGTGTTAATCCATCACAAATTAACACGCCTCATCTCTACATGTCACACAGACATTAGGAGCGATTGCTCGTGTGAGTGAGTCAATCTCAAAACTTATCCGACATACTTTTAATTCCATACACAAAAATTTTGGATACAAAAACAAAATTCAAATATCAACGAATATGAATATTATAGCGTACATACTTTCTGTATATAATCATAATCACTATCACAATAACAAATATTGTTACAATCTATACAATCCATATCATCTACCATGTCTCACAAACATGTCTTTAGGCATTAGTCTCTGAAAAATGACAAACCACTAACAAATGCATAGATACATATCCTAATGTCATTCCCCTCTTTTCAATCATGTCTCTGACAAGATTGATTTTTGTGTCTATGTTTTGTTTTGCCATTATATTTAGAGTCTTACGTGTAAACAACAGTTGATTGATTGTCATAATGAATCATCAAGCTCCCACTGAGTTGATTATTACTCCCAAACATTGTAACATCCATTTAACCAAACTCATTTTTTAAACTGCGGAAGCATTAATCAGAAATTTGTTTCCATCGTAGAAAGTGATACATAACTTTGTTTCTTACTTCTTCATGAGATAGTGCTATCAATAAGCAAGCAAACATAACCAGAGGTAGATTTTCTCTCATACAAATCTCCTCCCCAATGAACATTCGTGTATCCTTTTAATACTAGATCATTTCCTTAATAATGAAGGAAATAATTCACAGTTCCGCTCAGGTATCCCAACATCCTTTTTATAACAATCCAATCACTCTTCCTAAATTGGACAGATACATGCCGACCAAAACCCTATAATATGACCAATTTCGGAATGAGTACACATCATAGCATACTTCAAATTCCCGATTGTACTAAAATATGGTGTTCCAGACAATTCATCTATTCATTAGGAGTTCTATGGCATATGTCATCTCTTGAACTATCACCTATAATCACAGGAATATTAGTAGGTTTGTAGTCTTTTAAGTTAAACCGTTCCAAAGTCCTTATAATATAAGACTTTTGAGATAACTCCAGTAATCTCTTGGAACGATTTCTCTGGAATTCAATTTCCAATCTGCTTTATCCATATCATTCATCTCGAATGTCATACTCCTTATCATTCGCCGCTAACAATATGTCCGTGACATATAAGGATAGAATTATAAATTTGTCAATGGACTTTTAAATAGAAACAATAGTTTTCATATATCATGACGAAGTTATAAGAGAGTACATCTCTATGAAATCTCAAATCACACTGTCTCGAAAACTATTTAAGACCATCAATTATTGTCTTCTTAGTCTTTAATGGCAAAACCTTCTGGTTATGCCATACAAACTTCTTTCTTAAGTTCACCATTGAGCAAGGCAGTCATTACTGAGAAAATGTTTTCTCATAATCAGCACTCTTTTACTGAGTGTAACCTTCTGTTACCAGTTGAGCCTTTTATTTCTCAATAGTTCTATCTGTCATATGCTTAGTTTTGAGAACCTAATTGCTCTCAATAACTTAGCGTCCTAGTAAAAGTTCAATTAATTTCTAAATATGTTGGATCTCATTGATTCCAATTTTTTCTTCCATTGCTTTTTTCATTCACCCTTGGTAGGACATGATAAAATCTCATATACATTCTGAAACTCTTCTCTATTTTCTGAAGAAACAACAAATACGTGTCCTTCAATTCCCAAGTGATGCTTAGGCATGTTTTTCGTAGCACTTTTCTGAGTCCGAAACTCAGTTGGATCTTTAGATTTTAAATCCCTCCCACTATGATCAATACCATTCTAACAATCCGCAATAAATAAAGCTATCGTTTGAATCAACTAATTCAAATAATAACTCTATGTCTTTCACATCACCTTTACAAGGAAAATCATTCTTAAAAAATATGACATCTGTAATCTAATCTCTACTGTAGTACCATCATCTTATTCACAAATGAATACTTAACTTTTAGATCGGTCGGAATATCTTATAGAAGTACTCTTACTTCTATAGGGACCCAATTTTTTTCAAACTTATCAAAAAAATCTCAAAATACAAACTGTTGATCCCCAAAGTCTTGAGTCACTGAAACACAACTTTTTACCAGTCAAAAGTTTATATTATATCATTGGTACCGCCTTTGAAGACATTTTGTTCAAAACAAAAGTAGCAGTCAACAAGAAATCTCTCCAAAAGGAAATCGACAAGTGAACATGCGCCATCATAGATCTCACTATATCCAACAATGTTCTATTCCTTCTCACTATAACACCACTCTGCCGAGGTGTCTAAAGAATGGTCAAATATCAGATTGTATCTCTTTTATTACCTAGATTTTTAAATTAATCTAATAGATATTCACGTCATCTATCCGTTTGATTCTCTATCTCTATTATATAATGTCTAAAGCACTTACATACTTTAGACTTGTGAGAAATCAAACAGATATGATCAAACACGTGAAATCATCAATAAATGTAATGAAACACAAAATTCCATACGTACCTTTCATATCTATTAGATCACGAATGTCTGAATGAATCAAATACAATGGAAATTTAGCCTGTATGGTTTTCCAAATAGTTTTCTCATCATTTTGCCATCAAAACAACATTCACACGTTGGTAAATCAACTTTTGTGAGTGAACCCAATAGTTCCATTCTCATTAGTTGATTTATCTTGTCTTGCCCCTAATGTGATCAAACCTGTCAAGTCATATTATCAAAATTTACAAAATGATAAAACCATTTGCAAACTATTCAGAACTACTACACATGTCATTTAAATATAAATCATCCATATATTTCTGAAAATTCAAATTACAATCAAATTTTAAAAGAATAAGAACAGATAAGATTCCGTCGAATTTCTGGCACGTATGGAACCTCATGCAGAATAAGAGTTTGGTTACTTTGTAACTGCAGTTTACAAGTACCAACTTCTCTAACGTTCACTTTTACATTGTTCTCTACATTCTATTTACTACCAGAAAGCAATCGACAAAAAACACATAAATATCTCTCGATCTGTTCTTATATCCAGGATTATTCTTTTGTGATCCATCTACAATTTTCTTTTCTTTTCTTGCTTTTGTTCTAGTTGCTCTAACACTTAGAGTCTGAAACTCTGTTGAAACTAGATTCTATAACAAAAGTATCAGCTATGGATCTTACAGTACAAAACTGCTCATCCTCAAGCTCGACGTGAAGAGTAACATCTAACAAAGTCCTCACATTACAATGTGAATCAAATTGACTTTCAGGTGCTCCCACTTGACAGAAAGAAATCGGATCCAAATTTTGAACTTTTTATTCATTGGAGATGACATAACCTGTTGACTCTCATTCTTTCTCTTTGAGGTACACCCTAATGTCATGAGCAGTCAAAGTATTGCTCACACTTAGGTATCATGTTTTTAATCTGAAAGCTAACCAGAGTCGCTCGAACAATGAAATCTATCATTTTTCACATCTGGTTAGCATCTAGTTTTCTCCCTTATTGGGTAGCACTGCTCACTCCAGGGTCCTATATGACATGTATGATGCCTTTCAAAACATCTTATTCTTTCAGTACATTTCACATTTTATAGCATTATATCTCATGGTCATCGTCAATCAATTTGTTATTTCTATTCAAATCCCTAATAATGGACTTTGATACTATGGTTTGGGTTTTCTAAGAGGGTGGATATAGGTACTAATGCTCATATCATACACGTAATTTTGTACTTTAAGATTAACATCCATGACAAGTCAATATCAGGTATAGGATCAAAAGTTCACTGGTTCCCAATCATCATCTATGGTCCTAATATATCACCATGATAAATTTAATTTAAAGTTATAAAATTCTATAAGTTTTAGGTGAGAGTTACTTAAATTCTTCCAACCAAAACCTCCCACGTAAATATACAAAATATTTAAATACTTTCAATTTTGGATAAAAATTACTTAAATTCTTCTAATCCAAAATTCCTTTCAAAGGTACCCTAATGGATTGTCCATCCCTAAGGAAAAAATCTCCTTATAACACGTGACATATACTATTTATGTTGTGTGATGACTTTATTTCATTTGGATCTTCAACTTCTTGACCCTCCATATTTTTATTAATATGGGACTCACATCATTAAGAATCACATTCTCTCTCTCGACAATCATCTCATCATCCACGCTGTCCCAATTAAATGTCAAAGTATTTCTTATATTATATATATACGTCATTCTCCCAAAAGGAATGATTTAATCCAAGAAGTTCTAGATATTGTGCTTTCATGATCTCTAAAAGATCCGATAAAACATGAGTTGAGTCTATCAAAATTCGACCCAATCTCATCATACACTCCGAATTTCTTAATATTTTAACTCTTCTTCTGAGAACTTTAATATTCCATCCAAATATCACAATTACTCTAGAAAATGGGTTCAATATTAGATTGGACACTAAACCAACCATAATATTATAATAAATTTCAAAATTATTTATTTTAAATAATATGCTCAATTTTCAAACAATTTTTATGTTGAATAAATGATTTTTTCATACATAAAAAAAGATCATAAAATTAAAATGAGTGCAAATAATTTACACTCAAATAGCCAAAATTAATGAAATAATTTTATAGTCCCACAAAAAAATTTTCAGAATTTTCTCAAACATAAAAATGATTTTTCTGTAATTTTTAAACAATATATTGATTATTAAATCAATAAATAATAATTTTTAACTCCGGAAAATATATTAAAATTTATTGAAAATACCAAAATATATTTTCAGACTTATACAAAAATTTCCAGAATTTTTCGGTCTAAAAAACTATTTTTTTATAATTTTTAACTATTTATTGATTATAAATCAATACAAAATATTTTTCATACCCGAAAAATAAATTTTAAATTTCAAAAAAATCCAAAAGGAAAATATGTTATTTTGGTGAAAATTGAGACCTAAAATAGCCCTGCACGCTCTCCCACACACCATAGGACCTATGTTACATAACAAAGTTCTGCATTCCTCTCACACACCCGTAGTGGAGCGTGAAAACCACGTGCCAACTTCCCGGTAGCTTCGGTTCACCATATTTTGGATATCCCCCCATTTTCAAAGTCTCTGAGTTCGATTATGGTTTCGGATTTTTACTCGGACGTCTCTAACTTAAAGAGTGGATTTCATTTGTCATGGCTGAGAGTGGGATTTGCATTTATGGTATTGTTCATCTTCTTTAAATTTCCAGATTTCAAATAAATTTTCAACGGGTCATATCTTTCTCAATTCTTAACCATTTTGCGATCTTTATATGGTTGGAAAATATTTTTCATGAGAAATCTAATCATATAAATTTCATATCACGAAATCTAGTATTTTAAAAATTATGAGTACATTAAGTTTTGACTATGATTTATAATATCTTTTAATATACTCATCCATTATATGCGAAATTTTACAAATCAGATTTACATTTCATAAGCATGCTATGGTATAAAATTGAGAGCATTTCGATAAATCAATTTCAAGATGTCATTAATGAGCCTCTAAGATCATGCATGACATTTTTAATTTTTTAAATATCCAAATTAGGTAGGAAACAATCCATGCATATTCTGATACCAATGAAGATTTTCTTACAAATCAATAAAAAATATTTCATGCGAAAATTATTCGGATCGAAATTAGGGTCGAATCACTTACCTCTTTGACGGATGAGTATTCTATGCCGAGAAAATATCATAAAATCGAATTACCTCATATAGTTCACAATCAAAATGCCTCTTGGTATAATCAAGATCAAGAGTTGTTCAAAACCATTCTTTCTCTTAAACAACAAGTTCCCTCTCATGTATATGCATTTTCTAAAAAAAAAAATGCCACAAATATACACTTCCCTTTTGTTTTTGTTTGCCTTACGCACTCATGTGTGTATCTTCTTCATCATGAAAAGAACCCTTTTTTTGCGATTCAATTGGAGTGATCACAAGGGAGAGAGAGAGAGAGGAGAGAGGGGAGTTAAGGGAGTTAAAAGGGGGTTGGTTATTACAAAATAACCTCTCTCTCCCTTATTCAAAATATATATGGATCTTGGGTCATGAGTCTCTCCTCATGGGCGGACCCGGATCTTATTTCCAACAATGAGAAAATTTTTCTTGATTTGAATTGAAATTTTACATACTAATGGGTTATATTACTGTCTGATTTTAAACCTAAGATCGCTAAAAAGTGTGTCAAATATCCGTGATGAACTTTGTTGTCATTTTCCTACTGAGACTATCTTATAAATGATGGAAGTTAGCTCTATTATCTTTAATAATGATTTTTTTTATATATACAATGAGATACGGTCAAATGAAATCGAATTGAAAAATGAAATATGAAAATTTAGAAATTTTACCATTTAAACTGTTCTTGAAAGATATTTTTAATAACGATTAAGTGCTAACTCTGAATTTTTTCATTTTCTTTGATAACTATGAGATGTTAATTTTTTAGTGCCCTATAATTTTTAGTCAGGCATTAATTTCCTTTAACTGCTTCATTATCTTTAATAACTACATCCAAAAGGAGACATAATAGCGGCAGTTGTTAACATCGTATTGTCAATCCTCCAATCGTTTTCGATACTCACCATCAAAGCATAGGATATGGTTATTTATAGTATATCATGCATCTACTTAGGTTGAAATATCTCATGCATGACTTATGCTCCTTATTTTATTATCTCATGCATGTACTTATGCTGTATTCAAAAGCGGTCCAACTCTAAAAAGATATAGGAAATTGTCGCCACTTGATAATTTTATCGAAAACACATTATGAAAAATATTCAAAGATAATTAGATAAAATACAACCCTATGCATTCTTAATGCATGCAAAACGCATGAGAGATAACAAAGGAAATGATTTTCCAAGGCAACAAACAAAGGTAATTAAATCTACTTCTTTTTTTTCCAAAGGTAATGATTTTCATAAAATCATCCTACATTTTATTTATTCATTTACAAAGAGGGTTGCATATCATAATTACTTAGTTTTGCATTTATGCATCTTATGCATTACATATTTCAAGATATTTTACTCGGCTCATCGGGAAGAACCTACGTGTGCTCCTTTAACCAAAAATATCACAATTTTTAAAACAGCTCAAGCACTAAATTACAGATCAAGATGCAGAGCATCTTTATCAGAAGCAGCCTCTTCTAAAATGGAAGGGCTGGATCGAACCTGGCCAGAAAGTCTTGAGAGAATGAGCCGGGCTATGTTCTCAGCAGCAACTGCAGTTGTTTCCATCGAACTTGCCGCATTTTCAAAAGCATTTATATAATACAAGTGTCCGCTGTCCAACATAAAGGGCGCAAACACCTCCGGGGCATTGTAGTGAGGGTAAGCGCCCCAATCTATTCGAGCAGTCTCCTTTCTCACACTGCCAGCAATAGCAAAGAGAATCATCCAGTATTTCTAATTTTGGCTACTGATAAGCTGAATATCATCAAGACCACCAAGAAGGCAGACCATGCAAAGCTATATCAATTTATAGACTTGAAACTCTTAATCAGAAACAATGGCAACTAGAACAGGTTAACACTTAAAACCTTTTTCCCCCCTCCCATTTTGTTGCTCAGAACTGAACTCTTAACCCTTAGGTTCCTCCTATTTCATAGTAAAATGGATGATGCTTTGACTTATTCACAATTAGTCTATTCCACATCATTAGACAAAAGAAATCTTCATATGAATGACAGCTTGCATTTTACCATGCTGCCCTAAAGGATTCTGCCAGTAGAGGTCAAGTTCTTAAAGCCAAAGAACTGGTCAAGGTTCAGCCTTTTTATGATGTACTTCTAACCATGAGTGACTACATTCAATTAATTTCTGAGGTTCGGCATTCAACCAGAACAAAGATTGAGGCAACAACTTCTTCAGTAACAACAGTTTGAAGTTCATCTCAAAAGCAGTTCAAGGAATGCCAACTTGCACTTGAATCTCGATAGTTGGATACCATGTGATGCCAGGTACCACATTTTGTTTCCATTGGTCACTTAACATAGCAGCTATTTCAAGACCATCCAGACAACCAGGAAAGGAAGCTAATGGTAAACTTAGCTTTTTCCTATTGGAATGGAATGCTTGCAGTTTTTGTGAATGATGTTACCAAATGTTTACCTGAAGAGGAGATCAAGATCTGCATCAGTCATGGGTTGTCGGGAAAATATCTTATAAGTGTTATCTTTCTCATCATGCTTCTTGAGAACCGCAATGGAAGTGAAGATCAGCCTAGGATCTTCTATAGTCGCCACAAGTTCGGGAATTTCTGATATGGCATTCAGGCCAAAATAGACCTTGATAGATAAGTAAACAAGAATATTATTAAAACAAGAAAAAAATGTGTGAGCTGCAGAATATGAAAATAATCCATAAATTCAACACTCACAGGATTCAGAATCCCTCTCACAAAAGTAGCATGTGTGTGCTGTAACTTCCTCTCTGGAATTGAAATTGATGGAGCGAACGCAATGTTAAGCTCATCTAGTGGCGTAGCAACCACTGTAATTTGACAGTTGTAACTGTTTCCATTGGAGGAAGTCAGCTCATAATAGTCTCCAAGATTGGCAATAGATTCTATCTCTTCATGGAGGTGCAGTTCAACATTTGAATTATTAATTAACCCTGCAGCAATCTGCCAATTTCCACCTCCAACAGACCACAATTCTGCACCGAAGCCAGCCATCGAAACTGCCCCAGCAAGTCCACTGATAGTCATACTTTGACCATAATTTATTCTTGTGATAACCTGCGCACAAAGTTGGCACCACATAACGTCAATATCTCTTAAGCCACTTAGGAAATCTTTCAAAATATCATGAGGTTCCAGGGATTCAGCTTTGTGCACTTGACACATTCTTGAACAGAGGTGAGGCTTATTTCAAAGGGGCGTTTGAGTTTATGGAACAAGACACATTTAATAAATGGGCCAGGTTTGGATTTATAGGATAATACTTCAATGTGCCTAAGCCTAACTCAACTAGACTCCATTGATCATACTTCAGATCAGGTCTGTAAATGAACCAATGTCTTCATGAAGAACTCATGACACAGCTCGTTTAGCAGTCCTTCAAGTTGGACTTGCCTATTAAATGAACAATTTAGACTGAGGGAAAAAAAAAAAAAAAAAATCTTAGGCTCATTTAGAAAATGACCCATTCTTGAACAGAGGTGAGGCTTTTGAGCCTGTGAACACTATTTCAAGATACTATTTCCCTGTTGCATCCGATGAGACCCATTAGTAATTTAGTTATTCTAAACTGTCTCACAATAGGCTCTTGCCTATTAAAAATAAAAATTATGAAAAATTAAGTCAAGTGACAATGAAATTTTACAAATGAGGCAACCGGAGTTTGAGATGACTTGTTCATGTACAAGCCCAGATGAGAGAGCCTGAGCCTTCTCGTGTCTTAAGAGCCAAGCTTGTACATACTTGTACAGAATTGTCACAAGCCTAGCCTGAACATGCCATGATACAGTTCCTTTCTGTCCCTAGTTACAACATGGATTCCAATTCTCTCTTTTTAAGCCCATGATTTCCTTCTCATAGAAAACTAACTATTTGCATCCTTGCTCGACATATCCACATGTCCACTGCCTTCTGGAACTATACAAGCATCCACTGCTCCACTGTTACAAATGTAATGAATAAAATGAAAAAGTATGAAAACAATACCAAGATAAGCAGAGGAGGATAAGTCTACTTTTTACAATTGAAGCAAAGCACGATGAAGAGTCTTTCACATTTTCCTAGACTGGAATTCGATATCCATCACAATATCTGGTCTTTAATCGGGATGAAAATAATGAAACAGAAAAATAGGTTTGTAGATCACAGAAACCAAATTGAAGAGAAAGTGTTGGCTGAAGCAGGAGGGTACAGTGGCGACGTATCATGATATGTGACTAACATAATTTGTCAACAAGCCATAACACAATGTAGTAGAAAACAAATTCTATAACACGTTCCACCACAACTTTAATTTTTTGCACAAGGATACCTAGATGATATGGGGATTTCCATGCGCAAAACAAGTAATACCACTTGACTAGAAACTCTAGGGTTGCCTGAACTGTTCACTCTTAACATAATTGAAATCTGTGTAGATGTAAACATAATACGAGTATATACATGCTTGAACTAACAGATGAATACTCAAAAGTAGAATAAAATGTTTTCTTATTTTCTATTATCAAACCAGATTAAGGTTCTTACCGTGGCAAGTTCGTGTATCAGTAAAGGAGACAGTGCAGCATCAACCAATTCCTCATGCAATGTCCTCCTCGTGAGATTATACAATCCTGCCCATTTCAGCATCTCATCCACAGTCTCAAAAACTGGCCTCTCTTCAAAGCTTTTGTAATAGTTCAAAAAAGATCCAACTGTCCTCTGCAGCAGGAAGAGGGGGAGACAAAAACTATTTACTCTAGAACTTTTCCCAAATCCATACGATTTACTTGAGTAATGATTTTATTACAAAAACCATATGATTTTGTTACAAAACCCAAATGAATTACTTTTTCCGGTCTCCAAAACTGGCCTCTCTTCAAAGTTATTGTAATAGTCCAAAAAAGATGATTTACTCTTGACCTTTTGCCAAAACCCATATGATTTACTTGAGTAGTGCTTTTTATTATGGTCCCACTCTGCTTGAAACCAAATAAAATTCACAAAGAAACATTGAAGTTCAATTCTTATTTTGATTTTTCTTTTGGTGCTTGGAAGGGAGAGAGGAAAAATAATCTTCAAACATCTAGGGATCTAGAAATAGCCAGAAAAGAAGGAAAGAGAGAAAGAAAACTCTCCAATCTATAGTTTTGTAAAATTGTTCTCATTGAGAAAAAAACAGGAGAAAAACTATGATTCTAAAAATAGAAAAAAGAGTGAAAAATCTACGACCTAGTTTCGAGAAATATCATTATCCAAAATCAAAAGATTTACAAATGAAGTAATTTTGAATTTTGTGATTCATCCTATATAACTTGCGTCCTAAAATTCAACATTCACTTATTTCAGAAATACAATTGTATAGTTCACAATTTGACAATCACAAGAATCAAAGATACCAAAATACCATAAAAAGTTGGAGAGAGAGAGAAAGAGAAACCTCGACAAAGGAATTCATTCTAAAAAGGGAAAGTCCATATCGGGCGAAAATCAGGACGGAATTTGCCAAGTTGACAATCTTCTGCACAAAAGGAAGGGACGACTGAAACCCAAGGGTTTTGAAAAGGAACTTGTGTCCATCCCAAATCCCAAGAGAGAAGAAATCGTCACCAGAAGAGGAAGAAGAGGGATTTTTAATCTTGAGCTTGTGAAGCTTGGTGAAGTTGAGAAAGTGATAGTTCTTGGGATGAAGAACGGTGGCTCCAGCTTCGACGGTCTCGCCGGCGATAGTAACGGTTCGCATCCGGCCCCCGACGACGCCGTTTCGCTCGAACATCCTGATGGTCTTGACATTGAGGGAAGAGGCGTCGTATTGGCGGAGGAAGTGAGCTAATGATGAGCCTCCAATCCCGCTTCCTATTATACAAACTGAATCTGTGTTCTGAGGAGTTGCTGTGACTGTCAGTATGAGGACGAGGAGGAGAGAGAAGATTGCTATGGTCATGTTGAACATTGGTGCTGCTGACCGGAACATTCTCTCTCCCTTCCCTATCCAATCTCTCTCTCTCTACTCCCACCTGACACAGAGAGAGAGTCAGATGGCTTGAGAGACAAGCAGCGCGGTTTGACCGCCAGCTTAATTTAAAAATAAAATAAAATAAAATAAAAAATCTAGAGGGAGGCACGAGACATGATCGGATCCATACCAAAAAAAAAAAAAAAATAATTTAAAACAATTCTCTCAAAAAAATTTTTCCGAAGAACTAAATTGGTCGAGTTTTGAAAACTCGACCAACCTTTTACAAAATGATTAATAGTGAACTCGACCAATTTATGTCATTTTCGAAAAATTTTTCTTGAAATGGTTGTTTTAAGAATTTATTTTTTTGGTATAGATCAGAACATGTCTCGGGGAGGCATAGCTCGGATGTCAGGCTTTAAAAAATGGTATACCTCGTTAGTAGTAGAGAATAACTCACAAAGCTCTATAGAGACTCACACCCTTTCCTCCCGATGGACAAAAGCATCTAACTAATCAAGGTTTGATAGATAAGACGTTTACATTCCCGAATAATATGGATGGAGATACGATGGTGTCGCTATCGATGAAAGAACTGCCACAAGCTCAACAGAATCATATCTCAAGAATAGTTAGGAAGAGTTTGCTATGCACCAAGAGAGAGATGCTCTCATGGAGACCATATAGTTATGGGTCTGCCACTCCCTAGTTGATTGTAAAACCACAGATCTAGAAGCCATACTGATCATAGATAAGACCCCAAGTAGTCTCCGAACGAGAAGGGATATGGGAGCAACCATCCGTATTCAATTTATAAAGACCCGGAGGAGGGGGAGTCCAATGAATCCAGGAATCTGAACAACAGGTGTTCTGAAGACAACTGCCAAAAGCCAAACATCTCTTGAGTGTAGAGGAAAGCAACAATAACAACACTTTCTAGGGAAAAGGTGATACCCTGAAAAACATATCGACATCAAGGTTTCCAGATAGTCTAAAGCATATAAACAAAGAGAATTGACCACATGAGATAGATAGTTACGAGATAACTACTCATCCATTGGTTGGTTTCCCAACACTGGCCAGGAAAGGGAAGACACATGTAGAGTCTATTTCCAGATTTAGCGAATTGTGGCACAATCTTTGAAAAAATAACTATGGGAGCTGCAGAGAGGGTATAAAGGGTCATTAATGAGACCCCAACGGCATCCACACCAAGAATTTAACCCTTTGCTTGTATTTCAATTTCCAAATCCACCTCCAAGATCTAGAAAGAAGAAATCTCCACATCTCCTATATGGTAGAAAGTGATATAAGCCGACCACACTAAAAGACCCCTAAAGGGTCTTTGACCTAACATATTGAATCGTGGGTCTGGGGATCACGGGGAATCAACACAGCTCAAACCTCATTTACAATAGATGGAGGAAGAAAGAAGCGAGGCCTGTAACGTCTCACTATCTGTCAGGAGTAATAGAGCGATTCACCACCACCATTACAGATGAATCCAAAGAAGAAACAGGAAACCTATGAGACAATGGGCGTGTACCAATCCAATTATTCTCCTAGAATCAGATACTCCTTCCATTGCGCAAATGCCAACATAATCCACCTACAAGAGATTCCCAAATCCGAAGCAGAACTCGCCTAAAAACTAAGGGATGACTGTGGTAGAGGAAATCTCCCTAGCTAAGATATCTATGTCTAAAAACCTGACACCATAAAGCTGGGTCCGAGGAGAGGATGCACCACCCAAGCTTTGTAAGGAAAGTCAGATTTGCATCCCTGGTTTTTCGAATTCCCAAATCTCCAATATCCTTAGACTGGCAAACCATAGCCCATTAAATCGCTTGAACTTGATGGATCCCCTCCGAATCTCCCCAAAGAAAATAACGGTTTAGTCTATCTAGCTGCATACATACTGATCTAGGAAGTCAGGCTAACTACATAGCATACACTAGTACTATTGAAGTGTTTGACTAAATTAGGATTTTTTTTCCCACAATACTCAAGGTTTTGGATTTCTAGCTAGAGATTTTATTCTACACTTGTTTCACCAAATATTGATACTAGGACCTACTGACACGATCATGCATAATAGGGGCTCCTAGATATATCCCAAAATCTTCTGTTAAGTTAAAGTGACTCTGGGAGACCAAGCACCTCTTCAGAGATAGAGGAGCCTCGGGGAGACGAACAATTTGGATTTATGAGGATTTCAAAACAAGCCCACTGCACTCAAAGAACTCATGAAGGCAATCCAAAATTGTAGTCATGACATCGGGCTTTGCATACACAAACAAAAGAAAGATCGTTTGTAAAAATACAAGTGTGAAGTGGTGGGACCTAAATGAGAGGTTCGACTAGGGCTCCATCCACCCTCATTGACTCAACCCTAAATCATGTATGAGAGCTGCTCCACAACTATAATAAATAAATATTGGGACAAATGATCACCTTGCCTCAAACCTTCCCTAAGTCAAAATAAAGTAAGACCCCTGTTCCGAAGCAACGCTAATCAAGAGGGGGTCATAGTAAGCATAATTAATTGGATTAATTGCTTAGACACCTAAAAGTCCTGCAAAGTCTGACTAACAAAAATCCAATTAACACTGTCACAAACTCGTTGCAAATCAACTTCTAGAACCATCCTCCAACGGGTACCTTGGATGTGCGAATCAAGTGCACAACTTCTTGGATAATGATAATGTTGTTCCCATGACTCAAATCAAGGAGAAAGCTACTCTGAAAAGAACCAACCACCTCTTGTAGAATAGGATGAAGCTTTTGAACTAACACCTTTGCCAGGATCTTGTGCCGTTCAATCCATTCAGAGAAGCCCTTTTTGGAATTAATATATTGAGGGCCTGGAGGAACTTTGGAGGAAAAGAGTTATCCTCTAACAAACTGATACAAAGTCAAGTGTGTCACATCCCAACTTCTTTGATGAACAGCGGTTAGATACCATTGGACTTTAGGGCTTTAAGCCCCTTCATAGAATAAACTGCTGATCTGATCTCAGACAAATCAATAGGGTGACACACCTAAACCTGGTTCTTGGACTCAATTACACACCTAAACCTGGTTCTTGGACTCAACTATTTGTTGCCATCTGTTTGGCTCAGCAGGCCTATAGGGGAGGGGACACCCCCAAATAAATCTAAGAAGTACGAGGTTGCATGCTCTTTAAAAATAGTTTGATCAGAACACCAATCCCTATTAATCTTCAGCTAGGAAATCTGATTATGATTTGATGGGAGAGGGTTGACAGATGATAGAACAATGATACCAGAAAGTTTTCTCCATATCGAGAACACTATGATGCTCTTCCAATAATTGGCTCCCAAGCTGAAACAAGGAAGCCGGGTACCTCTGAATACTACGAAACCTAACCTTAAGTTTGCGCTTCCTATAAAAAAAATTACCAAAAACCTACTTATTCCAAATTTTCAAGGCTGTCAAGGCATACTAAATCAAATTCAATAAAGATTTCCCACCATCCCTACGATGCTACGCTGAGTAAAAAAAACTTACTAAAGTTGGGAATGTCGAAACCACATAGCCTTAAAATGGAAAGGAGGTGACTCTCGCAGGGGAAGGGGTCATACATGTCTGTAGAAGAACTAGATGATAGTCACCATGGAGTTGAGGCAAATTAACCACTCAAACCTCAGGAAAAGCGATATCGCTCTGAAGATTACCCAAAACTCAGTCCAAATGCTCCGTGAGAATAACAGAACTATTCCACTTCTAAACCCATGTAAATTGATTTCTAATAGCACCAAGGTCATGGAAACTACAATGGTACCACCAGTTATAGAACCGATGAACTTAACCCATAACCCTAGCCTCCCTATTGTTGGTTTGTAACCAACCCACAATATCATTAAAGTCCCTCAAAACAAACCACGATCCCTCAGTCACTACGCCAACTCATATAGATCCAATCATGCTTACAACTTCTTCATACTATAGGGTTAGATGTAAACATTAGTCACAAACTAGATAATGTCACCTAACTATGAATCAACTGATCTAAGCTGAATATCATAGAAACCCCAATATTGTCAAGTTTCAAGACCCCCATAGACTACCCTGAAAACCTAAAACCAGAACAATGAATTTTCAGTCATATCCTATACATTTTAGAAAACCTGGGAGCTATTGAGTATTGTACCTAATTTCGGTTAAGCAAACCATATTCAGATTATAAAGTTTAATATACTCCTTCACGACACAATGAAGACATGGATTGCACACTCTACCCACATTCCAAGCAGAGAGAGAGAGAGAGAGAGAGAGAGAGAGATTTAAAGAATAAAAATAACCGTAGAAAGGAAGGTGGGCATACCAAAAGGCTTAACAGACCTCCATAATCATCATGTCATCGCAAGACACCTCGCTAGTAGAGTCAGAAGTCATCTTTATAGAAGCAAGCTACTTCACCTAGTTCCTTCTCTGTAACACCTATCATTCAACTGGTCAAAGAAGTAGCTAGCTGGTTTCCCAAGGGGCTAGGGAGATCCATGGGCTCAAGAATCCATGTTGCTGGAGTCAGCTCATGTTGGTTAGCATCGGCATGAAAGTATAGAGCAGTCCACAATTGTCAGTCAAACAGGGGAGCCTTGTTGAGGGAGGCATTTTTGGAGGTAAGGAATGAGACTGTACCGGTCAAAAAGGAGCCAATGATGATGTCCCCAGACTTGTACTAGAGTGTAATAATAGCTGAGGTCGAGATATCAGCATAGAAGTCTAACTAAAAGGAAGGGTATTGATAGTAATGGTGGAAGTCAGGGGAAAAACAATGGATTGTGACAATCTTAGGCCAGAAGATCTCAACGCCAGCTTAAAAAAGGACAGACCAGGCCGAGGCCCAAGAATGGTGAGGGCTATAAAGTGATTGGGTCGAGGGGTTCTAACACCACTAGACCATGCCCTTTGCTTGTGGCCTTTGCCCCACGCCTTTAGTCCAAACCCATGCTTTGTTCGGTTAGGTACTTTTTTACCATCGGCATGGTGACAAGGGTAGATGAAGAGTCCTTCTCGTTGATTGTTGAATCTAAATGAGTAAATCGATTGATAAATTTGCTATTGGCTAGATTTTCAAGGTTAACTAACCAGCCATCATACCTTTACGGTTTACGACAAACTTGCATCCAAGATCCAAATCCAACTTCAGATGTAGCATCTACCATCTTCAAGATAGAGGACTCTATCTTCAAAGGAACTAAAGCAGAGTTGTCGAAAAACTAGAGTCACCCTTTTAACACGCCCAACTTGACATTGCTCTTTTGAGTGCTCGTCCTTACATCGACCAAAGCATATCAAATGCTAACCTTCTTATTCATCTTGTTGGAGCCTCTTCCGAATCTATACAAATGGGATCAATGCCTTTATTAGATCAATTTCTACACAGATGCGAGCATACTTCTCTGGAGAAGCATTCGCCATATTCGCATCAATCCTACAAGGCAGGCCTAACTCCTTGTCGACTCTGTACAAAATGTCCTCGTCAAACAACTTGATTGACAAACCAGGGTAGCTAACCCAGATGGTCATTTAATGAATAGATGACTCTGATATCACAAACCAAAGGCACCATTTCATTATGACCAAGTAATGGTCTTGGATAACCTAAGGTCGTACGTCATCGCTTGGCAGTAATCAACCTATTTTGAGAGCTTCTTGAGATAGGGGCTGTCTCCAATATCGATGATCTCAAACTCTCCCTTGACTTCCATAGTGATAATATGTGATTTCTTAGGAAATGATACCCAATGGTCTTTCTTCAAAGTTTAACAATCATCGATGACTTCTATCATTGATGGAGAAGACGTAGTTATTTATCAGAAATAAGAACTGAAGGGATCATTGAATCTAATAGGACTTCCTCCATCTCCTCTTCATCATCCAAAAACTCAACGGAATCCAAGAGCACCATGGATTCCAACAAGGACATCAAATAGTTCATTTTGTGGAGAGAGTCAGTAAAACTTCGATGGAGCACTGGCCGACCTTCACCATCATTTCCTTTAAACCTTTCATCAGTATAGATGATCAGTCTCTCTAGTGGAAGCCCTTGCCTTCCGCCATTCTTATCGGCATCAGAGGTAGATGGAAGGTCAAGTGTAACTATTTCCGAGGTAGAAAATGTAATAGTCTTATATACTCTTTTTCATGCAAGTGCCACCTTAATTTCATCAATAAATAATTGGACTTTTAGTCTATCTCATTAACTCAGTTTTCTAGGATGGAACGTAATTTCAAAATAGATGGTTTCATATGAAAATGACTTAAGTTAAATCTCATTTAGGTAAATATTACTTGATTTTGAATTCGACCCTAACAAGAGTCTCTAAATCAAGTTTTAATATAGAATATCAAACCCCAAATTTTATCAAGTAGGTCCCAAATTTAAATTTTCTATCTAGTAGGATAGTGTCTTCTACTTTTAAAAAATTAATTGGCCCTTTAAGTTGGCTTATGCAGATGATAGCGTAATAAATATGGAAATTGCTTGGCTCACATGATGTTGGCTATAACCCTGTAGTCAATCAACTTCTTTAATTACTTGGAATTAGATTAACTTAGGTTAATTCTTATGGTAAACATTACCAGAATTTGGAGTCCGACTCTAACAAGAGTATTTAAATCAAGTTTTCAAGAAAATTGTCAAACCCCAAATTTTATCAAATAGGTCCTAAATTTAAAATTTTCTATCAAGTAGGACGGTGTCTTCTATTAACATTAAGTGTTTTGATGATAAATTAATTAGCATACTAAATGTTAATTATAATTAGGAAGAATTTGGAAAAGTCTAAAATAGAAAAATTTAAACTCAAAGAACATATCGACATGAACAGTAAGGTCGAATAAAACCTCTAACTCAATCGACACACACTTAGAAAATTTCTCAAAAGGATGTAAAACACATAAAGAGACATGTCGACACATCTAAATACGCTACCAAATATCGACACAAGACATTAGGATGTCGACATGTTCCTTAGAACTCAAAAAGTTTCATGTCCGACACATGACCTAGAACATTCAACATATTATTAGATATCAACATGAGATATTATGATGTTGATACATGTTTTAGAACCGACATAGAACACATGGAGGACCATGTCAACACAAGCAAATTTAGATATCGACACATGTCCTGGAACATAGAAAGAGGTATGTAAAACACTTGACCTGATATATTCAATACACTATTTGATATTAACGCAGAGATAGTAAAATATCAACATGAGCAATAGAAACTCTTAGCATGTTGAATAGCAAATCAAATTTATTGAACATAAGAGTGTTTAACTTTTGCTAATCGACCTAAGAAATTTACAATGTCGACACAAGGACTTCAACGACTATTTCTGAACAAAGGCTATATGCATTAATTCAAAAGCTGATTGATTGGTGAAGACAATTAATGCGGATCAACGTTCAAAATTCAAGTCACCACCTACTTCAACGGCTAGATTTAATTTGTTTACAAATACAACATTGAAGAAGAAGAGGACAAGGAAATTAATGAGAAAGCATATGAGCCTCACGAACACATTCAATTCTATATTCTATTCTTAAAGTGTCATACTCTGTTTTGTTGTTCAATTGTAACTTCTTCCATTGTACCTTAATTTTGTTACATCAGAGGGTAAAAATCTCATCATTGTAGCATTCTCTTCACATAGTGTTAATTATACAAAGACCTAAGTGTAATAGCTAGATTTGGGTTTTTAGTAAGAGAAAGTTCCACAACTTGGAGTTGGGTGAAATATTTAAGAAAAACACTTGTATACCTCTAACTTGTAACTGGGAAGCAAGTTAATTGTAAACTATTTTAAAAGTAGTGGAGATTTTAGGTGGAGTCTAAGAGTGAATGTATACCAAGATTGGTGGAATCATTGTAAAATCTTTTTGTGTACTCTGTTTTAATTTCTTTTGCTTCTACTTATTCTACTTAAACCATCAAAAATCCTTTTTAAATCCAAATCAGTGTTCAAATAAATTTAAAGAAACCTATTCACCCCTCTTGATTTTTTTCAATTGGTATCAGAGCAGGTGTTTAATATTACAAAATTTCAAAGGATACATGGTCTCTTGTATAAAAAGTGACCATAAAAGAGAATTTGAAAATAAAACATTACAAAATTTTTGTGAACAAAATGAAATCAATTATAATTTCTCTATATCTAGAACACCTCAATAAAATGGGATTGCAGAAAGAAAAAATAGGATCTTGGAGGAAATGACAATAGTCATGTTATGCGAACACAACACTCAAAATACTTTTGGGTAGAAGCTATAAACATAGCTTGCAACACATTGAATAGGTCATTAATTAGACCATATTAAATAAAACACCCTATAAACTCTATAAAGAAAGGAAACCAAACATAGCTTACTTTCATCTTTTTGAATGTAGATGCTATGTATTAAAGAATGTGAAAGAATAGTTGAGAAAATTTGATGTCAAAAGTGATAAAGGTATCTTTATAAGATACTCAACCAATATTAAGGCCTATAGAGTATATAACAAGAGAATAATTGTAGTTGATGAATCTATTCATGTACGATTCAATGAATTTGAAGATATTCGAAAAGATATAACTATTATAGATGATGATGAACCATCTAATGCTATTAAAGAATCAGAGTCTGTAGAATTTAAAAATGTTCAAAAAGGAGAATATAAGGTAGAGCAAAAACCCAAAGAGGAAGAAGAGAATAGTCAAGAACAAGAGATAAAGTTTTCAACAATCAGAAATAATATAAATGTAGATAATGTAATAGGAGATAGCAGTTAGAAGTAAGAACATGATCTACAATGCAAAATTAATGCGAGTTTATATTATTTATTTTTTAGATAGAACCTAAGACTGTGAATGGAGCCCTTGAGGATGAAAATTGGATAGTTGTGATACAAAAAGAGTTAAACCAATTTGAGATGGGATTTAGTTCCTAGACCATATGATTAGTCTGTAATTGGAACTAAGTGGGTCTATAGAAATAAATTGGATGAGCATGAAACAATTATTATGAACAAAGCAACGTAAGTGGCTCAAGAGTATAGCCAATATGGTGAAACCTATGCACTAGACCTCAAACTTTATCAAATGGTTGTAAAGAGTGCTTTCCTTAATAGGGTAATTAATGAGACTGTTTATGTAGAACAATTCCTAGGATTTGAAGATCCAAAATATGTAGACCATGTGTTTAAATTGTCCAAAGCATTATATAATCTTAAGTAAGTTCCACGAGCTTGGTATGAAAGGTTCAGCTTATTTGTAATTGAGAATGAATTTCAAAGAGATAATATTAACACAACCTTGTTTATTAAAAGAAAGGACAAAAACATGTTAATTGTGTAAATCTATGTAAATGACTAGCATTTGGTGCCACAAATGAAAAACTTTGTTAAGAATTTGCTGAGAAAATGAAGACGGAGTTCAAAATAAATATAATGGGAGAACTTAATTACTTTTTAGGATTACAAATTAAACAATTAAGGAATGAATTTTTATTAGTCAGTCTAAATTTGCCAAGGAGTTGATTAGAAAATTTGGTTTAGGTATGGCAAAAGGTAATGTCATTCCTATAAGCACATTAATCAAACTAGATAAGGATAAAAATGGCTAGAGTATATGTCAAAAGTTGTATATAAGTATGATAAAATCATTGTTATGTCTAACCGCTTCTAGTCCTGACGTATTTTATAGTGTCTATTTATGTGCTAGATTTTATGTAAATTCCAAGGAATTACATATGTTTGCAGTAAAAAGAATTTTTAGATACTTAAAGGATACTTATGATATAGGATTGTGGTACGATAAGAATTCCTTATTCGAATTATATGAATATTCCGATACTAAATTTGCTAATGCAAAGTAGATAGGAAGAGTACAAGTAGCATATGTCAACTCTTTGGGAGTATGCTAGTATTTTGGTCATCCGAAAAACAAAACAATGTTACCACTTCAACTGCAGAAGAGTAGTATGTAACTGCTGGACAATACTGTACTCAAATCATATGGATTAAGCATCAGCTTAAAGATAATGGAATAAAATTAAATAACATACTAATTAGGTGTGACAACACAAGTGCAATTAATTTAACAAAGAACCTAGTGAACCATTTTAGGATAGAGCACATCGAAGTGAGGCATCACTTCATTAGAGATCATGTATTTAAAAATAACATAATTCTGGAATATGTTGAATCAAACAAACAAATTGTAGATATATTTACAAAACTTTTAGATAAAAACAAAATTTATGACTTAAGGAGAGATTAGAAATGATAAAAATAAAAACTTAAGTCTTAAGATAAAACTGA
This sequence comes from Dillenia turbinata, assembly GCA_037126225.1. Taxonomy (NCBI): domain Eukaryota; kingdom Viridiplantae; phylum Streptophyta; class Magnoliopsida; order Dilleniales; family Dilleniaceae; genus Dillenia; species Dillenia turbinata. The sequence continues at coordinate 19,425,739 of JBAMMX010000018.1, read as the reverse complement.
ACTAAAAAATAGAGTATTAGAAAAATAGGGGTGTAGTGTCAAAACAAGTGTCGATCTAAACATATTTTTTGAATACCAAATATGTTGATGAATAACGTGTCGACACATTAGCTAAATATGTCAAACACTTGTGTTTATGTCGACATACTGTATGGATATGTCAAATAATCTATGTGTTTGTATTAGTATTTGTGGCGACACATGAGATCAATGTGTTGAATACTATATCTAATTGGAGAATGATATCTGACATGTGAAATATTGTGTTAACATGCCACAAAGGGCTTGTCCAATAGAGTCGAATGAACACCTCATGTCAACATACCTATTTTATGGTGTCGATATTATGCGCACGAACAATTTATATTGACACATATTTTATGATCTTGACATGCTGTCTTTAATACCTCCTGGAGCATGCCGACTTACCTATTTATGGTATCGACATATCAGTTAGCATTAAAATAGCAAGGGTAAGAATTCGACATGCCTTTAAATGTCTCAAGAAAATTTAAAATTCTCTCATCTGAAGCCATAACCCTAAAATCATCTCTCCAAAATCAAACAAAGCACTTGTTTAATCTTTAAATTGACCACTCAAATCACTTTCTTTTCAACAACGAGGACTTTTTATCTAAGAAATATAGTAAGTGCTTTGTCAAATCCTTCTTTTTTAAATCTATCAACTACTGTAGGGTTATTAATTGGCATTTCTTAGAAAACTTTAATTTTCCTTATGGGGAGCACATTAGAAAGATATATCCTTCAAGTCTCATCTATCCACTCTTACCTTTATATGATAGATTAGTGAAGTTGTTCTATAACAACATAGAAGAACACGAGCGAACCACATAAGATAGGAGAGATAGTGAGATGATCATACACACTTATAGTCACGAATGTATGTTTAAGACTTATCTTGGAGTAATGAGATAATAGTGACTCTTAAACTCATTTGTAGTATTAGCGGTTTACAATGGGTAATCCAATGGGTAATGTGAGGCATATTTTGGAACCAAAATTCTATATGGCGCTAAGATAGTGTTAAAAAACAATCAACTTAACACAGTTAGTCTCATCCTTAGGTCTTCATGAAAGACTATTTCATAAGATAATTATTCACTGTCTTAGACTTAGTGTAGTAAGACATGACTTTATCACTTGAGAAGACTACTAGTTAACGACATACTTTATGTAGAACAAGAATCCTGGACTCCACTTCTTAATTTCTCTCTAAATGATAGAAATAGAAACTTCAAAGAAGGGAAGTCTCCCATATGCCCCATTGATTACTAAAATTCTCCTTAGTTATGGGATAGATATTTCTGAAGAAATAAGTGTTGAACCCAATCTTAGTATTGGAGCCTCTTTTCTCCTAAAAAATTTTGAAAATCCCTACCACCATATTTTACTTATTCCTTACCTATTCAACCATCAAACTTAGTTGACAATGAAGCTGGTACCTTCCAAAACTTATAACAAGAAGATGATGATTTGGAATATCAATTTATACAAATACAAGATGAATTGTCTCAATTACAAGAAAGAATTGCCAAAATGGAAGAAGATAATCTCTGTAATGAAAACCAATGACCTGGGAGCACACAAGTCTCTTTTTTTTATCTGCCTATCCTTTGATCCATTACTGTTGCCGAACTATATATGTTTTGATGATGTCTAACATTAGGTTTTGATAAGCAAATGCTTGAATTGTAAACTTTTAAATTATGATTTCAATACTTTTATATGGTCCGTGATGATCTTATAGTTTGTTGATTCAATGTTACCAATGTATGCATGCTAATGGTTACACATTCATACTTATTAATCTATAAATGCTCATCTTGCTGGTTCAAAGTTCTGATGATTCTTGTATATGCTAGATTGCATACTGCTGGTTTAAGCTTCTAACATTTCATGTGTATGCTGGGTTTGCAACTGCTCATGTTGATTAGATTTATTAGTTTGCCTAATCTTGGATTTCTTCTAAATATGTTAAGCTATTTGAATAATGATATGCTGATTTGTTCATACTTGACTTATTTTTTAACATCTTTATTATAGGTATAAGGGTAAATTACACTTTTCCCTTGTGGTTTGACCGAAAGCCACATGTTTCCCTTATGATGAAAAAATATTCATTTATTCTTTTATGGTTTTAAAAAGTCTAGCAAGTGAACGGAAATGAATAGTCATTAAAGAGATTGTGATGCATGCATGGTAGTTGTGTTAGCCGGTCAACATGAAAATTTAAATCTCAAAATTATCCCAATTCGAATTTAGGTTTGAGTACAAGAACCAAACAAATTTTCTTAAAGAGTAGCCTTTTTTTTTTTTTTTTTAAATCTTCTAAACATTTCTTGAAGATCTATGAAGGTAGGATATTGAAATTCAAATCTTCGAAACATGTCTTGAAGATTTGTGAAGGTATAATCTTATACGTAGAGTTCTTCTTATTCATATCAAATATTATACCCAGATTTAGGGGTTTGGACATTTAATGTATGATTTATTTATTTTTTGTTTTTTGTTTTTAGCTCGGTTCACGGATTATCTAGGGTTTTTAGCTCGAATTGTAGATTTTAGTTGTATCCATTGTCTTTTCATTCATTATCTATTCGAATCATCCATTTGAGTTACATGTGTTTTTGTTCCCTTCATCTTGTGGGGTTTTTGATTTGTGGTGTAATGTGTGTTTTTTTTTGAACAAATTCAGAATGTTTTTTTTCCCCTTCAAGTATCGAAATTGGAGGACCACAAGAGCCTATATTCCAGTATTGAAGGTGTGATTGTAGCAACAAGGCTATCATAAAGATAGTGGATTTTATGTATGAAAGAAATAAATGTGGGTTTGTTTTGCATGGTGTCAGCCAATAAATAGAGAAAGGGAAAGAGTTTATAAGCATAGCAGTAGAGCAAATGTAATGGATAAGAAAACATGGAGTATAGGTAGCTCATTCGAGAGTCCAAATATAGATGATGCAATACCTGACATGGAGATTATACGACACAGATACAAGTTATGGAAGAAAATTTGAGGTTTATCAAGAGTCTTATGATTGTCTTCAGCATTGGCTATCATTTCACTTGTAATTTGTTATGCAAAGTGAAAATAAATGACACTTGTAATTTGAATGATGGTTGTTATCTTTTGTGAATATCGGTTGTAATTTGTTATCAACACTATTATGATTGTATTATTTCTTGAATATTAAATGCAAATTCAGTAGTTTTTAGCAAGTGTCATTTTAGTTTCCATGTCCCTCATTGATACTATCCTAATAGTAGGAAGACATGCATGATCTGCCTTAAGTGGGCTTTTGACATGCATGGGTGTATTGGTTCCAAATGTAACAATGGACAAAATCCAATATACCAAAATGACACTAATATTAATCAACACCAATTTCAGCACAATCTATTACAAATGTAATAATAGGAGTATTGTCCAGTATCACAATCTTACAATGTTTTTCAAACTTTTTAGACTGCAATTTGGATCATCATCTCTAATAAAATATTAAAATTTCTTGCTCAGATATCTTGATTTGTATATCCATTTTTATATTCTCTTTCACATTCATGATTTCTTCTCAATATTTTTATTTGAAATGTCTTCTTTCTATTAAGGAAATTATTATCTCCTTGGTTTTGATGATAATAAAATCTTTCATATTATCCTAACATATTTATTGAATGTACAAATTAAGTTTTGATTGATAATTCTCATAAAAGTGAGTCACAGAGGTTGCCATAGAGGTTGTCATAGAAGTTGCCATAGAGGCAATGCATTTTTGGACCACAGAAAATGAAACAAAAGCAAAGTTCCAAAACCATAAAGGCTGTTATAGAAGATGTCATAGAGGCAAGACCATTCAGATCATAAAGGCTATTGCACCGGCAGAATATATTTCTCCTATCTATTGAAGACCCAGCCAGTAATGTAATTGTAGTTTGGATACTACACTTGGGCTAAAATTATGTTCAAATATACAAATTAGTTACTCCATATCTGAAGGTCAGAATTATTAAAGTTCAAATCTGACATTCCATAGAGTTGGAAAAATTTTTAAGTCATAAAGTATGATCATTTGGCTATATTCAGATAATCATTTCTTTTTGTGTGGACAAGCATTTTTAAAATCAAAAGATACACTTCAAAGAAGGGATGAAGGACTTCAAGTTTAAATTTTTACAGTACAAAAATTTCGAGGTTAAGTTAGACAAAATTAGTGTGAAGTTGGCTGGTCACTCATTTTTTATAGCAGGAATATTTCTCAGAAGTTGGTTTTTAAGGGTTGTTTGCTCAAATATATCTTCACCATCGGCCAAGAATTTTCAAAGTTAAAGGTTTTATATTTTGGAGCTATTGCTAGACTTCAAATTTGAAATTCATAGTATCAATATATTGAGGATATGCTGAAGAAATAAGTGGGTAAATTCAACTGGTTACTCAAGTTTTTCTGAACTGAACAACTTCCAGAAACTGATTTTTTGGAGAGCATTTTGAATTACATGCATTTCTTCTGGACAAATTCAAATTTGGGTTTTAAAATTTCAAATTTGATATTTAAACTTCAAATTTAAGTTGTAACAACTGGATAATCTTAAGATTTTAGGAGCATTTTTGGGCTACTATTTAGGACATTTTAATATAGAAGTTACTGCATTTTTGGCTAGTAATTTTGAGATTTTTACAACAGGTTTATAAAGAATATAAGTTCAAAAAAAGACAGCCGAACAGCAAAAGATTGAAGTACATCACAACACCATATTCTTGAGCATCTTTACATAAGATAAAGTGATGAAAATTCTGCACTTGAAGTCTGTCTTTCAAAAGTTGCTTGCTGCCTTCTGAAAAGTATTTTACACTTGAATTCTTGTGTGTTGAGGGTGTACTTTGTGAGTTAGTGTTGAGTCTACCCCTGTTGGACAAAGCCTTCTTCATGCTGAGAAGATCAGAAGTCAACAGTTCATTAGGTTGTACTCTGTAATCAAGTATCATAGTGAAAAATTAACAAATTTTTAGATTTTGGATTGCTGACTGGAAGAGTGGACGTAGACACAAGATTGAACCATTATAAACCGAATTTATCTCTTTATCCCTACTTTTATTTTTCACTGTACATGTATAGATTAACCATATGATTAATATAGATTTAAGTGGAGTTTGATTATTTTTTTTTTAAAATCAATCGAGATAACCAATTTAACCCCCTTCTTAGTTGTCACAAAGACCAACACTTTCTAAACTTGACTTGCGTGCAACCTCCAAGAGCACCATTTCTTGCAAGTCACAGTGATTCTATGAGAGTCATATTTAAGATATTTGAATGTATAACCTTCTCGGACATGTCACTCAACTAAACTTACTTAAAGACTTTTTTACTTGTAAATTTTTTCCCTACTTTGAGTTTGAAGTTTGATTTCTTGAATTCAATTTCAGAATCAAAGTTTGAAAAAGTTGATCTATGTAAAGACCCTCCATCATCCTCAACTGTGACTTTATTTAGTAAATTTTCATCATCTACATCTTCTGTCTCATTCCACACTTCATTTAAATCATTAGTTCCACCTCTTGTGGTTGGTTCCTTCATTTATATGGGTTGACTCATTAACATCTGGTTCTTAAAATTTATTTCTTGAACCACCAAAGATATCCTCATCTTCTGAGCATTCCAACCTTTCTTTTAGCCACTCTAATTTGTTATTATCTTCACTTTCTAGGTCTTTTCTATTTATTTTTTTATTAATTTTATCCCAATGGTCTTCACACGTCTTCTTTGTTTTGGACAACTTTCACTATTTGCTGTAGGCCCTACAAGCATCATCCCCTTGACTAGCATTATCTTGATCTGACCCAAAGTTTTTTGCTTTTTGACCCATAAGAATTTAACACAATTTGCTTGCTTTTGATCCTTTTTTTTATAAGTTAGTTTCAAACTGATTTTCATATGCTTCTACCATAGTTTTGATGTCTTCCTCACTTTTTATCTCAACAAACCCACATCTATGCCATAACTTGGAAGTTTAAAGTGTAATTTAACTTCACTTGCATCCTTATCATCAAATGAATTGCACATAACATCTAGCTCACTTCAACATAACTTATTTTTAGGATAACTATTAAATATTACAAATCTCTCTCCAGTGTATTTTATTAGGTATAATAAGTTAGATTCCCATAAGAATCTCCCTGCATAATAAAACTTAACATCTACCATTTCAAGCTTAATTCTATGAGGTAGTCTTTTATCCATTATTCTACAGAATAATCTATATATAGACAAAATAAAAAACAAAAATATATGCAAAGATTAATACAGTAGCAAACAAATTGACAACCTTTTTTTCAAAATCAACACACTACATCTAGGATATGATAAACAAATACTCTATACAATTGTATATTTTCCACACATGAAAATAAAAAACTATCATACAGTCCTACAAATACGTCTATAATATGATAAATCCACTAGTTAGACAAAATAAATTTATTTTATAGTCCTACAGTTGACCTAGATGTGTTTCATACCGAAAAATTAAAAAAAAAATTCTTACCCAATAGTGCCTTCGATATTGCTTTCCTACTCTGAAAAATGTTTGATCTTATCCCCTGACTCAAATGGAAAATCCCGTCACTGAAATGTTCGATCGTTAATTTTTTTTTTTTTTTTCAATTCTTCATTTCTCTATCTCCACAATGGAAAAAACAAAGTGTGCTTTAGGGTTTTGAAAATATTAACCTTTTAAGTGGGGGTGTAGTAGGTATTTTAGATCGCACCTTTAAATCTCTTTAATTTCAAATTTTTTCGTCCTCTTGCCAAACTTTTAAAATCATGGGGGCATAAATTGATATTTTTTCATCATAGGGAAGTATGTGCCTTTCCATTAAACCATAGGGCAAAGAGTATTATTTAACCTAGGTATAACCCTTCCAGTCACGTAGGACACTTAGTCTCATTTTTTGGGAGAGTTTTGTTCCTTGAAAATAGGTCAATGATCTTAAGTTTGGGCTATTTTTTTTTTTTGCCCATATAGATTACTCCACGCCACACCATTTCTGTTGATGACAAAAAGGGGGAGAAATACTAATAATATAGCCACACACGCTTAGTATAGTATGACCCTTAGTATCGTATGACCCCTAGTATAGTATGACCCTAGAAGAATTTTTGTGTGCTCGATGCATATGAAATAGGGGGGAGAAAACCTCAAGACAATAGAGCTCAAAGTAAGGGAGAGACAAAGAAGAATAATTCAAATTTTGAGAAACAGTTATAAATTATGACAACTTCTAAATTTTAGGAGGGTTTTATCACCATAAAAAAGGAGGAGATTGTTGACGTTAAGTGTTTTGATGATAAATTAATTAGCATACTAAATATTAATTATAATTAAGAAGAATTTGGAAGAGTCTCAGATAGTAAAATTTAAACCCAAAACCATGTTGACACCACCTTTTTGACATATCAACATGAATAGCACTGTTGAATAGAGCCTCTAGCTCAATCGACACACCTAACACTTATATTTATAGTTGAATTGGCCTTTAAGTTGGCTTGTACAGACGATAGTGTAATAAAAGTGGAAATTGCTTGGCTCACACAATGTTGACTATAACTCATAGTCAATTAACTTCTTCAATTACTTGAAATTAAATTGTAGAATTGCTATTGTTGCCTCCCTGATCAACCCCATGTTGGCAGTTGATTATGGTTTCTTCGAATACAAAAACTTGGAGATGCTTTGGTGTTCATTTGTTTGAGGGGAAATTGGATGTCTCAGCACAAAGGAATCGGTGTACCCATGTTGAGGCTTAGATTCTCGTCATTAATATAGAATCGTGTCCTTGACCCAATTGCAAATGAGTTTTAGTTTTGGATCCAATGACATATCTTAGTGATGATTACATTTGAGAGGCATTGCATGGTGTGGATTATGTGAATGCCATGATAAAGGTTGTTTACATGCATTCGATGATGGACTTTTGAATTCAAATTCAATTGAATTTAATGAATTCAATATCAAATTAATTGGGGAAAAATATAACTGAAAGGATTAAATATGACAAAAATGGAAGGAATTTGAATTGGAGATATATTTGGCCGAATTTTGGTGTCCTATTCAAATCTCCACACAATTAATCTTGTTTTTCCATTTTGAATTTTTAATTGAATTCTAATAACCTCCAACAATTATTTAGGGTGATAATTATAGGGTTTTAATGGTTATTTGATAGTTGAGAGTCTATATAAATCCCTCCTAATACATTGGGTCCCTAAATCCAAATTTCAATTCTCCACACTATCTATTAAGAGAAATTTAGGGTTTAAAATACTTGTGCACATCCCAAAAATCGATTTGGTGTTTTTAGATTCATCGGAAGTGAAGAACAAAAGTATGGCCGGAGGTAACCCTAAATCCCTAATTTTCGCTTTCGCTTATTTTGGCTCTAATTTATGAATTGAAGCATGCATTAGGTTAGTCATGCAATCTCACATTTGGTATCAGAGTCAATTTTGCCTTTGTCTACATGTTTTCCAGCAAATTTTAAAATTTTTAAAAATTAGGGTTTTTGAATTTTTGAATATTTGGGTAAAAAATCTTAATATTTTCAAGAAATTGATTCCAAAATTGAAATCTTTGTATTATTATAGTTAACACCATGTTTTCAAAAATAATTTTGGAGAATCCTTGCATTTTCTGGTGAGTTTCCGGTGTAGAGACCTGTCGGATCCGGTCGGGACCCTTGGCCTCCTTCAGGGTAAAGAAGACCTGGAAAGATTAAACCACTGTAGACATAATGTCACGTCCTTGGGGGCCTAATTCATAAGCATTAGGAATTGGGCTTGATTTAAAATAATTAAACATTAATGCATTGTGGGCCGACCCATTCACAATGATCATTTGAGTTTTGTGGACTTAATGAAACACATCATTTTTGTATCCACTAAAACTCAGCATTTTTGCCCTGACTTTTGAAAATGACAGGGTAGTCTGAAATCTTTCAGAAAATGTGTTTTCACCACAAAATTCTTAAATGTAATAGTAAGGTCCCTACATTATTTTAGAAATTCACAAAACTTTTGAATTGTTACAGTTTGGTCCCTGAAATTTGAAATTAATATTTGGGGCCCAAGAAAAAAAATTCCAAAATTTTCAAAGGATATTCTAAACCCAAATTTTAGAAAAATAGTGCATAAAATTAATTTTTGAATACAATTTTATACATTAAGAGAGGTACAAAATTAATAAAATGTATTAAATAGTTTTTGTTGCATTTTTTATTAAAAAAAAAATTTATGCACTTTGGCATGACAAAATCAAATAACATTATTATCTTAGTGATCAATATAATTTTTAAATGAATTAGGGTTTAGCCACAACAACCATAATTAAATAGAAAAATTATATATAAAGGCATGATCACATTAGGAAAAAGGATAAATTTGCCATTATAATTATTTTTAAGTAATGAATTTTATCCCATAGAAATTTTGTTGCATGAAAATAATAAAATTAGAGATAAGATATCAAAAATAACTATTTTTCAATAGTAGTCTATTTAGTTAAATTCCCTTTTCTATGTAATACTATAAGTGTGGTTGATCTATTGTATGTCTAAACTGGTTCTGTCAAAAAGACAGGGATAAGTCTAAGGTTGACTGGTTCTTAAGCGGTCCCATGTGACCCACCACCTACCTGGTGCACTAGAGAGGTCGTCTTATAGGGCTAAGTAGAAAAGGATAAGGTGATCAAGGAAAGACTAGCTATTAGTAATTTCCTAATTAGCCCACAGACATCAGGGAACGAGTTATTTTCGATAAATCTTATCACAAAGTCAAATAAATCTAATAGAATTAGAAATTTAGCCTACATGCAATTTCTATGCCATAGATTTATTTTTATATATTTGCATTGGTAAACATATATTAAATGCCTCGCATATAATTAGTAAACATGTTTATTTATTTTATAATATTTCAAACAGTAGATTTAAAATCTAATTTTTCCGATTTGAATGGAGAGAATTATAAGGAATGGAGGGAAAATGTACTTCTCCATTTGGGCTGCTTGGATATTGATTATGCTATTCGGAAAGACGAGCCACCTCCGGTAATTGATACTAGTTCCGAGGCTAATAAGGCTCTTTATGAACGTTGGAAACGATCTAATTGCCTAAGTACCATGTTCATAAAGAGTAAAATCTTGGCTGGTATCCGTGGCTCGGTCAATCAGCATACCAATGTCCGTGCTCTTCTTAAGGCTATAGACGAGCAATTTGCGATATCAGAGAAGTTTTTGGCCAGTACCCTCATTATGCAATTCTCTTCTATGAGGCTTACTACTATCCATGGTATGCGCAAACATATCATGCGGATGCGGGACATTGTGGCTTAACTAAATAATCTGGAGGTTGAGATGTCCGAGTCCTTCCTCGTACACTTTATTTTGAACTCTTTCCCTCAATCCTACGGTCCTTTTAAGATCTCCTCCAACATACATAAGGAGAAATGATCTATCAATGAGTTGATGGCCATGTGTGTGCAGAAGGAAGGAACACTATTGATGGAGATGAAGCAGGGTTCTGAAAGTACACATGTAGCTATACAAGGAAAGAAGAAAGACAAATTCAAGCCAAAAAAAGGGCATAAAACCGAAAACGAACATTAAGAAGGAGTCCAAGTGTTTCTTTTGTAAAAAGAAGGGACACATGAAGCAGGATTGTGCTAAGTACAAATGGTGGCTTGAGAGTAAAGGTACAAAAATCTCATTAGTCTGTTATGAATCTTGCATGACTGAGGTTTCTCATGACACATGGTGAATTGATTCTAGTTATACCATCTACATTACAAATATGTTGCAGGGCTTGCAAAACCTAAGGAAACCGATGGGTCGTGAATAACTCATCTATTCGGGCAACAATATGAGCTCACGAGTAAAGAGCATTGGCAATTGCAAACTCATTCTGGCAAGCGGACAAATCTTGAAATTGGAGGGAGTATTCTATGTACATAAGTTTTCTAGGAAGTTAATTTCCATTTTAAAATTTGTATAATTCAGTTACTCTTTCCAATTTAATAATAAAATGACATTATTTTATGGTTCAAATATTGTTAATTATGGTCCATTATTGGATGAATTATATAGTGTTACTTTACAAGACAATGTTTGCATGAATGTAACACAAACATGTGTTAAAAGAAGTGTCATTGAGGGAAACTCTTCCATGTTGTGGCACCGGAGATTATGACACATCTCCATAAAGAGAATAGAAAAGTTGGTAAACGATGAGGTACTTAATACCCTAAACTTTAGAGATTTTGAGATTTGTGTGGACTGCATTAAGGGAAAGCAGACCAACAAGACTTAAAAAGGTGCCAAGAAGAGCTTAAAATTATTTGAGATCATACATACGAATATTTGTACTCCAGGTACAGACTCATATGGTCATAGTTATTTCATCTCCTTTGTAGATGATTATTCACGATACATGTATCTCTATATCCTTCGCCATAAGGATGAGGCGTTGGATGATTTTAAAATTTTTAAAGCAGAAGTAGAGAAACAATGCGGTGAGCAAATAAAGATCGTGAGGTTGGATAGAGGTAGAGAATGCTATGGAAGGTATATAGAGGATGGACAAGCGCCAGGTCCATTTGCAAGATTCCTTTAAGAAAATAGGATTGCTACCCAATACACCATGCTTAGTTCATCTGACCAAAATGGTGTCGCCGAAAGAAGGAACATGACCTTGATTGATATGGTTAGGAGCACGATGGCTAGCTCCAAATTACCTAAATTTTTGTGGACTGAAACTCTTAAGACGACAATGTACATCTTGAATAGGGCTCCAACCAAGGCTGTAGCTAAAACTCCTTTTGAGTTATTTAAGGGTTGGAAACCTAGTTTGAGATACGTACGCATTTGGGGCTATCCTGCAGAGATAAGGGTTTACAATCCACGAGAAAAGAAATTGGATCCAAGGACCGTGAGTGGATACTTTGTTGGTTATGCCGAAAAGTCCAAAGGATACCGGTTTTATTGTCCATCCTATCACACTAGGCTTGTGGAATCTAGAAATGCTAAATTTCTAGAGAATGACTTAGTCAGTGGGAGAGATTACTTTCAGGACTTAACTCCCGAAAGAGACCCATCAAGTATCCTGTCAAGTTCTAGTACCAAGTTAGTTGTCATTCAAAATGACCCTAAAATCTCTATGGACACAAATCAGGGCAGGGATGACAATTGTGAAATTCCACAAACAACTGATCAAGATCAAGTTGGACAACCTTCCCCTACGGAAAATGTTGAATCAATATTAAGAAAATCTACTCGAGAAAGAAGGTCAGCTATACCTGATGATTATGTGGTGTACTTTCAAGAGTCTGACTATAACATTGGGGCCATAGAGGATCCGGAAATATTTTCACAAGCCATGAGTTCTAAGGACTCGATCTTATGGCTGAATGCCATGAAAGATGAGATGGACTCCATGAGGAGTAACGGAGTTTGTGACCTTATAGAGTTGCCAGATGGGATAAAATCCATCGGATGTAAATGAGTCTTCAAAACTAAAACAGACTCATTAGACAACATCTAGAAATACAAGGCTAGACGCATTGTTAAAGGGTTCACCCAAAGAGAAGGAATCAATTACTCGGAGACATTTTTTTTGGTGTCTAAGAAGGATTCCCTCCGCATTATTCTGATACTCGTTGCACATTTTGATCTAGAGTTGCAACAAATGGATATGAAAATGGCTTTTCTTAATGGGGAACTAGAGGAAGAGATTTACATGTGTCAATTTGAAGGATTCTCCTCTAGTGGTAGTGAGCACTTGGTGTGCAAACTCAATAAATCCATATATGGGCTAAAACAAGTCTCTTGCCAATGGTATTTGAAGTTCCGCAATATAATCACTTTATTCAATTTTGAAGAGAACATTGTGGATCAATGTATATACCTCAAGGTTAGTGGGAGTAGGTTTTGTTTTCTTGTCCTATATGTGGATGATATACTTTGCCACCAATGATAAAGGGATGTTGTATGAGGTGAAACAGTTCCTCTCTAAAAACTTTGAGATAAAGGATTTAGGTGATGCATATTATGTTATCGGCATTAAGATACATCGAAATAGATCTAATAAGGCTCTAGGACTATCTCAAGAGACCTACATCAACAAAGTGCTTAAGAGATATAGAATGGAGAACTATTCACCTAGTATAGATCCGATTGTTAAAGGGGATAAGTTCAATTTGGATCAATGCCCTAAGACAGATTTAGAAAAGGAACAAATGGCTAACATCTCGTATGCTTCCATTGTAGGAACTCTTATGTATGCACAGGTCTGTATAAGGCCTAATATAACACATGCTGTGGGGATGTTAGGTAGATATCAAAGTAACCCGGGTTTGGAACATTGGAAGGCTGTAAAGAAGGTGTTGAGGTATTTACAAGGCACCAAGAAGTACATGCTTACATACAGAAGAATCGACAGTCTGGAAGTAGTCAGGTACTCGGATTTAGACTTTGCCGGCTATGTTGATTCTCGGAAATCAACGTCGGGTTACATTTTTATGATGGCTGGCGGAGTTGTATCGTGGAGGAGTGCTAAGCAGACATTGACTGCGACCTCCACTATGGAAGCTGAGTTCGTGACGTGTTTTGAGGCTACGTCACACGCGGTGTGGCTCAAGAGTTTCATCTCCGGGCTTAGGGTTTTAGATTCTGTATCTAAGCCATTATGTATATTTTGTGATAATTCAGCTGCTGTATTTTTTGTTAAAAACAATAAGAGTGGTAGTCGAAATAATCACATTGGCATAAATTACTTAGCCATTAGAGAAAGGGTATTGGAAAATAAAGTTGTAATCCAACACATTAGCACTGATTATATGTTGGCTGATCCCTTAACCGAAGGTATGCCACCAAATAAGTTCAGGGATTATGTTGTAAATATGAGCTTATTGCCTTATTTAAATGAAACTCAGAGTTGAATTTTCTAAATAAAGTTGTGCACATGTTGTCTTCTTGAGATAAATTCATCACGTAAGGATCCGAATAAATATGGAGTTTATTCATAAAGTAAATGTCACCATAAGTTTGGAAGATAGAATGCATTGTGGTACACGAAAAATAATACTCGCTTTTTGAGGACTTATTGCCGTGACTCGTGTACTTTATTTTCATAAAAGATTGACTTGATTTTGATTTTAAGTCGGTTTGCTGGGCCAAGTGGGAGAATGATGGACTTTTGAATTCAAATTCAATTGAATTTAATGAATTCAATATCAAATTAATTGAGGAAAAAATATAACCGAAAGGATTAAATGTGATAAAAATAGAAGGAATTTGAATTTGGGATGTATTTGGCCGGATTTTGGTGTCCCATTCAAACCTCCACACAATTAATCTTGTTTTTTCGTTTTGAATTTTTAATTGAATTCCCATAACCTCCAGCAATTATTTAGGGTGATAATTGTATGATTTTAATGACTTTTTGATGGTTGAGAGCTTATATAAACTCCTTCTAATACATTGGGTCCCTAAGTCCAAATTTCAATTCTCCACACTATCTATTGAGAGAAATTCAGGGTTTAGAAGACTTGTGCACGTCCCAAGAATCGATTTGGTGCTTTTAGATTCGTCGGAAGTGAAGAACAAGAGCATGGCCGGAGGTAACTCTAAATTTCCAATTTTCGCTCCCGCTTATTTTGACTTTAATTTATGAATTGAAGCATGCATTAGGTTAGTCATGCAATCTCACATTAGATTCATTTTTCGATCTCCGAGTTATCATGCAGGTTTGATAGTTGTGGGAGAATGAGTTAACTTATGACATAGAGAACCTCAAGACACAACCCTAGTTGAAATTACTTATAAAGCAAGAGAGGTTTGCCCCTTGATTGGATTGGTGCGAGTAGGACCACATATTGGCGCAGTAGCTCGAGATCAGATGAGGAGATGTGGAATCAACTTTCTTCTCTTTAAATTCCTGCAATTTCCTTGTTAGCATGCTTGGCCAGGTCTAGGATTAGTGTTTGATGAAATCTAACATATGTTTAGTTGATGAAATGTAGGGATTCATACATTTTGTGTGATTGTGTAATTTTGCGTCACATCATGAATATGAAATGTTTGATCTTGTAACAACATTTTAAGGTTTATTTGTCATTTGACTATATATCTTGATTTTTTGTAGTTATTAAGATAATGATGACACAATGGTACTTAAATGTTGATTTATGAAGTGAATTTGGATAGTATGTCAGATTAGATGATTCATGTCTGGGGATGTAATGTATCATGCTAGAAAAGATATGTCATGACATTTTATATGCAAATCATGCATGAATATGTAATTGGGAAATCAATACTTTTAATCCTCCACTCATTCTATTCACCTCTGAGTGATCATCTAATTATATTTAAAGTAGCTTAAGCTTCCTTTCATTTGTTCAATTATACATACATTCACTACACTATTCACACTTGAAAAATATTTTCAAATCATATCGTCCAACATGATTCTCATGCGAATGACGCCCTCACTCACCAAGTCTACCTTACACCATGTGCACTTACGAGAGAAACCTAATAGGTTGCATGCAAATGAATCATGAAAATGAGAGAGATGAAGTGTTATTTATAGACAAGATCAATTGAAATAAAAATAGAGACTTTTAGGAAAATAATTGTATATCATTTTAACATAAAGTTTATCAGTCAAATCAAATCAAAAAATAGAATATCTAATTTTTTTTTATACTAAAACGTAAAAAAAAAAAGTAATTTTGACCTGAAAATTAATTTTAAAATATAAACAAATTAGAGACTAATATCTTTAGGCCAAAATAATTTTTAAAAATTAAGAATGAGGTTTATAAATCCTAAAATAAATTTCTAAATTTTAAAACAAAAAAATAATTCGAAAAGTCTTAGAAAATACTAAATCCTAAATTTAAATATAAATATATAAAATTTTAGAAAATATAAAAATAAAAGCCCTAATAATTAAATTTAAATTATTGTTTAAAATTACGGGGTTAGGGTTATTACATAGAATCATCATGGTTACGATGGAGATCTGAGACCCGAAAACCCTAATTTGGAACTCTATTGACCTTTGTATTTTAGTTTGACCTACTTTGATTCCGATTGAACTAGCTGCCTCAGTTCAAGAACCAAGTTGAGTTGAGTTCATTTTGTTTTATCGAGGATGTAACCTTTTTCTGTATATAGGAGAGATTGATTCTCAACTACACGTCAGGTGGCAGAATTACAATGAACCCTAATCTCAGTTGTTGGAAGCTCAAAAACAAAGAGATAAATATGGTTGGAAACTCGTATCTTAGAAAATTTTACTGCAAAGGTGAAGAAGAAAATGTGGAAGACAAAGAGCTCCTATTTTAATTTCATAGTCAAACCTTTTTGTTGCCTCATAGTGTAGGGTAATAACCCTACTTCAGTGGGACTAGATATACAAGCAAACTAGTACACCCGCAAGAATCAATCTGCAAGTTGGGGTGTACTGCCCTAGATCGATCAACCAAGGCCGAATATGATCAATTGTGGGAATGAAATGTTCAGTATTTTCAAACAGCAGGGTGCAATTACAAATAAATATAAACTCCTAGATCAACCAATCTGAGGCCTAATGTAAAATTAAACATGGGAAGCAAGTTTTTAGCATTTCCAAGCAGCAGAACGCAATGATAAATGAATTTCAATTCCTAGATTAACTAACTTATCCCTAGTTACAATTAATTGGGCGATGGGAAATATGGAAACAATCTGTTTGAATTCTTCTTACAATCCATTAGATGTAAGATTCAAAATCCTTCATGTTCAAATGCAAGCCCACTTGATTCGGATGCCTAAACTGTGACTCTGCGACATTTAGAATACATCAATGAATTGTCAATCTGATGGTAATGAAATTTTTTTATTCTTTATGAAGGTTCAACAGCATCTTGTGCAGAATACATGAGACAATTTGTCAAACCCCTGCTGCTCTACAATACAACATTATGGCTTTTCAAAGCATGGAAGAGAAACTGACCAACATTTTGTGGAGTCAAATGACACTAAAATGCCACCTGTGTCCGAGAAGCTCCACCCTTCTGCAGGAAAAGCAAAACCACAGCGCTGAAACTGCCATAGGGTGTTTTGTTTACATATCCTATATATTATTTTGCCTGTCAATGGAACATGCACATTAAACAAGTTAGGTCAATAATTTGGAGGTAAAGAAAATTACATGCACCAGAAACAAGCATTTTATGGTCAATAAATAAATAGAAAGAAAAAGTTCAATCGTAATTAATTTGCACAATGGCGTAAAAACCTCCACCTCTAGGTAATGGCATGGCTATGGTGGAAAAGGGAACCACTCTGGCCCATCGTATTTAGTTTCTCCTGAAGAATGGGAACAATATCCCCATGCCTAGTGCCATATCATGATAATGCATTCATTTGTCATGTTAATTTATCAATTGAAAAAAAGAAAAAAAAAAACAAAAAACAAAAAACAAAAACAAAGACAAAACAAAAATAAGCAGTAAAGCTCGTGGTTGCATAAGAAATTGGTGGTTTAGAATTACACCTCTTCTAGAAAACAAATTAAAAAAGAAAGGAACAAAGGTGGCAGAATGGCTAGCTGTTTAATGCATTCTTCCACAAATGTTAATTGGTTTACCATCCTTAACAAGTTCACTATCTACAAGGCCCATTGTTCTAATTTTATAATGATACATAGAAAGTTCTGCATATAAATTAATGAATAATGAAACCTATGATGCATCCATACAAACATCATTGTTTCCCAAAGATAGCATAGATGATTTACTAGTACGGAGTTGCTTCTCAGATCAGACTATTTGGTATTACAAAATTACCTAAACCATGCCACTCAGAATTGTTTCTGGGAAACAAAAACTTCAGACATAACAAATACAACTGATGTGGCAAATCAATGTTAGTGATAGTGTAACAGATGCAAACAAATGTACATTTGAAGTCTCCAAGTTTTACCAGAAGGTTCATATTTGCCCTGTGAATCAAACAAAATATTTATAAAGCTTGGTCAGAAGAATTTATCATGCAAACAAATCACATGCCCCAGTCAGGATTAACATCAGTAATTTAGAATGTAAAAGAAATTCCTTTTCGTCTGTCTGGTTTGAAAATCAAAAGCACTAAGAAACTTCTTGAGGCTCAATAACAGGCCAACTACAGCTTCCTACAGGGCTATTAATAGGGACCGAAAGCCCTATTGTCTGGACGGTCTTTGTTTTCTTGAGAAGATGATTGTCATCTCTTGTATTATTGTGCACATCTTCCTCTCTGTCGCCTCCACCAATAAAAAAAAAAAGAACTGTAAAGCTCATTTTCACTTCCTCCCATTCCACAAGTTAACTGTTTGTCGATTTCTATTTCTTTTTGTCTGCCAAGCTCCACAATCTATTACTTTCTCTAGGCTGATAGAAATCCAAAGCTTTTTAAGAACGTAAAGATAGATAGCCATTCAGGAACCAAAAAAAAAATGACCAGAAATATGAGGCCATGTGCAAACAAGGGATTCAAAACTAGAAATATAATGCTATGGCACTCTTGCTGATGCCCAGTCAAATTGTTCATACATAATCCCATAAGGAGTTTAAAGCACCAACGAGTTCGGTTCTGTGGTTGGAACTTCCAAAAACTAAAAGAGGCACTAGTAAGGAATGATGATAGCAGAAGAAAAGGCTTTTTTGCAGTGGTAAATTAAAGGCAAAGCAAATAACAGAAACCTAATAAGAAAAAACAACAATATAAGCCAGAAAACAGCATAGACAAAGTAACAAAATAAGCAAGCATATGAAAGACAAACACACACATATAGATATCAACAAAAAAGATAAACTTATATGTAGACCTAGACATTAGACGGTTTTGTCAGGCTCAGGCTGGGTTTTGACTAGGAATTATAGCCATTTCTATTGCCCAAGCCCAGCCCTGCCCAGACATCATGCCTAGCTTCTTGACCAAGTGCAGCCCTTAAATGAGGATTCAAATGCAACCCTCCCCCAACAATTTGTTGTCCAAAAGAACTTGTGCCATATGTAAACATTGCAAATCCAGAATCCAAAGTAGCAATATGATGTATTGCTTCTTTCTTAGTGTAGACAAAAATTTATTGGAAAATTGACAATAACAGAACAAGAAAAACACCTTATGTGAAATATCATTGTTGTGTTCGTTTCATCTTTGATTAGACAAATAAAGCATTAGTGTAACATTCCGTGTTTGGTTGTGGGTGTGTGCACATAACATAATGCATCTGGGCCGGGTTGGGCTAGCCAGAACTCCAATTTGTTCGTTCAAGCCCGGCCCTAAAATCCTTGGTAGTTTTGAAACAGGACTAATTTAATGTTTCAGCCTAACTGCAAGGTCCAAGCCCGCACAAATAGAGGGTCAGGTTAATTGGGCTAGGTAGGCAGCCTGGCCATGCTTAGGTCTACTTATATGTTACAAGAGATGAGTGAACAAATTATCAATTTACCTTTTTTTTTTTTTTTTTATATGTTGGAATCATTATCTATTCCTTCATTTAACGTATCGGTGCTTTTATTTTGAACTTTATACTAAGTTGATTAAGTTTGTCACCTACTTGTTTTATATTCTTAAGAGAACTCCAAAAATATAGAAGTTCTCGTGTTTAATATGTTATTTTAAGAGCCAAAGAAGTGTTCCCAACAAGTTTCAAATATATATCTACTTTAAAACAAAATGTAATCATATGTTTATATATAGGCATGGTAGAATTACTTTAAAGTGCCATATTATGTCTAAGATAAACTCAGATGGACAACACTGGAAAAAAAAAAAGAAAGCCAATAGAAATTGTATTTAGATTTGATCAAATTCAAGAGATCTTAACCAAAGAGAATCTGGCACTAAAGGAGAGGGAAACAGGGTTTTCTATTGATCTAACCGGCATGTATTAGCCATCACAACCACTTTAGTTGCACCCTTTCCAATGCTAGAGGAGAGCCTGAAGCAGCCTAGCACACTATATTGTTCTTTAACATTGTGTGGAAGAACTTCAACTAACCTGATGCAGCTTAGACATATCTGCATTTGAAGTTGAAAATTATTTGAAGATCTCAAGTGTTTATACTGAGAGGATTAAAAAAAAAAAAAGGCCTACAATGTGCTTGCAAATATAGATATGTCCATTAAAGGCTCATAACCAGTCATTTTTTATTTTGTGTTGGCATCCACGAAGCTCACGATCATGGAATAAGTATCACATAATAGAAGGCATAGTGTCCATTAATTAATGAGTTTAGTTTTTTTATTTTCAGAAAAACGAGAAAATAATATAAATGACCAAAATGGTGAAATGGTGATTCAGCATACAAAATAATTAAAAAAGGTCTATATACAAAGGTAATATTTTCAAATGGAAAGGAAGAACTTGTGGAAACCAAAAAGCTGGAGTCCTTAACCAGACATTCAAAAAAAAAAAAAGTAAATAACAATGTGTTTTCAACATGATAGAAAATTATCGTATTCCAAGCCAAAAACAGTGCAAACAAAATTTTTATCATACACCTCACCATACCCCTTCAAGCCAACAACTCACTCTGCATACATTTTGTTGGTACCTACTACATTTGGAGAAGAAAATGGGCTAGATTTGATTACTCGAAAGCTTATCGGAATCTTAAAAAGCTGATCATGGAAGTCAAGCACAAAACCTCCTCTCTTTTTTTCCAAGATCTAAGAATATGTGCTATACATGTTTGTGAAATTTGAAGCCCCATTCTAACACTGCCGATGTAAAGCACCAGAAGGTAGTGTATTAGTATACTCAGTGAATACATATAACTGCAGCTTAATTTTTCTTTAGGAAACTGAGAGGGAGAGTGTAACGTTGGTTGTTGGCATATTATCACTCTGTAGAAAACATAAAGATACATTTGGGCGGGTGGGGGAGGGAACAAATGGCACACCACAGACCATCAATGTAACTAACGGATGGACATTTTACAAATGCATATCAAATATAGTAGAAGGTAAGGAAGGCCCCAAATAGAATATTATCGTGAAAGACAAAGCCTTAGTACTTGGTGCACTATTTACCGTACGATGTAAGATAAAATAAGAGAATGAATACCTCCTAAAAAAAAGGAATGTGGATTAAGGGTTTAAAAAATTAAATACTATAAAATTATAAGAGATCAATTGAGCATCATAAGAGACAAACCTGGGCGAGAACAAAGTATTTGTGGTGATTGTGAAGCCAGTAAACACGTTTGAGTAAGACTTGGTCAAATATGAAAAGTTGGCTACTGGAGGCAACGTATGAACCCGTTCACCTTTCTTTAGAAGTTCTTGTAAATTTAGCCTCTGCAAGGTCAAGACAGCCCTGGACTCCTTCCAAATGAAGGCCAACGTTCCATCTTGAATCACATATAATGAACCAGGCTTTGAACCAGGATAGCGAAAACCATACCCATTAGCAATACCTTCTCCGATGTAGGCACTCTTAACATCTACAGGAACAGATTCTCCATCAGTGTCCCAAGGAAATGGATCCGAAGAAGGCTCCTCAACATTTGCTATAAACATTGCTGAGCCATTTGGGTGCAGGACATAATGTGTCCCTTCCAATATCTTTGTTGCAATGAGAAGTCGTTGCCCCTGGGATTCTTCATAAGAAAGCAACAGAAAGAAGAGAGCCTTCCCAGGCTTGCCCTCAGTAGGCCAACCAAAAGTCCCTCCCCATAAACCAGCATACTCTTGTCCCGCTTTAATGATGCGCATAGGCAACTTATAAAGGGCAAACCGATTATCATGCATGTTTGGCCATGCTCGGTATGAAGATAATTTCATACTGCACGCATGTAAAGTTAGCCCAAGGGAATCACCAGATCTTAGAAACTCATTAAGCTGGGCATGCTTACTTTCACTGCATGAGGAACCATTCCTCGAGGTCAAATGGCTACCATTCATTGAGACTGATTTTCTTAGTATCTGTTTAACACCATTCCTCAGATATACACTGAGTGATCTCCTCTTAGTGTTTTGTGTGCGACTCTCATCCTCACAAAGAGAATTACGTATACCACCTGCATTGTCAAGGCTCTTCCTAATCTCATTCAATTCCAACTGATTATGATCAGAAGGCAGCTCAAGAGTTGCCTTCCAATCCATACAACCCCCTCCGAGGTTATACATTGTCATAAGTAGCAATCTTCTTTGAAACAAGAAGACCATGTCTTTTGGATAGTTCTCATCCTCTCTGGAACAAGGAAATAGCGGCCCATTTGCTGCTTCAGGCACCCTTGCACAAACTTGGCTAGTGACTGCTTCAAGAAGTTTCCTTCTATCTCCAAAAGCCAAACGACTAAAAGGGACAACCGATGCACTCTGTTCAATCATCCTTTGTGACATTGAAAGCCCACTATCCGACCTGCAAAATTTTCTCAACACCTCCTTCTCACAGTGATTGGCAAAGCTTTTACTATGTTTCAATTTATCCTCGTTATTTTGCTGCCTAGTCTCAACCTCAAGTAGCAAGACATTGCAAGCCCTGTCGATTGGCTTCACTGACCCAGGATAAAAGTAATTCTGTTCCTTCTCCCTCCCATGTAACCAAAACGTAACAGAGCCATCAAAATCGCCAATGATTTCAAACACTGGTGACCATAAAATAGGGCCATGTTCAAGACCTAATGGACCAAGCTCTTGCGGAATAATCCGACACCCCACAACAGAAACAAAACCAGGCATGACATAAACTACATTGCCAAGTTCAGGGTTTTGATGAACCCAAATTCCAATCAAGGGCTCAACACTATGAAGGAACCTACAAAGTGCCTTGTAAGAGGCAACCCCTTTTCGCCATTCAACAAGATCTTGGTGGGAAACAAACCCTAGCATGTCACATTGAGTGGCCCAGACTTTGTCTGAGCCTGCAAGGACATTGAGACTACGGCAACAGAGACTCAGATTACAGAGATCCCGGGGCAATAAAGCCCGGGAAACAATGACAAACACATCATCAGGTAAAGAAGTAAGCAAGGTTGAACCACAGTAACCAGACACCATCATCACATTTTGCTGCAATTTACTCTAATTGAACAAATTTGAGGCAATCATTACTCTCTAAATTAGCAATCAAATATTAGATTAAACAGCATAAGAGTTGACAACAATGAAAAGGGTATCCCAAAAACTAAAATTAAGGGATAGACAATTCGATTCAGACCTGGGATTGGATTCACACCATAGTTTCCCAATTCATGCATGGAAAGAATGGGTTTGTACTGAGATGAGAGTGAGGAGAAAACCCAAGACTAAGAGAGAGAAAGTAAGGTGATGAGGTGATTGGGAGTGATGGTATAGTCAGAGAGAGAGACCACTTGGAATAAAAAAGAAAGAAGACGAAATGAGTTGGAATTAGGTGAAGAGTGAATTATTGGATCTCCTTTTTTGAAGGAGACTTGAGGGGGACTTCTTTCTCACTCTCCGTCCCCCCCCCCTCTCTCTCTCTCCATTTTTCTCTCTCTTGTTTGGCAATGCGAACGCCGAGTGCCCTGGTAGCCAACCAATATAGAATTGAATTCAGCTTTAAGGAGAAGCCTTCGTCCAAGTACTTGAAGGCCCACATCTCCGGTACCCCACAGTCCCAACACCTGTCTCTCTTGTTTTTGTGCGTGAGAGACAGAGGGAAAGGGTTTTTTTTCCCAAAACAGTGTACTTTGAAAACAAAAAAATCCCGAAAATAACATGATTTTTTATTCTGTTCCCAAACTAGAGAAAGCGTATTTTATTTTTTCTAAAAAATTTACACTGCAAGTCTCGCTGGAAAGCGAGACCTGCGTCTCGCATTCTTCGAAAGCGAGATGCCGTCTCGCATTCCTCCCTAATTGTAAGATAAAATTAATAAAAATTAAGATTAAAAAATTAAATGTTAATAAATATTATTAATAAAAAATTAAATGTTAAACAATATTAACTATTAATATTAATCAATAAATTAATAATTAAAAAATTATTAAAAATTAATTAAAATTATTATTAATCAATATTAAAAATTATTTAAAAATTCTAAAAAATTAATCAATAATTAAAAAATTGTTAAAAATTACTTAAATTTATAAAATTATTAATTAAAAAAGAAAACATATAATTGATAAAATTTATTATTAATTTTTTAATTAAAAAAGAAAACATAATCAATAAATTTTTATTAATTAAAAATTAATCAATAATTAAAAACATATAATTAATAAAAAATAGTTATAATTCATAAAAAATTAAATATTAACCAATATTATTAATAAAAATAAATATTAAACAATCTTATTCTTTTTTCGAAGAAAACATAAAATTAAAAAAAATTATTATTATTATTATATAAAATTATTATTAAAAAATTAATAAAAAAGAATAAATATCAAACCCATTAACTCCAAATCCTAAATTTAACTCATTTGCAAAAGTTCACCCCAAAATCAGAAATCAACCGTAGAAAGAGTTCTGAAATGAGCGTGTTTTTATTGTGAGAAAATTGATAATTGTTTCAAAAACTATGCCGATAAAAGCAATAAGGCGGTGGACTCGAGTCTCACAACTACTAAGTCAGTGTCTCATCTGAAACCGAAGTATGCCCTCACAACACTATTAGCTTTGTAAATGGTGAAACATGCAATACACTAATATTTTTTTAAAAAAGGGGTAAAAACAAATATTAGGGCAATATGCTTTGATAGATCCCTTTGTGAGGGTAAATTCAAGTAATTTATAGCCACCCAATCCAACATTGTGACAGCAATTCATTTATAAAACATTGAAAAGAAAATGTTGAAGTTTAGCAAGAAGGACCCTAATGTAACTTTAGGAATGATACAACTTATAATACTTTTCGATGTGTATTACCTATATAGAAGCAGACTTAAGAACATCTAGTAGGTTATCGAGTCTTTCTCCTTGAATCAAGTATCAAAATCTGAAAACTAGTCCCTACAATATCTAGATTTTCTATTTTGATGTTTCGAAACATTTTCCTTGTGATAGGCTGAGAAGGTTGCTGGGTTTCACTGTGTCCACTCAGTTCAGTTTCTTCTTCCTCTACCAGTTCTGCTTTGAGGACTATATATTCCCATGGAATGCTATAACCAAGACAAACTCTTTTAACCTGCATGGCTCGTCTAATGGATGACCAAAAATGTCTGTGTGTGGTTCGATCCTGCCTCGTCCTCCACACGATTAGGCAAAAAATCCCTAAAAAACAGAACAACACAAAAAATATAAGATTTTTGTATAAGGAAACCCATTTTGCCACGTGGTTGCCTATACCATGTGTCAGCATTTTATTGGTCCAAGTGTACTAGTAACCACTTATGTGGTCAAGTATCGCCATGTGTCCCTTTGTTGTTGGTTGGTCTTTGCCACGTAGATTATACATGACATAGGGTTTCGGGTCAAAAAGTCAACTGATCTATGTGTTACCAAGCTTGTGACATGAGGTTGGTAAAGATGGTATATATACATGTTATGGTGGAAACTCCTATCCAATATGAGATTTAAGGTTTTCGTGATGGTTTTTTGACTAGTTTGACCACCGTCTTTCATAGTGGTTCGATATCGAAAATAGGTAACCAATACCTGGGGTTGAAAGTATGAAATATGGACATTATCCTAAAATCAATTGGAGTCACCGATGACAACTCTAGGTCATTGGAAAATCGAGTTGAAGGTGTGATCTGAGTGAGTTTTCTGATTTTTACATGACTGATAGGGGGTATTCGACATAATTTTTGACCTAGATCTTGGGAAATTTTGAGTCTGCTTTCTAAAGATAAATTATTTTACGAAATATGATTTTCAAATTGGTTTAAAAATCACAGAAAAAGGAGCTCATATGAGAAAGTTATGAACTGTCAAAATTGGCTACTTGAAATAGAATAAAAAATCCGAATTATCTAATTTGTGATAAGGGGTTTTTAAGTGCATTTTTCTCTATGATTTTGAGAGTTTCATATCTATCTTTTTAAAAGTCAATTAATCTACCAAATATCAACTTTACAATGGTCTAAAAATTTTAGAAAAAATATTCACTATAAAGAAAGAAATCGACTCACTAATAGTATCTTGAAATTATCTAAAAACAATGAGAGGTTGAAAATTACTTTTCTAATTGGGCAACCAAAGTACTTCCTACCAACATGTGGGCTTTCTCTCATAATCAAAATTTGAGAAGCTCTTACAAACAAGCGCAATGATGAGAAAGGAATTGACATCATAGCATCAAAATTGAATTCATCGCACCACTTGAAGAAATTATATTCCTTATGAAAAAAAAAATATAAAAAGCCTCACAAGTCAAAACTAAATAAAAATTACAATAATAGGAAAAAAGAAATTTAAAAAACCAAAAAAAAAAAATGAATTTAAGTGAATAATTTGATACCTTGCAACAATATAGAAATTCTTTGAAGGGTTTCATTTAGTCTGTAAAGTTAAAGATGAACAAAATTCAAGACAGTGTGGGCATTAAATTGTGGGCCATTTTGAATCGGTGTTTATTTTTTCTCACTTGATGATCTTCTTGTTGTTTTTATTGGGATAGTCTTTGGACTAGTGGCCCAATTTCTTGCAGCAAAAACACGCCCATTTCAAAACCCTTTCTACGATGGATATATGATTTTGGGTTAAGCTTCATTGCTCGCAAATAAGTTAAATTTAGGTTTTGAAGTTAATGGGCTCAGTGTTCATTCTTTTTTATTAATTTTTTAATAATAATTTTATGTTATAATAATAATAATAATAATAATAATAATAATAATAATAAATGGTGAATCTTAATGCAACAGTTGAATCGCTCTTTTGGTAATCTCGAGATCATTGATTCGAAATGTGAAAACAGTCTCTTTGTAAAAATGTAAGGGAAAGACTGCGTACATATATGCTCACCTTCCCCTTACCCCTACACTAAATCAGAGAATGTTTTGTATATCGTGTGAATCCTTAATAATAATAATAATAATTATAATAATAATAATTTTATTAATTTTATGTTTTCTACAAAAAAAATAGAATAAGGTTGTTTAATATTTATTTTTATTAATAATATTGGTTAATATTTAATTTTTTATTAATTATATCTAACTTTTATTAATTATATGTTTTTTAATTATTGGTTAATTTTTATAAATTTTTCTAATTATTGATTAATTTTTAATTAATAAAAATTTATTGATTATGTTTTTTTAATTAAAAAATTAATAACAATTTTTTATTAATTATATGTTTTTTAATTAATAATTTTGTAATTTTAATTAATTCTTAACAATTTTTTAATTATTAATTTATTGGTTAATATTAATAGTTAATATTATTTAATATTTAATTTCTTATTAATAATATTCATTAATATTTAATTTTTTAATCATAATTTTTTTTTAAAAAATTTATCTTAAAATTAAAAAAAAAGTGGAAAGCGAAATCTCGCTTTCCCCAAAGCGAGATCCAAGAATGTGAGATATGTGGTCTCACTTACATAGAAAGCGAGACTTGCAGTGTAATTTTTTTTTTAAAAAAATTCAATTGAGAAAGTGTGATCCATGTTTGCACTTTCTATAGTTTGGGAACAAAAAAAAAAAAAAAATCACACTATTTTCAGAATTTTTTCTCAAAAGTATACTATTTTAGGAAAAAATTGGAGAGAGAAACATAAATAAAAAAAAAAAATCCTTGAGCAAAACTTTGAATTTCTTGATGTCGAGTGCCAATACAAAGTGTTGAAAAGTGAGTTTTGATTCTACAGATTATGCCTCCTTTTGACTCGAATGGTTACATAAAGGAATGACTTGAAACTTGTAAAATACCGCTGAAAGGTGCTCTAACGGGGAGGTTCCGACTTGCAAGTCAGAAAGAACGGCTTTTGATAGTAATGAAACAAACTGAGAGTAAAAGAGAGAACAGATTTTCCTATGATTTGTGTGTCAAGTGTTGGGTCTGAGAGAGTGTATATGGGTTTCGGTGTGCCGAAAGCTTTTATATGGGATGCCATCAGAGTCGTATGGGATGTTACAATCCCAATTTCTTTACGAAGAGATACGAAGACTGTCACGCCCCAAACCGGGATCGTGAACAGCCGCCCATTGCCCTGAATGCTGGCTATATTTTTACAGAAAATTAGACAGAACCTCCCCATAAATCGGAGGTCTCCCATGTACAATTTCACCTGTATATCAACATTGATCCTGTAAAATAAACAAATGGCCATCCCGGCCTCTCCAAAATAAACAAATTCCCACAGCCAACATTCAGAACAACGCAAAACTATAAAATTTCTAATAGACCTAACCACAGACCTCTACTGTCATACCAAACTAGAGCATGAGCAGCCACTACACTGAGTGGACCTAAAATTTTATATAATATACAATACTTTTTCCCAAATAACATTCAAATACGTACAATCGTCTCAATGCAAATGAAATATGAGAGTTTTTCACAAATAAATATACATAAATTATACAGTCATCCCAAAATAAGTACACGGCCAACTACGGATCTCAACAAGACCTTGCAGGGTCGAAAATATAATACGTAATTCAAGTTTCAGCTTAAACTTAAAACCTCACCGTCCAGAATAACCAAACCCGCCAATGATCAACCGAAGCCTCTAGAGTCTGAAACGTCGCTCTAGCACAATGATCCTGTCTGAGGGAGGAAAGAAGAGGGGTGAGTATCTATAGGAGGATACTCAGTGAGTGAGGGGATTAATCTCAAGTACTAATAGTGTAGGTGAACATTGGAGTGTCAATATCATTCGTAATCAATAATTCAAATTTCGTAGTAAATCATGATATTTTCGAATAAAATGAACTCATTTAATCATTCACACGATATCATACATATATGCATCCATATAAAATCAAGTAGATCATAAAGCAAGCCGAAATGATCCTAGCAAAGGTCAACCACGATCAAGGACAGGTGCATCGGGGGTTTTATTATGCAAAGTGTTTCAAAAGTAGCTCTCTACCCCGACGTTGGCCGTGGGCTTAGCCCATGCTTACCCAGACTCGTCAATAGGACCACGTGCGGTGCTAGATGGTGATGGACACACGTCCTCCCCCAAATATGGGTTCAACCGGCCGCGCCTATGAATATATATATATGCTCGTCAATAGGACCACGTGCGGTGCTAGACGGTGATGGACACACGTCCTCCCCCGATGAGGGTTCAACCGGCCACGCCTATGAATAAATATAATTAGACGTTTGCGGATACCTTCTGCAGAAGCGTATCCGGGCAACCCGTGCCTCTACAAAGTCATTTCGTAGCTACGGAATCATTAATGTCATCATCATAGTATCACAAGGGCACAACGTCCCGTAGATAAGAATTATATTATCACAAGTGGGCATCCCAGTGCCCTCACAGATCTTAAAATATTTCAAATCCGTATGCCAATACATTCATCAAATCATTTCAAATCAGTATACTGTTGCAACGGTAGAAATTGAAACTTATCCAATTGTCAAGTAATGGTATAATTTTGTTTCATTTCAAACATGGATGCATAGTCATAGAAAACATAAGTTTAAGACACTCCAATAATCACAAAACAGATTTGAGATTTAATATCACACGTCGAATTAATGCATATCAAAGCATGTTTTGTTTAAAACACGGTAAAATCAGATTTTCACTATTTCATGCAAGAGATTAGGGTCTCACTCACAGTATACGGGAGAGTGTGCACTCCCAAATTCCAAACTAAACCAAATCAAATTCCTCCTTTGAACCCGAACATGTTATCATAAGGCATTGAACATCAATTCCACTTAAAATCATTTTCTAAAACAATTCAGGATTTGCATTTATACAGCCACAGAGAAATTGATGTAACTTCTCCTACACATATCGGATCTAATTCAATTTGAGTCCTTTCAAGTCCCCCAAAAGATTAGCCTAATTAAACATCACAATTATTATCAAATAAAATCCCATAACAAGGGTTTTCATATTTTCTTAACACAAAATCACAATTTCGTTATTAATTTCCAAATAATTTTAGGGTTTATCTATTTTCCCTAATTTTGTACAAATCTCAATTCTCCAATTTATGAATAAACTCTAATGTCATCAATTGTATTTCATTTATAAATAAATAACACGATCAAAACCAAGTCTAATTCAACTCCAAAATCACTCAAAGTCGGAAACATGCGTAAATTAATAAATTGTTTACAAAATAAAAAATCTTTGAAAAATCATACACTTTTCAATTTCTATCCAAATGTTTCAAACCATATGTCATTTTCAAGGTATTGGAGTCTATTTTTTTAATACAAAAGTTATATTTTGATTTCCTATACGTAAGACAACTTATAATGAAAATACTGCATCAATCCTTAAACTCAAATCCCAAATTTCGACTGTTTTCATGTATTCGTCAAATTTAACTCTAAGAGAAACCATTTAAATCAATTTAACTAAATTCTATCATCCGAAACAGCTCTATTTCGTATAAAATTCTATACTTAACCTAAATAATAACATATAATATCGAACAATGCATTTCAAATCTACTCTAACATTCATCCTAACATATGCAATACATTCCTACTCTAATTTACCCTAAATTTATCCAAATAAAGTGAATGAGTTAGAAATCCCTCACCTAGGGTTTTCCCAGTTCACGGCTTTTGTCCGAATGTCTCCTCAATCCACTCCAAAATCTGCAGTGCTTCTTAATCGCAACAAGATTTACTAATTAGGCCTAATTACTCCGAATAATCCAAACCCTAAGCTAGGATTAGAAAACAGTAACCTGCGCAGAGGATGAAGTGTTGTCACAGCCTAGGATTTTGAATGTTTACAGCTATGCTACAACAGAGGTTGCAGCAAGTCTGCGCGTGCAAGTGAGTGAGCGAAGGAGGGGGAAAGTTCTGCAGTCGCGCGTGCAGGAAGAGAGGAAAGATTGTTCGCGCACGCTGGAAGAGGGAGAAGCAGAGCGAGAGAGACTGAGGGAGACTGAGAGACAGTGAGATAGAGACAGACTTGCAGTGGTCGAAGCGTGGGCGGCTCACAGTGGCGGCGTGGTGGAAAACCGCGAGAGGGAGATGGAAGAGGGAGAGAAATCGCGAGAGGTAGAGAGAGAGAAAGAGATCGGTTGACAGTGAGATGTAGAGGGAGAAAGGGCGATAGAAGGCAGTGGTGTTGATGGTGGTTGATGGTGTTGGAGGTGGCAGATGAACGCTGTTCGCAGCGGGAGAAAACGCAGAGAGGGAAAGAGAGAAAAAGCAACCGTGGGAGGGTGAGCGGTGATGGTGGTGGCGGTGGAGGAAGAGCTGCGGCGGCGTGCGGCAACTCGCAGTGGGGGCGGCGGCGAAGGAGAATCGCGGGAGAGGGTTGCGGTGAGGGAGGTGAAGAGTCGCATGGGAGAGAGAGAGTGGAGAGGAATTAGGGCTATTAGCCCTGATTCGAATTTTATTATTATTATTATTATTTTTTCATTATTATTATTATTTATTAATATATATATTTTTATAAAAATAGATTTATAAATAACTTAATGAGTAAATAAGTAATTTAATTAATAAAGAAAATATATATATATTTTTATACTCACTTTACAGTACGAATCGCAGGAACGACATTGTAAATATACCAAGAATTTAAATTAAAAATGCCAAAATCAAAAATCAATACAATTAAAAATTTCTCTATATATATAAATTGAAAAATATTTAATTAAATTTCATGAATAGGAACACTAGTACGGACACCGCAGTATCGGTGTTACATTTTCTAGCCCCCTAAAAAGAAGTTTCATCCTCGAAACTTCAAATGCAGTTCATACATAAAAAATGGAAGGTGTTGCTTCACATTGTTCTTTAAATCTCCCAAATTTCTTTGTCAAGTAAAATCTGGTTATTAAACTAGCAACATTTTACTTCCATAAAATTGGATCCATTGTTTTCATTCCTTGTCATTTATACATTACTATCAGATAAGATTTCCACTCATAAAGCTACCAACTTATGTCTTAGTCTTCTTTCCTTAATCTTGGATAATTTCTTATTGAAAAATATTGTACCACGTGGACCTCATTCGCGCTGTAATAGCTATCCTTAATGCTTATCATTTGACCGTGTAATACCCTTCTATGGGTGTTTCAAACCCTCTTCAATGTTATTGCCTTAATTAAAAACACAATATTTTCACTATTTTAGGGCTTTAAAGTGAAAGCCCTACAATCCAAAATTTAATTGCATGAACTACGAGTGCAACCAAAATACATATATTCCTAGAGGTAATATTAGTCAAAACTCAATAGTCTCCATCAAGATAGTGCATATAGCAGCCACGGTCTTAAGACTTAGTGTGAGATATATACAATTCCCTATATCATTAAACTTGTGTATGATGAAATGTAGATCAACACCAATATAGTCTAAACTAAGTAAGAAAACTTAATCCACCATCAATATTTGAACCTTTCCAAGTTTTAAATCTCAAATCCTTAATTAGATAACTTTTCAATCAAGGTACTTCTATCATGATCATTTTCAATCAACTTTAGTATCATGCAATATCACTGATATTCTATGCACATCAAATTAAGCACATATAACTATATATCACCTGATGTTTGCATTACTACTCCCAACTTATCAAGGTTTAGAGATAAGAAATGTATACCTCATTACACCTAACTCTATTGTCACGAGAGACATCATTTCCAACTTCAAGACCCAAAAGACATAGACTCAAACTCTCTCTATATTACTTTATTTAATGATCCACATAATAATGAACATGAATAAATAACGAGAATACTAACCTCCAAATAGAAGAATCCAATAACTAAATATTAAGTTTCCCATTTCCATTTGAATTCAATGATAGAGCACAAGCCACCTTTTGTTCAATTTCCTATCAAACCCATGAACTCCGTGTCGATAAATGCACGAGCATCAATACTTTAAAAATTTGTTTTTGCAGCTAAAGCACAATGTTTTACTACCTCTTTAATTTTCCCCAGTTTCTAGTAATATTATAAAATTAAGGGCTAATAATTCCTCAGTGGGAAATTTAGAAATATCGAAGTCAAGGTATACATAATCTTACTCATAGTTTTGTATAATATAATCCTTTATATCACAATACATTTTCATATGGGATTTCATTCTTCTATCACATATGCCTAGCTTCAAATTTACTTTCCTTGAAGTAATCATCACCCACTAATTATCAGGCCACCAAGAAGCATGCTCAAACCAAACATATAACACATAAAAAAATGCACATACGCTTTAATTTCTATCATAAGCTGAATGTTTATAATTCTATCTGCATGTAGATACTATTCATTAATTTTGTCCTCTTCTCCAACTAAATTTACACATCTTCAAATCCAATTACAGTCTTGAACCACAAAATTTGTTAACCTCGCCAAATAATATATACAAATCAAAGAGATACGATGAGTTCTATAATAGTGTCATCAATAATTACACTCCTACCTTCTTTTGGTCCCTATAGGACTGATTTGAAAACTTTAAGAAATTTTCCTCAGTAAGAGGGGATAATCTTAACTCTCATATTCTTCCAATGCAATGACATTCAAAAGTCCTTTGTCAAGAGAAATCAAGAATCGATTAAAGTGCTAAACAAACTCCATACTTATAAACGAGTTATTAAACTCCATGAAAATGAACACCCGTGTAATCAACTCAAAAATATTCATCGTAGCTAACAAGATAAAACAAGAGAACATTCATCAAGCCCCAACATCTACTCACAATTTTAATCTCTCAAGACCATTTCACCCTATATCTTAATCATAAAAATCCTATATTGTCATGCCTATCACACAAAATATCAAACTTTTAACATCAAATGTCTATCCAAAATGATTACTACAAGCGTATTTATCATTCAGCCAAACAATCCAAGGAAAATCTTCAATCACAATTAAATATATATATATATGCACACTAAGTATCTCTGACTCCTTTATTAACAACCTCATTTCCATTTTATTTATACTCAACACCAATTCAAGTTTTGTACACACGAATTCCTCGAGATGTTTCAATTCTGAAATTATATGTAGCTTGCTTCCTTCAAAAGTAAAATTGACCTAACTACCAAACTCGTAATCTTTTCTTACTATCCCCAGAATTTTCTTCATCAATTTATAAAGTTAAAGCCTCTTTAGCAAGAAAATGTCACTAGCAATCTAGAAAACCATTTGGTATTCATTATTTAATTCCAAGGGGATCCATCAATCTATGAGTATACCATATACAAGAATCCTAGGACTGAAATATGTTAACTGAACAAAAGTCCTACTAAAACATCATAAAATATTGGTGGTCGAATTTCCTCAAGAAGTCTTCCTATCGCAATAGATCTGTAATCTCATCACCAATAGCCTCCCACTAATTGAGGGCATCACCATGTAACAATCTCTCTGTTACTCATAGCCTCTATAGACTGTATCTCGAATGATATGTTTGCCAAAATGAGTGACTACCATAATCTCCCCATCAAGTGGCGAGAGAGGCCTATCAGAATGGCGAGCGAATGTGTCGCTCACATATAAAAGCTTCGACCCGATATCTATGAGAATACGGGCGTCAATACCAAATATTCGTATGGTACTTAAAGATAAGAAGAGGTTAAAACATTTAAAATACTAAGAAAAGTAGACATATATATATCAAACTAGTTAAGCTTCAAAAGCTTTAACTAGTCAAAATTGTATATCAATATCGTGATACACTAGATCCCATAAAGAGCGTACAATAAAAGCGCTACACTGAGGGGTCCGCGGGAGGATCCCCCATAATAACACTAGGGTTTGCCGGTGCGTCCTCCTGGGTCGTTGCAAACACATGAGCCTGGGCCCTAGGCTGCTGTCGCGACGGTCCTGACACTGTACTACTCCCGGCTGCAGTCCGAGGAGTAGCAAGAGCTGAGTGCGTAGGTACCCCCTGCTGGCCTGTGCCAGAAGTACCAATACGACTCTGTAAAGTCGATCCTCGACCTAAATCCAGACAGACACTCATAATGTGACCTTACTTCCCATACTGGAAGCAAGTAACCCGTATTCTTCATGCCCCGTATGCATGGTGGTTGCCGTATTTGCAGCAGAAAAGCTATCTCTATGCCGTAAACTGTGTAGTGACACTAGAGGCTGATGTCCCAAAACTCTGTGGTCGAGGTGGTGGCATCTGCACCCAACGGGAGGTGTATGACTCATACACCTGCCTAAATGCATCTAATGATGGTGATGGAACTATGACTATAATAGCTGACTGAGAGAGTGCTAGAAGGGTACACCTGACGAGGAAACATCCTCGAGTATTCTAGATGTCTCAGGTACAAATCTAATACCTCGTCTAGTAATCATAACCTAACAAAGAAAGAACTTAAATTAAATATGAATCAAAGATTAGGGTTAGTTACAAAGTAACTAACCCCCTAAAATGAATAAAATTATAAGTTTAAGAACTGATAGAACCAATATGCTAGGTTAGATACGCACCGTATCTAACCCCCTAAAAAGAATAACTCATATGCCTAAGACCATGTACTAGGATTCCATGACAGTAATGAAACTCTCATATGCATTGAGGACTTTTAAATCATACTTGGGAATACTTTCAAACTATTTTATCAAACACAGCTCTCAATCTAGAGCTCTGATACCAATAGAACTGTCACGCCCCGAACCGGGATCGTGAACAGCCGCCCATTGCCCTGAATGCTGGCTATATTTTTACAGAAAATTGGACAGAACCTCTCCATAAATCGGAGGTCTCCCATGTTCAATTTCACATGTATATCAACATTTATCCTGTAAAATAAACAAATGGCCATCCCGGCCTCTCCAAAATAAACAAATTCCCACAGCCAACATTCAGAACAACGCAAAACTATAAAATTTCTAACAGACCTCTAATGTCATGCCCAACTAGAGCTTGAGCAGCCACTACACTGAGTGGACCTAAAATTTTATATAATATACAATACTTTTTCCCAAATAACATTCAAATACGTACAATCGCCTAATGCAAATGAAATATGAGGGTTTTTCACAAATAAATATACATATATTATACAGTCATCTCAAAATAAGTATACGGCCAACTACGGATCTCAACAAGACCTCGCAAGGTCGAAAATATAATACGTAATTTAAGTTTCAGCTTAAACTTAAAACCTTACCGTCCAGAATAACCAAACCCGCCAATGATCAACCGAAGCCTCTAGAGTCTGAAACGTCGCTCTAGCACAATGATCCTATCTGAGGGAGGAAAGAAGAGGGGTGAGTATCTATAGGAGGATACTCAGTGAGTGAGGGGATTAATCTCAAGTACTAATAGTGTAGGTGAACATTGGAGTGTCAATATCATTCGTAACCAATAATTCAAATTTCGTAGTAAATCATGATATTTTCGAATAAAATGAACTCATTTAATCATTCACACGATATCATACATATATGCATCCATATAAAATCAAGTAGATCATAAAACAAGCCGAAAGGATCCTAGCAAAGGTCAACCACGATCAAGGACAGGTGCATCGGGGGTTTTATTATGCAAAGTGTTTCAAAAGTAGCTCTCTACCCCGACGTTGGCCGTGGGCTTAGCCCATGCTTACCCAGACTCGTCAATAGGACCACGTGCGGTGCTAGATGGTGATGGACACACGTCCTCCCCCAAACATGGGTTCAACCGGCCGCGCCTATGAATATATATATATGCTCGTCAATAGGACCACGTGCGGTGCTAGACGGTGATGGACACACGTCCTCCCCCGATGAGGGTTCAACCGGCCACGCCTATGAATAAATATAACTAGACGTTTGCGGATACCTTCTGCAGAAGCGTATCCGGGCAACCTGTGCCTCTACAAAGTCCTTTCGTAGCTACGGAATCATCAATGTCATCATCATAGTATCACAAGGGCACAACGTCCCGCAGATAAGAATTATATTATCACAAGTGGGCATCCCAGTGCCCTCACAGATCTTAAAACATTTCAAATCCGTATGCCAATACATTCATCAAATCATTTCAAATCAGTATACCGTTGCAACGGTAGAAATTGAAACTTATCCAATTGTCAAGTAATGGTATAATTTTGTTTCATTTCAAACATGGATGCATAGTCATAGAAAACATAAGTTTAAGACACTCCAATAATCACAAAACAGATTTGAGATTTAATATCACACGTCGAATTAATGCATATCAAAGCATGTTTTGTTTAAAACACGGTAAAATCAGATTTTCACTATTTCATGCAAGAGATTAGGGTCTCACTCACAGTATGCGGGAGGGTGTGCACTCCCAAATTCCAAACTAAACCAAATCAAATTCCTCATTTGAACCCGAACATGTTATCATAAGGCATTGAACATCAATTCCACTTAAAATCATTTTCTAAAACAATTCAGGATTTGCATTTATACAGCCACAGAGAAATTGATGTAACTTCTCCTACACATATCGGATCTAATTCAATTTGAGTCCTTTCAAGTCCCCCAAAAGATTAGCCTAATTAAACATCACAATTATTATCAAATAAAATCCCATAACAAGGGTTTTCATATTTTCTTAACACAAAATCACAATTTCGTCAATAATTTCCAAATATTTTTAGGGTTTATCTATTTTCCCTAATTTTGTACAAATCTCAATTCTCCAATTTATGAATAAACTCTAATGTCATCAATTGTATTTCATTTATAAATAAATAACACGATCAAAACCAAGTCTAATTCAACTCCAAAATCCCTCAAAGTCGAAAACATGCGTAAATTAATAAATTGTCTACAAAATAAAAAATCTTTGAAAAATCATACACTTTTCAATTTCCATTCAAATGTTTCAAACCATATGTCATTTTCAAGGTATTGGAGTCTATTTTTTTTAATACAAAAGTTATATTTTGATTTCCTATACGTAAGACAACTTATAATGAAAAGACTGCATCAATCCTTAAACTCAAATCCCAAATTTCGACTGTTTTCATGTATTCGTCAAATTAAACTCTAAGAGAAACCATTTAAATC
The DNA here is from genome assembly GCA_037126225.1 of Dillenia turbinata. Classification (NCBI taxonomy): domain Eukaryota; kingdom Viridiplantae; phylum Streptophyta; class Magnoliopsida; order Dilleniales; family Dilleniaceae; genus Dillenia; species Dillenia turbinata. Next base: position 19,387,619 of record JBAMMX010000018.1, on the reverse strand, counting down.
AATTTAACTAAATTCTATCATCCGAAACAGCTCAATTTCATATAAAATTCTATACTTAACCTAAATAATAACATATAATATCAAACAACACATTTCAAATATACTCTAACATTCATCCTAACATATGCAATACATTCCTACTCTAATTTACCCTAAATTTATCCAAATAAAGTGAATGAGTTAGAAATCCATCACCTAGGGTTTTCCCAGTTCACGGCTTTTGTCCGAATGTCTCCTCAATCCACTCCAAAATTTGCAGTGCTTCTTAATCGCAACAAGATTTACTAATTAGGCCTAATTACTCCGAATAATCCAAACCCTAAGCTAGGATTAGAAAACAGTAACCTGCGCAGAGGATGAAGTGTTGTCACAGCCTAGGATTTTGAATGTCTACAGCTACGCTAAAACAGAGGTTGCAGCAAGTCTGCGCGTGCAAGTGAGTGAGCGAAGGAGGGGGAAAGTTCTGCAGTCGCGCGTGCAGGAAGAGAGGAAAGATTGTTCGCGCGCGCTGGAAGAGGGAGAAGCAGAGCGAGAGAGACTGAGGGAGACTGAGAGACAGTGAGATAGAGACAGACTTGCAGTGGTCAGAGCGTGGGCGGCTCACAGTGGCGGCGTGGTGGAAAACCGCGAGAGGGAGATGGAAGAGGGAGAGAAATCGCGAGAGGTAGAGAGAGAGAAAGAGATCGGTTGACAGTGAGATGTAGAGGGAAAAAGGGCGATAGAAGGCGGTGGTGTTGATGGTGGTTGATGGTGTTGGAGGCGGCAGAGGAACGCTGTTCGCAGCGGGAGAAAACGCAGAGAGGGAAAGAGAGAAAAAGCAACCGTGGGAGGGTGAGCGGTGATGGTGGTGGCGGTGGAGGAAGAGCTGCGGCGGCGTGCGACAACTCGCAGTGGAGGCGGCGGCGAAGGAGAATCGCGGGAGAGGGTTGCGGTGAGGGAGGTGAAGAGTCGCACAAGAGAGAGAGAGTGGAGAGGAATTAGGGCTATTAGCCCTAATTCGAATTTTATTATTATTATTATTATTTTTTCATTATTATTATTATTTATTAATATATATATTTTTATAAAAATAGATTTATAAATAAATAAATGAGTAAATAAGTAATTTAATTAATAAAGGAAATATATATATATTTTTATACTCACTTTACAGTACGAATCGCAGGAACGACATTGTAAATATACCAAGAATTTAAATTAAAAATGCCAAAATAAAAAAACAATACAATTAAAAATTTCTCTCTATATATATAAATTGAAAAATATTTTATTAAATTTCATGAATAGGAACACTAGTACGGACACCGCAGTATCGGTGTTACATTTTCTAACCCCCTAAAAAGAAGTTTCGTCCTCGAAACTTCAAATGCAGTTCATACATCAAAAATGGAAGGTGTTGCTTCACATTGTTCCTTAAATCTCCCAAATTTCTTTGTCAAGTAAAATCTGGTTATTAAACTAGCAACATTTTACTTCCATAAAATTGGATCCATTGTTTTCATTCATTGTCATTTATACATTACTATTAGCTAAGATTTCCACTCATAAAGCTACCAACTTATGTCTTAGTCTTCTTTCCTTAATCTTTGATAATTTCTTATTGAAAAATATTGTACCACGTGGACCTCATTCGCGCTGTAATAGCTATCCTTAATGCTTATCATTTGACCGTGTAATACCCTTCTATGGGTGTTTCAAACCCTCTTCAATGTTATTGCCTTAATTAAAAACACAATATTTTCACTATTTTAGGGCTTTAAAGTGAAAGCCCTACAATCCAAAATTTAATTGCATGAACTACGAGTGCAACCAAAATACATATATTTCTAGAGGTAATATTAGTCAAAACTCAATAGTCTCCATCCAGATGGTGCATATAGCAGCCACGGTCTTAAGACTTAGTGTAAGATATATACAATTCCCTATATCATTAAACTTGTGTATGATGAAATGTAGATCAACACCAATATAGTCTAAACTAAGTAAGAAAACTTAATCCACCATCAATATTTGAACCTTTCCAAGTTTTAAATCTCAAATCCTTAATTGGATAACTTTTCAATCAAGGTACTTCTATCTTGATCATTTTCAATCAACTTTAGTATCATGCAATATCACTGATATTCTATGCACATCAAATCAAGCACATATAACTATATATCACCTGATGTTTGCATTACTACTCCCAACTTATCAAGGTTTAGAGATAAGAAATGTATACCTCATTACACCTAACTCTATTGTCACGAGAGACATCATTTCCAACTTCAAGACCCAAAAGACATAGACTCAAACTCTCTCTATATTACTTTATTTAATGATCCACATAATAATGAACATGAATAAATAACGAGAATACTAACCTCCAAATAGAAGAATCCAATAACTAAATATTAAGTTTCCCATTTCCATTTGAATTCAATGATAGAGCACAAGCCACCTTTTGTTCAATTTCCTATCAAACCCATGAACTCCGTGTCGATAAATGCACGAGCATCAATACTTTAAAAATTTGTTTTTGCAGCTAAAGCACAATGTTTTACTACCTCTTTAATTTTCCCCAGTTTCTAGTAATATTATAAAATTAAGGGCTAATAATTCCTCAGTGGGAAATTTAGAAATATCGAAGTCAAGGTATACATAATCTTACTCATAGTTTTGTATAATATAATCCTTTATATCACAATACATTTTCATATGGGATTTCATTCTTCTATCACATATGCCTAGCTTCAAATTTACTTTCATTGAAGTAATCATCACCCACTAATTATCAGGCCACCAAGAAGCATGCTCAAACCAAACATATAACACATAAAAAAATGCACATACGCTTTAATTTCTATCATAAGCTGAATGTTTATAATTCTATCTACATGTAGATACTATTCATTAATTTTGTCCTCTTCTCCAACTAAATTTACACATCTTCAAATCCAATTACAGTCTTGAACCACAAAATTTGTTAACCTCGCCAAATAATATATACAAATCAAAGAGATACGATGAGTTCTATAATAGTGTCATCAATAATTACACTCCTACCTTCTTTTGGTCCCTATAGGACTGATTTGAAAACTTTAAGAAATTTTCCTCAGTAAGAGGGGATAATCTTAACTCTCATATTCTTCCAATGCAATGACATTCAAAAGTCCTTTGTCAAGAGAAATCAAGAATCGATTAAAGTGCTAAACAAACTCCATACTTATAAACGAGTTATTAAACTCCATGAAAATGAACACCCGTGTAATCAACTCAAAAATATTCATCGTAGCTAACAAGATAAAACAAGAGAACATTCATCAAGCCCCAACATCTACTCACAATTTTAATCTCTCAAGACCATTTCACCCTATATCTTAATCATAAAAATCCTATATTGTCATGCCTATCACACAAAATATCAAACTTTTAACATCAAATGTCTATCCAAAATGATTACTACAAGGGTATTTATCATTCAGCCAAACAATCCAAGGAAAATCTTCAATCACAATTAAATATATATATATATGCACACTAAGTATCTCTGACTCCTTTATTAACAACCTCATTTCCATTTTATTTATACTCAACACCAATTCAAGTTTTGTACACACGAATTCCTCGAGATGTTTCAATTCTGAAATTATATGTAGCTTGCTTCCTTCAAAAGTAAAATTGACCTAACTACCAAACTCGTAATCTTTTCTTACTATCCCCAGAATTTTCTTCATCAATTTATAAAGTTAAAGCCTCTTTAGCAAGAAAATGTCACTAGCAATCTAGAAAACCATTTGGTATTCATTATTTAATTCCAAGGGGATCCATCAATCTATGAGTATACCATATACAAGAATCCTAGGACTGAAATATGTTAACTGAACAAAAGTCCTACTAAAACATCATAAAATATTGGTGGTCGAATTTCCTCAAGAAGTCTTCCTATCGCAATAGATCTGTAATCTCATCACCAATAGCCTCCCACTAATTGAGGGCATCACCATGTAACAATCTCTCTGTTACTCATAGCCTCTATAGACTGTATCTCGAATGATATGTTTGCCAAAATGAGTGACTACCATAATCTCCCCATCAAGTGGCGAGAGAGGCCTATCAGAATGGCGAGCGAATGTGTCGCTCACATATAAAAGCTTCGACCCGATATCTATGAGAATACGGGCATCAATACCAAATATTCGTATGGTACTTAAAGATAAGAAGAGGTTAAAACATTTAAAATACTAAGAAAAGTAGACATATATATATATATATCAAACTAGTTAAACTTCAAAAGCTTTAACTAGTCAAAATTGTGCATCAATATCGTGATATACTAGATCCCATAAAGAGCGTACAACAAAAGCGTTACACTGAGGGGTCCGCGGGAGGATCCCCCATAATAACACTAGGGTTTCCCGGTGCGTCATCCTGGGTCATTGCAAACACATGAGCCTGGGCCCTAGGCTGCTGTCGCGACGGTCTTGACATTGTACTACTCCCGGCTGCAGTCCGAGGAGTGGAAGAGCTGAGTGCGCAGGTACCCCCTGCTGGCCTGTGCCAGAAGTACCAGTACGACTCTGTAAAGTCGATCCTCAACCTAAATCCAGACAGACACTCATAATGTAACCTTGCTTCCCACACTGGAAGCAAGTAACCCGTATTCTTCATGCCCCGTATGCATGGTGGTTGCCGTATTTGTGGCAGAAAGGCTATCTCTATGCCGTAAACTGTGTAGGGACACTAGAGGCTGGTGTCCCAAAACTCTGTGGTCGAGGTGGTGGCATCTGCACCCAACGGGAGGTGTATGACTCATACACCTGCCTAAATGCATCTAATGATGGTGATGGAACTGTGACTATAATAGCTGACTGAGAGAGTGCTAGAAGGGTACACCTGACGAGGAAACATCCTCGAGTATTCTAGATGTCTCATGTACAAATCTAATACCTCGTCTAGTAATTATAACCTAACAAAGAAAGAACTTAAATTAAATATGAATCAAAGATTAGGTTAGTTACAAAGTAATTAACCCCCTAAAATGAATAAAATTATAAGTTTAAGAACTGATAGAACCAATATGCTAGGTTAGATACGCACCGTATCTAACCCCCTAAAAAGAATAACTCATATGCCTAAGACCATGTACTGGGATTCCATGACTGTAATGAAACTCTCATATGCATTGAGGACTTTTAAATCTTACTTGGGAATACTTTCAAACTATTTTATCAAACACAGCTCTCAACCTAGAGCTCTGATACCAATAGAACTGTCACGCCCCGAACCGGGATCGTGAACAGCCACCCATTGCCCTGAATGCTGGCTATATTTTTACAGAAAATCGAACAGAACCTCCCCATAAATCGGAGGTCTCCCATGTACAATTTGACCTTTTTATCAACATTCATCCTGTAAAATAAACAAATGGCCATCCCGGCCTCTCCAAAATAAACAAATTCCCACAGCCAACATTCAGAACAACGCAAGGCTATAAAATTTCTAACAGACCTCTACTGTCATGCCCAACTAGAGCATGAGCAGCCACTACACTGAGTGGACCTAAAATTTTATATAATATACAATACTTTTTCCCAAATAACATTCAAATACGTATAATCGCCTCAATACAAATGAAATATGAGAGTTTTTTGCAAATAAATATAGATAAATTATACAGTCATCTCAAAATAAGTACACGGCCAATTACGGACCTCAACAAGATCTCGCAGGGTCGAAAATATAATACGTAATTCAAGTTTCAGCTTAAACTTAAAACCTCACCGTCCAGAATAACCAAACCCGCCAATGATCAACCGAAGCCTCTAGAGTCTGAAACGTCGCTCTAGCACAATGATCCTGTCTTAGGGAGAAAAGAAGAGGGGTGAGTATCTATGGGAGGATACTCAGTGAGTGAGGGGATTAATCTCAAGTACTAATAGTGTAGGTAAACATTGGAGTGTCAATATCATTCGTAACCAATAATTCAAATTTCACAGTAAATCATGATATTTTCGAATAAAATGAACTCATTTAATCATTCACACGATATCATACATATATGCATCCATTTAAAATCAAGTAGATCATAGAGCATGCCGAAAGGATCCTGGCAAAGGTCAACCACGACCAAGGACAGACGCATCGGGGGTTTTATTATGCAAAGAGTTTCAAAATTAGCTCTCTACCCCGACGTTGGCCGTGGGCTTAGCCCTTGCTTACCCAGACTCGTCAATAGGACCACGTGCGGTGCTAGACGGTGATGGACACACGTCCTCCCCCAAATATGGGTTCAACCGGCCATGCCTATGAATATATATATATACTCGTCAATAGGACCACGTGTGGTGCTAGACGATGATGGACACACGTCCTCCCCCGATGAGGGTTCAACCGGCCGCGCCTATGAATAAATATAACTGGACGTTTGCGGATACCTCATGCAGAAGCGTATCCAGGCAACCCGTGCCTCTACAAAGTCCCTTCGTAGCTACGGAATCATCAATGTCATCATCATAGTATCACAAGGGCACAATGTCCCACAGACAAGAATCATATCATCACAAGTGGGCATCCCAGTGCCCTCACAGATCTTAAAACATTTCAAATCAGTGTGCCAATACATTCATCAAATCAATATACCATTGCAACGGTAGAAAAGGAAACTTATCCAATTTTCAAGTAATGGCACAATTTTGTTTCATTTCAAACATGGATACATAGTCATGGAAAACATAAGTTTAAGACACTCCAATAATCACAAAACAGATTTGAGATTTAATATCACACATCGAATTAATGCATATCAAAGCATGTTTTGTTTAAAACACGGTAAAATCAGATTTTTACTATTTCATGCAAGAGATTAGGGTCCCACTCACAGTATACGGGAGGGTGTGCACTCCCAAATTCCAAACAAAACCAAATCAAATTCCTCCTTTGAACCCGAACATGTTATCCTAAGGCATTGAACATCAATTCCACTTAAAATCATTTTCTAAAACAATTCAGGATTTGCATTTGTACAGCCACAGAGAAATTGATGTAACTTCTCCTACACATATCAGATCTAATTCAATTTGAGTCCTTTCAAGTCCTCCAAAAGATTAGCCTAAGTAAACATTGCAATTATTATCAAATAAAATCCCATAACAAGGGTTTTCATATTTTCTTAACACAAAATCACAATTTCGTCAATAATTTCCAAATAATTTTAGGGTTTATCTATTTTTCCTAATTTTGTACAAATCTCAATTCTCCAATTTATGAATAAACTCTAATGTCATCAATTGTATTTCATTTATAAATAAATAACACGATCAAAACCAAGTCTAATTCAACTCCAAAATCACTCAAAGTCGGAAACATGCGTAAATTAATAAATTGTCTACAAAATAAAAAATCTTTGAAAAATCATACACTTTTCAATTTCCATTCAAATGTTTCAAACCATATGTCATTTTCAAGGTATTGGAGTCTATTTTTTTAATACAAAAGTTATATTTTGATTTCCTATACGTAAGATAACTTATAATGAAAAGATTGCATCAATCCTTAAACTCAAATCCCAAATTTCGACTGTTTTCATGTATTCGTCAAATTAAACTCTAAGAGAAACCATTTAAATCAATTTAACTAAATTCTATCATCCGAAACAGCTCAATTTCGTATAAAATTCTATACTTAACCTAAATAATAACATATAATGTCAAACAACGCATTTCAAATCTACTCTATGATTTATCCTAACATATGCAATACATTTCTACTCTAATTTACCCTAAATTTATCTAAATAAAGTGAATGAGTTAGAAATCCCTTACCTAGGGTTTTCTCAGTTCACGGCTTTTGTCCGAATGTCTCCTCAATCCACTCCAAAATTTGCAGTGCTTCTTAATCGCAACAAGATTTACTAATTAGGCCTAATTACTCCGAATAATCCAAACCCTAAGCTAGGATTAGAAAACATTTACCTGCGCAGAGGATGAAGTGTTGTCACAGCCTAGGGTTTCGAAAGTCTGCTGCTACGCTGCAATAGAGGTTGCAGCAAGTCTGCGCGTGCAAGTGGGTGAGCGAAGAAGGGGGAAAGTTTTGCAGTCGCGTGCGCAAGAAGAGAGGAAAGATTGTTCGCGCGCACTGGAAGAGGGAGAAGCAGAGCGAGAGAGACTGAAGGAGACTGAGAGACAGTGAGATAGAGACAGACTTGCAGTGGTCAGAGCGTGGGTGGCTCACGGTGGCGGCGCGGTGGAAAACCGCGAGAGGGAGATGGAAGAGGGAGAGAAATCGCGAGAGGTAGAGAGAGAGAAAGAGATCGGTTGACATTGAGATGTAGAGGGAGAAAGGGCGATAGAAGGCGGTGGTGTTGATGGTGTTGGAGGCGGCGGAGGAACGCTGTTCGCAGTGGGAGAAAATGCAGAGAGGGAAAGAGAGAAAAAGCAAACGTGGGAGGGTGAGCGGTGATGGTGGTGGCGGTGGAGGAAGAGCTGCGGCGGCGTGTGGCAACTCGCGGTGGAGGCGGCGGCGAAGGAGAATCGCGTGAGAGGGTTGCAGTGAGGGAGGTGAAGAGTTGCACGGGAGAGAGAGAGTGGAGAGGAATTAGGGCTATTAGCCCTAATTCGAAATTTTTTTTTTTTATTATTATTATTATTATTTTATTATTATTATTTATTTATATATATATTTTTATAAAAATAGATTTATAAATAAATAAATGAGTAAATAAGTAATTTAATTAATAAAGGAAATATATATATATTTTTATACTCACTTTACATTACGAATCGCAGGAACGACATTGTAAATATACCAAGAATTTAAATTAAAAACCCCAAAATCAAAAATCAATACAATTAAAAATTTCTCTCTATATATATAAATTGAAAAATATTTTATTAAATTTTATGAATAGGAACACTAGTACGGGCACCGCAGTGTCGGTGTTACAAAGATTTTGGGATTCGATAGTCAAAATATTCAAAAGATTCGAGATCTTTATTATTTAGGAAGTTTGATAATACGTGAGATTTTTTTCCATTATTGATTAGATTTCGAGGGTTTCCTACCTTATCAAGGAGATATGTTTCGTGTTGGGATATGAAACAAAGATCGTTACAAAATTTAGTTGAATATTACCTTTGGTGGGTGAGAAATCAAAGTGATCGATTTCTTAGGGTGTTGTTGGTCATTGGTAGAGAAAAGGGAAGCATTAGTTCGAGCTTACCAAACACTTCCAAGGATTGGTTTACTCACTTTCATCAAGGACTTGCTAAATGATCAGCCTTTGCTCGTCACTTCGGGGAGATAAATCCCTTGTTACTACGGTTTGTTTGAGTATCGTACCGATAGTTATTTAGGTCACGTCCCATCATTTGCCCCCAACTTATGGTGTCGTTTTGCAACAAAGGCGCCATAAGTAACAACTGTTCATGAGGAGTTGGAAAGGCGCAAGAGTTTTAATGTTACACGTGTCACTCTGAATTATGCGAATTATTTTTTCTACGTTTTGTATAATGCGGAATTAAAGCAAATTGAAGGTGAACCCCCTTTTTCTCTCAACCATTTTGTTTTCCCAAGGTGTTAACGCATTCAATCCTTTTAATAATTTAATGCAGTGCGGGAAGTTGAGGGGGTTTAAACCTTTCATTTATTACGCATGACTCCTATCAAACTGTTCTATTTGCTGAGCGATTCGTGGAGATTTTCTTCCCTTACGGTTATAAATAGCGATAGTGGGACCCCGTATTGCCTCAGGAAGAATTTGTGCATTCATTTTCGTCTGAAAGTTCTTTTCTTCTGAGAGTTAGTCTTCATTGAGAGATCTTCTAATGGCATGTCTTACAAAGTCTAGTAGCATAAGTTGTTTCTGCCGATGCGAGGTCTTGTCAAAAATGGGACCGCGGACACGAGGTCTCGTCATATCGTTCAATGTTCGGGTGTCATGGTGGACTCTGTTACGGTTCCCATTGGGGTCTTCAATTTTAGAAGGGGGTTTCAGATTCGCTCCCGCTCGAGGTTGAGTTCATCATCTGACTCGTGTTTTTTATAGTCGAGTGACAGGAGGTAGTAGTTGAGTATATGGAGCTAGGTGATGATAGAAAGTTTGAATCCTGGTGTGTCCTCACAGTTTCTACCTGGCCATCCCTTCGGCCCCTTTTTTTGTAGTCTTCTTGTCCAAGTTTGGCTATATGTAGGTTTTAAATTTTCTCCTTTCATTTTCTCTTTTTACTGTTTTTGTACTCTCTAGTGCTGTTGATTGGTCGTGGTGTTACAGCCTCTTTGTCTAAAATAATGCTGCAAATTTTTATGTAGCTATTTCGATGCAATCGGTCCAATTCAAGGACTTGTAAAGTGTATTCATCCATGTAATTCGATGTAAATTCATTATATGGAAAAAAAAGAGAAATTTTTATTTCACTTGTTGACTTCTACCTCTGGTTAGATTTCTTTTGATAACGTTTGTATGTTCGACTAAGTGGCGTTTCTGTCAGTGTGTCCGTGCGATAGACCTATATGCGCGAATGACTTGAAATATGGTATTCACATGTGCTCGATCGTTAAGATAGAGTGTACTTAACTTACCCTGTGAGGACGACACAAGCTTGGTCGAGTAGATAGATCCCAATGATAGGTTAGGGTGATATGGACTCGTTCGGCAAGATAGATACCAATGGTAGATTTGGGTGGCATAGGCCCATTTGGGGAGTTAGATCCTAACGATAGATCTGAGAGACATAGGCCCGCTCAGAGAGATAGATCCAATGATCGGTCAGGGCGATATAGGCTCGTTCTGGGAGATAGATCCCAACGGTCAGTCTGGGCAACATAGGCCCATTTGGGGAGATAGATCTCATTGGTTGGTCTGGGCGATATAGGCCCATTCGGGAAGATAGATCCCAACGATTGGTTTAGGCGACATAGGCCTATTCGGGAAGATAGATTCCAATAATCGGTCTGGATGACATAGACCCATTCGGGGAGTTAGATACCTTATTGCTAACACAACACGTTCGATAGGGAACAACTGATACGAAAAAGCCAATGGGAAATAGTCTATAAGACAACCAGAAGGAAAAAGGCATGAGAACTTTACTTGGTGGGAAGCTCTTTCGGTCACAGGAGATGATGTAACTCACTAATAATCGATGCGTAAGTTCTCTAAGTTCTAAGTCCTAGGCATAGCTGATCTGTCCAGCTTATTGAGACGATAAGTTTCCGGATGAACTACAGAACGTATCTGATAGAGGCCTTCCCAATTAGAGGTGAGCTTGCCCCTGGGTTGGGGTTGACCAGTAGCTTCCACCCTCTTTAGGACCAATTCACCAGGTTTGAAAGTTTGGTTCCTAACTCGTCGGTTGTAATATTGAGTTATCTATTATTGATATATGGCCATTCGAATGGATGCAGATTCTAGCAACTCCGAAAGTAGATCTAATAGTTCACACAAGGCAGATTCATTTTGTGCTACGTCGTATTTAACTACTCGGATCGAATGAATTCACATTTCCACCGGTGTGATGGCTTCACTTCCGTATGTCAAGCTGAATGACATTTCACCAGTTGTCCTCCGGGGCATGGTACGGTATAACCAGAGGATACTGTAGAGCTCCTCTACCTATCATCCCTTGGTTTCGTCCAATATTATCTTTAGTCCCTGTAGGATCGTTCTGTTGGTTATCTTGGTGAGCCCGTTGGTCTGTGGATAAGTAATCGACAAGAATTGATGGTGAATCTCTAGTTTGCTATAGAACTCTTGGAAGCTAGCGTTGTCGAACTGTTTTTCATTGTCTATGATGAGGAGGTGGGGTATACTGAATTCGGTGATAATGTGAGTCCATATGAACGACTGGGCTTTGACTGTTGTTATCTGGGCTAGAGGTTCAGCCTCCACCCACTTGGTAAAGTAGTCGCTGGCCACTATAAGGAACTTTCGCTGTCCAGTGGTTGGTGAAAATGGTCCAAGGATATCCATTCCCTATTAAGCGAACGACCAGAGGCTTACTATAGGACTGAGTTCGATTGAGGGCAGTCGTGGAACCGAAGAGAAATGTTAGCACTTATCGCACTTCTTGACATAATTTTCAAAATCAGTATTCATGGTTGGCTAATAGTATCCTTAGCATAAGGCTTTGTGAATTAGATTTTCAGCCCCCATGTGATTGCCGCATATCCCTTCGTAGTTTTCCTGGAGGATATAATCTCTTTCTTCTGGGGTTAGGCACCTTAAGTATGGATGAGTGAAAGATTTTCGGTATAGGTTCCCATCGATGATTACGTAGTAAGCTGCCTTTCATTTTAGTTTGGCTACCTCAAATGGTAAATCTGGTAATTGATTGTGTTTTAGATACACTTCTATAGGATCTTTCCAACTGGGGGACTGGTCCACTGTAAGGACCCTATTAGATTTGTCGGGTGTGGTAAACTCTCAATGTAGACCATTTAGCTAGAGGTGATCGAATCCGAGTTGGCCAGCTTAGAGAGTGTGTTGGCCCATGCGTTCTTCGAATGAGGGATTTACTGGATGTCAACTTTGTTTAGTTTGCTTATCATCTCGTGCAACTTGCTCAAATATTTGACCATAACCAGGTCTTTGGTCTCGTAGACCTCTTCGATTTGTTTGACAACCAGTTGATTGTTGGTAAACACTCGAACGCCTTGGACCCCCATATTCGCTGCAATTCGGAGTCTTGTCAACAAGGCTTTATACTCCGCTTGATTGTTGGTAGCCTTGAAGTCAAAATGAAGGGCATACTCCATTTTGAAATTGTTCAGGCCTATCAGTATGAGCCTAGTGCCGCTTCCTGTAGAATTTGAAGACCTATCAACATGTATTGTCCAGTTTGGTAGTAACCATTCGTTATGGCTATCAGTAGACTCGACTTCAGCTGGAATCGAAAGGGTGCACTCGAGAATAAAATCGACTAGGGTTTGACCTTTAATTGCAGGTCTTGGCTGGTATTAAATGTCAAATTCGCCCAACTCCACACTCCACTTGATAAGGCGGTTGGAGGTGTCTCTTTTTTGGAGGATCTATTTCAGCGGTTGGTCGGTGAGCCCCACTATGGTATGGACTTGAAAGTATGGCCGAAGGCATATGGCTGAGATGACTAGGGCATATGTTATCTTCTCGATCGGTTAATAATTGACCTCAAATTCTTTGAGTATCCGATTGATGTAATGGACTAGTTTCTATACAGTTGAGTCCTGTCTTACGTGGACAGAGCAAAACGCCCGGTTAGAAATAGAAATTTATAAGTATAGCTTCTCATCAGGAATTAGACGAGAGAGTAACGGAGGAGTCATGAGGTATTTGTTGAGTTTCTCAAAGGCCGCGTAGCACTCAGGTGTCCATGTGAATCTCTGAGATCTTTTTAGGGCATCAAAGATGGGTTTGTACTTCTCCCTGACTTTCGACATGAATTGGCTTAGGGCTGATTTTTGCTAGTGAGGCCCTGCATCTCTTTCAACATCTGGGGGTGGCGACATATCCAGCATGACTTGTATCTTTTCAGGGTTTGTCTCAATTCCCCAATTGGTGATTATGAACCCCAAGAATTTGCTGGATGCGATTCTGAAGGTGCACTTGGTTGAGTTCAATTGCATGTTATAACGTTCCAGTGTCTAAAAGATTTTTTCAAGATTAGCAACATGAGCTTCTGCATTGGTACTCTTGACGAGCATGTCGTCAATGTATACCTCTACATTTCTGTCAAGTTGGTCCACGAAGACTTTATTGACTAGTCGTTAGAAAGTTGCCTCTACATTTTTCAAGCCGAAGGGCATGACTCAATAGTAATACGTGCTGAATTCAGTGATGAAATTTATCTTTTCTTTGTCTTCTGGTGTCATTCGTATTTGATTATAATTAGAGTAGGCATCCATGAAACTCAGGAGTTGATGGGCTGAAGAGTTGTCCACTAGTTTGTTGATACTGGGGAGTGGGTAGCTATCCTTCAGGTACGCCTTATTGAGATCAGTAAAGTCCACGCACATCCTCCATTTGTCATTGGCTTTCTTTACCATGACCACATTGACTAGCCATTCTGGGTACTTGACTTCACGGATGAATCTGGTGGTTAGCAGTTTTTGGACCATTTCTTAGATGGCATGCTGGTGATAAAAGTGAACACCCTCTTCTTTTGCTTGATCGGCTTGTAATCGGTGTTAATGGTCAGCTTATGGAATATGACTAAAGGGTGAATGCCTAGCATGTCCTCGAGGGACTAGGTGAAAACTTTCAAGTGCCATTATAGATAACCAACAATCGCTTCTCACAGTGGCATCGGCAAGCCAACATCAATTCGAACACTCTGGCTAGGATGATTGGTGATAGGGATCTCGATCATTTCTTCCATAGGCTTGGGTTTTGTCATTGGTTCGATCTCGCCTCTGAGTTATAGAGTGTCAATCATAAAGTTCTCTTGTCCACCCTTGGCCACGAAGAGGACGTAAGGGTCAGGATCACTTCAAACGATAGTAATTCCTTCTCATGTTTTAAACTTTATCTTTATGTGTCTCATGTTGGGCAATGCCTTCAGTTCATCTAGGCTTAGGCCACTGAGGATGGCATCGTATAGAGAAAATAGTTTCACCACATGAAAGATAACTTTGTCGGTTGCAGGGTTGGGAGGGGTCCCTAGAGTTATGATGAGAAGGATAATTCTTTCTGGGTAAATGCATTCATCAGAAAGTTCTTTTAGGGACCTGGTGGGAGCCTGAAGGTGAGATGAGTTGAAGCTTATTCGTTAAAAGGTGTCCCAAGTGAGGAGGTCATAGTCGGCTTCCTAATCAACGTGGATCCTTTTGATGGTATATGATTTTATCTTGACGGTGATAACCAATGGATCATTACGATTAGGATCGATCCCAATTAAATCGTCATCGTCGAAGCCAATAACTGGCATTTTTCTCTTAATTGTTGTCATATTTCGAGCAGCGATAAGGGATAGGTGATTCATTTCATCTGGAGAATTAGTCTAGTTCCCACGGATGATGCCAATCTATTGGAGGTGAGTTTTGCCTCCATAAATTCTGACTCCTTTTAACTCGAACGGTTGCTTGAAAGAATGACTTGAAACCTGCAAAAGACCGTCAGAGGGTGCTTCGGTTGGGAGGCTCTGACGCTCAAGTCAGAAAGAGTGGTTTTGATAAGAATGAAATAGACTGAAAGCAAGAGAGAGAGAGAGAGAATAGATCTCCCCGTGACTTATGTGTCAAGAGTTGGGTCGAGAAAGTGTACTTGCTCTTCGGTGTGTCGAAGGCTTTTATATGGGATGCCGCTAGAGTCGTGTGTATCCGAGATATTACAACCCTAGTTTTCTTATGAAAAATTCAAAGATTTCAGGATTTGATTGTCAAAATATTCTGAAGATTCGAGATCTTTATAATTTAGGAAGTTTGATATTATGGGGGAGTTTTTTCCCTTATCGATTAGATTCCAAGATTTTCCTACTTTATCAAGGAGTTACGTTTCATGTCAGAATAGGAAACAAAGATCATTATAAGATTTAGTTGAATATTACCTTTGGTGGATGAGAAATCGAAGCGATCGATTTCTTAGGGGGCTGTTGGTCATTGGTAGAGAAACAGGGAGCATTGGCTGGGCTTATCGAACGCTTCTAAGGATCGGTTCACTTGCTTTCATCGGGAACTTGCCAAACGATCGGCCTTTGCTTGCTCCTTCGGAAAGATAAATCTCTTGTTACTACGGTTTGTAATTCGGGTCCTTGGGTCTTTAAGTACCGCACCGATAGTTATTCAGGTCACTCCGATCACAAACAAATAACAAAGAAAAACATATACCTACCTGGGCATCTTTGGTGGTATTTCTATTAAAAAAATGAAAAAGACTTGTTAAAAATTTACAAAAAAATGTTTCTTAAATTTGATAAAATATGCTAAAAACATTCGATTTCATTTTAATTAACATTATGTAATATTAAAAATAGTTTATAGATTACTAAAGTAGTAGGTTTGTAATTTGTGATAAATTTTTTTTGTTGATTTTTTTTTTCAAATAGTTACTCTCAATAGTGTTTGTAGAATATATATAATCACTTCATAATTTACAGTTAAACACACACAGAGGGACTGAGCTAGAAAATTTTTCTTGGAGGGGCTGTAAAGCAATAATCAATAAAAAGAATAAAATAAAAATATATTAAAAATTTATATAATTCTAACTAAAAATATGAAAAATATTAAACAAATTAAATAATTTATGAAAGTTGTACTCTACGCTTTTGAGAAAATTGCTCTTGACTAAGAGAAAAATCATAATTTTCTGATATTTTATTATTATTTGAATCATCAGTAACATTTTTCTTAAAAATATCGATTATCTTTTCTCTTATAACTAATTCTTTATTTATCTTTTTGAATCTCTAAACAAGAAAACAAAGAAAACCGAAATCCACCGGAGAAAAAAAGTTGAGAGAAAAATTGAATTGAAAGAAAAACTCTATATTTTTATTAAATTAGGATTAAAACTTTTATTGAAAAGAGAGACACTATATATAGATTTCGAACCCTAACTCTAACAAGAGACAATATTTTCTAATTATTGGGTTTACTAAAAATTAGAGATTATCACATTAATATAATATAACTAATAAAAAAGTTGTGACGAAAAAGTTTTCATTGCTAATTCATGATGAATTTTGCTACGAAAATAGTAGTCGTTGGTAATTTTGCCACGAGTGCATATTCATCACAAAATTCGTTGTAAAATAGCAACGAAAGCATTTTATGTAGCTAAATTCTGTTGTTAAAACCGTGTTTTATTGTAGTGTAATTTATGGCGAGTATTTTTTGTTGTTATATATAAATATAAATATATATATTTTAAATAGTTTCAAAAGTTTTTACAATATATATATTTATATATATGAAACCTTTTTTAGATCTAGGGTTTCAATTTTTTTTTAAATAACGATGAAATACAAATTAAATGAAGTTGTTATTGAAAAAGTAAAAGAGACGAATATTTGGAGTAGATTGGTGAGTGTGTCAGGCCCATGTAATAGTGCAACACAAGAGCGATGCATGAAGGCCCCCAGTAGCAAGCCACTTTGATGGGCCGTCCCCATAAAAAACTAATTTAATATCATGTGGGCAAATGACCTACGTATCAAATATTAAACTAATAAGAACTGACACTACACTTGATTTTAACCAAAAGGCTGGGAAAGGTATACATAACCTCATCCACACGTTTTGTTTTTATAGTAGACTGTGTGTTAAATGCTTTGTCCACTCAAGCGATGTGGGACAAAGGACTCTTTCTTGACCCAATATAGAATTGAATTCAGCTTTAAGGAGAAGCTTTAGTGCAAGTACTTTCAAGGCCCACATCTCCAACACCCAACAATCCCAACTCTTGTCTATGTTGATTTTGTGTGTGAGATACAGAGAAAGAAACAAATAACAAAGAAAAACATATACCTACCGCGACATCTTTGATGGTTTTTCTAAAAAAAATGAAAAACACTTGGTAAAAATTTCCAAGAAATGTTTCATCAATTTGATAAAATATATTAAAAAAATCATATTTCATATTTAATTAAGATTATGTGAATTTAAAAATAAATTTTTTTAATGATTTCAATTTGCGGTAAATGTTTACAATAAGTACAGTTTAAAGACAAATAGAGCAGTAGATTCTTAATTTATGGTATTTTTGTTGTTATATATATATTTTTAAAATAGTAACTCTAAAAAATTTTTGCAAAATATATATATATTTATATGAAACATTTTTCAGTTTCAAGGTTTCAATTTTTTTTTTAAATAATAGAGAAATACAAATTAAATGAAGTTATTATTGAAAAAATAAAAGAGGGAAATTAAAATACCAATGTTTGGACTAGGATTGGTGCAACACAAGGGCGACTCATGAATGCCCTAGGAGCAAGCTACTTTGATGGGCCTTCCCCATAAAAAAAATAATTTAATATCATGTGGGCTAATAACCTAAATGGGCGAAATATGTGAAGTAATGAATAGAATAAAAATTAAGATCATGTGTGTCCAAGAAACTAAATGGGTGGGAGAGAAAGTTAGAATAATAGAATCTTATGGTCCTAAGGTTTGGTACATAGGTAAAGATAGAAATAAAAATAAGGTAGGAGTAATTGTACATAAAGACTGATTATGAGACGTAATAGAGATAAAAAGAAAAGGAGATAGAATTATGCTCATTAATTTAGTAAATGAAGAAAACATAATTAATATGTTAGTGTCTACGCGCCACAAATAGGTATAGATGCAATTAGTAAGAAACAATTTTGGGATGATCTAGATGAATTAATACAAACCATATCAAGTAACGAGAAGTTATTTATCGGAGGAGATCTAAATGGACATGTAGGGGAGAAAAATGAGGGATTTGAAACCATACATGGACACTTTGGTTTCGGTTGTAGGAACAATGCGAGAAATACTATCTTAGACTTCGCAGTAACATTTGATTTGGTACTAGTAAACATATTCTTTAAGAAAAAAGAGTCGTACATAGTTACCTATAGAAGTGGTTCAAATGTTAGTCAGATAGATTTCTTTCTCACTAGAAGAGGTGATAGAACAACCTGTAAGGATTGTAAGGTTATACCGGGGGAGAGTGTGATGACTTAGAATAGATTTTTAGTTTTAAACGTACGAGTATCTAGACGACAAAAATAATGTCAACCATATATGGAGCCAAAAATTAAGTGATGGAATCTAAAAGGAAAATTTGAAGACTTTTAGAGATAAAGTAATTGAAGTAACAAATTGGTCCGTTAATGATAATTCAGAAACAATGTGGAAAGATATGTCTAATAATATTAAAAGTCTAGGTAGAGAGGTTTTTGGAGTATCCAAGGGTATGGCTCCAAGAGGCAAAGAGTCATGGTAATAGAATGAAGAAATACAAACTGCTATCCGAATTAAAAGAGAGTGTTATAAGAATATTAAAAGTGATAGTAGTAGCGAGACTTATTAAAAATATAAAAATACAAAAAAGACGTAAAAAAGATTATATATGAATCAAAGAGTAAAGTGTATAACGAATTGTACAAAAGATTGGAGACGCGCGATAGGGAAAGATAGATTTATAGAATTGCCAGACTAAGGGAGAGGAAAGGAAAATATCTAAATGAGATTAGATGTATTAAAAGTGAAACAAATAGGACACTTGTAAGAAATGAGGATATAAGAAAGCAGTGGAGGGAATATTTTAATAACCTGTTTAATGTTGAGAGTACAATAAGTATAGAAAATATAGAGATACCTATAGAAGAGATTAATAGAGATTTTAAACGTAAGATTCGTCCCTATGAAGTAAAGGAGGCCATAAAGAGAATGAAAAATAACAAAACTATAGGACCTGATGGTATTCCTACTGAGGTGTGGAAATGTTTGGAGGAATTCGGAATAACAATATTAACGGCTATTTTTAACAAAATTTGGCAAACAAAAACAATGCCCCACACATGGAGAGAGAGCACACTTATCCCACTATATAAGAAAAAAGGGGACATACAAGATTGTTTTAATTATAGAGGAATTAAACTCATGAACCATACGATGAAGTTATGGGAGAGATTGATAGAGCATAAATTGAGACAGGAGATAAGTATGTCTCAGAACCAATTCGGATTTATGCCAGGACATCCACCACTGAAACAATTCACTTGTTAAGACAGTTGATAGAGACATTTAGAGTGCAAAAGAGAGACCTACATATGGTATTTATTGATCTTGAGAAAGCATATGATAGGGTCCCAAGAGATGTGTTGTGGTGGGCGCTGATGAAAAAAAGGATCACTTTGAAATACATTAATTTTATTAGGAATATGTATGAAAGAGTTGTGATTAATTAAGGACTTGCGGGGGGCAGAGCGATAGCTTCCCTATCAACATTAGGCTCCATCAAAGTTCGGCATTGAGTACCATACTATTTGCAATAGTAATAGATGAAATCACAAAAAATATTCAGGATGAAATACCATGGGGTATTCTCTTCACAGATGATATAATTTTGATTGATGAAATTAGAGAGGGTATCAGTGCTAAATTAGAATTATGGAGGGACACGTTAGAATCTAAAGGATTTAGATTGAGTAGATCTAAAATCGAGTATATGAAATGTAAGTTTGGTGACAACCATCAGGATAATAAAGAAATGATTGGATTAGAATGAAGAGAAGTCCCAAAGATTGAACGATTTAAATATCTTGGTTCCATTATTCAGAATGATGGCAATATATATGAGAATATAAACAATAGAATTCAAGCGAGTTGGATGAAATGGAGAAAAATATCTGGAGTTCTCTGTGATCGCACGATACCATTACATTTAAAGGGAAAATTCTATAGAACCATAGTAAAATCTGCTTTATTATATGGTACCGAGTGTTGAGCCATTAAACAGCAACAACAGCAAAAAATGGCTGTAACTGAAATGAGAATGTTTAGGTGGATGTGTAGAAAAACTAGAAATGATAAAATTAAAAACTACGAGATACGTAATAAATTGGGAGTTAGCTCAATTGTAAATAAGATAAGAGAGTACCGTTTCAGATGGTTTGGACATATACAATGAAGGCCTAAAGACGCATCTGTTAAGAAGGTAGAGAACTTAAATATAGGAGATTTAATAAAACGTAGAGATATGCCGTTAAAAACTTAGATGTAATGTATTCGTAAAGATATGTTAGTTATGGATTTAGTTGAGAAGATGGTTTTAGATAGGAATGAGTAGCGTAAGAGAATCCACACAAACTAAATTTCTTTTTTTTTTTATTTCAATATTTGTCTCTCACATGACCGACCTCAAAATTTGAGATAGAAGGTTTAGATTGTTATTGTTGGGCCACTAACCTACATATCAGATATTAAATTGATAAGAACTACACTCGATCATAGCCAAAAGGCCGAGAAAGGTAAGCTTAACCTTATACCTGCGCTTTGCTTTTATAGCAGACTTTGTGTTAAACACTTCGTCCACTCATGCAATGTGGGACAATAGATTGTCTCTCCATCGCTTGACCCAATGTAGAATTGAATTCAGCTATAAGGAGAAGCCTTAGTGTAAGTACATCGAGGCCCACATCTCCAACACCCAACAGTCCCAACTCTTGTCACTTTTGATTTTCTGTGCGAGAGAGAGAGAGAAACAAATAACAAAGAAGAATACATACCTACCTAGACATCTTTGGTGGTTTTCTGTAAAAAAAGAAATTAGAAAACACTTGGTAAAAATTTACGAGAAATGTTTAGTCAATTTGATAAGATATGTTAAAAGAATCCGATTTCAAATTTAATTAACATTATATGAAGTTGAAAATAGATTTTAGCCAAAAGGAGGAGAAAGGTATGCATGACCTCATCCATGCGTTTTGCTTTTATAGCTGACTGTGTGTTAAATGCTTTGTCCACTCAAGCAATGGGGGACAAAGGACTCTCCCTCCCTGGCTTGACCCAATATAGAATTGAATTCAGTTTTAGGGAGAAGCCTTAGCGCAAGTACTTGAAGGCCCACATATACAACACCCAACAATCCCCACTCTTGTCTCTTTTGATTTTGTATGTGTGTGAGAGAGAGAAACAAATAACAAAGAAGAATATATACCTACCTAGACATCTTTGGTGGTTTTCTGTAAAAAAAAATAGAATACACTTGGTAAAAATTTACAAGAAATGTTTCATCAATTTGATATGATATGTTAAAAAAAACATCCTATTTCATATTTAATTAAGACTATGTAAAGTTGAAAATAATTTTTTTTTAATGATATCAATTTTTGGTAAATGTTCACAGTATGTACAGTTTAAAGATAACCAGAGTAGTAGATTTGTAATTTATGAGAAGTTTTTATTGTTGTTACATATATATTTTTTATAATAGTAACTTTCAAACGTGCTTGCAATATATATATATATATATATATATATATGAAACTATCTTTAGATTCGGGGTTTCAAATTTTTTTTTTTTTGAAATAACACAGAAATACAAATTAAATGAAGTTATTATTGAAAAAGTAAAAGAGGGAAATTAAAATACCAATGTTTGGAATAGGATTGGTGGGTGCGCCAGGCCCACATAATGGTGCAGCACAAGGGCGACACATGAAGGTCCCAGGAGCAAGCTACTTTGATAGGCCTTCCTCATAAAAAAAATTAATTTAATATCATACAGGCCAATAACCCACGTATCAGATATTAAATTGATAAAAACATATATTACACTTAATCTTAGCCAAAAGATCGAGAAATGTATGCTTAATTTTATCCACGCGCTTCATTATTATAGTAGATTGTGTGTTAAACGCATTGTCCACTCAGGTGATGTGGGACAAAGGACACACTCCCCTGGCTTAACCCAATGTACAAATGAATTCAGATTTTTAAGGAGAAGCCTTAGGGCAAGTACTTCAAGGCCCACATTGTAACACCGACACTACGGTATCCGTATTGTACTCTCATTCTTGAATTTAATAAAATAATTCTCAGTTTATATATATATATGAAAAAATATTTAATTTTATTGATTTTCGATTTTGAGGTTTTTAATTCAAATTTTTGGTATACTTAAAGTATCCATATTTTCGATTTGTAGTGTAAGGGAGTATAAAAATATATATATATATATATATATTAATACATTTGTTAATTTAATTATTCACTCATTTAAATTACTTAAAGTATCACGCATTGTCCTCTCCTGTGACCCTTCGCCTTCTCTCCCTCCGCCCTGCCGCTGCTGCGACCACCCACCTTCACCGCCACCCACAGCCACCGTGAACCACCACCCTCTCTCTCACTCTCCCTTCGATTTTCTCTCTGCTCTCTCCCTTTCTCTCTCGATCTGTCGCAACTCTGTATCTCTCTCAATCTCTTCCTCCCGCGGCGATTCCCTCTCCCTCCGCCACACAATTCCGTCACGACCGCCACTGCGCGCTACCACATCCACTACCGTCACCCTCTCTACCTCTCTCTCTCTCGGTCCCCTTTTCTCACGATTCCTCTCTTTATCGCGAGATTCCCTCCTCGGTCGCGCTATCTCTCCGTTGCCTCCATTCGCCAACAGCCACCGCGCCACCACCATCTCCATTCTCCTTTCGATCACTCTCCCTCTTTATCTTTCTCTCTCTATTTCCCCTTTCTCTGTTTCTCTCTCAATCCCTCACTGTATCTCTCGGTGTTTCTCTCTCTCCTTACTCTCGTTCTCTCTACCTCCCTCTTTCGATCTCTCTGTCTTCTCTCTCTCTCGATCTCCCTCTGTTCGATCAACTGCCTCAAACTATTCTGAGTCTCCCTCAGTCTTCTCTCGGTCTCACTGTTTCTGTCTCCCTCTGTCTTGCTCTCTCTCACCATCTCACAGTCCTCTCTCTCACTCTCTCTTCCTCCTTGGCTTGCTCGCACAGTGCTCGCAGTGAGCATTGATTCCACCTTTGCTGCAACCCTAAACAGACAGGAGTAGGGGACCTTTAGGAACCCTAGGTCGCGATCTGAATCCATTCCCTACACAGGTGAGGTTCAGTTGAATTTTGATAAATTGATTTTAGGGTTTCGATTTCTCTTGATAATTTAACCTAATTACTGAATTTTGCATCGGTCTAGAAGCACGGCAGGTTTTGGACTGAACGGAGTGTACTCGGAAGCTAGGTTGGCGAACCGAGAAACCCTAGGTGAGGTAAAATACTAAGTTATTCGATTTATTTGGATGAATGCAGGGTAAATTAGAGTAGGAATGTATTGTATATGTTAGGATGTATGTTAGATTAGATTTAAATGCATTATCAGACATTATATATAATTGTTTAGGTAAAATATACGAATTGGGCTGTTCCGGATGATAGAATCAGGCTGACTTGATTAGAATAGTTTCTTTAAGAGTTTAATTTGACGTATGCAAGAAAATAGTAGGAAATTGGATCTAAGTTTAGGGATTGGTACAATCCCTTTCATTTTAAGTTATCTTGCATATAGGAAATCGAAATACAATTTCCGTAATATGAAAATAGGTTTCAATACCTTTAAAATGACATATGGTTTGAAGAAATTGGATGAGAATTGAAAAGTGTATGATTTTTCAAAGATTTTTTCTAACTTGTAGGAAATTTATTTATTTTAAGCTTATTTCCAACTTTGATTGGTTTTAGGATTGAATCAGACTTGATTTTGATTTGATTATTATTTATAAATGAAATACAATCGATAACATTAGAGTATATCCAAAAATTGAGGAATTAAGATTTGTACAAACTTAGGGAAAATGACAAATCCTAAAATAATTGGAAATTTGATGAAAATCGTGATGATTTGATTAGGTTGATCTTGTTGGAGACTCGAGGAGTCAATTCGGATTTATTTTGGAAATAAGGAGTGATTACCCTCCCTAGAATGTGAGTGGGACCCTAATCTCTTGCATGAAATAGTGAAAATCTGATTTTACCGTGTTTTTAAATAAAACATGCTTTGATATGCATTGATTCGATGTGTGATATTAAATCTCAAATCTGTTTTGTGATTACTGGAGTGTCTTAAACTTATGTTTTCCATGACAATGCATCCATGTTTGAAATGAAACAAAATTGTGCCATTACTTGAAAATTGGATAAGTTTCCTTTTCTACCGTTGTATTGGTATACTGATTTGAAATAATTTGATGAATGTATTGGCACATGGATTTGAAATGTTTTAAGATCTGTGAGGGCACTAGGATGCCCACTTGTGATAATATGATATGACCTGATTGATTCTGTAGCTACGAAGGGCGTTTGTAGAGGCACGGGTTGCCCGGATACGTTTTTGCCAGAGGTATCCGCAAACGTCGTGATTGTGATATGTATGGGCCCGGTTGAACGATGTATTGGGGAGGTCCGTCAACATAGGCGGTCTAGCCCTGGGAGTTGCTTGTACATGATTGTGATGTTCCGTATGGGCCCAGTTGAACCGAAAGGGGAGGTCTGTTAGTATAGGCGGTCTAGCACTGGGAGTTGCTTGTACGTGCCAATGTCGGGGTAGAGAGTGACTTTTGAACACTTTGCATAATAAAACCCCCGATGTGCCTGTCCTTGGTCATGGTTGACCTTTGCCAGGATCCTTTCGGCTTGCTCTATGATCTACTTGATTTTAAACGGATGCATATATGTATGATATTGTGTGATTGAATAAATGAGTTCATTTTATTGAACATACCATGATTTACTGCAAAACTTGAATTATTGTTTACGAATGATATTATTTGACACTCCAATGTTTACCTACACTATTAGTACCGGAGATTAATCCCCTCACTCACTGAGTATCTGCCTTGATATTCACCCCTCTTCTTTCCCTCCTCAGACAGGATTATCCTGCTAGAGAGACACATTTGGTTCTAAAGGGCTTGATAGCATTGTTGGTGTATTTGGTGTTCAAGACGGTGAGGTCTTAAGTTAAATTTGAAAGATGAATTTTATATTTTATTTTCGACCCTGCAAGGTCATGATATTGAGGTCCGTAGTTGGCCGTGTACTTATTTCGGGATGACTGTATAATTTATATATATTTATTTGCGAAACTCTCATATTTCATTTGCATTGAGGTAATTATACGTATTTGAATGATATTTGAGAAAATTATTGTAAATTGTATAAAAAAACTTAGGCCCGCTCGATGTGGCAGCTGCTACTCATGCTCTAGTTGGGCATGACAGTAGAGGTCTGTGGCTAGGATTGCTGATAGTTTATTTAGCCTGGCGTTATCCTGGATGTCTGCTGTGGTTGGTGGGTTGTTGTGAGGCCGGAATGACCCATTTATTTTAATTACATGATGATTTTGAATTTTACAGGATTAAACAGGTTTATTTGTACATGAGAGACTTTCGATTTATAGGGAGGTTCTGTCCAATTTTTTGTAAAAATACAGCCGGCATCCAGGGCAACGGGCGGCTGTTCACGATCCCGGTTCGGGGCATGACACACATCCCCAACGCCCAATAGTCCAAAATCTTGCCTCTGTTGATTTTGTACGTGAGAGATAGGGAGAGAAACAAACAACAAAGAAGAACATAAGGGACATCTTTGGTGGTTTTTTTATAAAAAAAAAATGAAAAACTCTTGGTAAAACTTTACAAGAAATGTTTCATCAAATTGATAAGATATGTAAAACAAAATCCGATTTCAAATTTAATTATAATTATGTGAAGTTGAAAATAAATTTTTTTAATTATATGAATTTGTGGATAATGTTTATAGTAAGTACAGATTAAAGATAACAAGGGTAGTAGATTCGTAATTTATGGTAAATATTTTTTGTTGCTATATATATATTTTAAAATAGTTACTCTAAAAAGTGTTTGCAAAAGAGATATATATATATATATATATATATATATATTTATATATAAAACCTTTTTTAGATCTGGGGTTTAAAGTTCTTTTCTAATAATGCAGAATTACAAATTAAATGAAGTTATTAATGAAAAAATAAAAGAGGGAAATTAAAATACCAATGTTTGGACTAGAATTGGTGGGTGCGCCAGGCCCATGTAACAGTGCAACACACGGGCGACGCACAAAGGCCCCAGTAGAAAGCTACTTTGATGGGCCTTCCCCATAAAAAATTAATTTAATATCAAGTGGGCCAATGACCCACGTATCAGATATTAAACTAATAAGAACAGATACTACACTTGATCTTAGCCAAAAGGCCGAGAAAGGTATGCTTAACTTTATCCATGCTCTTCGCTTTTCTAGCAGATTGTGTGTTAAAAGCTTTGTCCACTCAAGCAATGTGGGACAAAGGACTATCTCTCTCTCTTGCTTAACTCATTGTCGAATTGAATTTAGCTTTTTAATGAGAAGCCTTAGTGCAAGTACTTCAAGATCCACATCTCAAACTCCCAACAATCCCAACTCATCTCTTATGATTTTGTGCGTGAGAGAAAGGGAGAGAAACAAGTAACAAAGAAGAACATATTGCTACAGGGACATCTTTGGTGGTTTTTCTATAGAAAAATGAAAAACACTTGGTAAAAATTTACAAGAAATGTTTCATCAATTTGATAAGATATGTAAAAAAAACCGATTTCAAATTTAATTATAATTACGTGAAGTTGAAAATAATTTTTTTTAATGATATCAATATGTGGTAAATGTTTACATTAAGCATAATTTAAAGATAAGTGGGGAAGCAGATTCATAATTTATGGTAAATATTTTTTGTTGCTATATATATATTTTAAAATAGTAACTCTAAAAAGTGTTTGCAAAAGATATATATATATATTTATATATGAAACCTTTTTTAGATATGGGGTTTCAAGTTCTTTTTCAATAACACAGAAATGAAAATTAAATAAAGTTATTAATGAAAAAAATAAAAGAGGGAAATTAAAATACCAATGTTTGGACTAGGATTGGTTGGTGCGCCAAGCCCATATGATAGTGCAACACAAGGGCGACGCATGAAGGCCCCCACTAGCAAACTACTTTCTCACGCCCCAAACCGGAGTCGTGAATAGCCGCCCGTTATCCCGGATGTTGACTTCTATAACCAAACGGGCAGGACCTCCCCATAAGTTAGAGGTCCATCCAATACCATATATCAACCTGTCACATATCAATATACATAGGCCAGTCCGGTCACAATCAACAATCTCCTCAGATCCTTCAATTCCTGTCAACCATCCAGAATAACGTAAGGCTAATAATAGTCCAACACCAGACCTCTACTATCATGCCCCCATCAAAGGCATGAACAGTCGCCAGTTACCCTTCCAGTGATTTAGAGGTGGCACCGAGTGAACCTAGAGGACACTTCTAGAACATGACACGTTTCCTAAAGTAAATGTACATAATAGTACAAGTCATGCCTCAATGCAATAGAATATAATTGAGAGTTTCAATAAGATACACATACATTACATACAGTCATCCCTTTTTATACACAATGGTCTATCTACAATCCCAGTACAAAAATATACAATTTCGTTTGCAAATCTTTCCCCATATCAAATTGAGTACCTAATCAATAGACTTGATCTCCAACAAAAGCCTCGTGCGCTGATAAGTGTCAACGCGTACTACTATAGCTATCTTTGTATACAATAGGAAATGTGGGGTGAGTATCAAGGAAGATACCCAGTGGGTGAGAGGGTATACATCATGTGTTTAATATGTCGGTTAAAAATGGAGTGTCAAAGTTCTCAATAATTTCACATATTGTAAGAAATCATGTATAATGCTCAATTTATCATAAATCATTCTTTGCACATACATTTCAAACATATATGCATCCATGTTATCAAATCATGCTAAAATAGAGCGTGCTAAAATCAGTCCTGGTAAGGGTCGACCGCGACCAATGACAGACGTATCGGAGGTTTTGTATGCAATAGGTTAGAAAAGCTCTCTACCTCGACGTTGGCGACGGACCACATCAGGTACTAGACTACGGCGCAACATACCCCTCCCTCTTATGGGTTCAACCTGACTAGTATTGGGTCGAATTACTACACATTTACCATTTTTCGATGTCATGTGGGATACCTTCCGCAGAAGCGTATCGGGTGCAAATATGGATCACCCTACACATACATCCTTCATAGCTACGGAATGGGATTTACCCATCACAAAGTTATCATCATCACATGCTAGGGGCCTCGGCCCGTATATAATATCATCATCAAATCAATCACGTGCCATGCCACATTTCTCAAGAAATGTCAATCATTTCCACAAGGATGATTTCATAAAACATGTATAAATCAATGCAATGGCACGGTTTTATATTTTAAAACTCGTTTGGATGCATATACAACATGCAAAAACATGTTTGTGGACACTCCATGAATTCACAAAAACATTTCATAATTCGTTCACAATTCTACATCACATATTCATTAAACCATGCTTGCATCAGAAAATATTTTAAAACATGATATTGTGCATTAGACACATAATATAATAAATCCCACTCACAGTATACATGAGGGTACACCACTCCTGGCACAAATCCCGAGGCACACAAAATGCTCATCTTAATATCACCAATGAGGCTCTATAAACATAATGTAGTATGTGTGTCACTAAAGAGATCATACGATGCGTGTATGATGATGTAAATATGATGCAACCCTTGTTATAGACAAACCAAGGGTTTTTCAAAATCAAATCTTGCATCATTCTCGAGAATCAACCACAAGTTCCTCAACCGGGGTCGGAATTGGGAAACTCCAATTTCCATGGTTGCCACATAAAAACTCACACTTTTCGTGTTGAACTTATCTCCAAAATCTCGGTGGAAGATTCCTAAAAGTCCACATTTTCAAACCAATCCAAATCTCATTCTCTATTCTGTCCAGTTTTAGCAAATTTCCCATGTCTCACAATCTACTCATGCAAATACTCTGATTTTTGACTATGTTGTAGTTAAGACACAGGGCTACAACTTCCTAGTAGGGAACTTTCTTGGATTCCTAGTGAAAGTCCATAAATAGCACCGACTTTTTCCCACATTATGTTTCAGAAGTCTGTTCTGACCAATTTTAGTACAGCCCCCACAACTTTTAATACCCAATGTCAATTTACCTGAAATGTTTACAGTATTTAGAAGACACATAACCCTACTTCTTTCATGTTTTGGATTTCTCCTAATTATGCCTCGAAGAGGTCTGAAATGGACCACCAAAGTCTCTATTCAGTTTTGGCCGAGAAGCAGAAATCTTTCTGCACAGTTTTGGGAGATTTTGTATAACCTTTGATTCCCATGTGAAAATTGGCTGATATTTTCACAGTAGGTGACTAAGAGGGAGATCTACAATGTTTGTTCTTTGAGATTTTACAAAAAGGGGCTGGAAAGGGGTCATGCAATGCTACTGATTTTAGTGTTGGAAAATGGATGACCCTCTGACGAGTTTCAGAAGAATGGATGTAACTTTTGACACAGGGGTCGGATTGTGGTGATTCTTATCTTGTTGGAAAGATAAGACATGATCTACATTTATCATAACTAAGGCTCAAGCTAATTCAGACCATAAGACACCTCAAAACAGGGGCCAAATCACGGACAGAAACAGAGCTAAATCAGGACAGAACAAAATTTTCTGTGCAGAATGCTTAACTTCGAAAAATCATAATAAATCCAATTCTCTTCAGAATGCAACGAATCATATCTCATTTTAAAGCTCTGTGAGTCTAGTTTCATGTGTAAAACTTTCGCTCAATTTTCCTTTATTCAAAAAATGCTATATCTAAAATACCATAACCAGGTCAGCACGTTCAGATTTCAGAATTTCCATTTTCCTCCTTGATTACCAACTTCGGCCAACCCTAATCCCCTAACCAAACCACCTCATTTTGGTCTCAAATTTGGATATGTTATACTAGAGAATGGAGGGAGTTTACCTTATGAACTTCAGGTTGATTGAAGCCTTGAAAGAACAAGTTTTGCTCCTCCCCTTCAATTTTTGGCCCCTCCTAGATCTCCAACGTAGAGTGCTTCTTTTCAGCTGATTTTTGGATATGTTAAACTACGCTTAGGGTAGATAAAAATCATGTAAAACATTTGGGGGTTGTGAGGAAAAATCAAGGGTTCTTCAAGGAGCAAATTTTTGGCCATGGAGAGGAAGAGTAATAACCCTTTGTTTCTTGCCTTTTGCCTCTCACGGTTTATGAAGAATGAAGAAATAAATGTGTTTCTTAAGCTTGGCTAAAGAAGCTCTATTCAATCCTAACCATTGATCATTTTTCAAGTTAAATTCTTGACCATTGGATCACTCTCTCTTACAACAACCCTCTTGTTTCAATTAATGCATTGTCTCCCCAACCACCATGATCCAATGACTCCAAATTTTGATCCAATCCTTGGGAAAATGCTCACCATTGATGTGTTTTCAAGGTGGCTTACTCTTTTATTCAATGGACAATGTTTTGTCTCCCACTAACTAAATCCAAAGGTTCATATTAATTTATCCCTCTCCATTTAATCTCCACCATTGGATTTTTTTTAAGAATTAATTAAAATAAAATAAAATAACAAAATTTTATTCTCTCCTCACTCAAATTTCGTCCATGTCACTCTCTTCCTCTTTACACTTTTAATTAGTCTTAGTTTGGGAGAATAAATCATGTTAAATTGCTTTAAACCTCATCCCTTGATCATTTCTAGGATTTTTTCCACCATTGGATCATTTTGCACTAACTAAAAATCATTTTTCTCTTACTTCTTTCCAATAAACAAAATCTAATCACAACCCAACCAAAGTTTCTAATCATCCTTCAAAATTTTATAAAATTCCAAATGAGGCCCTAAACTTATAAAAATTATATTTTGGCCCCGAATTTTTTTTTTTAAATTTCAAGTTAGACCCAAAATCTTGTATTAGGTCTAATTTAATGTATCTCGCGTCAAAACGTGGTCGTTTAGTCATGTCGTATAGCTTTCGTCCTAAATTAGGGTTTCTGGGCAACTTTCCTAAAAATTCCTGATTTAGCTCTACGAAGTGATATTTATCTATATTTGAAATTCTCATACACTTCTAAAGCCATTCAGATTATTATTTGACCCTCATTGGTCATTTTGGACAATTTTCATCTCCGGCGATTTTAGCAAAAAATTTTCAGAAGTGATTTTATCGGAAAAATTTCTGAGTGAGTTTTGGGCCATGAAAACATGATTAATATCATATATACATTGAGGAGAGCACAATTTGAAAGATACTGAAGTGTCGGTGTTATATACTTAGATGGGCCTTCCCCATAAAAAAATTAATTTAATGTCATGTGGGACAATCACCCATGTATCAGATATTAAACTGATAAGAATA
Source organism: Dillenia turbinata (assembly GCA_037126225.1). Lineage (NCBI taxonomy): Eukaryota > Viridiplantae > Streptophyta > Magnoliopsida > Dilleniales > Dilleniaceae > Dillenia > Dillenia turbinata. Next base: position 19,355,845 of record JBAMMX010000018.1, on the reverse strand, counting down.
GATACTACACTTGATCTTAGCCAAAAGGCCGAGAAATGTATGCTTAACTTGATCCATGTGCTTCGCTTTTATAGCATATTGTGTGTTAAACGCTTTGTCCACTCATGCGATGTGGGACAAAGGACTCTATCTCCTTGGCTTAACCCAATGTAGAATTAAATTTAGCTTTTTAAGGAGAAGCCTTAGTGCAAGTACTTCATGGCCCGCATCTCCAACGCCCAATAGTCCCAACTCTTGTCTCTTTTGATTTTGAGTGCGATAGATGGAAAGAGAAACAAATAACATAGAAGAACATATACCTACCGTTACTTCTTTGGTGGTTTTTCTATAAAAAAAATGAAAAACACTCGGAAAAAATTTCTAAGAATTGTTACGTCAATTCGATAAGATATGTTAAACAAGATCCTATTTCATATTTAATTAAGATTACGTGAAGTTGAAAATAATTTTTTTTAATGATCTCAATTTACGATAAATGTTAACAATAAGTACAGTTTATAGATAAGCCGAGTTGTAGATTCATAATTTATGGTAAGAATTTTTTATTGTTATATATATATTTTTTAAAATAGAAACTTAAAAAAGTGTTTGCAATATATATATTTATATATAATATATATATCTATGAAACTTTTTTAAGATTTGGAGTTTCAATTTCTTTTTAAATAATGGAGAAATACAAATTAAATGAAGTTATTATTGTAAAAATAAAAGTGGGAAATTAAAATACCAATGTTTGGACTAGGATTGGTGGGTGCACCAGACCGAAGTAATAATGCAACAAACGGGCGACACACGAAAGCCCCTGTAGCAAGCTACTTTGATAGGCCTTCCCCATAAAAAAAATTAATTTAATATCATGTGGGCCAATGACCCACGTATCATATATTAAACGGATAAAAATAGATACTACACTTGATTTTAGCCAAAAGGCCGAGAAAGGTATGCTTAACTTTATCCATGCGCTTCGCTTTTATGGCAGATTGTGTGTTAAAAGCTTTGTCCACTCAAGCGATGTGGAAAAAAGGACTCTCTCTCCCTAGATTAACCCAATATAGAATTGAATTCAGCTTTTTAATGAAAAGCCTTAGTGCAAGTACTTCAAGGTCCACATCTCAAACGCCCGACAATCCCAACTCTTGCCGCTTTCGATTTTGTGCGTGAGAGACAGTGAGAAATATGTAACAAAGAACATATTGCTACAGGGACATCTTTGGTGGTTTTTCTTTAAAAAAATGAAAAACACTTGGTAAAAATTTACAAGAAATGTTTCATCAATTTGATAAGATATGTAAAAAACATCCGAATTCAAATTTAATTATAATTATATGAAGTTGAAAATAAAATGTTTTAATGATATCAATATGTGGTAAATGTTTACATTAAGTATAGTTTAAAGATATGTAGGGTAGCAGATTCGTAATTTATGGTAAATATTTTTTGTTGCTATATATATATTTTAAAATAGTAACTCTAAAAAGTGTTTGCAAAAGAGATATATATATATATTATTTATATATATATATATAAAACCTTTTTCAGATTTGGGGTTTAAAGTTCTTGTTCAATAACACAGAAATACAAATTAAATGAAGTTATTAATTAAAAAATAAAAGAGGGAAATTAAAATACCAATGTTTGGACTAGGATTGGTGGGTGCGCCAGGCCCATGTAATAGTGCAACACACGGGCAACGCATGAAGGGCCTTGTAGCAAGCTACTTTGAGGGGCCTTCCCCATAAAAAAATTAATTTAATATCATGTGGGCCAATGACCCACGTATCAGATATTAAACTGATAAGAACAGATACTACACTTGATCTTAGCCAAAAGGCCGAGAAAGGTATGCTTAACTTTATCCAAGCTCTTCACTTTTATAGCAGATTGTGTGTTAAAAGCTTTGTCCACTCAAGCGATGTGGGACAAAGGACTTTCTCCCCCTAGCTTAACCAATTGTAGAATTGAATTCTGCTTTTTAATGAGAAACCTTAGTGCAAGTACTTCAAGATCCACATCTCAAATGCCCAATAATCCCAACTCGTCTCTTTTGAATCTGTGCGTGAGAGACAGGGAGAGAAACAAGTAACAAAGAAGAACATATTGCTACAGGGACATCTTTGGTTGTTTTTCTATAAAAAAAATGAAAAACACTTGGTAAAAATTTACAAGAAATGTTTCATCAATTTTATAGGATACGTAAAAAAAATTTACAAGAAATGTTTCATCAATTTTATATCAATATGTGGTAAATGTTTACATTAAGTATAGTTTAAAGATAAGTGGGGCAGCAGATTCATAACTTATGGTAAATATTTTTTGTTGCTATATATATATATTTTAAAATAGTAACTCTAAAAAGTGTTTGCAAAAAATATATATATATATATATATATTTATATATATATGAAACCTTTTTTAGATCTGGGGTTTCAAGTTCTTTATCAATAACGCAGAAATTCAAATTAAATGAAGTTATTAACGAAAAAATAAAAGAGGGAAATTAAAATACCAATGTTTGGACTATGATTGGTTGGTGCGCCAGGCCCATGTAATAGTGCAAAACAAGGCGGCGCATGAAGGCCCCCACTAGCAAACTACTTAGATGGGCCTTTCCCATAAAAAAATTAATTTAATATCATGTGGGTCAGTGACCCATGTATCAGATATTAAACTGATAAGAACAGATACTACACTTGATCTTAGCCAAAAGGCCGAGAAAGGTATGCTTAACTTTATACTTGTGCTTCGCTTTTATAGCATATTGTGTGTTAAATGCTTTGTCCACTCATGCGATGTGGGACAAAGGACTCTATCTCCTTGGCTTAACCCAATGTAGAATTGAATTTAGCTTTGTAAGGAGAAGCCTTAGTGCAAGTACTTCAAGGCCCGCATCTCCAACACCCAATAGTACCAACTCTTGTCTCTTTTGATTTTGTGTGTGATAGACAGAAAGAGAAACAAATAACGTAGAGGAATATATACCAATCGTTACTTCTTTGGTGGTTTTTCTATAAAAAAAAATTAAAAACAATTGGAAAAAATTTCCAAGTATTGTTTTGTCAATTCGATAGGATATGTTAAACAAGATCCTATTTCATATTTAATCAAGATTACGTGAAGTTGAAAATAAATTTTTTTAATGATCTCAATTTACGGAAAATGTTTACAATAAGTACAGTTTAAAGATAAGCCGAGTAGTAGATTCATAATTTATGGTAAGAATTTTTTATTGTTATATATATTTTTTAAAATAGAAACTCAACAAAGTGTTTGCAATATATATATATATATATATATATATATATATATATATATATATATATATATATATATGAAACTTTTTTAAGATTTGGGGTTTCAATTTATTTTTAAATAACGAAGAAATACAAATTAAATGATGTTATTATTGTAAAAATAAAAGTGGGAAATTAAAATACCAATGTTTGGACTAGGATTGGTGGGTGTGCCAGGCCCATGTGATAGTGCAACTCATGGGCGACGCACAAAGGCCCCCTAGCAAGCTACTTTGATGGACCTTCCACATAAAAAAAAATAATTTAACATCATTTGGGTTAATGACCCACGTATTAGATATTAAACTGATAAGAACAGATACTACACTTGATCTTAGCCAAAAGGCCGAGAAAGGTATGCTTAACTTTATCCATGCACTTCGCTTTTATAGTAGATTGTGTGTTAAAAGATTTGTCCACTCAAGCGAGGTGGAAAAAAGGACTCTCTCTCCCTAGCTTAAGCCAATGTAGAATTGAATACAGCTTTTTAAGGGGAAGCCTTAGTACAAGTATGTCAAGGTCCACATCTCAAACGCCCAACAATCCCAACTCTCATCTCTTTTGATTTTGTGCATGAGAGACAGGGAGAAACAAGTAACAAAGAAGAACATATTGCTACAGGGACATCTTTGGTGGTTTTTCTATAAAAAAATGAAAAACACTTGGTAAGAGTTAACAAGAAATGTGTCATCAATTTGATAAGATATGCGAAAAAAATCCGATTTCAAATTTAATTTTAATTATGTGAAGTTGAAAATAATTTTTTTTTAATGATATCAATATGTGGTAAATGTTTACATTAAGTATAGTTTAAAGAAAAGTAGGGTAGCAAATTCGTAATTTATGGTAAATATTTTTTGTTGCTATATGTATATTTTAAAATAGTAACTCTAAAAAGTGTTTGCAAAATATATATATATATATATATATATATATATATGAAACCATTTTTAGATCTGGGGTTTCAAGTTCTTTTTCAATAACACAGAAATGCAAATTAAATAAAGTTATTAATGAAAAAAATAAAATAGGGAAATTAAAATACCAATGTTTGGACTAGGATTAGTGGGTGTGCCAGGCCCATATAATAGTGCAACACACGGGTGACGCGCGAAGGCCCCCGTAGCAAGCTACTTTGATGGACCTTCCCCATAAAAAAATTAATTTAATATCATGTGGGCCAATGACCCACGTATCAGATATTAAACTGATAAGAACAGATACTACACTTGATCTTAGCCAAAAGGCCGAGAAAGGTATGCTTAACTTTATCCATGCGCTTCGCTTTTATAGCAGATTGTGTGTTAAAAGCTTTGTCCACTCAAGCGATGTGGGACAAAGGACTCTCTCCCCCTAGTTTAAGCCAATACAAAATTGAATTCAGCTTTTTAATATGAAGGCTTAGTGCAAGTACTTCAAGGTCCACATCTCAAACGCCCAACAATCCTAGCTCTTATGTCTTTTGATTTTGTGTGTGAGAGATAGGGAGAAGCAGAGAAGAACATATTGCTACAGGGACATCTTTGGTGGTTTTTCTTTAAAAAAATGAAAAACACTTGGTAAAAATTTACAAGAAATGTTTCATCAATTTGATAAGATATGTAAAAAAAATCCGATTTCAAATTTAATTATAATTATGTGAAGTTGAAAATAAATTTTTTTAAAGATATCAATATGTGGTAATTGTTAACATTAAATATAGTTTAAAGATAAGTAGGGTAGTAGATTTGTAATTTATGACAAATATTTTTTGTTGCTATATATATATATTTTTAAATAGTAACTCTAAAAAGTGTTTGCAAAAGAGATATATATATATATATATATAACCTTTTTTAGATCTGGGGTTTAAAGTTCTTTTCCAATAATGCAGAAATACAAATTAAATGAAGTTATTAAAGAAAAAATAAAAGAGGGAAATTAAAATATCAATGTTTGGACTAGGATTAGTGGGTGCGCCAGGCCCATATAATAGTGCAACACACGAGCGACGCACGAAGGTCCCTGTAGCAAGCTACTTTGATGGGCCTTCCCTGTAAAAAAATTAATTTAATATCATGTTGGCCAATGACCCACGTATCAGATATTAAACAGATAAGAACAGATACTACACTTGATCTTAGCCAAAAGGCCGAGAAAGGTATGCTTAACTTTATCCATGCGCTTCGCTTTTATAGCAGATTGTGTGTTAAAAGCTTTGTCCACTCAAGCGATGTGGGACAAAGGACTCTCTCTCCCTAGCTTAAGCCAATGTAGAATTGAATTCAGCTTTTTAATATGAAGGCTTAGTGCAAGTACTTCAAGGTCCACATCTCAAACGCCCAACATTCCCAACAGTTCTACCTTTTGATTTTGTGCGTGAGAGATTGGGAGAAGCAAAGAAGAACATATTGCTACAGGGACATCTTTGGTGGTTTTTCTTTAAAAAAAATGAAAAACACTTGGTAAAAATTTACAAGAAATGTTTCATCAATTTGATAAGATATGTAAAAAAAATCCGATTTCAAATTTATTTATAATTATGTGAAGTTGAAAATAAATTTTTTAATGATATCAATATGTCGTATTTGTTTACAATAAATATAGTTTAAAGATAAGTAGGGTATCAGATTCGTAATTAATGGCAAACATTTTTTGTTGCTATATATATATATATATTTTAAAATAGTTTCTTTAAAAAGTGTTTGCAAAAGAGATATATATATATGTATATATAACCATTTTTAGATCTCGGGTTTAAAGTTCTTTTTCAATAATGCAGAAATACAAATTAAATGAAGTTATTAATGAAAAAATAAAAGAGGGAAATTAAAAAATCAATGTTTGGACTAGGATTAGTGGGTGCGCCAGGCCCATATAATAGTGCAACACACGGGCGACGCACGAAGGCCCCCGTAGCAAGCTACTTTGATGGGCCTTCCCCATAAAAAAATTAATTTAATATCATGTGGGCCAATGACCCACGTATCAGATATTAAACTGATAAGAACAGATACTACACTTGATCTTAGCCAAAAGGCCGAGAAAGGTATGCTTAACTTTATCCATGAGCTTCGCTTTTATAGCAGATTGTGTGTTAAAAGCTTTGTCCACTCAAGCGATGTGGGACAAAGGACTCTCTCTCCCTAGCTTAAGCCATTGGAGAATTGGATTCAGCTTTTTAATATGAAGGCATAGTGCAAGTACTTCAAGGTCCACATCTCAAACGCCCAACAATCCCCATTCTTGATTTTGTGCGTGAGAGATAAGGAGAAGCAAGTAACAAAGAAGAACATATTGCTAAAGGGACATCTTTGGTGGTTTTCCTTCAAAAAAAATAAAAAACACTTGGTAAAAATTTACAAGAAATGTTTCATCAAATTGATAAGATATATTAAAAAAAATCCGATTTCAAATTTAATTATAATTACGTGAAGTTGAATTTTTTTTTTTTAATGATATCAATATGTGGTAATTGTTTACATTAAATATAGTTTAAAGATAAGTAGGGTATCAGATTCATAATTTATGGAAAATATTTTTTGTTGCTATATATATATATTTTAAAATAGAAACTCTAAAGAGTGTTTGCAAAAGAGATATATATATATATATATATATATATAACCATTTTCAGATCTGGCGTTTAAAGTTCTTTTTCAATACTGCAGAAATACAAATTAAATGAAGTTATTAATGAGAAAATAAAAGAGAGAAATAAAAATATCAATGTTTGGACTAGGATTAGTGGGTGCGCCTGGCCCATATAATAGTGCAACACACGGGCAATGCATGAAGGCCCCCGTAGCAAGCTACTTTGATGGGCCTTCCCCATAAAAAAAATTAATTTAATATCATGTGGGCCAATGACCCACATATCAGATATTAAACTGATAAGAACAGATACTACACTTGATCTTAGCCAAAAGGCCGAGAAAGGTATGCTTAACTTTATCCACGTGCTTCGCTTTTATAGCAGATTGTGTGTTAAAAGCTTTGTCCACTCAAGCGATGTGGGACAAAGGACTCTCTCTCCCTAGTTTAAGCCAATGTAGAATTGAATTCAGCTTTTTAATATGAAGGCTTAGTGCAAGTACTTCAAAACGCCCAACAATCCCAACTCTTGTGTCTTTTGATTTTGTGCGTGAGAGATAAGGAGAAGCAAGTAACAAAGAAGATCATATTGCTACAAGGACATCTTTGGTGGTTTTTCTTTAAAAAAATGAAAAACACTTGGTAAAAATTTACAAGAAATGTTTCATCAATTTGATAAGATATGTAAAAAAAATCAGATTTCAAATTTAATTATAATTTTGTGAAGTTGAAAATAAATTTTTTTAATGATATCAATATGTGGTAATTGTTTACATTAAATATAGTTTAAAGATAAGTAGGGTATCAGATTCGTAATTTATGGTAAATATTTTTTGTTGCTATATATATATATTTTAAAATAGTAACTCTAAAAAGTCTTTGCAAAAGTGATATATATATATATATATATGTATATATAAAAACTTTTTCAGATCTGGGGTTTAAAGTTCTTTTTAAATAATGCAGAAATACAAATTAAATGAAGTTATTAATGAAAAAATAAAAGAGGGAAATTAAAATATAAATGTTTGGACTAGGATTAGTGGCTGCGCCAGGCCCATATAATAGTGCAACACACGAGCGACGCACCAAGGCCCCCGTAGCAAGCTACTTTGATGGGCCTTCCCCATAAAAAAATTAATTTAATATCATGTGGGCCAATAACCTACGTATCAGATATTAAACTGATAAGAACAGATACTACACTCGATCTTAGCCAAAAGGCCGAGAAAGGTATGTTTAACTTTATCCATGCGCTTCGCTTTTATAGCAGATTGTGTGTTAAATGCTTTGTCCACTCAAGCAATGTGGGACAAAGGACTCTCTCTCCCTAGCCTAAGCCAATGTAGAATTGAATTCAGCTTTTTAATATGAAGGCTTAGTGAAAGTACTTCAAGGTCCACATCTCAAACACCCAACAATCCCAACTCTTGTGTCTTTTGATTTTGTGCATGAGAGATAGGGAGAAGCAAGTAACAAAGAAGAACATATTGCTGCAGGGACATCTTTGGTGGTTTTTCTTCAAAAAAAATGAAAAACACTTGGTAAAAATTAACAAGAATTGTTTTATCAATTTGATAAGATATGTAAAAAAAAAAATCTGATTTCAAATTTAATTATAATTATGTGAAGTTGAAAATAAATTTTTTTAATGATATCAATATGTGGTAATTGTTTACATTAAATATAATTTAAAGATAAGTAGGGTATCAGATTCGTAATTTATGGTAAATATTTTTTGTTGCTATATATATATTTTAAAATAGTAACTCTAAAAAGTGTTTGCAAAAGAGATATATATATATATATATATATGTATATACAAAACCTTTTTCAGATCTGGGGTTTAAAGTTCTTTTTCAATAATGCAGAAATACAAATTAAATGAAGTTATTAATGAAAAAATAAAAGAGGGAAATTAAAATATCAATGTTTGGACTAGGATAAGTGGATGTGCCAGGCCCATATAATAGTGCAACACACGGGCGACGCACGAAGGCCCCCATAGCAAGCTACTTTGTTGGGCCTTCCCCATAAAAAAATTAATTTAATATCATGTGGGCCAATGACCCACGTATCAGATATTAAACTGATAAGAAGAGATACTACACTTGATCTTAGCCAAAAGGCCGAGAAAGGTATGCTTAACTTTATCCATGCGCTTCGCTTTTATAGTAGATTGTGTGTTAAAAGTTTTCTCCACTCAAGCGATGTGGGACAAAGGACTCTCCCTCCCTAGCTTAAACTATTGTAGAATTGAATTCAGCTTTTTCATATGAAGGCTTAGTGCAAGTACTTCAAGGTCCACATCTCAAATGCCCAACAATCCCAACTCTTGTGTCTTTTGATTTTGTGCGTGAGAGATAAGGAGAAGCAAGTAACAAAGAAGATCATGTTGCTACAGGGACATCTTTGGTGGTTTTTCTTTAAAAAAATGAAAAACACTTGGTAAAAATTTACAAGAAATGTTTCATCAAATTTGATAAGATATGTAAAAAAAAATCCGATTTCAAATTTAATTTTAATTATGTGAAGTTGAATTTTTTTTTTTAATGATATCAATATGTGGTAATTGTTTAAATTAAATATAGTTTAAAGATAAGTTGGGTATCAGATTCAAAATTTTTGGAAAATATTTTTTGTTGCTATATATATATTTTAAAATAGAAACTCTAAAAAGTGTTTGCAAAAGAGATTTATATATATATATATATATATATATATATATATATTTATATATATAACCTTTTTCAGATCTGGGGTTTAAAGTTCTTTTTCAATACTGCAGAAATACAAATTAAATGAAGTTATTAATGAAAAAATAAAAGAGAGAAATTAAAATATCAATGTTTGGAGTAGGATTAGTGGGTGCGCCAGGCCCATATAATAGTGCAACACACGGGCATCGCACGAAGGCCCCCGTAGTAAGCTACTTTGATGGGCCTTCCCCATAAAAAAAATTAATTTAATATCATGTGGGCCAATGACCCACGTATCAGATATTAAACTGATAAGATCAGATACTACACTTGATCTTAGCCAAAAGGCCGAGAAAGGTATCCTTAACTTTATCCATCTTTTTCGCTTTTATAGCAGATTGTTTGTTAAAAGCTTTGTCCACTCAAGTGATGTGGGACAAAGGACTTTCGCTCCCTAGCTTAAGCCAATGTAAAATTTAATTCAGCTTTTTAATATGAAGGCTTAGTGCAAGTACTTCAACGTCCACATCTCAAACGCCCAACAATCCCAACTCTTGTGTCTTTTGATTTTGTGCGTGAGAGATAAGGAGAAGCAAGTAACAAAGAAGATCATATTGCTACAGGGACATCTTTGGTGGTTTGTCTTTAAAAAAATGAAAAACACATGGTAAAAATTTACAAGAAATGTTTCATCAATTTGATAAGATATGTAAAAAAAAATCCGATTTCAAATTTAATTATAATTATGTGAAGTTGAAAATAAACTTTTTTAATGATATCAATATGTGGTAATTGTTTACATTAAATATAGTTTAAAGATAAGTAGGGTATCAGATTCGTAATTTATGGTAAATATTTTTTGTTGCTATATATATATTTTAAAATAGTAACTCTAAAAAGTCTTTGCAAAAGAGATATATATATATATATATGTATATATAAAACCTTTCTCAGATCTGGGGTTTAAAGTTCTTTTTCAATAATGCAGAAATACAAATTAAATGAAGTTATTAATGAAAAATTAAAAGAGGGAAATTAAAATATCAATGTTTGGACTAGGATTAGTGGGTGCGCTAGGCCCATATAATGGTGCAACACACGGGCGATGCACAAAGGCCCCCGTAGCAAGCTACTTTGATGGGCCTTCCCCAAAAAAAAAGTAATTTAATATCATGTGGGCCAATGACCCACGTATCAGATATTAAACTGATAAGAACAGATACTACACTTGATCTTAGCCAAAAGGCCGAGAAAGGTATGTTTAACTTTATCCATGCGCTTCGCTTTTATAGCAGATTGTGTGTTAAAAGCTTTGTCCACTCAAGCAATGTGGGACAAAGGACTCTCTCTCCCTAGCTTAAGCCAAGGTAGAATTGAATTCAGCTTTTTAAAATGAAGGCTTAGTGCAAGTACTTCAAGGTCCACATCTCAAACACCCAACAATCCCAACTCTTGTGTCTTATGATTTTGTGCGTGAGAGATAGGAAGAAGCAAGTAACAAAGAAGAACATATTGCTACAGGGACATCTTTGGTGGTTTTTTTTCAAAAAAAATGAAAAACACTTGGTAAAAATTTACAAGAAATGTTTCATCAATTTGATAAGATATGTAAAAAAAAATCTGATTTCAAATTTAATTATAATTAATGGAAGTTGAAAATAAATTTTTTTAATGATATTAATTTGTTGTAATTGTTTACATTAAATATAGTTTAAAGATAAGTAGGTTATCAGATTCGTAATTTATGGTAAATATTTTTTGTTGCTATATATATATATTTTAAAATAGTAACTCTAAAAAGTGTTTGGAAAAGATATATATATATATAGATATATATATATATATAACCTTTTTCAGATCTGGGGTTTAAAGTTCTTTTTCAATAATGCAGAAATACAAATTAGATGAAGCTATTAATGAAAAAATAAAAGACGGAAATTAAAATATCAATGTTTGGACTAGGATTAGCGGGCGCGCCAGGCCCATATAATAGTGCAACACACGGGCGACGAACGAAGGCCCCCGTAGCAAGCTACTTTGATGGGCCTTCCCCATAAAAAAATTAATTTAATATCTTGTGGGCCAATAACCCACGTATCAGATATTAAACTGATAAGAACAGATACTACACTTGATCTTAGCCAAAAGGCCGAGAAAGGTATGCTTAACTTTATCCATGCGCTTTGCTTTTATAGCAAATTGTGTGTTAAAAGCTTTGTCCACTCAAGTGATGTGGGACAAAGGAGTCTCCCTCCCTGGCTTAAGCCAATGTAGAATTGAATTCAGCTTTTTAATATGAAAGCTTAGTGCAAGTACTTCAAGGTCCACATCTCAAACGCCCAACATTCCCAACTCTTGCATCTTTTGATTTTGTGCGTGAGAGATAGGGAGAAGCAAGTAACAAAGAAGAACATATTGCTATAGGGATATCTTTGGTGGTTTTTCTTCAAAGAAAATGAAAAACACTTGGTAAAAATTTACAAGAAATGTTTCATCAAATTGATAAGATATGTAAAAAAAAATCCGATTTCAAATTTAATTATAATTATGTGAAGTTGAAAATAAATTTTTTTAAAGATATCAATATGTGGTAATTGTTAACATTAAATATAGTTTAAAGATAAGTAGGGTAGTAGATTTGTAATTTATGACAAATATTTTTTGTTGCTATATATATATATTTTTAAATAGTAACTCTAAAAAGTGTTTGCAAAAGAGATATATATATATATATATATATATATAACCTTTTTCAGATCTGGGGTTTAAAGTTCTTTTTCAATACTGCAGAAATACAAATTAAATGAAGTTATTAATGAAAAAATAAAAGAGAGAAATTAAAATATCAATGTTTGGACTAGGATTAGTGGGTGCGCCAGGCCCATATAATAGTGCAACACACGGGCAACGCACGAAGGCCCCCGTAGCAAGCTACTTTGTTGGGCCTTCCCCATAAAAAAATTAATTTAATATCATGTGGGCTAATGACCCACGTATCAGATATTAAACTGATAAGAACAGATACTACACTTGATCTTAGCCAAAAGGCCGAGAAAGGTATGCTTAACTTTATCCATGCGCTTCGTTTTTATAGCAGATTGTGTGTTAAAAGCTTTGTCCACTCAAGCGATGTGGGACAAAGGACTCTCTCTCCCTAGCTTAAGCCAATGTAGAATTAAATTCAGCTTTTTAATATGAAGGCTTAGTGCAAGTACTTCAAGGTCCACATCTCAAACACCCAACAATCCCAACTCTTGTGTCTTTTGATTTTGTGCGTGAGAGATAAGGAGAAGCAAGTAACAAAGAAGATCATATTGCTACAGGGACATCTTTGGTGGTTTTTCTTTAAAAAAATGAAAAATACATGGTAAAAATTAACAAGAAATGTTTGATCAATTTGATAAGATATGTAAAAAAAATCCGATTTCAAATTTAATTATAATTATGTGAAGTTGAAAATAAATTTTTTTAATGATATCAATATGTGGTAATTGTTTACATTAAATATAGTTTAACGATAAGTAGGGTATCAGATTTGTAATTTATGGTAAGTATTTTTTGTTGCTATATATATATATTTTAAAATAGTAACTCTAAAATGTGTTTGCAAAAGAGATATATTTATATATGTATATATAAAGCCTTTTTCAGATCTGGGGTTTAAAGTTCTTTTTCAATAATGCAGAAATACAAATTAAATGAAGTTATTAATGAAAAAATTAAAGAGAGAAATTAAAATATCAATGTTTGGACTAGGATTAGTGGGTGCGCTAGGCCCATATAATAGTGCAACACACGGGCGACGCACAAAGGCCCCCGCATCAAGCTACTTTGATGGGCCTTCCCCATAAAAAAATTAATTTAACATCATGTGGGCCAAAGAACCACGTATCAGATATTAAACTGATAAGAACAGATACTACACTTGATCTTAGCCAAAAGGCCGAGAAAGGTATGTTTAACTTTATCCATGTGCTTCGCTTTTATAGCAGATTGTATGTAAAAAGCTTTGTCCACTCAAGCGATGTGGGACAAAGGACTCTCTCTCCCTAGTTTAAGCCAATGTAGAATTGAATTCAGCTTTTTAATATGAAGGCTTAGTGCAAGTACTTCAAGGTCCACATCTCAAACGCCCAACAATCCCAACTCTTGTGTCTTTTGATTTTGTGCGTGAGAGATAAGGAGAAGCAAGTAACAAAGAAGAACATATTGCTATAGGGACATTTTTGGTGGTTTTTCTTCAAAAAAAAATGAAAAACACTTGGTAAAAATTTACAAGAAATGTTTCATCAATTTGATAAGATATGTAAAAAAGAAAATCGGATTTCAAATTTAATTATAATTATGTGAAGTTAAAAATAAATTTTTTTAATGATATCAATATGTGGTAATTGTTTACATTAAATATAATTTAAAGATAAGTAGGGTATCAGATTCGTAATTTATGGTAAATATTTTTTGTTGCTATATATATATATTTTAAAATAGTAACTCTAAAAATTGTTTGCAAAAGAGATATATATATATATATATATATATATATATATAACCTTTTTCAGATCTGGGGTTTAAAGTTCTTTTTCAATAATGCAGAAATACAAATTAAATGAAGTTATTAATGAAAAAATAAAAGAGGGAAATTAAAATATCAATGTGTGGACTAGGATTAGCAGGTGCGCCAGGCCCATATAATAGTGCAACACACGGGCGACGGACGAAGGCCCCCGTAGCAAACTACTTTGATGGGCCTTCCCCATAAAAAAATTAATTTAATATCATGTGGGCCAATGACCCACGTGTTAGATATTAAACTGATAAGAACAGATACTACACTTGATCTTAGCCAAAAGGCCGAGAAAGGTATGTTTAACTTTATCCATGCGCTTCGCTTTTATAGCAGATTGTGTGTTAAAAGCTTTGTCCACTCAAGCAATGTTGGACAAAGGACTCTCTCTCCCTAGCTTAAGCCAATGTAGAATTGAATTCAGCTTTTTAATATGAAGGCTAAGTGCAAGTACTTCAAGGTCCACATCTCAAACGCCCAACAATCCCAACTCTTGTGTCTTTTGATTTTGTGCGTGAGAGATAGGGAGAAGCAAGTAACAAGGAAGAACATATTGCTACGGGGACATCTTTGGTCGTTTTTCTTTAAAAAAATGAAAAACACTTGGTAAAAATTTACAAAAAATGTTTCATTAATTTGATAAGATATTAAAAAAAAATCGGATATAAAATTTAATTATAATTATGTGAAGTTGAAAATAAATTTTTTTAGTGATATCAATATGTGGTAATTGTTTACATTAAATATAGTTTAAAGATAAGTATGGTATCAGATTCGTAATTTATGGTAATTATTTTTTGTTTCTATATATATATTTTAAAATAGTAACTCTAAAAAGTGTTTGCAAAAGAGATATATATATATAAAACCTTTTTCAGATCTGGGATTTTAAGTTCTTTTTCAATAATGCAGAAATACAAATTAGATGAAGTTATTAATGAAAAAATAAAAGAGGGAAATTAAAATATCAATGTTTGGACTAGGATTAGTGGGTGCGCCAGGCCCATATAATAGTACAACACACGGGCGACACACGAAGGCCCCTGTAGCAAGCTACTTTGATGGGCCTTCCCCATAAAAAAAATTAATTTAATATCATGTGGGCCAATGACCCACGTATCAGATATTAAACTGATAAGAACAGATACTACACTTGATCTTAGCCAAAAGGCCGAGAAAGGTATGCTTAACTTTGTCCATGCGCTTCGCTTTTATGGCAGGTTGTGTGTTAAAAGCTTTGTCTACTCAAGCGATGTGGGACAAAGGACTCTCTCTCCCTAGCTTAACCCAATGTAGAATTGAATTCAGCTTTAAGGAGAAGCCTTAGCGCAAGTACTTCAAGGCCCACTTCTCCAACTCCCAATAGTTCCAGCTCTTGTCTCTTTTGATTTTGTGTGTGTGAGACGGAGAGAGAAACAAATAACAAAGAAAAGCATATACCTGCTGGGACATCTTTGGTGGTTTTTCCATAAAAACGTGAAAAACACTTGGTAAAAATTTACGAGAAATGTTTCGTCAATTTGATAAGATATGCTAAAAAAAATCCTTTTTCATATTTAATTATGATTTTGTGAAGATGAAAATAAATTTTTTTAGTGATATCGATTTAAGGTAAATACTTACAGCAAGTACAATTGAAATATAAGTAGAGTAGTAGATTAGTAATTTATGGTTAGTATTTTTTGTTGTTATATATATATATATATATTTAAATAGTTCCTATCTAAGGCTTTTGCAATATATATATTTTTATATATATACATATATATATATATGAAACTTTTTTCAGATCCGGGGTTTCTATTTTTTTTTTTTAAGTAATGGGGAAATGTAAACCAAATGAAGTTATTATTGAAAAAATAAAAGTGGAAAATTAAAATACTAATGTTTGGACTAGGATTGGTGGGTGCACCAGACCCAGTAATAGTGCAACACAAGGGCGACGCATGAAGGTCCCAATACCAAGCTACTTTGGTGGGCCTTCCCCATAAAAGAATTAATTTAATATCGTGTGGGTCAACGACCCATGTATCAGATATTTAACCGATAATAACAGATACTACACTTGATCTTAACCAAAAGGTCGAGAAAGCTATGCTTAACCTTGTCCATGGTTTCGCTTTTCTAGCAAATTATGTGTTAAATGCTTTGTCTACTCAAGCGATGTGGGACAAAGGACTCTCTCTCCCTGGATTGACCCAATATAAAATTTAATTCAACTTTAAGGAGAAGCCTTAGCGCAAGTACTTCAAGGCCCACATCTCCAACCCAACAGTCCTAACTTGTCTCTTTTGATTTCGTGTGTGAGAGACGCAGAGAGAAACAAATCACAAATAAAAACATATACCTACTGGGACATCTTTGGTGGTTTTTCTATAAAAAATTAAAAACACATGGTAAAAACTTATAGAAATGTTTCGTCAATTTGATAAGATATGTTAAAAAAATCCCATTTCATATTTAATTAAGATTTTGTTAAGTTGAAAATAAATTTTTTTAATGATATCAATTTATGGTAAATGTTTATAATAAGTACAGTTTAAAGATAGGTAGAGTAGTAGTTTTGTAATTTATAGTAAGTATTTTTTGTTGTTATATATATATATATATATATATATATAATTAAATAGTTGCTATCTAAAGCTTTTGCAAAATACAAATATATGAAGCTTTTTTTAGATCCGGGTTTCAATTTTCTTTTTTTTTTTAAAATAATCGAGAAATACAAACTAATTGAAGTTATTATTGTAAAAATAAAAGGAAGAAACTAAAATACAAATGTTTGGACTAGATGGGTGGGAGCGTTAGGTCCATGTAATAGCGCAACACAAGGGTGACACATAAAGGCCCCCAACAACAAGCAACTTTGATGGGCCTTTCCCATCAAAAAATTAACTTAATATCAAGTGGGCCAATGAGTCACGTATCAAATATTAAACAGATATTAAACTAATAAAAACAAGTACTACGCTTGATCTTAGCTAAAAGGCTGAGAAATGTATGCTTAACCTCATCCATCGTTTCGCTTTTATAGCAGATTGTGTTAAACTCTTTGCCCACTCAAGCGATGTGGGACAAATGTCTCCCTTTCTCCCTTACTTGACCCAATATAGAATTGAATTCAGCTTTAAGGAGAAGCCTTCGTCCAAGTACTTCAAGGCCCACCACTCCAACAACCAACTATATCAATTCTTGTCTCTTTTGATTTTGTGTGTGAGAGATGGAGAGAGAAACATGAATCAAAAATAAAATAAACAAAAAAACCTTAAGCAAAACTTTGAATTTCTTGATGGCCAATATCAATTCAAACAAATAACGAAGAAAAACATATATCTACCGGGGCATCTTTGGTGATTTATTTATAAAAAATGAAAGACACTTAGTAAAAATCTACAAGAAATGTTTCGTCAATTATATACATTTGATCTTAGCCAAAAGGCTGAGAAAGGTATGCTTAACCTCATCCTAGCATGTCACTTCTATAGCAGACTGTGTTAAACTCTTTACAATGGACTTCTCTTTCCCTGGCTTGACCCAGTATAGAATTGAATTCAGCTTTAAGGAGAAGTCTTAGTCTAACTACTTCAAGTACCACATCTCCAACACCCAACAGTTCCAACTTTTGTCTTGATTTTGTGTGTGAGAGACAGAGAGAGAAGCGTGAATCCAAAAAAGAAAAAGAAAAAACCTTGAGCAAAACTTTGAATTTCTTATTGCCCTATACCAATACAAACAAATAACAAAGAAAAACATATGCCTACCGGAACGGGGCCTTACTTATTCAGGGGGATGAAAGCCAAAGAAAGGGATCAGGGGGCTTTATGATCGGAGAAAGGGGAGGGGCGTGGTTGGTGTGTCACTGGATCGGTGGGGGAACCCGTAGGAAGGGGACGAGCCACCGAATTCACATGAAATGATCTTCCAGTTTTAGGAGAAATCGCAAAACTCCGTTTCCGTCGAGAATTGAAAGGAGTTTTCCTTGGTGCTTTTTCTATAAAAAAATGAAAAACATTTAGTAAAAATTTACAAGAAATGTTTTGTCAATTTGATAGGATATGTTAAAAAAATCCAACTTCATGTTTAATTAAGATTATGTGAAGTTGAAAAGAAATTTTTTTAATGATATCGATTGTGGTAAGTTTACAGTTAATATAGTTTAAAGATAGGTAAGCAGTAGATTGGTAATTTATGGTATGTATTTTTTGTTGTTATATATATATTTTTAAATAATTACTCTCAAAAGTGTTTGCAATATATATATATATATATGATTTTTTTTTTTTAGATTTGGACTTTCAATTTTTTTTTTTCAAAAACGGAGAAATACAAAATAAATGAAGTTATTATTGAAAAATAAAAAAAGGGAAATTAATATACCAAGGTTTGGACTAGGATTGTTGGGTGCGCGAAGCCCAAGTAATAGTGCAACACAAGGACGACACATGAAGGCCACAATAGCAAGCTACTTTTGTCACGCCCCGACACGTGGGTCCGAGTATACGATAACCATCGCGTGATCTAAAAGTTTGTATAGTCATAGTATCCAGTCCAAGTCCTGCAAGGATATAAAAATAAAATTTCCAAGATTAAGAAATCTAACATATCAAATATTTAATATTTCAAAACATAGGTTTCAACTTTAGAAAAATGTATCTAAAATGTGCTATATAAAGAGTTTTAAAATATAATTTCCAAAACATAAATTTCAATTTCCAAAATACCCTCCAATAGGTCTATTTATAAGCCTCAAAATCATCATCAAAGAAGGACCAATACCAATAGTCGATCCAGGGCAACCCTCTCCTCAGCTGGATTTATCTAGCGGTGAAGTAACTTCTATCTCTACACTTCTTCTAAAAAAAAAGATAAAAATAGAGGGGTGAGTATAAAATATTCAATGAGTAGAGTGCAATGATATATTGAACATGGATGAGGGGTGAATGTGGTTGTGCTAAAAGAAAATGTTAAATTTATCCAAAATGCAATACTAAAAGTCATTCACAGAAAGTAAGTTTAAAACAAATTTCCTACGACTCATATGTCCCAATCAATTAGAAATTTGGTTTTCCTTTCAATTTCCTTCGGGTTTGCGAAAACCATATTTCTACCAATAGTAATTGGTAGAATCTGTAAAGAGATTTTTCAGAATTTTCATAAAATATTCCCTATCCTTGACGCTGGCTCGGAGTTCTATAGGGTGCCACCACGTTATTACAGGAATAATTTGGGGAGACTCTCCATCCTGCCTATCACTAAGCAAAATTTTTAACTCAGTTGTTACCACGCTGCCCCAATGGCCCCAGTCCGTGGAAGACTTAGACTATAGTCATTTATTTTTAAGTATGTATCATGTTACAAAATTCATTTCATAATTCAATATGACAACCATTCACAAGGAAATGAAATTTCACAATTTATAATCACCATTCAATTGTAACATGATGCAAAACAGTTCAAAAATTAATAATAGAGTCATGGATTAATCAAATTATTTAGGTCAGGCACACCGCAATCAAAAAAACATTGCAAATCCCCTTTTAAAATTTCTTTTAAAAATTTGTTTCACAAATCAAAATTAAAACGATTTTTATCATTCATGTTCAACATAACCATCCACTCATAGTGTTAGAGAGGGTGGTCACTCCCAGATTTGATCCACAACAAGGATCTGGCCTTGATCAGTCTTGTCTAGCCCTTAATGAATATCACCAAGTAGCCAAAATCTTCATTATTTATCATTCCACATCAACCCATAACCTTAACATTCAAAACCTAATTTTTCTCTCACTTATGGTGACTTAAAATCCTCTAAATCTAAGTGGATAGGTAGCTAAACAAATTAAAACTTAGGGTTAGAAATATTATAATATCTTATTTTGTCTTCAAAAAGATTTGTCCAGTTTGGGTTACATCAAAATTTTGATTTTTCCTTTTTTTGTGACAACTCTAAATCTTTAAACCCTTTCAAAATAAAACCTAAAATCTAATTTTTTGGGGGAGTTGGATGAGTAGTCTAGACCTTTGATCTTGAGTTTTGGTGGTAGACCAATTGGATTTTAGTTTGGGAGAAGAGAGAAGAATGGTCTAGAGAGAGAGATGAAATCTTGGGTCTCTTGGGTTTTGGAGTCTCATCTCCATTTTTATTTGCAAACTCATTTCCATTATTTTCTTAGTTGTTCTCTTTCAATTCTAAATTGCACAAATGCCCAATAGGTTCTCTTAGGTTATTGGGAGGTCAACTCTATGAACTTAAACACTTGAAACTTTGTTTTGTTGAGAAAAATGTGATTGGTAACGAGCAAGGAGAGTTGGAATAGAAATTAGAATTTATGAAAATAAATTAGGGATAATAGAAATATGGAATGTTTAAAATTATAGAATATAGTATAAATTGTGTATAATATAATTAAAGACTTTAAGTGGCTTAGTGGTGAAGGGATTTTTTGGAGGCTTGGAGGTCCATGGTTTAATTCAAGCACAATTTCACCATGGGAAAAGGCAAGTGTTCCAACACAATACGAACGAATAGAGAAGTAAATAGGAAGAAAGTGCCATTCATATTTGTTATACCAGGGAGTTCTACCGAGGAGTCCCACAATGGTTGTACTGAGGAGCTACAAAATGGATACATTGAGAAGGTATATAGAAATTGTAAAATAATAGGTGTACCAATAGGTATCCATTTGTAGAGCAACGGATGTTTACTCAGTAAATAGATACCGAGAGATGATTGGGAAAATTATACTGAGAGGTAATAATCATTACCACCAACTGGGAAACTGAGATTGGAGAAACAATCCACCAGATGAAAGCTCTACTAAGCAAGTCAATTTCTCACAGAGAGATCAAACTTTGCCGAGCACCGAGCACTTTGGTAAATGAGAACTCTAGTGATCGGGAATTTAAAAATTGAGAATCTATTGACTAAATACTAAAGGAGTCCTGCACAGCCCAATGGATATAATTCACATTTATATCTAAATTAATTATTCTCTCACATTCTTACAAAGTATAAAAATTTTAAAATAGTCCGATTAGATTTAACATCATAATCCAAATTTATCTGGTTTTACAACTCCTATCCCCTACAAGAAAATTTTGTTCTCAAAATTTCATTACATGATTATTCTTTAAATAGCTCAGGATATTGCTTCCTCATCCTCTCCTCAGATTCCCAAGTCATCTCCTCAACATGGTTGTTCTTTCATAGGATTTTAACAATAGGGATCTGCTTATTTCTTAACCTCTTAACTTGCTTCTCTAGGATAGTTACCGATTGGACTCCAAAGTTCAGGTCTTCTTTTAACTCAACTGGAGAAGCTTCAAGAACATGGGAGGGATCTGGCAAGTACTTCTTCCACGTTGAGACATGGAAAACATTATGAATATTTGTTAACTCTGGGGATAGTTCTAACTGATAAGCTACATTTCCAATCTTCTCTATGATTTGGAAAGGGCCAATATAACAAGGATTTAAATTTTCCCATCTCTGGAATCGAATTACACCTTTGCAAATAGATTTTTTCAAAAACACCGTATCCCCTACTTTATCGTTGTCTTTGTGGTCTTAATCTATGAAACTGCGTTTGTCCCCTTTTGCTTGAAAAATCATCGGAAGGGATTATGGAATCATGCCACTATGAAGAGTTGGTATTAGACTCTTTATTGCAACATTCTCAATGATTTCGGCAGCATTGGTTGAGAACAAGAGAAGGAACTCATTATTTGAGTTGAACAAAATGCTATCAATCTTTTGGATTGCACCTCAATTTCTCATATTTAGTCTGTCAGAGATATTCACTACTGTGGGACTCAGAGAGTTCTACAAATAGTCATTAGAGGGGATGCAATCTTTTCTAACTACATTGATTCACCACTTATACTCATTTGGGTTATATTTGAGCACACTATTAGTGTCCCAGTGAACAAAATTACCTCAACTTCTAATGGTGAGGGGTGGTTATGTGACAACGACCTCAGTAAAGATTGGCTAGACCACTTTTACTGGTTGCTTGCAGTACTTGGCCTTGTCAACTAATTTTTTTTTTTAATTATAACTATCTCTTTTGGTCCAAATGGTATCCTTATAACCTTTCTTTATCACCTACTCCAACACATGATTCTCATGGGTAGGACTTGGAAAGCCAGAGTGCGTCAAAGATTATTGGAGCTGACAATATTATACCATGAAAACTAGTCCTACTAATGTTGTCCCCTTTTTTTGTCTCTTCACCTTCTCTTGACTATTACATTACAAAAGTATACTCTTAAGTCGAATATTGATATAGCCTTTAGATCCACTAAGTACACTACTAAGCTTATAAGTTTAATGTTTTCCTTTTTCCTTCTTTTGTTACCTTCCTTTTTAATATATATATATATATATTGACTTTGTAAGGTGGGCATTTGTTAAAATCCCCAGGGTGTTTAAGTTGATTCCACAGATCAATAAGGAGGTTGGGTCTCAACCTCTAAATACTAGATTCAATGAAATCCTATTTGCTTTCTCCAATCACCATTTATAATTGCAGGGAGATCTCCTTCATGATTTCTATCTTTATGCTTGCTAAAGGGACTTCCCCATGGTACCCCACAACCAGCAATCTTATCAAGAATGTTTGACCCAATCTAGCTACATGAAATAGAATTCTAAATGACCTTTGCAACATTTAAGCCTATTTGATTTGAAATTCAGACCTACAACTGTGAACAGTTTGCCCAATGTTCATCATGATGTTCATTTTAGTTGGTTAAGCTTCTGTTTCAGGAGTAAATCCCTTAATAGGATCCTTTTTTTTTTTAACTCCATGATTAGGGTCAACATTTATACCTCATCTTTATGAAAATGATAACTTCCATGCTCCTATATTATTCATTACCTCTGAACTCCTTTACCTTTAAAGAAAAACATCAAAATTCCAAATAAATAGTAAAGTGAATTCTTCCAAAAGAAAGATGACGAACTAATTATTTTACATGCGATATTACGAAAAGTTTTCCTAGCTGATTAGAGATCCTAATTAGTCTAGGAGGCTACAGAATTGTTACCTAATCATTTAGCAAGGTAATCTACCTGACCCGAAACATTCCAACATCGGTTGCTAACCTTATCCAGTGCCGGAAACTCTCTATTTCGCACCACTATACTTCATTCTCCAAAAATGTTTATCATACCTAATAGTATAAGTCATCAAACAATTAGTAATCCATAAAACACAAGCCTCCTATATATATATAACTCCTCAAATCGTTTTATACAACATACAATTATAAACATATCAAATATTATCCCACAATAGAGATCTATACCACTATGATTACAGTGACCATGTTAATCATGTACGTGTGCAAGACCTTTAAAATTCAATGATTCTAGGACTAAAGACCATAAACAAACTACATTATCCACACAAGATTCGCCGAACAACTTTTCGGCCTATAGATGTCCTCGGTTACTACTGAACATCACCCAGCGAGTGTTACTCAATGTAATTCTTTTGGATCACAACCTATAAACATTACTCATTTAATATCATACCTAAAGATACACCCTGATCCATTAACTCTAATGACAGCAAATCAATATTGCAATTGCACTCCTAGAAGTTCACAATGCAATCTTTATAAATCTCGATAACCATAACTTTACTCTTAGCTACATGTTAAATACTAATGTAATGAATGAATATACGGTACTTAGATCAATTAAAACCTACACATCATAAGAAAATGACTTCATCCCACTTGTAACCTCATTAGGTGAAGTATGAACCTTATGAACAATAATTACATGGATTCTAGCCTCACCTCTTAGGTTTGGTGGCATACCTCAAATCTGTCTCTCTTTTCGCTATGGTGGTACAGATGGTCTAGGTGGCATTGGCTTTGGTGGAACTTAGGTCTAAGTAGTGTAACACATAGTAAAGGGATAGATGGTGGCTGTATGGGCCTAAGGGGGTAACACGAGACAGAGGGCCCAAATGAAAACATGTAAAAAAGAAGTCTTATCCCTCCATTGCAAAATCCTGTACGGATATTCTAACAACGAGGATATAATAGCCTCTTACCAGAGATTCCACATTGCTCATACTGCTTCTTCTTTTTCCTATTTCTTCTTTTATTGGAAGCTTGAATATCTATTGGTCTTCTCCCTCATGACATATCTTACTTGTCCCTTGCAACAAATTCCAAAATTTTTGTATTATTTTCTAAATCTTAGAGGTGGTAAGGAGTTGAGTTATTAAATACTTTTGGAAAAAGGATAGTAATCATTCCTTGAATCTCTTTGCTCTATTTTCATCTATATTAACTATTTATTGAGCATAAACCTATAGTTGGGCAAAGTGCTCTCATACTCACTAATATCCTAACCACTTTATTTCAAGTCCATAAACTTAGATATCTCTTGAACTCTAATATAGATAGGTAATACCTCTTATGGTAGATCTAAGTAAAAATCATCCCAAGAAACATCCTGAATGTTACTTTCATATCAGAGTCTCTCAACTCTAAATCCCACCAATCATAGGTAATATCCTTCAGATGACAAGTGGCAAGTCTAACCTTGTACCCCTTTATGACTATGAACTTATAGAAAAGTCTTGACAACTCAACAATGAAATACTCTATAGCCATGGGGATCATTTCTCCCCTAAAAGGTCATCGACTCTATTTTCCTTCACTCAGTTATCAATTTCTAGAATCGACAGTTCTCTCGGGATACACATTTGCTTCATGTATCCCCATACCCATCTGTATGCTTTGTGGCTCTCTATTATTCATATAATTTGGTCAAATTTGGCTAAGAACTAACTATTGGAGCTAACGACACTAGTAGCCTAAGTAATTAGAGAAACATTCATAGTCTCACGTTGAGTCATTAGCTAAGACAATCTCATCTAGCTATCATTACACACACACACACACACACACATATCACATGACATAGTGCCAACTATGGCCATCAAACAATCTAAAGCTTAGTAAAAATCTAGTCCATGTGGAATCTGAATATAAGGGGTTTAGGGCTGAGGCTCTTGTCTCTATTTATCATCTCTCTATTCTCTCCCAAAAGTTATCCAATAAGTATCTTGCTTTTAACTATATCATATGCTGATAACTTGATGAATGTACTTATACCTAGATGTGACTCTGCTTTAAAGGACCCATAGGAGGCTTTTTTTTTTTGAATTTTTCCAAAGCATTTATAGTCATCAAAACCTTTTTTTAGAAAGAATAAAACATTTGAAAATATTTCAAAATGTTAAAAATATTTAGAAACTAAAACCTTAGCTTTGATACAAATATAATTGTCAAATCCCGACCCATGGGTCCGAACATGCGACAATCGCCGCGGGATTTAGAAGTATATGCAGCCACCAACACACACCCCAAGATCCCGCATGACTATGAAAATACCTTTTCCAAGATTAAGAAATCCAATACACCAAATATTTATTTCAAAACATAGATTTCAACTTTAAAAAAATATATGTAAAATATACTATATGAAAAGTTTCAAAATATGGTTTCTAAAACGTAAATTTCAACTTCCAAAATGCCCTATGATGGGTCCATCTACATGCCTCAAAATCCTCATCAAAGAAGGACCAACACCAATAGTCGGTCTAGGGAAGCCCTCTCCTCGGCTGGATCTATTTAGTGGTGAAGTAACTTTTATCTCTACATTTTCTCTAAAAAAAGATAAAAATAGAGGGATGAGTATAAAATACTCAGTACATGGAGTGCAATGACATGCTGAATATGGATGAGGGGTGAGGGGGTTGTACTAAAAGAATATATCAAATTTATTCAAAATGCAATACTAAAAATTCTTTGCATAAAGTAAGTTTAAAACAAATTTTCCATGATTCATATGTCCTAATCAATTAGACAATTTGATTTTCCTTTCAATTTTCTTGGAGTTTGCCAAAACCATATTTCTACCAATGGTTGTTGGTAAAATCAGCTAAGGGATTTTCATAAAATATTCCCCATCCTTGGCGTTGGCCCGGAGTTCTACAGGATGCCACCAAATTATCACAGGAACAACTTGGGAAAGCTCCCCATCCTGTCTACCACCAAACCAAATTTTTAACTCAGCCTTTACAATGCCATCCCAATGGTGTAAGTTTGTGGAAGATTTTGAATATAGTCATTTATTTCTAACCATGCACCATGTTACAAAATTCATTTCATAATTCAATATGACAACCGTTCACAAGGAAATGAGATTTCACAATTCACAATCACTTTTCAATTGTAACATGATACAAAATAGTTTAAAAATCAATGATAGAGTCATGGATTAATAAAATTGTTTAGGTCAGCTTACCACAATCACAAAAACATTGCAAATCCTCTTTTAAAATTCCTTTTAAAAATTTGTTTCACAAATCAAAACTAAAACCATTTTTATCATTCATGCTCAACATAACCATCCACTCACAGTGTTAGGGAGCGTGGTCACTCCCGGATTTGATCCAAAACAAGGATTTGGCCTTGATCAGTCTTGTCCAACCCCAAATGAATATCACCAAGTAACCAAAATATTCATTATTTATCATTCCACATCAACCCATAACCTTAACATTCAAAACCTCATTTTTCTTTCACTTACGATGACTGAAAATACTCCAAATTCAAGTGGACAGGTAGTTAAATGAATTAAAACTTGGGTTAGAAAGATTTGAATACCTTGATTTCATCTCCAAAAAGATCTGTCTAGTTTGGGTTACATCAAACCCTTGATTTTTCCTTTTTTGTGACAACTCCAAATCTTTAAACCCTTCCAAAATCAAAGCCAAAATCCATTTTTTTTGGGGAGTTGGCTGAGTAGTCTAGACCTTTGATCTTGAGTTTTGGTGATAGACCGATTGGATTTAGGTTTGGGAGAAGAGAGAAGATGGACTAGAGAGAGATGAAATCTTGAGTCTCGTGGGTTCTGGAGTCTCATCTCCACTTTTATTTGCAAAGTCATTTCCATTATTTGCTTAGTTGGTCTCTTTCAATTTTAAATTGCACAAATGTCCAATAGGTACTCTTGCGTTATTGATAAGGTCAACTCTATGAACTTAAACACTTGAAATGCTGTTTCATTGAGAAAAATGTGATCGGTAACGAGTAAGGGGAGTTGGAATAGAAATTAGAATTTGTGAAAATAAATTAGAGATAATAGAAATATGGAATGTTAAAAAATATAAAATATAATATAAATTGTGCATAATATAGTTAAAGATTTTAAGTGGCTTAGTGGTGGAGAGATTTTTTGGAGGCTTGGGGGTCCATGGTTTGTCCATGGTTCAATTCCCAACTGAGAAGCACAATTTCACAATGGGAAAAGGCATGTTCCAACACAATACAAATGGCCAGAGGAGTTAATTGGAAGAAACTCAGAGGTAGCAAACATCGACCACCTACTCAAAAACCAAAATTGGAGAAACAATCCACCAGATTAAATCTCTATCAAGTAAGTCAATTTCTCATAGAGAGATCAAATTCTACTGAGTACTCTAGTAAATGAAAACTCTAGTGATCGGGAGTTTAAAAATTGAGAATCTATTGACCAAATATCTAAAAGAGTTCTATACAGCCCAAAAGACATAATTCACATTTTTATATAAATTAATTATTCTCTCATATTCTCACAAGGTATAAAAGTTTTCAAATAGTCCGGTTATAGAAAACATCACAATTCGGATTTGTTCGGTGTTACAATTCTAATGGGCCTTCTCTATAAAAAATTTATTTAATATCATGTGGGGCAATGATCCACGTACCAGATAAGATAAGAATAGATACTATACTTGATCTTAGCCAAAAGATCGAGAAAGGTATACTTAACCTCATCGACACGTTTCGCTTCTATAGTAGATTGTGTGTTAAACTCTTTGTCCACTTCCACTCAAGCAATGTGGAACAAAGGACGCTCTCCTAATAGAGAATCAAATTCAGCTTTAGGAAGAAGTCTTAGTCCAAGTGTTTCGTCCCAAAGGGGACATCCTAATAGTCACAACTCTTGTTTCTTTTGATTTTGTGTGTGAGAGATGGAGAGAGAAACATGTATCCCAAAAAAAAAAAAAAATCTTGAGCAAAACTTTGAATTGCTTGATGCCCAGTATCAATACCAACAAATAATGAAGAAAAACATACAGCTACCGGGGCATCTTTGGTGGTTTTTCTATAAAAAAATAAAAAACACTTAGCAAAAATTTACAAGAAATGTTTCGTTAATTTGATAAGATATGCTAAAAAAATCCAATTTCATATTTAATTAAGATCATGTGAAGTTGAAAATAAATTTTTTTAACGATATCATTTTGTGATAAATGTTTGGAGGAAGTATAGTTTAAAAATAAATAGAGTAGTAGATTAGAAATTTATGATAAGCATTTTTTGTTATTATATTTTTTTTTAAATAGTTACTCTCAAAAGCTTTTGTAAAAAATATATTTGAAACTTTTTTCAGTTCTGGGATTTCATTTTTCATTTCAATAATGGAGAAATACAAATTAAATGAAATTATTACTGAAAAAATAAAAAAGGGAAATTAATATACCAATGTCTGGACTATGATTGCCACTTTCTCGTCAATTACATTATTCAAGGGCAGAATTGCCACATGCTCATCACCTCCATCATTAGTCATCTCATGGAGCTCGAATTCAAAGACGAAAGAATTCGCAAATGTAACTCTTGTGATCCCATCGCACTCTACCATGCACCTGTTGACAAGTTCATTCCTCAGGTCTCTCTCTCTGTCTCTACCTCTCTGTCTGTTTGTCTGTCTCTCCTCATTGTTCCTTAATCCATTGTAGGACAAACTAGATATAAAGAGGACACTGGAGGAAGAGGCCAGGAAGCATCAATGGCTTATATTATGGCTTGATTGTGACCAGGAAGGTGAAATCATTGCATTTGAAGTTGTAGAAGTTTGTAAAAAGGTTAACAATAATCTTGCTTCAAAGAGGGCTTGTTTTTGTGCATTGACTGATAGGTTGGAAAATGTTTCTTTCTGTGCCCTATTGGATGATTTTCTCTAGACTTAGTTCTCATACTTTTCAATTTGAGAAATTTCTAGTGAAATTCATTATGTGGTGCAAAATTTTAATGACCCAAATAGACGCAAGGCTGATGCAGTCGATGGTAGGCAAGTCAGTGCATTCTATTGCAACCTTGGTCTTCTAATTTTGTCTTGTTATGGAAGTATTACTGTCTATTTGTAATTTGGTTCGTGAGTCATTTTACAAGAGATAGATCTTTGTATTGGTGCCTCCTTTACTAGGTTTCAAACTATGTTGTTGAGGGACAAATTGTTATTGATGTTAGCACAGATGAAAGAAACCTTGTTCTGAGTTATGGTCCTTACAAGGTATGTGCAACTTTCAACTTTAGAGTTGCTTATACATTGGGTAGGTTAATTGCTTTAAAGGGTAAGCCAAGTGTTGTTTGCAGTTGCCAACACTTGCTTTGTTGTGGAACGATATTTGGAGATTCGGTCACATGAACCTGAGAAATTTTTTAACAATCAACTGTTCTCACAATTATGAACAAGGCACTGCTACTTTCTGTTGGATGAAAATTATTGTGGCTTTTGTGGATTTGATTTCTCCTTTTCTGCCTAAGTGGCCTACCTTACAATTTATGGTATAATGTTCAGCAGGCGTGGACATATGTTTGATTATTCTTATACAGTAACACTTTACAAGATGTGTTTTCAGGGACCCGTTGCAACCATGAGTCATCTGAATAGAGACATTCATGTTTGGCATGTGTGATCTCTCTGAAATTATGGATCTGGTCTAACTAAGATCTGTTCGATCTTCAGGTTACCAAAGTTCAACAACCCCAGATGGAGAAAAGACCCCCACATCCTCTGAATACAATTGAATTGGAAAAACGTGCTTCACTGTACTTCCGAATGAGTTCTGAACAAACCATGAAGGTGATTTTTTTGGAGCACATTATATTACCGGATTTCTGCATCTTCCTATTAGTTTCCTTCAAAAAAATTATAGACACGATGTGATATCTTATTCTTCTCCTTTTAACATATATTATCAAATCATATGGCTCATCATTTATGAGGAGGAAAAAAACAAAAAGATACTGTGTAGTATCTTTTCATGTACTATTCTCCAAAACATTGTGAACCTCCTAAAAGAATGAGAATATTAAATCTTCATAGAGTTGGTGGCATGTTGAAATAAACATGCTCTCAGATGAACTCATAGGCCATCATTGAATTTAACATAAGAGTCATTGTCGTGTTTACATGGTTTTGTACTTCGAGCATACATTATCGTGTGTGTATAAGCAATAACCTTTTCCAAAGGGATATAACTTTTTCGTTATTTAGCTATTTCCAATTAGCTCAAGCCGGCTATTTTTTTTTCATATGTCAATTATTATATATGTAATGCAACTTCTCCAAATCAGTGACATGTTGATTTCTCTCAAACTCTTTCCTTCCTCTCTGTTTCCTCTCCTTTGTATCATGTTCATAACATGGTATCTGAGCATTTGATTCAACATAGAAATTAGTTCAAGACACTTGCTTTCAACGAAAAAAAGGAGAAAAGAAGAGAACAAAAAGTTTATTTCATGGAGAAGACACCATGGATGTCCTTGAAAATAACTAATCCATTGTAATCCAAGCTTCAAAAGAAGGTCAAAGGTAGACTTCAAACAATGTTGTGATTCACAGTCGTTGTCATGCTCCAACCCACAGACTCGAACACATGACAACCGTCACGTGATCTAGGAGTTCATGCACTCACCAACACGCGCCCCCAAGATCCCGTAAGGCTATAAAATTTTCATTTCTAAACTTAAAGAAATCCAACACATCATTTATTTAACGCTTCAAAACATAAGTTTTGACTTTAGTAAAATATACGTAAAATATGGTACATGAAGATTTTCAAAATAAGATTCTCAAAAATATAAGTTTTTAACTTCCAAATTGCCCTACGATGGGTTCATCTACATATCTCAAAATCCACAATTAGGAATGACCAATACCAACAGTTGGTCCCGAGCAGCTTTCTCCTTGACTAGATCTAGCTAACAGTGGCGCTGTTTTTATACTACACTTCCTCTGAAAAAGAATAAAAATGAGGGGATGAGTAAAATACTCGATGAGTGAAGTGAAATGGCATGGTTGTGATAGTAAATGAGTGATAAGTATGAAAATGTCAAAATCATAATTTCAAATAATTCATCAATTTATAGGTAGTTTCACATAATCCAGATAATTTAGAAAGGTAGATACATTCACAAGTTTCATGCTTTCTAAAGATCATGAGGTCTCTTTAAAACAGCTCTTCCACCGAAAGTTTAGCCAAATCAGGGTGGAAGCCCACCAAGAGGTTTTCAATCTATTTGTTACATAACACCACTTCTCTCTTTTTTTGGCGTTGACTCGTATCTCACCGGTACTATAATCTAATAGTACGATGTGAGCATAGGAGGTTGGGTCTACCTCCCTTGCTAATAAACCCACAAGCACGTCACCCTGTCGGGTCATTCTGTGGAGGGAATGACTATAGTTATTTATCATCTCATGTTCCATCATTCCACAAATATTCAAATCTTATCCAATATACCATGAGTTTAACAAATGGTTACCAAACCATATCATAAAATTCATAAATACACTTCCCAATAACAAATGACATATATTCATTTACAAATGCAGTGGATACATATATTTTTTAACTCCCGTTTTAGGACATCCGACAATCATAAGTCACATATAAAATCCATTTAAAAATCATATTTAAAAATCAACGGTCCGTCCACTTACAGTGTATGGGAGGATAGTCACTCCCAAATTTTTTTTTCCACAACAAGGCCCTTGCCCTGATCAATTTGTCCAACCCTTAGGGAACACCACCAAATAACCAAAATCATCAATATAAACCAAGCCATATCAACCCATGAACTCTAACATTCAAAACATATATATATTTTTTTCACTCACTGTGAGTTAATATTCTCCAAATCCAAGTGAACAACTAGGTAAGAAAACTAAAGATTGGGATAGAAAGATGATAATACATTGTTTTTCGTCTTCAAAGAATCCTTCCTATTTTGATCATACTAAACCCTAGGACTTTTCCCTTTTTGTGATAATTCTAGATCCTTAAACTCTTCCAAAATCAAGACTAGAATCTAACTTTGGGTGTTGGATGGATAGTTTGGAACCTTGGACTTTGAGTTTTGTTAGTGGATTGATAAGGTTTTGGGAGAAGAGAGAGGAATAGTCTAGAGAAAGAGTAAGAAGTGAAGTTCTTTAGTTTCGTGTGTTTTAAAGTCTCAATCCTCATTTTATCATCAAACCCATTTCTAACATTTGCTTAGGGGTCCTCTTACACTCCTAAATTGTATAAATGCCTAGTATGTCCTTTTTGGATTATTAGAAAGCTCAACCCTCTTTGCACATAAGTGCTTGAAATTATGTCCTACCGAGAAGGGGTGTTTGATGAGGAGCAAGGTAACTTGAAGTTTATGGAAAAATAAATTAAACATTTTATAAATATGGAATATTCAAAAATATAAAATATATTATAAATTGTGTATTATGTAATTAAGATGATTGAGTGGCAGGGTGGAAGTAAGTATTTTTGGTGACTTAGTGGTATTGGGTTCAACTCCAAACAAATGGATGTAGGCAACGACAAGAATTGTGAAATTGCAATTCAACTGTACAATTTAATTCAAGTGCAAGGTGTTCATAGGTCTCACTGAGAGGCAAATGGACAAGGTGTGCCCATTTCCTTGTGCTCAGTAAACCGACGAGTATTGCACCGAGAGGGATGGTTCAAATATCCACCAACAGTTACCCACCGAGCAGTTTCACAAATTTCAGAGTTGTCTCAAAATGGATACTGATTGATGGTGTGAATGTTCCACCATTGACAAATATATGGAAATGGAGGTACCAACGGATATATGGAAACTATAAAACAATGGGTGTACCAAGAGACCCTAAGTTCCATTATATACCAACAACCTACAGTCAAATGTACCAAAAGGTTCTTAGATGGTACCAAAATATTTAGTGTAATTTCTTCGATGCCCAGAGGCCCTATGAGTGCAGATTTTGCCAATCACTGACTGATCCCAAAATTGAACATCCGTTGACTAGAAAATCAAAATTTGAAGAAACTATTCACCTATTACTAAACCTTTACCGAGTAGATAAATTCTCATATGAAGTTCAAATTCTGTCAAGTACTGAACAATTAATTCTATTAAGTATCGAACACCAAGCACTCAAGTAACCGTGACTCTAGTGATCAGGAACTTAAAAATTGATAGTCTATCGACCAAGTGTCTAAAAGAATTTCTGGATAGTCCAAAGGGCAAAATTCACATTTTTATCTGAATTAACTATACTCCCACATTTTCACAAAGTGTAAAAATTTTCTAATAGTCCATTTAAAGTCTATTTCACAATCTAGACTTATTCGATATTGCAATTTCTAGCCCCCTAAAAAAAATTTTGTCATCAAAATTTCAGTATATAATTATTCCTCAAATAGTTGGGGATATTGTTTCCTCATCATCTTTATAGGTTCCCACGTCATCTCCTCTTCATGGTTATTCTTCCATAAGACCTTAACAATTGGAATTTGCTTATTTCTCAATCTCTTAACTTGATTTTCTAGGATGGCTACTGGTTAGACTCCAAAATTTAAATCTTTCCTCAACTCAATTAGAAAAACTTCAAGAACATAGTAGGGATCTAGCAAGTACTTCTTCAACATTGAAACATGGAAGACATTATGAATCTTTTCTAACTCTGGATGCAGTTTTAACTGATAAGATACTTTTCCAACCCTCTCTATGATCTTGAAAGGGCTAATATATCGAGGATTCAACTTTCCTCATCTCTGAAATAGAATTACATCTTATCAAGGAGATACTTTCAAGAACACTATATCACTGATCTCAAATTCCAGTGGCCTTCTACTCTTATCGACATAGTTTTTTTGTTGGTCTTGAACTGCCTTTATCCTTTCCCGGATCATCTTCACCTTCTCGATAGTGGTCTTGACCAACTACATATTCTCAATCTTCCTTTTCCCCAATTTCATCCCAGCATAATGGAGTTCTGCACTTCGTCCATATAATGCTTCATAAGGAGACATTCCAATGCTACCTTGATGACTATTATTATAGGCAAACTCTACCAAAAAAAGGTGTCTATCCTAACTACCCTGAAAGTCCATTACACAAGCTCTAAGCATGCTTTCTAAGATTTGGATTGTGCGTTCTGATTACTAATCAGTTTGAGGATGAAAGCAGTGCTAAATTTTAGTTGAGTATCTAAGGATTCCTATAGGTAAAATAAAGGTCGTGATCAGACATGATCGATACCGGAATCCCATGGAGTCTCACAATTTTATCAATGTACAACTTAGCTAACTTTTCCAAAGGTTATGTGTTTTGAATTGGCAAGAAATGGGTTAATTTGGTGGGTTATTCTACAATCACCCAAATGACATCATACCTAATCAGTGTACAAGGAAAACCAACTACAAAATCTATGGTCACATGCTCTCATTTCCATTTGGGAATTGGAAATGGTTGGAGAATACTAGCAAGCCTTTGCTGTTCTGCTTTCACTTACTGACACACTAAATACTTAGATACAAATTCAGCAATCTCCCTTTTCATTCTAGTCCAACAGTAAGTCTCCTTAATTGTTCGATACATCTTAATACTTCCCGGGTGCATAGCATAAGCCGATGAGTGTATTTTCTCAAGGATAACTCTATGGAGATCAATATCCCTAGGAACACAAATCCTATTCTTAAACACAAGCGTTTCATCTTCTCGAATTTTAAACTCACCCTTTCTCCCTTGTGGATTTCCTAATTATCATCTTTAATTCATCATCGACAGCATGTAGCTCTTGAATACAATCCACTAAGTTGGGCCTTATCTTAAAGCTAGCAAGCAGTGCACCCTAATTATCATTTCCTAATCTAAGCCTAAGGGTTCGGATTTGAACCAAACAAGAAAGATAAGAATTCCCATGAGATTCCACATTAGATAAAGATTTCCTGCTCAAGGCATCCGTAGCCACATTGGTCTTATCTGGATGGTAATCTATCACCAAATCATAGTTTTTAATCAATTCAAGCCACCTTCTTTGTCTCAAGTTCAGCTTCTTTTGTGTGAGCAAATACTTTAAACTTTTATAGTTAGTATAAATCCTACAAGTCTCTCAATACAAATAATGTCTCCATATTTTCAAAGCAAACATAATTACTATTAACTCTAGATCATGAATAAGATAATTCTCTTCATGCTTCTTTAGTTGATGGGAGGCATAAACTATCGCCTTATCATTTTGCATTAACACACATCCTAATCCTTGTTTACTTGCATTACCATAGACCACATATCCACCTCCACTTGATGGAAGAGTAAGGATTGGAGCAAATGTCAACCTCTTCTTGAGTTCTTAGAAACTAACTTCACACTTATCATCCACTGGAATTTAATTCCTTTTACTTGTTAGACTAGACAATGGGGCTACAATTCTGGAAAATCTCTCAATAAATCTCCTATAATACCCTACTAACCCAAGAAAACTCCTAACCTCTATCACATTTTTTAACCTTTCCCAATTTAAAATAACTTCAACTTTTCTTAGATCCACAAATATCCCTTTACCGAATTCTATATGCCCCAAGAATCCAATTTCTATCAATTAAAATTCATACTTGGAAAACTTGACATATAATTGCTTTTCCCAAAAAGTCTGCAAAATAATTCTAAGATGCTTTAAATGTTCCTTATCACTCTTTGAATACACCAATATATTATCAAGAAATACAATCACAAACTTATTAATATATGAGTGAAATATCCTATTCATCAAGTCCATGAAAGCAACAGGGGCATTTGTTAACCCAAATGGAATCACCAAAAACTCATAGTGCCCATACCGAGTCCTAAATGTTGTCTCATGCATATCATTCTCTTTGATTTTCAATTGATGATAACCTGACCTCAAATCAATCTTTGAAAATATGCATGCACCTTGATGCTGGTAAAAAATATCATCAATTCTAGGAAATGGGTACTTGTTCTTAATAGTGACTCTATTTAGTTACCGGTAATCGATGCATAATCTAAGAGTACCATCTTTCTTCTTTGCAAATAAGATTGTTGCACCCCATGAAGAAGAGTTTGGCTCGATAAATCCCTTATCTAGTAACTTTTGGAGTTGCACTTTCAATTCCTTCAACTCTATGGGAGCCATTCTATAGGGTGGAACGGAGATGGTGCGGTGCCATAGAGCAAATCAATGGTGAAATCAAACTCCCGGTGTGGAGGTAAACCAAGTAACTCTTCCAAAAAAATATCAAGAAACTCATTTACTATAGGAATATCATCTAGAGTAGGGCTCTCTATGGTTGTGTTGATGATATGGGCTAAATAGGCTTCACATCTATTGTGCATCAACCTACAAGCTTCTAATGCTGATATTACACATATCAGTACTATTTGGCATTCGCTGATAAAAACAATTGCTAGGAATCCCAGTTTTCAGAACTCTATTTCCTTAGTAAAACAATCCACGGATGCCCAATGAAAGTATAACCAATCCATTCCCAATATAGTATCAAAATCCCTTATCTCTAATGGGATTAAGTCTACATGAAGAATTATTTCACCTACACGTACATCACAGTCTCTATAAACTGAACTTCTAACTAGGTCCTCACTCAAAGGTGTAATCACCAGTAACTTTTGCTTAAGTGGGGTGAAGGGTCTATTGGTATGTCTAGCAAAACTTGTACTAACAAAGGAATTATTTGATCTCGTATTAATAAGTATGTGAGCATTAACACCAAAGATTTTTAATATACCTATTAATATAAACCATCAAGTGATTATTAATCAAACCTTATAACACACATTCCATATATGATTCTTATAATATTTCATCAAATCACACATATATGTATATATGTTCATCAACACATTCAATATCATTCCACCTCAATAACATGCCTTTTAAATCAACAAATTCATACTTAACTAAGTGTACCTGTGACAACATCGGGATTGTTCTGTGCCTCTTCATTGGTCCCTGTTCTTGGAGTGGCACTGTTGGGAGGTGTTGAAATAGTAGGCAGGCTATGCTTGGGGCCACTGGAAAGACACTGGACTAGTTGGTTCCCTTGCCTTCCATATTCAACTTGAGACAAGAGTGCAAAAAGTGATCTTCCTTCCTCTAATGGTAGCATCTTCTGGGTTCTCTATACGAACCTGAGTGGTATCCCTTGCATCTTGGACAAAGACTCCTTTTCCTGATCTAACACTATTGCTAGGAACATTCATCTTAAAGAACGATTGGCCATAGGGAGTGCTAACCAACCCAGCGACAAAACACTACTATATGAGCCCATGCCCTTTTTCTTCTTAGAGTTTTGGCTCGGAGTGAATCTGCCAGACCTTTTCTTTTTCCTATGGTGTTCCCCAATCTTCCTCTCTGTAGCACCATTTACTTAGGCCTCAAGGCCAATTGCATAACATTTTGGTAGGTGTGATTTTTTGTAACTGATATCCTCTCTTGAATGTTTAGGTTCAAACTGTCTTCGAACTTGAAATGTCTATACTCCTTAGAGGCTACTATCTCTGAAACAAATAAGGACAAACTTGTAAACTCTGTTCCATATTTCGCTACCAATTTATTTCCTTGACATTGTTGGAGGAATTCTCTCTTTTTTAAATTCCGATCAAATCGGGTATAGAACTTCTCATGAAACTCCCTAAGGAAATCATTCCAGGTAAAGGGTGCTGTTATCACTCATTTACATCATTCAACCAAGTACTAGCATCTTATCCAATAATCTTATAGGCACCACAAGTTTCATCTCATCATTAATCCTGATGTCTGTTACCGCTTCTCAGACCCTCTTGATCCATTTCTTGGCTACCATAGGATCGTTAGATCCCAAGAAGATCACAGACCCAAATTGTCTAGCCTCTTTCTGTAACTTGGACAATTCAATGGGTAATCGGGTGCATGATGTAGTTACTAAAGTAGGATGTGCTACCGGCACCATAGGGGGGACCGGTGGTACTATTGGATTGGAAGCGGGGAGAGGTAATTGGACTTGAGGTGGTGCTTAAAGATGCACACCATATTATTCCACCACTTGGTCCATTGTCAAAGAGCATCGACTAGTGGTGAAGGAATCCCGATTGGAGGAGTCGAGTAAGTACGTGCCGGAGGAGGTGGAATATGCAAGGATGTCGCTTTCTCATACTCTTGTGGAGGAATCTTGTTTATATTTTTCATTTTTCTATGAGGAGGCATTATAGCCTACAAAAGAATAACTACCTTTAGCTCACTATACTAAGACGATATTAGAAACCTATAGCTATAGGTATGTCAATATCCTAAGACCGATAAGAGGCGTTTGAATCTTCCCAAAACATTCAAAAACATAAAAAACTTTAAAACACTTGAAAACATTTTTAGAAACATTTAAATTCATTTTAGAAATAAAACATCTTAAACCTTTAGCTCTGATACCAATAGAATTATCACGCCCCGATCCGCGGGTCCGAACATGCGACAACCACCGCATGATCTAGGAGTTCATGCACTCACCAACATGTGCCCCCAAGATCCAGCTAGGCTATAAAATTTCCATTTCTAAACTTAAAGAAATCCCATACATCAAGTATTTAACACTTCAAAACATAAGTTTCAATTTTTAGTATGTAAAACATGCTACACGAAGATTTTCAAAATAAGATTTCCAAAAACATAAGCTTTTAACTTCCAAAATGCCCTCTGATGGGGCCCATCTACATGTCTTAAAATCCACAACTACGAAGGACCAATACCAATAGTTGGTCCTAGGCAGCTTGTGGGGCTGTTTCTATATCTACATTTTCTCTGAAATAGAGTAAAAATGAGATATGAGTATAAAATACTCAGTGAGTAGAGTGCAATGGCATGGTTGTAACAGTAAATGAGTGGTGAGTGTAGGAGTGTCAAAATCATAATTTTAAGCAATTCATCAATTTATAGGCAGTTTCACATAATCCAAATAATTTAAAAAGGTAGATACATCCACAAGTTTCATGTTTTTCAAAGATAATGGGATCTCGCTAAAGAAACACTTCCACCCAAAGTTTGGCCGAGCCAGGATGGAAACCCACCAAGGGGTTTTCAATCTGTTTATTATATGATACTACTTCTCCCTTCCTTGGAGTTGACTTGTACCTCACCAGTAATACAACCCGATAGTACGATACGGGCACAGGAGCCCATGTCTACTTCCCTTGTTAATAAACCTCCAACCACATCACCCCATCGAGTCGCTCTGTGAAGAGAGAGACTATAGTCATTTACTATCTCATGCACCATCATTCCATAAATATTCAAATCTTATCCACTGTGCCATGAGTTTAACAAATGGTTACCAAGCCATATCACAAAATTCATGAATACAATTCTCAATAACAAATGACACATATTCAATTCACAAATGCAGTAAATGCATACATGTTTCAACTTCCATTTTGGAACATCCCAAAATCACAAATCAAATATAAAATCTATTTAAAAATCATTTTTTAAAATCATTTTTAAAAGAAATTAGAAAACATTTTTCTCATTTAAGGGCACAACGATAAGTCCACTTATAGTGTGAGGGAGGGTAGTCACTCTGAAATTTTTTTACCACAATAAGGCCTTTGCCCTGGTCAGCTTGTTTGACCCCTAGGGAACACCACCAAGTAACGAAAATCATTAATACAAACCAATCCACAACAACCTATAAACCCTAACATTCAAAACCATTTTTTTTTCTTTTTCACTTACTGTGACTTAATATTCTCCAAATCTAAGAGAACAACTAGGTAAGCAAATTAAAGTTTGGGATAGAAAGATGATAATACCTTGATATTTTTTTTCAAAGAATCCTTCCTATTTGAGTCATACTAGACCCTTGGATTTCCCCATTTTTGTTATAACTCTAGATCTTTAAGCTCTTCCAAATCAAAATTAGAATCTAACTTTGGGGTGTTGGATTGGTAATTTGGAACCTTGGACTTTGAGTTTTGTTGGTGGATCGATTGGGTTTTGGGAGAAGAGAGAGGAATAGTCTTGAGAGAGAGTAAGAAGTGAAGTTCTTTTGCTTTATGTGTTCTGAAGTCTCAATCCCGCTTTTATTATCCAACCCATTTCTAACATTTGCTTAGGGGTCCTTTTGCACTTTTAAATTGCACAAATGCCTAATATGTCCTTTTTGGGTTATTGGAAAGCTCAACCCTTTTCACACTTAAGTGCTTGAAATTATGTTCCACCAAGAATGGGTGTTCGATGAGGGGCAAGGTAAGTTGGAGTTTATGGAAAAATAAATTAAAGATTTTATAAATATGGAATATTCAAAAATATAAAATATATTATAAATTGTGTATTATGTAATTAAGATAATTGAGTGGCCTGGTGGAAATAAGCCATTTTGGCGACTTAGTGGTCTTGGATTCAATTCCAAATGGATGCAAGCAATGAGCAATGACAAGAATTGTGAAACTGCAATTCAAGTGTAAGGTGTTCATAGGTCATACCGAGTGGTAAATGCATGTGGAGAGGGAAAGTGTACCAACAAGGTGTGCCCATTTCCATTTGCTCGGTAAACCGATGAGTATTGCACCGAGAGGCATGGTTCAAATATCCACCAACAGTAACCCACCGAGCAATTTCACAAATTTTAGAGTTATCTCAAAATGGATATTGATTGATTGTGTGAATATTCTAACACCGACAAGTATATGGAAATGGAGGTATTGACGGATATATGGAAATAGTAAAACAACGGGTGTACCAAGAGACTACAAATTCCATTATATACTAACAAGCTATAGTCAAATGTATCAACAGGTTCTTGGACGGTACCATAATACACGTGTAATTTCTCTAACACTGAGAGGCCCTATGAGTGCAAATTGTGCCCATCACTAACTGATCCCAAAATTAAACATCCACAGACTAGAAACTATTTACCGATTACTAAACCTTTATCGAGTAGCTAAATTCTCA
Organism: Dillenia turbinata; assembly: GCA_037126225.1. NCBI lineage: Eukaryota > Viridiplantae > Streptophyta > Magnoliopsida > Dilleniales > Dilleniaceae > Dillenia > Dillenia turbinata. The sequence goes on along the minus strand of JBAMMX010000018.1, from coordinate 19,314,628 downwards.
TAGGAAGATCAAATTCTACCAAGTACCGAATAGTTAAATTCTATTGAGTGCCAAACACCGAGCACTCAAGTAATCGATAACTCTAGTGATCAGAAACTTAAAAATTTAAATTCTATCGACCAAGTGTCTAAAGAAATTTTTGGACAATTCAAAGGGAAAAAATTCACATTTTTATCTAAATTAACTATTCTCCCATATTTTCACAAAGTGTAAAAATTTTAAATAGTCCATTGTCTACATCACGATCCAGATATGTCTGGTGTTATAGTCGTCATTGGTCTGCTATGAACCATGGTTGTCTAATGAGCTCGTTAACATATGAGTAACATGTATGCATAGGGAGCATTGTTGCACAACTTAAGAAAGCCATGCAGAATGCTCGAGACCGGGTAAGCGGGTAGCAGCAAGGTGTGCTCGAGAGGAAGCGCTAGGAGCATGTATCGGGCCTAGTAACCAAGCACCCAGTGGTCCAAAGCTCAGTACTCAAGTGCCTAACACTGAGAGATCAGCAGCAAGAGCCCAACACTGAGAGCCCAACACTGAGCGACCAAGTGCAAGTGCAAACCAAAAGGAAGGAAACTTCCTAGAAGGCCAAGAGTCTCGAGAAGTTATGGAGGGAATTTGAGTAAATTTAATAAATTGTAATCAATAGGGGACATGTAGGGATTATCACATGTAAATGAGGGAAAACCCAATAGCCACAACCACTAATAGCTCACCCCTATACCTAAAAATTAGGCTAAACCCTAAGCTTTGTGGATCATCCTTTTGAGCAATAACAACTCTCTTTTCAAGTGTCTGAGTTCTCTAAATTAGAGTCTTCTTAGGCTCTTAGGCAAGCCAAGACTTCCTAAGTTCGATAGGCTCATGATCTTGATTTCCATCTCAAGGCCATTTTCAACCCTTCCTTCTCTAACCAAGCATCCTTGGCTCGAGCCCCTTTGGTTCCATTCACCAGCCGAGCAACCACTTGCTCAAGCAATCCTCTCTTTATAGGACATAGATGTCACAAGAAAGGTGCACTCTGCCCTAACTCCAAGCTGTCCCGCATAGTCCAAATCTTTTACACATCCAACTGGTGCTTCTAGGCGGCCCTTAGACTTGGGGTCCTATCATTTTGGTAGTTTCATTGATAGAATAGCATCCATTTCACCATTTTTTCCCCAATCTACTATCCAAGTCCATGCTCTACCATGGCTAAAAATATTCCCATGCAATGTGAGAGGCTTGAAGTTTTGGAAGCGCACATGGAGACCACTCAACAAGCAAGGAGAGACACAGACTAGTGCTTTCCCCAAATAGACCAATGTTTTGATCGCCTTGAACAAACCATGGCCATAATCATTGAGATGCTCTAAGGCTTACATGTAGCAAGGCCACCCAAGAGGAGAATGAGCAGGGATGACCACCGTCCCCCTAGTAGATAGGCATCCAACCATAAGGAAGTGCCCATACCTACTGTCAACTACCAACCTCATATCCTTAAGTCCTCTAGTGCTAGAGAGGAGGACTATGACTTTGCCTCAAGTGGTAGTGAGCTAGAAGTCCATCCAAGAGTAGACCATAGGGTTGATCAACATCTTACTCGGCCTCATTTGGAGTTTTCGATATTCAAAGAAGGTGATCCCAGCACTTGGATCACTAAAGTGGAGACTTACTTTGCTTATTACCTGGCAGACAAGTATGAGAGGTTGTAAATTGCTAGCTTTTATTTCGATAGGCAAGCTCAGCTTTGGTACCAATGGTTCAAGGAATGGTAGCATACACGCCAAAGGAGAATTTCGTGGCAATAGATTTGTAAGGAAATCACAAAGCGATTTGGTGAAACCGACTATGTGGACTTGTTGCTCTCATAAAGCTAAGACAAATCTCTTCCCTAGGGGAGTACCAAAGAGAATTTGAGAAGATTCTGCTAGAGTCAATTAGCCGGAGCAAGCATTAATTAGAGTGTTTATTGGAGGACTAAAGTATGAGCTCACTGCTAAAGTCAAGCTCCATGGCCAACGACACTCATGAGAGTATGGGAAATTGCACGGATAAAAGACGACTAGCTCCAAGACCTTAAGATCTATACTCTACCCTAACTTTCCAAGACGAAAAGAAGTGGTTCAACCTTTAATGTTGCCCCCAAATACATCTTTTCCTAGGCTGGCAGCAAGTTCTAACTTTAGCAAAGCCTCCTCATCACAAGGAGTTAGAAGACTATCTTAAGCAAAATTGGAGGCAAGGAGACCAAAAGGACTATACTTCAATTTTGATGAAAAGTTCACACTAGGATGAAAGTGTAACAAACCCCTCCTCTTCATGATTGAAGTCCTTAGTGATAAGAAGCCCGAAACTACCGAAGCTGAATCAGAGAAAAAGAAACAAGAGGAGGCCATTGAAGAGGACTGAAAAAATGAAGAAGATCCTCTCATTTCCATCCTTGCAATGGCTGGAATTCATGACCCTAGAACCATGAAGACTCAAGCCCACATTGACAAATGGGAAGTCATTCTTTTGGTGGATAATGACTCATCCCTCAACTTCATCAACCATAAGGTTGCAGGGATGTTAAGGCTGCCCGTTAAAAAGGTGGAGCCCTTCGAAGTCAAGAAGGCCAATAGTGAGAAGCTCTAATGCTCTGAAATCCATAAAGGTGTCACTAGAAACATCCAGATTTCATCCTCTACCAACCTTGATAACCAGCTAAATGATTCAGCCCCAATCCTAGAAGAGATCAAAGCCTTGCTATGCACTTATCACAAGTAATCGAAGAGCCAAAGTCCCACGATGAAGAGACTTCGACTACTCGATCACTCTCAAAGACCAAACCAAGCCATCAACGTTGCTCCCTATCATTATGCTCATTTTTAAAAAGAGGAAATAAAGAAACAAGTGAAGGAAATATTGGAGAACAACCTCTTGTACATTTTCCAGCCCTGTCCTTTTCACGAAAAAAAAGATGGTTCGTAGAGGTTTTGCACCGATTACCAGGCTCTAAACAATGCCACCATCAAAGATTGATTTTTAATCTATCAAATACGGATTTAAGATCTGGGTACCATCGAATACGGATGAAGGTGAAGGACTTCCATAAGATAGCTTTTTACACCCACAATGGCCATTATGAGTACTTAGTAATGCCATTCAACTTGTGCTATGCACCCAGCACTTTTTAAGCATGCATGAATGAGATTTTCTAGCCTTATCTATGAAAGTTCATGCTGGTGTTCTTTGACAATACTCACACTTAATTCACTAGGAGAAAGTGATAAAAACTTTGGCCAAACATCAATTTTTCATCAAGCTATCAAAATATTCATGGGGAATGGAAGAAGTGGAGTACTTGGGTCACATTATTTCAGCTAAAGGAGTAAAAAGTCAATCATAAGAAGATTGAGGCTATACTCTCTTGGCCAAAACCAAAATCCCTCATCAAACTCCATGGCTTCCTTTGTTTAATAGGCTACTCTTGCAAATTCGTGAGAAAATATGGCAATATTGCCAGGCCTCACACCAACATGCTAAAGAAGGATGTATTCTCTTAGAGCAAGGAAAGTGAAATGGCTTTTGAAGAGCTTAAGCAATCCATGACCACCACTCTCGTCCTTGTAATGCCCAACTTTGACCTCAAATTTGAAGTGAACACGGATGCAAGTGCAAGTGGAATTGGAGTTGTTTTGGTGCAGCAAGGAAGGCTTTTAGCCTATTTAAGCAAGGCCTTAGGAGTGTAGAAGAAAACTTGGTCGGTCCATGCAAAAGAGATGCTAGCGATAATTGAAGCTGTCTAGAAATTGAGGTCTTATTTGATTGGTCAAAAGTTTAAAGTCATCACGGATCAATAGCCCCTCAAAGCCCTTACAGAGAAAAGAATCACTATAGCACAACAGTAACAATGGGTAGCCAAACTCCAAGGTTATAAGTTCGAAGTTCACTACCAGCCAGGAAAAGAAAATTGTGTTGTTGATTCTCTTTCTAGATAGGAAGATGGAGAGGTTCTAATACCAATTTCTAGCTCGGAATGGAGTATTTGAGAGGATTTCAAAGCTGCCCTCCAAGAAGACTCTCATAGCCAAGCCATCATGCAAAAATTGGAGTCCAATAGTGCAGAAGAAGTCCATTATGAGCTGAAAAATGAATTGCTAATTTGGAGGGGCAGGGTCTATGTCCCAAAAGTAAGGGACTTAAAACAGCAAATCCTTTCCCATTTCCATGACTCCAAAGATGGAGGACATAGTGGTGTATTTCGGACTTATATTCGCATCAACAAGCTATACACTTGGGAAGGTATTAAAAAGGATGTACAAAAACATGCACAAGCTTATGATACATGTTCTAGACTAAAGGAGATTCAGCCAAACCATATGGTTTACTCCAACCTCTTCCAACACCTTAACATGTTTGAGAAGATGTGACAATGGACATAGTGGAAGGTTTGCCCATTAGTCACAACTGTAATGGAATCCTGGTTGTGGTCGATAGGTTGACCAAATATGCACACTTCATTTCCCTCATGCATCCCTATTCCATAAAGACAATAGCCAAACTCTATGTGGACAATGTGATGAAATTACATGGCATTCCAAGAAGCATAATCACTGATACGAATTGAATTTTCGTGAGTGGATTTTGGCAAGAATTCTTTTGTCTCCATGGAACAAAGTTTGCAAGAAGTTCAATGTACCATTTCCAAATAGATGACCAAATAGAAGTGAGAAATCATACATTGGAACAATATCTAAGGTGCTTTGTGCACCATAATCTGAGAAAATGGGAGGAATATTTACCATGGGTAGAATATTAGTACAATATCACCTACCATTCAGCCATTGGTATGACTCTTTTTGAATCTCTTTTTAGCTGACCATGGTCTAACCTGCCATCTTATCCTAGCGGAATAGCCATCAATGACTTAGTTAACACCGAGCTAAGAATAAGAGATGAGGTGCTAGAGTACTTGAAGTCAAACCTTAAGCAGATCCATGCCAAAATGAAAAAATAACATGATAAGAACCTCCCTCATGAGGATTTCGATATCGGTGATTAGGTGTATTTGAGATATCACTTCAAATTGTAGCCAAATATGGACAACTTGCCTACAAGCTAGAACTACCTCCAAGCATGTATGTTCATCTGACTTTTCACGTGAGCTGGCTTAGGAGATTTGTTGGAGATCCTACATATATGGCAGCAACCCTACCAGACCCAGATACAGATAGAAACTTGGTTTTTGAACCAGAAGATATTCTAACAGCAGGATGATTTAAAGAGGTGATCATATCACCCAAGAAGTCCTTGTAAAATGGAAGGGCCTTAGTATAAATGAAACGACATGGGAGGATGTCTTAATTCTAAGCTAGAGCTATCCTCACTTTGACCATGATGGCAAGATCTAACTCCAAGGAGGGACAAATATTGTATAAATCAAGAAAGCCATGTGGAATGCTCAAGACCGGGCTAAGTGGGTAGCAGCAAGGTATGTTTGAGAGGAAGCAGTAGGAGCATGCACTGGGCCCAGTACTCTAGTGGCCAATAGTCCAAAGCTCAAAACTCGAGCACCCAGTACTGGAAGACCAGCAATGAGAGCCCAACACCAAGAGACTAGCACTGAGAACCTAACACCAAGTGACCAAGTGCAAGCACAAGCCCAAAGGAAAGAAGCTTTCTAGAAGGCTAAGAGTCTTGAGAAGTTATGGAGGGAATTTGAGTAAATGCAATAAATAGTAACCAATAGGGGAAATATAGGGATTAGCATATGTAAATAAGGGAAAACCCAAGAGCCAAAACCACTAATGGCTCATTATTATGTAACCTTTGGTATCCCCTCCCCTAGGCCTATAAATAGGCTAAACCCTAAGCTTTGTAGATCATGCTTTTGAGCAATAACAACTCTCTTTTCTAGTGTTTGAGTTCTCTAAATCAGAACTCTCTTAAGCTCTTAGGCAAGCCAAGGCTTCCTAAGTTCGATAAGCTTACAATCTTGATTTCCATCTCAAGGTTGTGTTCAACCCTTCCTCTTTAGCCAAGCATCCTTGGGTTGAGCCCCTTTGGTTCCATTCACCAGTCAAGCAACCACTTGCTCAAGCAATCTTCTCTTCATAGGACATAGGTGCTACGAGAGAGGCATACTCCGCCCTAACCCCAAACCATCCAATGCAGTCCAAGTCTTTCAGACATCCAACTGGTGCTCCTAGGCAACCCGTAGACCCAGGGTCTTATCAAGCATTCTACACCTGAATGCATCCAGGCAAATTTTGAAGCACAGCTATGCTTGCCTAGCATAGCGATGCAATGAGCTTTCATATGAAGATCTACCTATGGCTTGAATGTTCACTTTCTTTCTTGCTTGTTTCCTTAGATATTATTATTATTATTATTATTATTATTATTATTATTATTTTCTTTCCATTTTAGTTTTACGTGTCTTAGGATGTTTAAACACTTGCATGTCATTGAAAAATCTAGCTTTTGTCATATTATTATAATGGGACATGGCCAAAGCAGCCCAAGGTGCGTTGGGCTCATACTTGGCCCAAAACTTAACAAATGGCACTTGGTTGCCTAGTTGCTGACCTAGCCGACACTCCACTGATCGGTTGATCATGTAATTCAGCAACTTAATCATTATGAGTCGTGAGACCCTTCGAGCTTGTGGCCTTAAGGGGCATATCCAACCGGAACTTGTTGACAATAAGGGATCTATCTCTTTGGTGGGTAGACATGGCCCGCGTTCTCTTGGTACTCGTCAACCACTTCCTACTCGATAGCTAACGGTCACAGCATCTCATCGGTGCTCGGTGACTCAAATATTCTCTTCTTTTATATTAGTGGACATAATCTTATGTGAACAGAAAGGAGACCTTCGGATGTGGAAAGAAATCTCAATAGCACTTTGGACTTTCCTAATCGATAGGGATGAGAATCTTTTGAAATCCCTTATCATGATCCCCGAAATCTCGGAATATTCTCATAAGGAAACTAGGGTTTTGTCACCCCATTTACACACAACTCTTATGAGCAAAAGGCTATACAAGTTCCACTACATTAACCGCTCACGTAAGTCCTCTTAATCTACACCAAGCACACAAAATATACATAATTTTTGCTCTATTAGGATCACTAGTCTATTTCTTTCTTTTTTAAAACCACTCTCTAACTTGAGCATCAGAGTCTCCCCTACCGAATCACCTTCCAGCGGTCTTTTATAGGTTTTATCGATCAAGATTATCTGATGACCAAGCCACCTACTCGAGTTTTCAGAGGCACTATTTGTGGAGCCTAATCCACCTCCAACAGATTGGCACTATCTATGGGAATAAACTGATTTCCCAACTAAAACAATCCTTACCACCTTCTCCCCCTCCGTTATAGCTTTAGTCAAAAGGAAGAGAACCATAGTCGGGTTCGACGATGACGATTTAACAGGAGTCAACACCAACCAAAATGACCCACTAGTCATCACGACGAGAATTGGTCTTTATCTTGTTAAAAGGACCATTGTAGATCAAGGAGCAGACCATGACATCCTCTTTTGGGATGCCTTCCAGCAGATTCGTTTTACCACATCCCATCTTCAATCCTCTGACCAGCCCATTGGAGGGCTTACAAGTAAACATATACATCCTGAGGGCATTATCCCGCTTGTTATATCACTGGGAATTCCCCCACATCATGCAGTAACCCAAACCACCTTTTATGTGGTAAACTCGTGTTCCTCTACAATGCTATTCTGGATCGTCCCAGCCTAAATAGCCTTGAAGCATTACCAAGCACTAAACACATGAAGATTAAATTCAAGACACCATTAGAGATCGCAACTCTCTATAGGGACCCTGATCCATCAGTTGTCTTTGTAATGGGAGAAAAAGAAGAAGTCCTATTGATAAACACAATAGAACTTAGAGACGACATTGAACAGTAGTCGAAGCACTAACACAGGAAAGAAATGATTGATATTCTCATAACGGATGTACCTAAACAAACCGTCCAGATTAGCACTCACTTGCCACCATCTATTCATGAGGCAATCATGAATTGCCTGTGACGCCACTCCAGAATCTTCGCATGGTCTCCCGAATACATGTCGTGCATTCACTCTTTGGTCATAATCCACAAATTAATCTTAAATGCTAGTCGTAAACCTGTCAAGCAAAAGAAGAGGGTGTACACACTAGAGCACCAAAGTACCACACAAGAGGAAGTTCAAAAGCTCCTAATAGCCAGATTCATTCAAGAAGTGGAGTGCCCAGAGTGATTAGCTAACGTTGTCATGGTGAAGAAAGCAAATGGAAAATGGAAAATGCGCATGGACTTTACTGATCTCAATAAAGTGTGCCAGAAAGACAACTATCCTCTCTCCAACATTGACAAATTAGTCAATAATTTGTCCGATCATTAACTCTTGAGTTTCATGGATGCATACTCTTGGTATAAACAAATACGTATAGCTCCCAAGGATAAGGAAAAGACCAGCTTCATTATGGAGTTTGGCACTTACTGTTACAGGGTCATGTCGTTCGACCTCAAGAATGCTGGGGCAACCTTTCAACGCCATGTCAATAAGGCCTTTAACGAGCAATATGGTAGAAACATGGAAACTTATGTCAACAACATGCTCATCAAAAGCATGGATGCCAATGACCACACTGCCGATCAAGAAGAGATGTTCTAAACATTGGAACAATATAACATGAGGCTAAACCCTGCAAAGTGCACTTTTGGAATTATATCTAGAAAATTCCTGGGCTTCCTGATCACCAACCGAGGAATTGAAACAAATCCAGAGAAAAATCAAGCTATAGTCGATATGGCACTGCCAAGGACAGTGAAAGATATTTAGTGCTTAAGTGGCAGAATCAATTCTCTCAACCGATTCATGTTAAAAGTGGAGAAAAGGTACAAACTCTTATACGATGCCCTAAAAAAGTCTCAAAATTTCACATGGAAGCCTGAATGTTAGAGGGATTTGAAAAGCTTAAGGAATATCTCATGTCGCCCCTGCTTCTCTCTCGGTCGGTTCCAAGTGAGAAGCTCTTCTCTATCTCTTTGTTTCTGGCCAAGCGCTCTGCCTCATCCTTGTGAGACAGGAATCCACCGCACAGAAGTTGGTGTATAATGTCAGTCGAATACTTCATGAGTCCAAGGTTAACTACTAACCCACTGAGAAGATAGCCTTTACATTGGTTATTACTGCTAGACACCTTTGACAGTATTTTCTAGCCTTCACCATCGTGGTATTAACCAATCAAACGCTGAAACAAATCCTACAGAAGAGGGGTAATTTGGGATGACTCATGAAGTGGATGATCGAATTAGGTAAATTCAACATCGAATACTAATCAAGACCAGCCATCAAGGGCGAAACCCTCGTTGACTTTATCCTATAATACACATTCCTAACGACCATAGAGCAATCATTGGCCGATGACCCAATGGAATGCCTATCACTTGAATAGACCCTCTATGTAGACAGGTTATCTAATTCATCAGGTAGTAGAGTCAGGCTCATTCTGGTAGGTCCAGACAACTTTAAAGCCGAATACTCCCTCCATTTTGACTTTTGAGGGATCAATAACCTGGCCGAATATGAAACCCTTCTAATCAGACTAGGATTATGGCATCATTAGGAGCTTGAAGCATACGGATCTTTACAGATAGTCAGTTGGTCGTTAAACAGGTCAGAGGGGTTTATGAGACCAAAGACCAATGATGGTAAAGTATCTGTCCAAGATACGTCAAGCGGTGGACAAGTTTGACAAGGTGGACATATAATAGATCCCCCGATCAGAAAACGCTCAAGCCAACACGCTCTCAAAATTGGCCAGCTCTATTCAGTAGTAACCAACAATACTATCTACATAGAGAGTTTATTATACCCCAGTATCGAAGAACTTGAACGATTCTTACAGCAAATAGCCTACCGATTTGGAAAGATCCCAATGAAGCCTATTTGAAGCATAGTTAATTACTGAGCTCTCCTCCTGAAGCCACCAAGTTGAGGCATAAGGCTGTCCATTATACCATTATCGATGGTAATCTCTACAAAAAGTCCTATACGCATCTATACCTATAGTGCTTAACACTCGAAGAGGGGGACAACCTCCTTCGGGAGATCCATAAGGGAAAATGTGGCAGCCACTTAGAAGCTTAAAATCTTGCGAACAAATCCCTTTGGCAATGATATTACTGGCTAACTATAAAGGCCACACTAACGACTATGTCGAAAAAAGTGACAGATGCCAGCGCTCGCTCGACTGAGCTTTGCCCAATAGGTAGTCTATGGTCGTTCTCCCAGTGGTATATGGACATCCTAGGTCCATTTCTACTGACAACCGAATAGCTCAAGATTTTAGTCATAGCTCTCAACTACTTCACCAAGTGGGTGAATTCTGAACCGGTAGCCCAAATTACTATCAGTAAGATACAACACCTCGTATGGACATCCATAATCACCTGGTTTGGTATACCCCATGTCCTGATAATAGATAATGACAAATAGTTTGACAATAGATGCTTCCGGGACTTCTATGGTAGGATGGAAATTAAACACCACTTTACCTCCGTTGTTTGACCCCAGGCCAATAGTCTTATAGAGGTAACTAATTAAACAATCCTATAAGGGTTGAAGGCTGTACTAGATGAAGTCAAAGGTCATTGGGTAAACAAGGTCTACAGCATTATTTGGACTTACTGAACAATGCCCAGAAAGGCCACAAGGGAGACACCGTTCAATCTCATAAACGATTGCGAGCCAGTCATACCAATTAAAATTGGAATTCACTTGTTATGGGTGGACCAATATACAGAAGGATAGAATGAACTCGTACTACGTGAATATCTGGACCTACTCCCCAAATTGAGGGAAACCACATCCGTCTAAATGGCTGCCTATCAGTAGTAAACGACAAGGTATTACAACCAATGGGTTAGAATGAAAATATTCAAGCCAGGTGACTTGGTATTAAGAAAAGTAAAAGCAATAGGTTAGCCCCAACTAGGGAGTAAGCTAGCACCCTATTGGGAAGGTCCCTATAGGGTACGCTCAGAAGTTTACTCGAGCACTTATCGCCTCAACCTTCTAGATGGATTAATCATTCCCAGAATCTAGAACTCTAAAGACTTATGCATCTATTATCAATAAGGACTAATGCTTTACTGTAGGAACACGTCTCCTTCGACACTCTACCGAACGATCAGGTAACATCCCTATGATCTCCTATCTTACTATGCTAATCTATTAATCTGCTCTTATGCTCCCCAGGGAATGCCATTGATGTGGGATCAACCTCCCCGAACGTGCCAGTGTCACCCTATCCTGCCGAACAGAGTTTATTGTTAGGATCTACCTCTTTGAACAGGCCAGTGTTATCCGTCCTCCTGAACAGAGTCTTATTATTGGGATCAATCTCCCTGAATGAGCCAGTGTCACTCTGTCCTCCTGAACAAAGTCTATCGTTGGGATCAATCTCCCCAATGGGTAAATATTGCCTCATTTATCGAATAAATGTGTCAAAGGATGAGCATCTCAAACAAGCGAGCGTGACCCTCTTACTCGGTTAACTCTCGAATGGATGCACGTGAGAAAATCCTCTATTCGAATGAACTCACTCTCTCAATCGCAGACTATATAGAGGACTAAAGGACAACACCGTCCCATACCTAGTAAGAGGAATGCCAACCGTTTATGAAACTTTTTATCGGACAAGATCCTATCGTCACTTAATAGTTCAGCGCCTATGATGCATATCAATAGATAGCTAAGGACAAAACGATTATTCAAAAGTAAGATTGACAAATAAGTGACAAAAGGCTCTTTTTTTATTTCCATAAGATGAATACATATTAGAGTACACAAGGCAAGAGAAAAATCTATAAGTCCTTAAGTCGGATTGAATTATATCAAAAGAATGACATGAGGAAACTATAGCAAAAAGCTCTGAGGCAAGAAGACTGTAGAAAACCCCACCATCCATAATATTGCCCTTGAGCAGTGGAGTTAAGGAGGGTAAAAACTATAAACCCTTTCTGATAGAAGCTAGAAAGGATTTCATAAAGGAGCTGAGAAGAGTACGAAAGAGACTGTGAGGATGCATCAAGTTTTAAATCCTCTGCCAAGCCCAGTCTGTCACTATCTCTTGACTCCTATCACTCGAGCTAGTACAGTGCCAAGAAATATGACAAACAACTTCTGCTACACTAGTTGGTCAGACGATGAATTCGATCTTGAGAAGAGAGATTACTTTGCGAAGAAAGGTATCGTCCACCACAAGGCCAAATTCGTACAGGACCCTGACGAGCTCCACCCAAATGTCCAAACACTAGACGGTATGTTGGAGTCTCGTATCAGTAGTCATGCTCTTAATAGAGTCTCGCATCGGCAAAAACCTTTTATATTGTGGGGTTTTGAGGCCCAAAACCTATGATCAAGATATCTCTTAGAAGAGTAAACTCTCAGCAGTAGGAACTCATAGAATCTCTTGTAATATGAAAAATCTCTATGGGACGACGCTGGGTCATACGACCCCTATTTATAGTCATGGAAGACCTGATCTCCACAGCATTGGGAAGATGGAACAGTCCAATAACAAACATGCGCAATGAATGAAGGGCTTCAATCTCTCCAACTCCCCATGAAGCATTTATTCTAGGATCATAATTCAAGGGTCGAGTGCATTTATGCCTCACAACCTTTTAAGTGACTACCTTTTAGCTTACTCCTTACATTTCTGCTTTAGAAGTAATGTAAGGAGTAGGGGGCAAGTGATGGGACATGGCCAAAGTGACCCAAGCTGTGTTGGTCTCTTACCTTGTCTAAAACTTTCCGAATGGCTTTCGGTTACCTAGTTGTTGACCTGGTTAGCTCTCCTCTGATCGGTTGATCGTTTAATTCAAGAACTTCATCATCATGATTTATGAGACCATCCGAGCTTGTGGCCCTATGGGGCATATCCAACTAGAACATGCTGAGAATAAGGGATCTATCTCCCAGGTGAGTAGACACGGCCCGTATTCTCTTAGTACTCATCAACTAGTTCCTACTTGATGACTAATAGTCATAGCATCTCATCGGTGCTCGGTGACTCATATGTTCTCTTCTTCTATAAAAGTGGACATAATCTTGCGTAAACAAAAAGGAGACCTCTGGATGAAGAAAGAAATCTCAACTTTGGATTTTCCTAATCAATAGGGATAAGAATCTTTTAAAATTCCTCATCATGATCCCTGAAATCTCAGGACATTTTCATAAGAAAACTAGGGTTTTGACCGCTGTTTATACACGACTCTTACGAGTGACAGGCTATATAAGTTCCACTACATCAGCCGCTCAGGTAAGTCCTCTTGACTTACACCAAACATACAAAGTATACAGAATTTTCACTCTATTGGGATCATCAATCTGTCTCTTTCTTTTTGAAAATCACTCTTTACTTGAGCATCAGAATCTTCCTTATCAGAGCACCTTCCGGTGGCTTTTTGCAGGTCCCACTATTCACGATCATCTGACGACCAAGCCACCTGCTCGAGTTAGTAGAGCTACTATCTGTGGAGCCTAACCCATCTCCAACATAAAACTTTGTTTTCTCTTAATTTTTGTGTGCATTTCATAGGAAGCTTTAGGGTTTGTGTTGTTCAAATTCAGCTAATAGTTTTCACTTTGTGTAGCAGAGTGCATAACCTTTCAAATTTAATGGCCATCTATGAGGAAAATCTTGGAGTAAATGGAGATGACCATTCCCGTGACGGCTGATTGGGGGACGCAAGCTGTTTAGCCAAGGTTGACGACTATTTGATAGCCATTACTAACCTTTAGACAAATATCTATAGAATAATGAGTGTGCTAAAGTGCAATGGTTATTAGCTGAGGCGAATCCGAATCGGGAGGAAGAGCATGCTAAGTATGATGAACGTGGTTATCTAATATTTTTAACTATTCATAAGAATCAACATGGTCAACATGACAATGAATCTTCTGATGAGGGAGATGGGAACAAAGGTAACATAACTGATGTAGGAGCATGAATCATCATTCTCTAATACATTTTCAGTCCCCTAGGAGTCTTTTGACATTCTAGGAAGTTCCAATATATGTTGGGAAGTGCATGACATCTATTATGAAGTCAAGAATCTTTTGTATCTTTCACAAAAAAAAAAAATGTAGTCAAAAATCAGCCTGTATCTCTCTATATTAACCTATGGGAATAAAATACAAAACTCAGATTCGAAGAGATTTTGTATAATTATTAGCAAGTGTTATTGCTTTGAGTGAGTGATTCATCCTAAATAATCAAGTATGTGACTTGGTTATGTTAAGTGTCAACCATGATTAGCAATGTTTAATGACATCCACGACCATGGTTGAAAGATAGCCCATGATATTCTCCCCTTAATTATCCTAAATACTATCCTTACCCACCTCCATGCATCAAATTGGTACTAGAGCTAGGTCTTTGGTCTTATATTCTTTTCTAACTCTTACTTCATTGAATTTCGTCGGTCCCTTTGTCTCCTAGAAGAAGAGGAAATGATTCAAACACTAATTTGTAAGAAGCTACAAAGTTGAGGTGATCCAATGAAACATTGCAGCAAATGGTGGCTGAATGTTTTCAACTGGTTCAGACTCTTGTTCCAATTAATAACAGCAATGTTGGGGGTTCAATCCCTAAAGTTTAGGATTCTGAGACTCATTTAACTAGTTTTGCTGCTACTACTGAAATAACAAGAAGAAAACCTTTTGCTATGGATCAATTGGTAAGGGCTCTTGACTCATTAAAAGAAGAATAAAAATCCAAGTCCCAGATTTTAAAGGCAAACTAGATCCAGATGTGAACTCTAATTGGAAGGTCTCCTTTAAAGCATTATTTGAATGGAAAAATCTATACGAAAGGTGCAATTTGTGGCTACAAAGGTGAAGCGGTATGCTTTGGTATGGTGGCAATAGTACTAGCAAAGTAGAGAAAGAAAAGGAATTCCAAGAGTCAACATATGGATAGAGTCGAGGCAGAAGTTAGACGAAAAGTTCATCCCTTTGGACTATTCTCAACAATTTTATCAAAAGTTTTATTTGTTGTGTCAACATGTAGATCAATCTTTGATAGATTACACTGAGAAAGTTTACAATTTAATGAGTTGTATTAACTCAAATGAGACTGATACACAACTTGTGGCAATATACTTTAGTGGGTTGAAATATGATTTGATAGCTGATCTCATGATAGATGTTATTCATTTACTAGAAGTGGCATCTTAGATAGCTTTGAAGACAGAAGAGAAGCATAAACATGGTTCATTGGAAAACATGAGAGTTCCAAAGGTTTTAGGGACAAGATGAAAATATAAAGCAAAAAAAGCTCAGCACATAGTTTTGGATAGCCAAATGTCACGCATTGACTTGGAGGTTCTAGCACATGACAACCACTGTGCGACCCTGAAACACGTGTGAGCCCCATCCCGTGTTATAAAGCATCGCAAGGCATTTCAAAAATTTCCAATCATTTACGAATAAGTATCAATCACCAATAGGTCATCAAGGCCTTTCCTTTCAAACGCAAACATCAAAGGACCAATCCCAGCTCTCTAGATCAATCTTCCAATTCATTACAATTCATGTTATCATAAAACAATTTTCATAAAATCCAAAGAAATAAAAAAGGGTCCTTAATTAAAGTTCGCAAAACCATATTTAAATCACAGACCAAATAAAAATAGTCCAAAAATAGTTACAAAGTTTGCCTCTATTTGGATCCACTAATATCTCAAATCAGAATAAGACTAACACCTGAATAAAACCAACAAAACAAGCTTCCCCAAAACCAACTTGCAACCCAAAAACAAAGTTTTCATTTATAAAATAAATTTCAAAACCAACTTGCAACCCATACATATCATTGTCTCAGTAAACCTCAATCAATAATGCAAGGTAAATCATGTAACAAACATTTCCAACATCATCATTTCAAGAGAAAATATCACACTCAAATAGAATTATAAAATTGCATTTCAAAGTATGATTTTTCAAAACAGATAAAACATTTCTCATCCACAAAACATAAAAGTCCCACTCACAGTTTGAGGAGGGTATACACTCCTACTAATCCAAATTCTCAACTTTATCCCGATACAATGGACCTTCGCCTAATTGATTGTATAAATCACAACATAGAATTGGGGTTAGATTTTTATTCAATAATACTAAGAGGCCAAATATATGTTATGCAAAATGAAAAATATATCTCTATACTTAAAGTGCTCATTACCCATTTTTAATACTCATTCTCATATCTTCATGTCTTAGGAAACTAATTGTACTTTAAACTAGCATTCTTAGATTTATAAAACTTCTAGTTTTCTCTTACAAACTAGCCATAAAACAACAATTTTTTATGTTGTAGCTTCATTCTACTGCAATTACACAAAGACATGGAGATTTATTCTATGTGGTCTTGACTGCATAATTTGCAATCTGTGCAGTCATGGGAAAATAGCTGTAACTTTCACTACAAATATCAAAATTAAATGATTTTTATCTCAAATTAAAGATAAGACTTATATCTACAAATTTCATGTTTAGAACTTAGCCTAATTCAGCCTAAAATGCATCTCAAAATCGAGCCAAATTTTCCACCGAAAGATGGCAGAAATAGGGGATTATTTTGCAGAAGGTCTCATTTTGAAAAGTCACTAAAAATCCAATTCTTATCAGAATCCAACAAATCATTTCTCATTTTCAAGGTATGGAAATATAGTTGCATATGTAGAAAACCCTACTTGATTTTTCTTTCTGCAAAAAAAGTTATAGCTAAAACAGTACATCATGGTTACACTACCCTATTTACAGGAATTCAAGGTTTCCATCTTTGCACTAATTCATCCACATACTCCTATCTTCAGATCACATGCTGTTCACCATGATTTCTATGATAAATAAGAACTTAAAACCTTAAATTTAAAGCTTATCTTGGACTTGATTCAAGGATACCTCAAGCAATTAACAAAATTATCTCCAAAGTGCAAGTTTCATCTCTTCTCTCTCTCTCCTTCCATTTCTCCCTTTTGACTCTTTTCTTCTTCTCAGTTAAACACACAAACACAAGCCAAAATGCACTCAAGAAAGTTCAAGAATTGTGAATTACCTCTCTCTCACATTCACACATATCTATTAGCACCAACATGTCCCTTCTTTCTTTATTCAAGCCAATCCAACACCTCAAACTTGTCCCACCCTTAATGGATCACTTAAATGCACCTTGACCTCACTTTATTTTGTTAATACATGAAAGAAAAATGAGTTTACAAGGCAAAAACGTGGGGCTAAATTTGGTATATTTTGATTCATGGGTTAAACATGCAAATGGGCTTTCACATAAATTTTGGACTTCAAAGTGGGTTCATGTTATTGGGCTCTAAGAATTTGAGTTTGTTGGTGGGCTTTGTCATAAATTTTGGACTCCAAAAATTGTACTCAAGAACTTGGGCTCAATGGTTTGGATAGTTAGCTGTTGGATTTGGATTTCCATATTGGTCTCTATAATTGGATTGTTAAATCAATAATTGTAATACCGACGCTGTGGTGTTCGTACAAGTATACTGTTCATCGAATATATATATAATAATCCTCCGTTTATATATATATATATATATAATTTTTAAATTTTATTGATTTTCGATTTTGGGGTTTTAAATTCAATTTTTGGTATATTTTAAATGTCGTACCCGTGATTTGAAGTATAAACCGAGTATAAAAATATATATATATTTATTCATTTATTAGTTTATTATTTACTTATTTACTTATTTATAAATTTATTATAAAAAAAAGAAATGTATATATAAATAATAATAATAATAATAATAATAATAATAATAAAAGCCTAAATTAGGGCTAAGCCCTAATTTCCCTCTTTCTTCCCCTTTCCCCTTTCACTCTCTCTCCGCCTCTATGCATTCCCGCGCCGTGACTCGCCATCCACCGCTGTCATCACCGCCACCGCGGTCCTCCACCGCCAGCCCGTCGACCACCCACTTTCTCTCAACCTCCCCCTTAGTCTCACTCTCTATCTCTCTCTCTTTCGCTCTCTTGGTTGCTCTCCCACTGTCTCTCCCTCTCTTCCACTCGCGATCTCTTCTCCGCCGCCACCTACTCGGCTCCTCCACCGCCATCTCCGACCATTCTCTCTATCTTTCCCTCTCTTTGTTCTCTTCTCTGCTCCGTCTCTCTCTATCACCCGCGAGTGTCTCTCTCTATCGCACAATCTCTCTCTCGGTCTCTCTCACTCACTGTCTCTCAGTCTCCCTCAGTCTCGCTTTGCTCCTCCCTCTCTTGCGCGCGCGCGACTGCGCACAACAGCGCGCGACAGTCCCTACCCCAGTGCTCGCGCGAGACAGCCCCTATGCTCGCGCCCGACTGCTGCGCCACAGCTCCCGCGCGCACGGCTGCTGTGCTGCTGCCCCAGCACGCACAGACTGCCCCAGCACACGCGAGACTGCCTCTGCGTGCGACAGCTCACAGAGCTCTCGCTCTCTCTTTCGCTCATGCGTTGAAAGCCCTGCTACAACCCTAGTTGAAGCCCCAAATCAGCAGTCACCAATAGGCCTCCGAGAACCCTAAGTCACAGCCTTGCATATGTAAGCATTGGTTTTCCAATTTTGATTCTAGGGTTTGAATATTCTGAGTATTTAGGTTTAATTTCTAACGATTGCTACAAATTGAAATCGTTATAGGTTCGAGCTTGAGTCCCTTGGCGATCGGAAGCTAGGTCTGCAAACCGAGAAACCCTAGGTGAGAAATTTTTTATCATCTCAATAAAATGAGTAAAATTAGGGTTAAATCTAGGGTAATGAAATATGTATATGTTAGATTCGATTAGAACACATTGTTTGACATTATATGTTATTATTTAGGTTAAGTATAGAATTTTATATGAAATTGAGCTGTTTCGGAAGATGGAATTGAGTTAAATTGATTTAAATGGTTTGACTTAGAGTTTAATTTGATGAATGTACAAAAACAGTTGAAATTTGGGATTTGAGCCTAAGGATTGATGCGTTGTTTTACATTATAGTTGATGTTGCATATAGGTAAGTCAAATAAAATCTCTATATTATGAAAATAGGTTTCAATACCTTTAAAATGACATATGGGTTGAAGAAATCGGATAAGAATTGAAAAGTGTATGAATTTTCAAAAATTTTTCTAATTTATAGGGAATTTATGTATTTAGACGTGTTTTCGATTTTGAACGATTTTAGGTTTGAATTTAGCTTGATTTTGATTTGGTTATTTACTTATAAATGGAATGAAAATTGATGATATTGGAGTTTATTCATAAATTGGAGAATTAAGGTTTGTACAAACTTAGGGAAAATGATAAACCCTAAGATTTATTTGGAAATTTGATGACAATTGTGATAATTTGATTAGGTTGATCTTGTTGGAGACTCGAGAAGTCAAATTCGGATTTATTTTGGAAATAGGGAGTGATTACCCTCCCTGGAATGTGAGTGGGACCCTAATCTCTTGCATGAAATAGTGAAAATTTGATTTTACCGTGTTTTTAAACAAAACATGCTTTGATATGCATTGATTCGATGTGTGATATTAAATCTCAAATCTGTTTTGTGACTATTGGAGTGTCATACTTATGTTTTCTACGATTATGCATCCATGTTTGAAATGAAATGAAATTGTGCCATGATTTGAGAAATGGAATGTTTTCTATTCTACCATTGCATCGGTTATTGATTTGAAATGATTTTGATGAAATGTATTTGGCACACGGATTTGAAATGTTTTGATGAACTGTGAGGGCACCGGGATGCCCACTTGTGATACTATGATGATGACTTGATTGATTCCGTAGCTACGAAGGGTGTTTGTAGAGGCACGAGTTGTGTCACGCCTCGAACCGGGATAGTGAACAGTCGTCCGTTGCCCTGGATGCCGACTGTATTTCTACAGAAAATCGGGCAGAACCTCCCCATAAATCGGAGGTCTCCCATGTACAATTCAACCTGTTTAAACCTGTATAATTCAAAATCATCCTGAAAATAAAACAAATGGCCATCCCGGCCTCTCCAAACCCATCAACCACAGCAGACATCCAGAACAACGGCAGATTAAGTAAATCACCAACAGTCCTAACCACAGACCTCTACTGTCGTGCCCAACTAGAGCATGAGTAGCCGCCACATCGAGCGGACCTAAATTTTATATAATATACAATAGTTTCCCAAGTAAAGAGTTTAATATTTACAAATGCCTCAATGCAAGCATAATATGAGAGTTTCACAACAATGTCCATAAATATTACAGTTATCCCATAAAAATGTACAAAGTCAACTAGGATCTCAATATCCAGACCACACAGGATCGAAATAAAGTGCTAAATTCATATTTGAAATTTAACTTAAACCTTACCATCGAGAAGAACCAACCCGCCTAGGATGAACTGAAATCTCTAGACTCTGAAACGTCGCTCTAGCACAACGATCCTGTCTGAGGGAGGAAAGAAGAGGGGTGAGTATCTATGGGAGGATACTCAGCAAGTGAGGGGAAGGACATCGTGCTATCAATATCAATTGTGAACTTGGAGTGTCAAAGCATGTAATACAATATCGGGTATATGAAAACAGCGTGCAGTTTTAAACATATCTCAAGGCACACATCAGAAAATAACATATGCATCCATCCAAGTATCAAATCACATGAGAAGAGCGGCCGAATAAACAACCCCGACAATGGTCTACCTCGACCAAGGACGGGCGCATTGGGGGTTTTCACAATGCAAATATCAAATAATGGCTCTCTATCCCAATGTTGGCCACAGACTACTCCAACTAGCCTGTAAATAATAATAATAATAATAATGATATACATATAAATAGTCAGCCGTGTATGATGCCCCCGCCCAGTGCTAGACAGAGATACAACTCACGTCCTCCCCCGATGAGGGTTCAACCTGGGACAACCATACACACGACAATCTGGCGGATACCTCCGGCCGAAGCGTATCCGGGCACAAGGGGTGCCGCTACCAGACGTCCTTCGTAGCTACGGAACAATATCAAATCAGCCGGGCACGTGGCCCCATGCATCCCAACACCATTTCGGCTGGGCATATAGCCCCATATATTGTATCATAATATCAGCCGGGCATACAGCCCAAATGGTACGTATAAATCCATTCAAATCATGTGCCAATGCAAGTGGAAGCATTTAAAACATATCAATATATCAAAAGGGTGGCACAATATTCAGTTATCAAACTCATGGATGCATATCAATAAAATCAGTAGTTGGGATACTCCAATGGTCACAAAAATATGTACATATACTTATCAAAATCCAAAAATTCAACTTTCACACGTATAGAAATCATGTCATTTGAAAATCGGTAAAACATGATTTATCAATCAATAGTAGATATCGTAGTCCCACTCACAGTATGGGGGAGGATAGTGCACTCCCCAATAATATCACGAATCGAACCAAACTCGACTCCTCGAGTCTCTAAGAAGTCAACCTAATCAAATAATCACGAATTTCATCAATTTTCCAACAAATTTCTGGATTTATTATTTTCCTTAAGTTCGTACAAACCCTAAACTCTTTAATTTATAAATGTTTTCCAATGTAATCAATTTCTTTCCATTTATAAATATATAACGAAATCCAAACCAATCTAAATTCAAACACCTAAAAACGTTCGAAATCGAAAACCAATCTCAAATAAATAAATTTCCTACAAAATGGAAAACTTTTTGAAAAATCATACACTTTTCATTTCTCATCCGATTTCTTCAAACAATATCTCATTTTAAAGGTATTGAAGCCTATTTTCATAATACGGAAATTGTATTTGACTTACCTATATGCAACATCAACTATACTATAAAACAACGCATCAATCCTTAGGCTCAAATCCCAAATTTCGATTGTTTTCGTGCATTCGTCAAATTAAACTCTAAGAGCAGTCATTCTAATCAAGTTAATGCGATTTTATCATCTAGAACAACCCAATTCATTTAAAATTCTATACTTAGCCTTAATAATCACATATAATTTCACCCAAAGCATTATAAAATCAACTCTAACATACATCCTACACATATACAACACTTTTTATCCTAATTTACCCTAAATACATCCAAATAAATCGAATGAGTTTGAAATCCCTCACCTAGGGTTCACTGCGGTCCAAAACCCTAACGTCCGTGCGACATTCGATTCCGTCTGAAACCTACAATGCTTCCAATTCGAAGCAAAAGTCAGCAATTTAGTATAATCACCAAGGAATCAAAACCCTAGAATTTGGGTTAGCGTTTGATCATACCTTTGCAGTGGACAAGGCACAGTCGACTTAGAGCTTTCGGTTGGGGCTTCCGCAGGTGGTAGAAGGCGCGCGAGCAGGGAGGCAGCACAGCAGCCACGCGCTAGGGCAGGGGCTATCGCGCGCTGTTGCGCGAGCAATCGCCCGAGAAGTCACGCGCTGTTGCGCGCGTGAGTAGGAAGAGAGACAGGGAGACTGAGAGACAGAGAGGGAGGTAGAGAGTAGATCAGCCGGTCGTGGGTGGTGGAAAGAGGCGGCGGTTGAAGGCGGAGGAAGCGAAGAGAGATCGCGAGCGGGAGGGAGTGAGAGAGCAACCGAGAGAGAGAAAGAGAGAGAGATAGAGAGTGAGACCGAGGGGGAGGTAGAGAGAGAAGTGATCGGCCGGTGATGGTGGCGGAGCACGGTGGCGGGGAACCGCGAAGAGATTCTCGAGGGACTGAGAGACAAAGAGAGAGAGCGATTGGGAGATGTAGAGAGAGAATCGAAGGGAAAGAGAAAGGATAGGGAGGTGGCAGTGGCGGTGGCGGTGGACGGTCGCAGCGGTGCTGCGCGGTGATGGCGTGGGTGGGGGAAGAGGAAAGGTCGCGAGAGAGAGAGAGAGAGAGAGGGAAGGAAATTAGGGCTAAGCCCTAATTTCGATTTTTTTTTTATTATTAATATTATTATTATTATTTAATACATATATATATATATATATAAAACAATTTATAAATGAGAAGATAAGTATTTGTTAAATTAATAATTAAATAAATATTCATATATATATATATTTTATATCTTTATACCCATTTTATATTTAAAGTTCAAATTTTTTTATCAAAACAAAATGTACTTCGAGTCGGAAGTACGAATATTGTAAATATACCAAAAGTTCGATTTAAAAACTCCAAAATCGAAAATCAATAAAAATTAAATATTTTTTCATATATATAAATTGAGGATCATTTTATTAAATTCGAAAACAGAAATAATATATGGACACCATAGTGTCGGTGTTACAAGTTGCCCGGATACGCTTTGGCCAGAGGTATCCGCAAACGTCGTGATTGTGATATGTATGGACCCGGTTGAACCAGGTATTGGGGAGGTCCGTCAAAATAGGTGGTCTAGCACTAGGAGTTGCTTGTACATGATTGTGATGTTCCGTATGGGCCCAGTTGAACCGAAAGGGGAGGTCCGTCAGAATAGGCGGTCTAGCACTGGGAGTTGCTTGTACGAGCCAACATCAGGGTAGAGAGCATCTTTTGAAACACTTTACATAACAAAACCCCCGATGCACCTGTCCTTGGTCACGGTTGACCTTTGCCAGGATCATTTTCAGCTTGCTCTATGATATACTTGATTTTTAAATGGATGAATATATGTGTGATATCGTGTGATAGATTAAATGAATTTCATTTTACTAAACAAATCATGATTTACTGCAAAAAGTTGAATTATTATTTACGAATGATATTATTTGACACTCCAATATTCACCTACACTATTAGTACTTGAGATTAATCCCCTCACTCACTGAGTATCCTCCCATAGATACTCACCCCTCTTCTTTCCTCCCTCAGACAGGATTTTTGTGCTGGAGCGACATTTCAGAGTATAGAGTTTGGGTGTACTTGGTGTTCAGGAAGGTGAGATCTTAAGTTTAAATTGAAAGATGAATTATGTATTTTATTTCGACCCTGCGAGGTCTTGTTGAGGTCCGTAGTTGGCCGTGTACTTATTTTGGGATGAATGTATAATTTATGTATGTTTATTTGTGAAACTCTCATATTTCAATTGCATTAAAGCGATTGTACGTATTTGAATGTTACTTGGGAAATTTGTTATACATTTGTATAAATTTAGGTCCGCTCGGTGTGGCGGCTGCTCATGCTCTAGTTGGGCATGACAGTAGAGGTCTGTGGCTAGGGTTGTTGAAAGATTTTTATAGCCTTGCGTTGTTCTGGATGTCGGCTATGGGAGTTGTTAGTTTTGGAGAGGCCGGGATGGCCATTTGTTTTATTTTCTGGATGATTTTAAATTATACAGGTTTAACAGATTAAATTGTACATGGGAGACCTCCGATTTATGGGGAGATTCTGTCCGATTTTCTGTAGAAATACAACCGGCATCCAGGGCAACGGGTGGCTGTTCACGATTCCCGGTTTGGGGCGTGACAATAATTACACTTACAACTTGTATTAAATTATTAATTCAATCCAAACCCAACTCTCATTCTCCTACTTTATCAAATTCCATGGTTCACATTTTCAGTATATAGATTCATTCTATAGGTTGCAAATTATTTATGCAATTAAATTGTAAATTTCAGGTTTTACAATAATTATTATTATTATTATTATTATTATTATTATTATTATTATTATTCATTCCTCTACCATAAAAATTAAGCTTAAACAATTAGATTTAATTATTTGAAGCTTTTTATACTTAAAAAAATTGTTAAAATTGAACATTGTATATGCAAGTTGACCTGCACCTTAAACAAGTTAACCTGTCTTATCTAAAACTAGTAGAGTACTTAGACTTTGTGCGTATACCGACTTAGGGAAAGAATAAGTCGACTTGGGAAGAGAGCAAGTCGACTTAGGAGGACTGCAAGTCAACCTAGGGACAAAAAGAAGTTGACTCGAGAAGGATGACTCTCAGATACTAAACTCTATAGAATTAGAGGTCAACCTAGAGAATTAACATGTCCATCTGTCCTAAAAACAAATAGCACACAAGTCGACCTAGACATAAGCTAGGTCGACCTGAGAAATCAAGGTTATAGAGATTTGTGTGTGTAACATAAGCGAGTCGACCTAGGGCTAGGATAAGTCAACTTAACTCTCACATGTAGGTATAAGGAAGTTAACCTAGCTATCAACAAGTTGACTCGGATATTTCTAAATTCAAAAACAAGCCAAATCAACACTTCAATGCCTGACTCTATGTGAGTAACACCTGTATGATTCCAAGAGAAATTAAATGAAAAGTTCAACCAAACTCTCAATCAAGGTATATAGTCACCATTACCACCATAAACCACCATAAGTCATCAAAATCACATATTACAACTTCACTATCATGCAATGTCATCAATATGTCTCCAAATTGAAATCATACACACTTAACCATATAATGTTTGTATCAAAATTTCTAAATCGTTAAATTCAAGTCTAAGGGGATTTACCTGTGATTACGTCTAAATTGTTTTGAGTATCTTCATTTGTCATCACATAAATTCTTGTTTGAGTTCTTGTTTGTGGACGTCGGGTTGGAGTAGTCACTGTGTTACTCCTGATCCCCGCCCATGATGTGATATTAAGGAAGAAAGTGGATATGTTGACTTGGCTGCCCATGGATACACTAAGGCGATCTTAGCTTAATTGGCTTCCCCATCCCAACTTTGAGCAAGCGCTACAAAAATGGCCCTCATTTTCCCATATCGATAATACCTTTTGGATACTCGACAAATCCAAAATGGTACTTTCCACAGTGCTTGCCTTGCTCCTTGTTTCCCACTAATTTACTCCTAGAGGCAGTACTAGATCAAAATTGGAAGGTCATTGGCTTCGTGGGGTGCTAATAGATTTGGTGACCGAGACTTTACTGTAGAGGCCCGTGCTCCTACTTTGCTTTGAACTCTGACTCAGTTCAAGTTGAGACCTTCTTTTCTTCTTCTATCCTTCTCTAGTTCTTCCCCTTTTCTCAACTATTTTCTCAGCCTTTAATGCCAATTGCAATATATCCTTGTATGTACGAACTTTGGTTACTAACATCTTCTCTCTTATGTTCAAATTCAAGCTCGTTTCAAACTTAGCATACAAGATCTCTTCGGAGTTTATGAACTCTGGAACATATCTAGACAAATTTCTAAACTTTGCCTCATATTCAATCACCGTTCTATTTTCTTGCTCCAACTTGAAAAATTCCTCTAGCTTTTGGTCTTTATAAAAGTGGGTGCAATATTTCTTGTTGGATTCCCTAAGGGACTCATCCTAAGTCAGAGGAGAAGAAGAACTAGAAGGCTAAGCCAATGGGGGAACTAAGGTTTGATGTGGAGCTTGTAACTGAGTTCTGTAAACATTCCACCACTCTATCACTTGTTGAAGGGTGGCTAAGAGAGGAGTAGGAATCCTGGTCAGACGAGCTGGATACATAAGTGTCAAAAGATACACATGTGAAGACGATGCGGCCTTGAGTTGAGAACACTACAAAAAAATCACAAATTTGCAACAAAATTTGTGACAAATTCGTAAGAAAAATTCGTCGCAAAACAAATTTGCGACGAATTTTGCGACAAATTTTTTTTCGTCCCTAATAAGTCGTCGCAAATTTTTGGGACGAAAAACTAATTTTTTGTCGCAGAAATTTGCGACGAAACTCATTTTCGTCGCAAATTTGGGACGAAAACTATTTTCGTCGCAAATCTGCGACGAAAATTATGCTCGTCGCAGATTTGCGACGAATCCTATTTTCGTCGCAGATTTGCGACGAATCATTTTTTCGTTACAAAATTCGTAGCTAACGGCAAATATGTTTTTTGCGGCAATTAAAAATTTTATTGATATATTTGGATCATTTTTTCCTATATAACTTGTTTTTATACCTGCTCATCTAACCTAATCAACAATTAATCATTCAAATCGTTTTTAATATCAAATTTCAGTCATCTATACTCATAAATACAGCTAACTATTCAATAAAATCAATAAATTAAAAATTCAACAAGAAATCATAATAATAATATCAAAAATAAAATCAACATCAAATCTAAATGTTAAAATATCAATAACCATACATAACCAAGAAAATAAATATAACGAGTATCAAAATGTAAGTCAAATAACAATACACAATCTCAAGTATGACCTCCACCACCATCATCCTCATCATCATCATCATCGTCACCGAAGAAATCATCACCTTCATCACCATCTCGAGCATTATCAGGAGGAGAAATAGAAGGGGGAATCTGACTTGGAGCGTAGGCTAGCTGAAGATGCTGCATGATTAACATTTGCTGCGTGCGGAACTCGTTCATTTCTTGCGTGTGCTTTGCTTGAAGTTCATTGAAATCCTGATCCCTTTGCCACAATAAGTCCTTCAAATGGCTCACCTCTTGAGTTAACTGATTTATTTCTACCCTGACTGCTGGTGGGGTGGAAGAAGACGAACCAGGGAATTGGTAAGTTCTGCTCAAAGAACCTAATCCAACTACTCTACCCCCTTTTGCTCCACCAGTCAACTCGAGCCATGTATTTATGTTATCAACAGATGGCTCAGATCCACCAGCATCATCACTAGCACTCGAGCTTCTGCGTGACATCTCATCATATCTCTCCTGTATTGTCATGAAAAAAATTAAAATAAATTTCCAATAACAATACAATACAAGCACATATAATCTTGATTAGATATATATATATAAGGAAAATAAAAAAATTAGTAACATAAATCATGAGACTATATAGAATATCAATTATGAACATTCATATTAATATTGAATAAGTTAAAAGTTATGGGAAAAAAAAAATCTCTATCAAGTAATTCATTAGAAATCAAAAAATCAACTTAACAATAAAAATAAACTTGGGAAAGACTAATCTAATAAATTTATCTTCCTACATTATTATGATATATTCAAGATAATATGATCAAATCAACATTAAAAATGTTAATTAAATAATTGAAAATTTTGAAATTACAAACCTTAATTGCTTTAGCTCTCTCCCCGCTCCAAGTCTTGTCCTTTTTCTGAAATGTGCGCGTGAAAGTTTGTATGAATGAAGGCTCGGTCCCCGTTTCTTTGGCTTAAAATAAAAAAACACAGTTAGAAATAATGAAAT
This sequence comes from Dillenia turbinata, assembly GCA_037126225.1. Taxonomy (NCBI): domain Eukaryota; kingdom Viridiplantae; phylum Streptophyta; class Magnoliopsida; order Dilleniales; family Dilleniaceae; genus Dillenia; species Dillenia turbinata. The sequence goes on along the minus strand of JBAMMX010000018.1, from coordinate 19,286,487 downwards.
AGTTTAAATTAGATTACAAAATTAGTGTTTGTATAAAATTACCAATCTATTTCTATGTTCACCGATATTGATCGAGCCTCCCGCATACGTCGCAGACGATTCCCCTGAATTATAAGCTCGATTTTTTTGTTCTGCTCACTCCTTCTTTTGCTCTCCTCCGATTCCCAAAAATTGACAATCATGCCCCAATTTTGCTCAGTGATGCAATTTGGCTTTTTTCCGTGTCTCTTCGCATGATTTAAAACGTGTCGAATGTGATCACCACATTTTTTCTTGAAAATTCTTTTTACTTCCAACTCTTCAGTCTCATCCCACGTGAATACTCGCTGCAATGAAAAAAAACCAATTGATTATAAACTATTAACTTAATTTTATATATAAACTGATTAGGATAATTTACCTTGAACTCTCTCCACCATAACTCTTTTATTTATTCCGGAGTGCTTGTGTAAGTCATCGGAGCCCCTCCCCAATGGTTATTCACGATTCTATTAAGCTCGTGAATAACATGTACAGAATTTGTAAATCTATCATAAATTTTCAAACAAACAATGTTAAATAAACAAGATAGTTAAAAGAATAATTTGTTTTATAAATAAAAGAAATAATACATCTGAAATTTTAAAATTTTGTACTTACGAATCTCCGTAAGGGGCTATCAACTCTCGATTGTCTTCCCGTTCTGCATACGAGTGTTCCACCGAAGGGACTGAAGAAGGTACATTACTAGCCATTTGTTGTGAATGCGAAGGACCTGCAACAGAAGGGGGAGGCGAAGGTATATTACCGGCGAGGGAATGGGATTGCGAAGGTACTGAAGCGGATTGCGATGGTGAAGAGTGTGATCTTCCATCAGAATTTCGTCTATGGCCACCACGTCGAAACTGTCGACCATAATATATTATTAACGAAAATAAAAAATAAAAATTGCATGTTCATCAGATGTATAATAAAAAACATGAATAAACTTACCATATTTAATTTGACAAATTAAATGTGACGAAAAAGACACCAATATGTCAACAAATCTTCTGTAATAACCTATAGAAAAAAAGATAATGCATTAACAAATCAAATATATAAATTTAAGAATGAGACAGTAAATAGTTAACAAATTGAGTAACGAAATTTACAAATTAAAAGTAAACTAACTTACGCACTAAAAAAAAGATTATCATATATCAAGATAAATATCCGATTTTTATTATATTAAGAGAACAAAACTTACCCGTCATCAAAAATCAAAATCCTCATTGTCATTCTCATCCTCATCCTCATAATGTGTCTCAAAATTAGACTCTTCAACATCATTATCATCAACATCCTCATCCTCATCATCCCAATCCTCATCAACCTCATCATCTGTCTCAAAATTAGATTCTTCATCGTCTTCTTCATGAATTTCACTTGCATCCACATCTATCACTACTCCGCTGGGATCTCGTAACGTTGGAATATTATATTCCTCGGTCTGAAATGTATTGGCAACTTTCTCTTGTTGATATGCTATGTCTTCCTAATGCTCCTCAATTTTTTTCCGTGCTTTCGTTTTACAAACAGCCCACCAATCAATTTTGTCACGTTTCAAACTAGGATATGAAGCATAAAATACTTGAATCGCTTGTTGTGCCAACACAAATGGTTCATATCTCTTATACAATTTCTTATGATTTATTTCAACCAAATTAAACTGTGGATGCACTTTTATCCCTTTTACAGGGTCAAACCAACGACACATAAATAAAACAATCCGTAATTCTGGACCAGGGTACTCTACCTCTACGATTTCATCCAACAAACCATAAAAATCATTTTGACCTCCACCATCATTGGATGACTGAACACAAACCCCACTATTCATTGTCGTTTTTCCCATTCCATATTCTTCAGTATGAAAATTATACCCGTTTATGAAATATGCTGGCCAAGTTCGTACCATTGATTTTGGACCCCATGACAGATGGATTAACAATTCTTGATCAACTTGAGATTGATTATCATGGACCTAAAGTCAAATAAATATGTTAATATGTTTTAAAGTAAATATTTAAATAATTTATAGTGTACTTACATATTTTTTGAACCATGGTGCAAATTCTTCATCGCAGAAACGATCAAACTCATGTGTCGAAAGTTCAGAATATACGTTTTGAAAAATCCTACCATCAAAGAAAATCAATTTTAACAAAAACAATTTACGACAAAAGAAATACATAAAATAGGAAATATATACTAACTCGAAATATGACGTCACTTCTGGACAGTTCAGTAAAATATATGTGTGAGCTGCCCGCCATTCTTGACCAGTTAAGTATCTACGCTTACATGGTCCACTTGGTCGACCAAGGTAGTTAAATATTGAGAATGACTTCAAATTGGGATCAACAGGACCCTCATCATTTCTTCCCGCTCTCCGCCTCTTGCACTGAACGTGAGGCTCAAAATAATATGAAGCAAACGTTGTTACTTCCTCCACAATGTATGCATTGACAATAGAGGCTTCAACACGTGCCTTATTTTTCACTTTCTTCTTCAAATGATATAGGAATCTAATTGTAATAAAACAAAATGTATTAGAAAATTATATATAATGAAATTAGTAATTTTATATGCATTAATAACGAAATATAAAAGATGAAAAACTCACCTTTCAAATGGATACATCCATCGAAATTGAACAGGACCTCCAACTTTCGCTTCATATGGCAAGTGAACCAAAAGATGTTCCATGGAATCAAAAAATGACGGTGGAAATATCCTTTCTAAATTACACAAAATGATTGGAATCTCTCTCTAACTTCTCCATCTGTGAATGTCTCAACACTGTCGAGCAAATATCATGAAAGAAAATGCTTAACTCCGTAATGGCACCCCAAACATAATTTGGTAATAGTTCCTTAAAAGCAATAGGAATTAGTCTTTCCATAAATATATGACAATCATGACTTTTAAAACCAATCAACTTACATTCCTTCAAATCGACACATCTTCCAAGATTTGAGACATAACCATCAGGAAACCTCAATGATTTCAACCATTCACAAACAATCTGTCTCTGATCCTTACTCAATGTATAAACTGCCTTCGGTTTTGGTCCCCTACTACTTTCATCGACATCAAGAGTGGGTCGTTTACAAATGAGTTGCATATCTTTTCTTGCATTCAAGTTGTCTTTCGTTTTTCCCAAATGATATCCATCATCGTATTTATCAGATTATCAAAGACATTCTTCTCGATATGCATTACATCGAGATTATGATGAACCAAATGACTCTTCCAATATGATAAATCCCAAAATATACTCCGTTTAGTCTATTTATGCGAATGACCATAGCCATATGTTGTACCATGTGGCTCTTCAATAACTGATGGAAAGTTAAGGACTCTATGCCAAATTTGTTCACCAGTTAATCTCAATGGAGGAGGTGTTCTTTCAATTCTATTCTTAGTGAATTCTTCTTTATTTCTTCTGAATTTATGAGTTAACGGTAAAAATTGTCTATGACAATCAAAATAACTCGCTTTCTTCCCATGTTTTAATCTGAATGACTTTGATCTCTCCATACATATTGGACATCCTAAAATCCCAGCGGTACTCCATCCCGATAACATACCATAAGCCGGAAAGTCATTTATGGTCCAAAGAAGAGCAGCTTTCATTACAAACATCTGATTAGTATGAACATCATATGTAGGAACACCTTCATCCCATAGTTGTTTCAACTCCGCAATCAATGGTTGCATGTAAACATCTATTAATTTCTTCGGATTTTGCGGGCCAGGCACGACCAATGTTAAAAACATATACGGTGTCTTCATACACATACCGGGTGGAAGATTATACGGAGTTAAGATAACTGGCCAACAAGAATAAGTTCTTCCTGATTTGCCAAATGGAGCAAATCCATCAGCACAGAGACCTAACCTAATATTTCGAGTCTCTCTGGCAAACTCAGGATATGTTCTGTCAAAATATTTCCACGCCTCTGCATCTGAAGGATGACACATTAACCCATCTTCTGTTTCATGATTTGCATGCCAAGTCATGTGTTCAGCAGTAGTCTCGGATGCATAAAGCCTTTGTAACCTAGGAGTTAAAGGCAAATAAAACATTTGCCTGTATGATTTACGTCGCTGATTACGACCCGACCTCCTAGTACTCTTATATCTACATTGATTACAGAATTTACAAAAATCTGCATCTTTATTATCTCCCCAATATAGCATACAAACATTTCTGCAAACATCAATTCTTTCCACCGGAAGACCTAATTCTTTCACCAACTTTTTCATACTGTAGAAATCATTGGGCATAATGTGATCACGCGGCAATACTTCTCCAATAACTTGAACAAAATCATTAAAACAATCCTCAGAAACATTATGCTCTGCCTTGACATTCAACAGTCTTGCGGTTAGAGATAGCTTAGTGTGGCTGTCACAACCAGCCCACAAAGGTTCATCTGCAGCTCTTAACACTTCTTGAAATTGGAGAGATGATTCATTATTCACATTTTCATCAACACCTGGTACTTCTACCTCCTCCAATGGTGATGCATAACTAGTATACTCATGTTCAAATGTTGGAGCAAAGCTAGAACTTGCAGCGCTTGGTTCGGGAACAAAATTCGGACCCGCTGCATCAATTACCATCCTCTGATATGGATTCAATTGATCATAATAACTCTGATTCTCACTAACTGAAAATTGTCTGTTTCGTCCATACTCCTCATCAGAAATGAACGGTTCACCATGACATGTCCAATTATAGTAATTCGGGGTAAAACCAAATCTACAAAGATGTTCCCTAACTTTGTCACACTGAAAAAATTTACCATTACGACACCTTCTACACAGACACCTTAGCTTATTCCCATCCATAAAATCAACATGACTACAAGCAAAATCTAAAAATTGTTCCAACCCAAAAATAAACTCATCAGTTAAACCCCGACGATCAGATAAGTTTTTTTTATACATCCAACTTCTTTCGTTCTGCATTTTTCCTGTCTCCAAATTTAAAATTTTTAAAATATTAATAACAACTACTAAATCATCAATAATAAAATCATCATTAATCACAACTAAGTTGATATAACAATAAATAATAACGTTGATCGCATAAAAATTTAACATTAATCTCACAGTATAAATTAAATATTATAAAAGTAACATTAAATTTAACACAACTTAACATCATTAATAATAATAACCTTAATTTAACAGAAATTGAATATAATAATAAATAATATTATTAACTTAATTAATATCAAACAAATTAACTAAATTATTACAATAACATTAAATATTATCATATAATCAAATAAAATATATATTATTAAACATTTAACAATATTGATTATTTAACTAATCGAAATAAGATTTACTATAAATTACATATTATTGTTAACATAATGTTTCACCTAAACAATGATCAATACTTTTGATTCCAATTTTATATAAAATAATAAAATTAACAAATCCAAACATATCATTAGATCAACCACTAAATACAAAATAAAAAAAAAACTAATATAGAAATAAAAACAACACAAACATACAAATTTACATAATTTCATTTTCCAATTATTACAATACAAATTAAAACTTTTCTCACCACCAAATAATAATTCACCGATGGGCTCAGATATCAACAGCAGCAACAGCTTCCAATCCAAATATTCGATAATCGCAAATCTTGACACATCAAAAACAATTATAAATAATTAATATATTATTAAAACAATACAATAAAAACATTTTATAAATAAAATTTGTCAAAAATTTTTTTTTTAATAATTTTGCATAAAAGGGGCTACAATGGGCCGGGCCGGGCCGGGCCCAATGGGCCTACCCAGGGCCGTGCAATGGCCCAGCCCATGGGACACGCAAGCAGGGGCCAGCGGCCCCTGCGCGAGTCTGGGCAGCGCAGGGGCGGCCCTGGCGCGGGCCGGGCAGCGCAGGGCGGCCCCTAGCCGGCCGGGCCGGCGAAAGGAGGGCGGCGGCCCTGTCCGCGGCCGGCCCCGCGAAGGCACGGTCCCTGCGCGCGGCTGGGCCGCGCAGGGGCGGCGGCCCCTTGCCGCGGCTGGCCCGCGAAGGGCAGATCCGGCGGCTTGGCCGCCGGATCTTGCTTCTACACGCAGATCCGGTGGCTTGGCCGCCAGATCTGGCTTCTACAGCCTGCGGCCGAGAGAGAGAGAGAGAGAGAGAGAGAGAGAGAGGGAGAGAGATTACCGATCACAGATCCGCCATCCCTTCGCAGAACCACTGAGGGAGAGAGCGAGAGACAGAATGAGAGTGAGAGTGAGAGAGAGCGAGAGACAGAGTGAGAGTGAGAGTGCGAGAGACAGAGTGAGAGTGAGAGTGAGAGTGAGTGAGAGAGAGCGAGAGACAGAGTGAGAGAGAGCGAGAGACCAAGTGAGAGCGAGAGACAGAGTGAGAGCGAGAGACAAGTGAGAGAGAGCGAGAGACAGAGTGAGAGTGAGAGAGAGCGCGAGAGACAGAGTGAGGTCCCTGATTCAGCAACGAAAATATGTTTCGTCGCTGTTTCAGCGATGAAAATATGTTTCGTCGCCGAATCAGCGACGAAAATATGTTTCGTCGCCGAATCAGCGACGAAAATTTTTTTTCGTCGCCGAATCAGCGACGAAAATATGCTTCGTCGTTGTTTCAACGACGAAATTTTTTTTTCGTCCCTGAATCAGGCACGAAAAAAATATTCGTCTCAAATTTTGCGACGAATTTGTGAATTCGTCGCAAATTTAGGGACGAAAAATTAATTCGTCCCTAATTCAGGGACGAAAATAAAATTCGTCCCAAATTTAGGGACGAATTGGAAAATTCGTCGCAAATTCAGGGACGAAAATGAAATTCGTCCCTGATTCAGGGACGAAAAAGAAATTCGTCCCTAAATTAGGGACAAATTGACGAATTCGTCGTAAATTTAGGGACGAATAATTTATTTGTCGCAAATTTAGGGACGAATGTTTATTTTGTTGCAAATTTTGGGACGAATTATAAATTCGTCGCAAATTTAGCGACGAATTTTAGGATTCGTTGGAAATTTAGCAACGAAGTTATTATTTCGTCGCAAATTTGCAACGAATTTTATATCAAAAAATTTTCGTCACAAATTTGCGACGAAATTTGTAACGAAAATATTTTTTGTTGCGAAATTTGCGACGAATACTTTTTTGTTTCTAAATTTGTGGCTAATTAGCGACGAAATTTATTTTTGTCGCTAAATTTGTGACAGATTTGCGATGAATATTTTTCGTTGCAAAATTTCGTCGCTGAATTCTTGTTTTTTTGTAGTGGAAGGAAAAGCAGGAGGAATCTTACTCAGGTTCCTCATTATTCGTATAGGAGGCATAGTATCTACAAAAGAAAGCCTAGACTTAATAGATATAATATGAATTAAACTAGGTGCTATATGAATTAAAGTAAGTGTTTAACCCCCTAAAAGTAATATTTCTAACTTCCTAGGAACCGTAGGAGGCATTCAAAATCATTTGATATACTTTGAATATCAAACCCTTTCAATATAGTTTGAAAATAATTAAGAACCTTTAAAATATTTGAAAAAATTTAACATATTCTCAAATTGTGAACCTAATCTCTGATACTAATAAATTGTCATGTCTTCACCCGTAGGTTCGGCATGCAACAACCATCGTGCAATCCTGAAACACATTTGAGCCCTACCCCATATTTTAAGACATCGCAAGGTATTCCAAAAATTTCCAATCATTTATGAATAAGTATCAATCACCAATAAGTCATCAAGGCCTTTCCTTTCAAATCCAAACCTTAAAGGGCCAATCCCGGCTATCTAGATCAATCTTCCAATTCATCACAATCCATGTTATCATAAAACAATTTTCACAAAATCCAAAGAAATAAAAAAAGAGTCCTCAATTAAAGTTCACATAACTGTATTTTAATCATAGAGCAAATAAACATAGTACAAAAGGAGTTTTTAAAAATAGTTACAAAATTTGTCTCTTTTTGGATCCACTAATACCTCAAATCAGAAGAAGACTAACACCTAAATAAATCCAACTAAACAAGCTTCCCCAAGTCCAGCGATAGGCACCCACAAGTTACAACTAGGCTTCCTTTGTTAGAAAAGAAATTGGAGGGGTAAGTATATATTATACCCAATAAATGATAAACAAGTTATACATAAACAAGATTTGTGTAATGGATATATCAATTGTATATTTTTCAGACCATCATATTGTTTTCAATTCATTAAATAACAATAAATTCAAACTACTATTTCCAAAATTATCATAATTCAACATTTCTCTAGAAGATGATGCGCACACATTCATCATTTCTCTAGAAGATATAAAAGAGCCTAAAACGTAAATGAAACTCTCTTTAGTTCTACCAAGGATGAATGGAAAAGGCAATAAAAGAAGGAATTGGAGTCGATAAGGTCCAACCATATTTGGAAATTAGTTGAACTTCTACTAAGGCGCTAAGCTATTAACAACAATTGGATTCTCAGAACCAAGCATAGGGCAAATGGAACTATTGAGAGGTATAAGACTCGACTGGTCACAAAAGATTACACTCAATAAAAGAGTGACAATTATGAGGAAACATTTTTCGATAATGATATTTACCTCTATTTGCCTATTATAAACAATATGGCTAATTTGAATTTGGAATTATGTTAGATGGATGTGAAGACTGCCTTTCTCAATAGAGATTTTGAGAAAGAAGTTTATATGGTACAATCAAAGAGTCTTGTTATTAAAGGCCTAAAAGATAGAGTATGTAAATTGACTAGATCAATTTATGGCCTTAAATAATCTTTGAGATAATGGTATTTGAGATTTCACAATGGTGTGATCTCTTACGATTTTATCATGATAGATGAAAAACCATTGTATCTATGTAAAAGGTCCAATTACAAGTTTGTAATTCTATCCTTATATATTGATGACATATTGTTAGTGGTGAATGATAAGGAATATATCATTCAGATCTTGAAATGGTTATTTTTCAATTTTGAGATAAAGGATATAGGTGAGGTAGATTGCATATTGGGAGTTAAAACCCATAGAGATTGCTCTAAGAGATTACAGTAATTATCTCTAAAGTCTCATATTATAAAGGCTCTAGAACGATGCAAATGAAAAATTACAAACCTATTGATACTCCTGTGGCTAAAGACGATAGTTCAAGTGATGATATATGTCCTAAAACTCCTAATAAATAGATGAATGTTTAGAGTACTGTATTTTAGTATTGTTGGGAACATGAAGTACGCTATGATATGTACTTGTTCCGACATTTATTGTGCTATGGGGTTTGGTTAGTAGGTATCAATTCAATTAGGGAAGAGTAATTGGATTGTTGTGAAAAAGATATTGGGATACCTAAAAAGTATAGATTATTTTCTTTGTTATCAAGAAAATGATCTAGTATTGAATAGGTACACGAATGCAGATCGGGGAGATGATTTACATAATAGAAAGTCAACCTCTGGTTATGTTTTTTTGCTCCATAATAGCACTATCATGGAGTAGCAAGAAACAAACCTATGTATCTCTTTTACGATAGAAGTAGAATTTGCGGCTTGTGCTTCCGCAGTTCAAGAATGAGTTTGGTTGAATAGTTTTTGATAATATTTGAGAGTTTTAAGCAATTTAGTGGGAGTTGTGACTATCTATCATAACAATCAATCAACTGTTGCTTATGTTAGAAATTTCAAATATGATGGCAAAACCAAATATAGACATAAAGATCAATCTTATCAGAGATATGATTGGAAAGAGGGTAGTGACACTGAAGTATATGCCATGCATTTGAATGGTGGCTAGTTCTTTAGGAAACTAATACCTAAAGACATGTTTGTGAGATATGTTAGATAACATGGGTTGTGTAGATTATGACAATATTTGTTATTGTGATTATAATTATAATCATATACAAAGTATATATGATGTAATACTTATATTCATTGACATTTGAATTTTATTTTTATGTCAAAAAATCTAGTGTCTATGTTTAAAAGTATGTAAAACAAGTTTTTGAGAGTGGCTCTCTCACACAAGCAATTGCCTCTAATGTCTGTGTGACATGTCGAGATAAGGTAGTATTAATTTGTGGTGGATTAATATATATATACTACCTTATTTAAGTACTAAGATAAGATTACCGATTACGTGTATATATGTATATTGTAATTTAAATGGATTCCCCACGATCCATTGAACTTGTTGAATAGTCATGTGCGGGCTTTCATTGATATTGTGAGATTTTGGAGGATTTGTAAGAGGAAAACTTAGGTTAAGTGTTGTGTACACTTGGATTGAAATCTGTACGTTACGTTATTTTAGAAAAGAAGACATATGCATCCAAATGGGAAGAAAGAGTACCATAACACGTATTTCATACCACATGTGCTTATGTAACTATATGGATAATGGGATCATGCATCCCTCTTCATATCATTATGTGAGAATCAAAGGTTCATATTTAACCTCAATTTCCACCCTTAGGACTTTCTTTTGTCTTTTAAAATTTTATTTTAGTGTTATATTTAAGCATATTACCAAGAAATCATAGATGATTCGGTTTGATGGTGCATATCTAGGAAAGCAGTTAAGATAAAGTTGAAAGTTAGTAGTATGAAAGAAAAATTATTTTTGACAGACGCATTACTCTATATTCACAGACCAACCAATTATATCTGTGACTTAGTATTTAGAGACGTAATTATGGATACATGATTGGATATAAGTCAAGTATGTTCTTACATTATTTTAAGGGATGAAAGATACGTTGACTGTGTCGAGAAAAAGAGGTCTGGTGTGTACAGAGATATAACATTTTCATCACCACAATGACATTGAGCTACTACATATCCTTAATCAGTGTATAGCCCTAGAGCTCTTAGTATTCTCGCTGGTCACACGATCAATTTGACAGTATGAAATTGATGTTCTATTATAATGATCACGCTGTGTACGAGTTTAGCTCTCATGCGCGAGTGAGAGATGTTGGAAAAATTGGGTTTGGGTTTGCCCATGAGGGTAGACCCAAGACTCTATTCATTTGAATCTTAAATTTGAATAAAAAAGGGGAGAGAGTGGTTTTTGATAACCACCCCTCTCAACTCCCTCAACTCTCTGTCCCTCTCTCTCTCTTTCTCTCTCTCTCTCTCTCTCTAAAAGAACAACCACAGACAACTTCCCATTTTTTCCTTTTGTGCATACACACGTAAATGAAAAATCATGAGGGAAACAAAAAGGGAGAGATGTATTTTGCTAGTGAGTGAATGAAAAGGGAAATTTTCTCCTTACATAGAGAATATGGGAAGAGGGTTTGATAAAAGTTGATTATTCTCCATCGAAGGCATTTGGATTGTGAACAATAGAAGATGATCCGATTTTATGATATCTTCTCGACATAGAATATCCAATCATCAGATCAGGTAAGTGATTTTAACCCTACTTGGATCCTGGAATTTTTTGCATGAAAAATTTGTTTGTTGGTTTGTTTTAAAATCTTTAGAAGTATTGTTCGAGAGAAAGATAGAAGAGGGATAGGGATTGCTTGTAGGAAAATGAGTGAGAAGGAAAACGAAGTCTGAGAGGAGGAGAAGAAAAAAAATATAAAATAGATGTTGTGGATATTGAGGGAGAGAAGGAGGAAAAGAAAAAGAAGAAAAGAAAGCAAGGTGAAAATGAGAAGGAGAAAGCTAGGTGTTAGAGGAAACGGAGAGAAAATAAATAGGAAAAAGTGAAAAAAGGACTAACGTGAGTGTATATATAAATATATAGTAATGCCCCAATGACTATGGGGAGTATTTTGCTATTGTTGTTGCCACATGGGGTAGTTTGCCACTATGAAAACTGGAGAGTTACATGCTTATTGAGCAAACCATGGAGGGTAGATTGTAGTTTTCCCTGTCAAATTTATAGTTGCTTTTTAGATTAAAATAGAAAAAAGAAAAAATCTTTCTACTTATTTACTTTTTATTTATCATTATTTTCAAACTTATATTAACTCCGAGTCGCTCATTTTAATAATTTAGTGCACCACAGGACCAATTTTTGGCTCACAACATTGGATCCCACATATAGGGATTAAGTGATTTGATAACTATAGTAGAGAATTTCTTTATATTATGATTCGTGTGTGGCTCTAGTCATTTATGTATTCATTTCCTTTTGAACTGGCTTGGGATAAATAGGTTTTAATTTGCCTCATAGTGAGACCATTTCCATTGGAATGTAAACTCTACTAGAGAAGCAAACAATTGGGAGTTGAATAGTTCTTTTTACTTCTTCAAAATTCTAGAAGATGAAGTTGGATACGAAAAGTGTAGATACTACTATACAAAGGGTTAACAGAAAACATTTTGAGTTCAGTGAGTACTAAAATCTACTGCATCAAATAATATGGGGCAGGATTCCTTCACCATCGAAGTTTATTTTGAATTCTTTCACTCCTCTGAGAGGTGTCCTTTTATGTGGTAGGTCACTTGGAAAGGAAACTTTGGAGCATCTTCAATGGAGAGGTAGTCTTTTGGTTAATTGGTGCTATTGGAGGTAAGTTTGGCTTCACAAATTATAGCTTTACTAACTTGAACGGGATGATTCAGCTGTCTGGAAGTCATGATTAATGGGACGTACGAAAAATAGTCGGAGGATGCTCCGGTGAAGGAGGCTCCTATGCTCAAGTTAGAGAGTGGTTTTCAAGAGAAAAGAACAGACTGAGAGAAGTCTTCGTCAATGTGTAGTGTAAGTGTAGAGGAAAAGAGCTGCATACTGTTTGATGGACCTCATATAAATATATATAGATACCTGGTGTAAGAGTTTGCATTAATAAGGTGCTGAAACCCTAGTTTTCATTTGGAGGTGTCCCAAGATCTCAGGGATCCTAGTGAAAAGATTCCAAAAGATCTTAATAATATTGGATTAGAAGACCTTCGATGGTAGTTGGGATTTCTTTCCACATGTTTAAGGTTTCTTAGAGATTCATGGGGGATTCTTTCCTCATTTATCGAGAAAGTGAATATTTTTCCTAGTGAACGGGTGGTGATCACTGATCGCTACGAGAATACCTTGATTAGACAATGGTCTACAAACCAGCTAGTGGTTCGTAATAGAGAGTATGTAGGCCGCATATATTCATTTGGAGAGTTAGATCCAATCGGTAAGTCAAGTTGATGTTAGCTCGTTCGAGGAGATGGATGCCAACGGTAGGTTAGGACGACATTAGCCTATTTAAGGAGACAGATCCTAAATATAGGTCAGGACGTAATCGAGCACGTCACGCCTCGAACCGGAGCCGTGAACAGTTGCCCGTTATCCCAGATGTTGACTTTCTATAACCAAACGGGCAGAATCTCCCCAGAAGTCGAAGGTCCATCCAATACCATATATCAACCTGTCACATATCAATATACATAGGCCAGCCCAGCCATAATCAACAATCTCCTCAGATTTTCCAATCCCTGTCAACCATCAAGAATAACGTAAGGCTAATAATAGTCATGTACCAGACCTTTACTGCCATGCCCCTATCAAAGGCATGAACAGTCGCCAGTTACCGCTCCTGTGATTTAGAGATGGCACCGAGCGAACCTAGAAGACACTTCTAAAACATGACACGTTTCCCAAAGTAAATGTATACAATAGTACAAGTCATGCCCCAATGCAATAGAATATAATTGAGAGTTTCAATAAGATATATATACATTACATACAGCCATCCCTTTTTATACACAATGGTCTATCTACAATCACAGTACAAAAATATACAATTTCATTTGGCAAATCTTTCCCAATATCATATTGAGTACCTAATCACAGCCTCGATCTCTAACAAAAGCCTTGTGTACTGATAAGTCTCAACGCGTCTCACTATAGCTATCTCTGTACACAACAGGAAATGAGGAGTGAGTATCAAGGAAGATACCCAGTAAGTGAGAGGGTATATATCATGTGTTCATTGTGTCGGTAAAAAATGGAGTGTCAAAGTTCTCAATAATTTCACATATTGTAAGAAATCATGCATAGTGCTCAATTTATCAAAAATTATTCTTTTCACATACATTTCAAACACATATGCATCCATGTCATCAAATCATGCTAGAATAGAGCTTGCCAAAATCAGTCCTGGCAAGAGTCGACCGTGACCAATGACAGACGCATCAGGGGTTTTGTATGCAATAGGTTAGAAAAGCTCTCTACCCTGACGTTGGCAACGGATCTCATCAGGTGTTAGACTATGGCACACCATAGCCCTCCCCCTTATGGGTTCAACCTGACTAGTACTGTGTCGAATCACTATACATTTACCATTTTCCGATGTCATGTGGGATACCTTCCGCAGAAGCGTATCAGGTGCAAATATGGATCACCCTACACATGCATCATTCGTAGCTATGGAATGGGATTTACCCAATACAAAGTTATCATCATCCAATCAATCACGTGTCATGCCACATTTCTGAAGCAATGTCAATCATTTCCACAAGGATGATTTTATAAAACGTGTATAAATCAAATGCAATGACACGGTTTCATATTTTAAAACTCGTTTGGATGCATATACAAGGCGTAAAAACATGTTTGTGGACACTCCATCAATTCACAAAAACATTTCAAAATTCATTCACAATTTCACTTCACATATTCATTAAATCATGTTTGTGTCAGAAAACAATTTAAAACATGATATTGTATATCAGACACATAATATAATAAAGCCCACTCATAGTATACAGGAGGGTACGCCACTCCCGACACAAATCTCGAGGCACACAAAATGCTCCTCTCAATATCACCAACGAGGCTCTATAAACATAATGTAGAATGTGTGTCACTAAAGAGATCATATGATACGTGTATGATGATGTAAATATGATGCAAACCTAGTTATAGACAAACCTAGGGTTTTTCAAAATCAAATCTCGCATCATTCTCGAGAATCAACCACAAGTTCCTCAACCGGGGTCAAAATTGGGAAATTCCAATTTCTATGGTTGGCTCACATAAAAACTCACACTTTTCGTGTTGAACTTATCTCCAAAATCTCGGTGGAAGATTCCTTAAAGTCCACATTTTCAAACCAATCCAAATCTCACTTTCCATTCTGTCCAGTTTGAGCAAATTTCCCATGTCTCACAATATACTCATGCAAATACTCTGATTTTTGAGTGTTCTAGTTAAGACACAGGGCTAAAACTTGCTAGTTGGAAACTTTCTCAGATTCCTAGTGCAAGTCCATAAAATAGCACCAATTATGCCCACATTATGTTTCAGAAGTTTGTTCTAACCAAATTTTAATACAGCCCTCACAACTTTTAAAACCCAACTTCAATTTACCTGAAATGTTTATAGTATTTAGAAGACACATAACCCTACTTCTTTCATGTTTTGGATTTCTCCCAATAATGCCTAGAAGGGGTCTGAGATGGACCACCAAATTCTCTGTTCAGTTTTGGCCGAGAAGCAAAATCCTTTCTGCACAGTTTTGGGAGGTTTTGTATAACTTTTGATTCCCTCATGAAAATTGGCTGATATTTTCACCATATGTGACTAAGAGGGAGTTCTACAATGTTTCTTCTTTGAGGTTTTGCAAACAGGGGCTGGAAAGGGGTTGTACAATGCTACTGATTTTAGTGTTGGAAAATGGATGACCCTCTGACGAGTTTCAGAAGAATGGCTGTAACTTTTGACATAGGGGTCAGATTGAGGTGATTTTTATCTTGTTGGAAAGATAAGACATAGATCTACAAATTTCATGACAATAGCTTAGGTTGATTCAGAGCAGAAGATACCTCAAAATTGAAATAAATTCCACGTCCAAAACAGGACAGAACAGGGTCTTCAATTGCAGAACATCTAATTTTGAAAAATCACTAAAAATCCAATTCTCTTCAGAATTAAAAGAATCATATCTCATTTTAAATATATGAGAGTCTAGTTTCATATACAGAAGACCTCACTAAATTTTCATTTGTACATAAAAAGTTATTATAGAAAAACTATAGTCTGGTCAGTTTGCCCTGTTTTGCAGAAATTTACAATTTCAATGTTTACATCAATTCTTTCATTCCTCTAAATTTTTAGCCAAACATAACCAATTTTCTGTGCACCTTTCTCTATCATTTTAAATAAAAAAATATCCACATATATTCATCATTTTTGACATAAAAATACTGCACAAATAATCTGCATTTTAAGAACTAAATTCAGCTCCTTAAAACATAACATTTTCATTCCAATTCTCTCCTAATACAAGTTCAAATTTTCTGCACACCCTTGCTCATATTTTATTTGGGTTACACCTAGACTCTAGATTATAAAATCATGCTAGAACATTAATTTAAACCATTCACACAAGGCCTCCCAATTTCCAGCAAAGTTCAAAATTTTTATTTACCTCAAAATATTGATGCTTCAAGCCCAAATCAAGATCCCTTCACAAGATCAATCATTCCTCCAATTTCCTAACTCTCGGCCATACAAGATTTACCATGTTAGCTTTCTCCTTTTGACCCCAAATTAACATATGTTTTACTAGGGTAGATGAAGAGTCTCTTACCTCAAAAAGGTCGGCTGAACTTTGAAGAAAAACAGAATTTTTTTTCTTCCTTAAAGCTCTCGGCTGTCCCTTGGATTCCACCAAGCAAAACTCCTCATTTTTGGATATGTTATAGTTGAAGATGTTAGGAAATGATCTATGTAATAAAATTTGGATAGTGTAGTAGAAGATTCATGAGTTACCCTACCTTAAAGTTCACTGTTTTGAGAGAAAATGTGAGGAGAGGTGTTGTGTTCTTGCTTGAATGTTCTCACGGTTTTGAAAAAAATAAGTCTAAGTGTTTTTAAGCTTTGTTTACAAGACTCCATTCAATCTTAGCCTTCCAACCATTCTCAAGATCAATCCTAGACCATTGGATCTCCCTCTCTCACAACATCTCTCTTGTCTTCAATTAATGTTGTATCCCCCAACAACCAAGATCAAAGGTCCACAATTTAGATTCCATTTCTTGGCTAAATCCTCACCATTGATGTGTTTTCAAGAAGGCTTACTCTTTTACCCAATGGACAATGTTTTGTCTCCCACTAACTAGATCCAAAAGTTCATATTCAGTTATCTCTCTTCAATTAAATCTCCACCATTGGATTTATATATATATATATATATATATATATATATATATATTAAAAGTATATAAAAGAAAAATCTCTTCTCTCCTCACCCAAAATTGTCCATGTCACTCTATCCCTCTCTATACTCTTTTGTTTAGTCTTCTTTTAGGTAAATACATTTATTTAAATTACTTCTAAATTTTTGTAAATTGCAAGTAAGTCCCTTGACTTATAAAAATTATAAATTGACCCTGAAAATTTTTAAAATTTCAAGTTAGACCCAAAATCTCATTTTAGACCTAACTTAATTTATTCCACATCAAAACGTGATCGTTTAGTCATGCCGGGGCTCATTTCCGTCCGATTAGGGTTTTTCGAACGCTTTTCCAGAAATCTTCGATTTGGCTCTACGAAGGACGATTCAATCATATTTGAGGTGTCTATACACTCTAGAGTCATTTTCATTACGTTTGGACCCTCTCTGGTTATTTTAAAAATTTTTAAGTTCCGACAATTTTAAGCCGAAATTCTCGAAAACGATTATATCGGAAAAATTTCTGAGTGAATTTTGTGCCATGAAAACATGATCAATATCGTATATACATCGAGGAGAGCATAATATGAAAGATACCGAAGTGTCGATGTTACAGAGCAGATATCAACCACTCGAGTGATTAGGTTGTTAGTATCGTTAGTTGAATGGGAGGCTCATTCTGGGCCCACAATAACTTGGGCCTTTTTGGCCATATACCATCACTTACCCCCACTCCTAGAGCTGCTTTGAAGAGGGAACCTTAGGAGTTTATTTTAGATGAGACCCTTTGGATCTTACAACTAATGACATTAAATGCAACACGTGCTGCTTCGGTTATCGCGAACCGTTCTCAATACGCTTTTTATTCTACACGTTCATGAGTTGGTTTTCCATTGCCCTTTTGAGCAATTAGACTTTTTGACGATCTTACTCCCTCTAGAGATTTACTTGCAAAAAATGGCCAAGGCTCATCATCCGGTTCATTTCTGGGCATTGGAGATATTAGAAGCACCATATCAGAAAAGGAGCTGCACGAAATTGAAAGCACAATCCGGTTAGGCAATAAGTTTGAGATTGTATCAGCGAATGATGCCAATAGAGCTAATATGGCTTCGGGGAGTCGAGTCCCAATGTATAAGCAAGTGGTGAAATATGGTCTGATTGTGCCTTATACAGGTCCTATTATTAGATTTTTGTTACGTTGGAACATATTTCCAACTCTGTTGATTCCTAGTGCTTGGCACCTGGTGGTGGCGCTGATTTCTCTTATGAGCTTCTATCGACTATACTTTAATTTCGAAGTTTTGGTGTTTGTGTTTACCTTGAAAACGTATAGGAAGAAGGGTTCCACTCGAGGTTGGTTTTGTCTGCAAACTTGGTAGGAATCAAATTGGAAATTTGTCTATAGTGAGACTATAGACAAAATTTGGATGTGCAAATACTTCTTTGTTAAGTTCTTGGAGAAAAGTTCCATGCCGAGGCTTCCCGCGCCTTATGCTGACCAGTTCACTGGGTTAAGGCCCTATAAAGATTTTCGTAATTCGGGCTTTGCTCATTCTGTTGGTGCATACTATGAGTCCTTGAGGAGGGGCGTTTGAGTCAATCACCTCCTAGATAATGAGATGTTATCACTAGCGGGTCTTCTACTTAATGAGAGGAGGGGGATCAGGTGACCCCTATTACTTGAGAAGGCAAAGAGGAGGCCCATAAACTGTATGCATTTCCTCATGAAGGAGGATTTGAGGCCAATCACTATTGATCGTCGGATAAGGGAGAAGCGAGTGGGGACCCCAGAAGGGACCACAAGTGCATCGAGGGCTTGTTCACCCGATTCAACCCCGCTTGCCTCATTGAGGGTTAAGAGATGGCTGGTGCAATTATAGGAGCCCTTTGAAGAAGAGTCTGATGAGAATCCGGAAGAGAATCATAAGTCTGCTCAATCGGTAGCCGACGAGCCTGAGGAGGCTAATGAAAGTGAATATCCCGACAAGGGGACTGATGAAAGTGTCCCAGAGAGAAAGTAGGATCATTTCTCTGAGGCCTCAACAGGACAGGGGGAGGCTTCCCCAGATCATTCCGAAAGCGCCGATCCGGATTCGAAGGGGGTCCCAATGTGGGGCCATCTTTTACGGCTCCACCAACACCATTGGACAAGGGCAAGTGGAAGATGCTTGAGGAGGATACGCTCCCTCATCCCATTCCCATTCGGCCTTTCAACCGACGCTGGGGTTCTAAGGAGCGCAGGATAGTGACCATCATGCTGGTGATTATTAACACTGTTATATGGATATCGTAGAGGGAGGGAGGCTTGCTGACCAGTTAGACTTTCATCATTTAAAGTTGGTTCCAAATAAGCTTTCGCTAGAGCAGGGCAACGCGACCCTATTTTTAGGGGTAATGACGGTATTTCTTTGTCTTTTGTGTTCCTTCAGGCTTTTTCTTTGCCAGCCCGTTGACTTGTATTCAATTGTTCAGAACCTTGCCTTGGCAGAGTTCCAGAAGTGACGTAGGGACCATATAATAGAGAATATGAGACATCGGTCTAATCAGATTGTGAGCAGCACTTCTTGGTTGGAGAAGGCTCTTTTGGCGAAAGAGAAGGAACTTGAGGAAGTAGGGTCCTCGGTAGCTACTATGAGTGTCCATGTTGAAGAGATGGAATAGTTGTGGGACGAACAGGATGCGACCTTTTGGTGGTGTGAAGAATTGGAAACGGGAGTTAAGGTGTGCGAGGTGTCCCTCTAGGCCATGAGAAAGTTGGTCGATATTCATGGTCAATCCCTTCAATCTACTAAACAGGAGCTGACTAGGATGAGGGTGGCTGCAGCGGAGAATTTACGTGCGTAGCATGAGCTATCTGAGAGACTTTAGTGTGCCCTGGAGAACATCTAGCAGGAGGGGCTATCAATGTTCATGTCCCCAGTTGTTGAGGCTCTTGAGGTTGAACCTTAGTCTATTGCAGCTCTTATTGTTGGATCTGAGGCTATCGTTGCTCCCGTGGAGCCTAGTTATCATCATGTCCCCTAATTGGGGCTTATGTTTCTCCTTGGCTCTTTTTTTTTTTTGTATTTCTTGTCCAATGAATGAAATATTCTTGTGTTCTTATTTTTATTTTGGTATCGAGTTGACTTTTTGGTAGATGGAATGTTGTCTAGGAGTCATTTCCCTATTGTAGCTAATCTTGCTCGATGGGTCCCATGTGTCAGGTAGATTAAGTGTCATTTGTGTACCCGAGGAGTCATGTCCCTACAAACTCATCGTAGGAGGATCAAAATGATGATATTTCATTTTAAATCGAGAGGTTCTTAACGACAGGATGGGCTGACGTTGGCCCGTTTGCCCGTTTGAAGAGATAGATCTCAATGATAGGTTAGGGCGACGTTGGCCCATTTGGAGAGATTGATCTCAATGATAGGACATGACGATGTTGGCCCGTTCAGGAAGATTGATCCCAACGATAGACAGCGACGTTGGCCCGTTTGGAGAGATTGATCGTAATGATAGGACAAGGCGACATTGGCCCTCTAGGGAGATTGATCCAAATGATTAGACAAGGCGATGTTGGCCCATTCAGAGAGATTGATCCTAATGATAAGATAGGGCAACTTTGACCCATTCGGGGAGATAGATCCCAACGATAAGATAGGCGATGTTGGCCTATTTGGAGAAATAGATCCCAATAATAGTACAGGGTGACATTAGCCCATTCAGGGAGATTGAACCTAATGATAGGACATGGCGATATTGGTCCATTCAGGGAGATTGATCCCAACGATAGGATAGTGCGACGTTGGCCCGTTCGGTAGTTTAACTCAGTGCGATTAGTTCTTGAAGAGGGACAATGAGTGTCATTTAAAAGATCAATAACAAATGAACTGAATGTCAAAGTTAAATGCCAAGGGTCGCTCGCTGAGGGGTACCATGGAGGAAATTATGAGAAGAAAAGTTCAATGATTACTTGGAAGGAGGCACCAAGGGCTTCGGATCGCAAACCAAGGTTCTAATACCGTCTGGGGTCTTGAACTTGACCTTCATAGGCTTTGTGCTTACTAGTGCTTCTAGGGCATTTAGGCCCGAACGTCCCAAAATAGCGTTATAGGGAGAGGGGAGTTTAAAGACGCTGAATGTGGTCATGGCTGTTGCATGACCAGGCAGGGGTACCAAGAGTCATGGGCAAGGAGATGATGCCCTCCGACTATATCCACTCACCTGAAAGTCCCTTGATGAGCCTAGAGTGGGATTGTAAGTATCCTGTGGTATAACTCATCCGTTGAAAGGTGTTCTAGTATAGGAGGTTGCATTTGGCGCCCTGGTCGACAAAGATCCTTCTAACTTCATATTGCCCTATCTTGGCAGTAATAATGAGAGAATCTTGGCGATCCGGGTCGACTCCGTCTAAGTCATCGTCATTGAAACCGATCATTGGCCTCTTTCCTTTGGGAAGTTTTTCGGTATGGATGGCTAGGACCTCTTTGGGTGTAGAGCTGGGCATTTTAGTCTTCTAAAAGATTGGAGTCACTAGGTGTCCCTCCTCGCTCAATTAAGCATCTACTCGGTGACATCGGTGTAGCGCTTACAAAATATGGGTCGGGAGGTAAGGTCGAGAGGGGTCGTATCAACCTTGCACTTGGAGGATTACTTCATTGGGTCGGTTGAGGGTGTTTACCAGAAGCGGCTGGTCAGTTCGCTCGTTTTCTCGCTTTGGATTATATGAGCCCTAAGGGGGAACGCCCCCTCTATTTGCGTTGATGAACCTTTGGAGTCGAATGCTCTGAACAAGGAACTCAAGCTTATCCCTGAATTTCGTACATTCATCAGTAAGATGTCCATAGTGCTAATGGAAGTGTTAGTACTGGGTTTTGTCCTTTTTATGGTCGTCCTTCGTGGGACGAGGGATCCACCTGACGTACGATTTATTTCGAATCTGGAGTAGTACTTGGCTGGGCACCTCGTTTATAGGGGTGTAATTAGTAAACTTTCATGGTTGTGGCTACCCTTGATGGGCCCTCGTGGGAGAAGATCGACAAGGGGAAGGGCCGTGCTCTTTTGGGGCCTATCGATTACGTCTTTTGTCAAAGGCCTTGATGTCTTTTGTCGTGATATACTTTTCTACATAAGGGTAGAATTCCTGGATGGAGGTAGGAGGTTCTTGGTGATTGATGTCTTCATCCCGGATGGTCATAGCCTCATAAGTAGTGCAGCTAATGCAATTGAATGATCCAAATTAGAGACTTTCATCATCTCGTCCCTAAACTTCTCGAGGAAGTCTCTCAATGGCTTGTTGTCTCTCTGTTGCAACAAGAGGATAGACATAGATTTTCACTTAGCTTCCCGGCTAATAACAAAGTGTTCTTCAAGTTGTAGTCACAACTGAGAAAAACTTTTAACACTGAACGGGGAGAGTGAGTTAAACCATGTTAGCGCATTGTCTTTTAGGGTCGTTAGGAAGTGTTTACATATAACGGCATCTAACATATCTCTCAAGACCATCACAGTGATGAAGTGGACGATATGGTCCCTAGGGTCGTTGGTGCCATCATACCTCTCTAGAGAGGGGAGAAGCACATCACAAGCCATTGGTTCTGATGAGATCTTTGGGTCGAAAGGCGAGAGACCCGTAGGGTATCAGACAGGCTCATCTCTTTTTACGTTTGCTCGTTTTAACTCGTTAGCTACGAGTTCCTTGACCTGTTTTCTTAGGTTGTCCAGAATTGGGCGGGAGGTTACCGACGGCTCTCGGTGGTCTCTAGGTTCAAGCCTCTGGGTGTGGACTCATCTCTTTGATATTGGATAAAAAAACCTTTGATGGTTGTCGGGATTTCTTTCCGCATTTTTTAGGTTTCCTGGTGATTCATGGGGGACTCTTTCCTTATTTATAGGGGAAGCGCATATTTTTCCTAGTGAACGGGTGGTGATCACCGATCACTACAAGAATACCTTGATTAGACAACGGTCTACCAATCAGCTGGTGGTCGGTAGTAGAGAGAGAGAGTGTGTGTGTGTGTGTGTAGGCCACGTCTACTCATTTTGGGAGTTAGATTCCATCAGTAGATCAAGGTGACGTTGGCCCATTCGGAGAGATGGATCCTGATGGTAGGTCAGGGTGATATTAAGCCGTTCGAAAAGATAGATCCCAATGATAGGTCAGGGTGCAATCAGGCGGACATCAACTGCTCGAGTGATTGGGTTATTAAGTGCCGTCAATTAAATGGAGGGCTCATTCTGGGCCCAATATGACTTGGGCCTTTTTAGCCATGTACCATCAGGTGCTATTTACAAAAAAGAGCTAGAGTCTATCAACCACCTGCCTTTTCATTGCACTTGGGGTCAGTTGTTGTGAGGGGATATCCTCTTTTGCAAATTGTGTTTGGTTTGTGAACTGTGGGCCCAAAGTGGAGTATGTGTTTCTTTGTGCAGCGAGGAGGAAGTCTTTAGCATGCTTCCTATCTATAGCTGCTCCCTTGATCCATGTTTTGGGTGGTTTGCAGGGAAGAGATGGTGATTTGAGAAAACCGAGTTTTGTGGACAAATATTTTTTTTTTTTTATTATGTGCTTGCATTTTTGTCGGTGTGGCAAGGTATCACTCTAGGTGCTCGTGTTTGCTATGAATAATTCTTTTTTTTGATTTGTAAAAGTATTTATTAATACTAATGTTTAACTACTCAAACAAGTTACTAAAAACTATCTGATATTCTACATAAGTATGTTGTGTCTTTTATAGCGGTCCACAAACTTCAAAATCAAAGCATTTATATATATAATCTCGCATTAGACATGAAATCTACCAAATAGTTTCTAGTTATACTTTTCTTTTTCCGAAAATTAGATACATTTAATTTTATAAATCGTTTGGATATTGAAGTTTGTCTTGGATTCTTTTTCTTTTCTCTTTTATTTTCCTTTCTGCTTGGCTGACCAACAGATCATTTCTAAATTGTTGATAATATATGCTAGTGAGCAACATTTCTTTCCCTGATTGCATAATTATGCAAATCTTGCTCTTCACTGATCTCTTTTAAAATAGTCACATTAGAAATAGAAATGTCAAACCAAAATATGAAAATTGATAAATTTTCATTATTTCTGTTCTTTGTTTTTTAGGTTTTTTCTCTTTTAGAATAACCACATTGGAAATAGAAAGATCAAATCAAAAGGTAAAAATTGAAAATTTTTATTAATTGTGCACTCTCCTTTTTAAATTTTTTTTCTTTTAGAATTTTTTATTAATTATGATATTTTTTCTCTTTTAAATTTTAATTATAATATTATAATAATATTTATATAAATAAAAATTATCTAAACAATATATAATATTTTTAATTAATTCGGTTTCACTGAAATAAAAATTGTTAAAACCGATAACCATATTAATAAACCAAATTAAAATTCGGTTTTATCTAAAACCAAGCCAATTACCTAAAAAACCACCAAAAATATAAAAACACCGGTTTGGAGAAAACGATTTTTTCTATTTTAAGCGAATAGTGCTCACCATTATTCACATATCACTATAATAAAAATGACCTTTAGTGATCAGAAATTTAGTGACGATCAAAATTCTAATCACGAATAGCAGCTTTAAAGACGAAAAAAATTCTTAACTAAATCTTGGTTACCATGTTAGTTTTATAAGTGATAAGTATGAAAAAGTGGTTACTAAGTGGACACTAAATGGCGTGACAGAAAAAAAGTCTACCAATTTGAGTATCATTAGTAACCAAATTTGGTAATGACTATTTCTGTAGTTATCAAGTGGTCACTAAATAGCATGGCGGTAAAAGGTCCCCTAATTTGAGCACCACTTGTGACCAAATTTGGTGAAGGCTATTTTTGTGGTCAACAAGTGATCACTAAATGGTATGGCGAAAAAAAAATCCATCAATTTGAACACTGTTAGTCTTAGTAATGATGTTGAATAATCTTGAAGTTAGTGATCTTGGACTTATTAGAAATGAATAAAAATTTTATATAAGTCAAACTTAGTTAATGTAATTAACATTAATAAAAATTTAATATGTTGACAGAAAGGCAAAATGTAATTAATTTAATGTTGGAAACAAATTAAGATGGCAATTAAAATAATTTTAATTGGGTCTGTAAATCACATCTAATATAAACTTTAAATTCCAACTATAATCGATTTCTTTCACTAACATTATATAAATTTTTATTTATATAATTTTTGTTATTTTTTCCATTTATTTTTTAATATTATAATAAAAAGACAATAAACTTATTTTTATTTTTTCAATAAAATTAATAACATCTTATTTTTAGTGATAAAATAAAAAAAATCAAATTTATCAAGAAATTTAAAACCAAGAAATTGTGAATGGTGAGTCATTTTAAAACAAACATGGATTTCTCTCTCATGCTGTGCAAGTTGCTTCACAACTGCTGAATCATTTAAAAAAAAAAAAGAAAGTGTGAATCTCTCTCCCTTTCCTTTGTCTTGTCTTCTCTACCTCATTCAAGGAAGTAACTCTCTGGGTTTCGCGAATCTCCTTTACAATTCTTGATGAAGTACAATTCGATTCTTTACGGTAGTTTTTCTCCACCTCGTCACCATCAACCACACCATCCAAGTTTGTTCTCTGACTTTTGAGATTAGGAGATTTGTTTTTGAGACTAGGGTTATCCTACATTTTTTTGAGCATTTTTTTTTCTACAATCTGAGTATCTTTAATTCGCCCAAGCTATTCTTCTTCTTCTTCTTCTTCTTCTTCTCTTGACTTCTCCATCTTTGCAAACTCACAGTGGAAATCTCATTTTTCCAACCATTTCTTTTCTGTAGTCAAGTATCTTGTTGTCTTCTCGTCTCTCTCTCTCTCTCTCTCTCTCTATGACTTGATTATTTTGGTTTTTTTTTATTATAATTTTAAATTAAGTTCTATTTTTTGAGAAGTGAAACAGGAGATATCTCTTCCACTTCACTAGTGTAAAGAAAACAGGTTCTATTCTATCTCTTACTCTCTCTCTATCATTAAAGTGTTCTCTTTTTCTAGCTGGTAATCAAAGAATTGAAGAATCAAAGCTTAGGGTAAAAACCCAAAACCCCTAATTGGTATTATTTTGTATCTATGAACATTTAACTATTGTGCCTACCATGTGCTTGATAAATTGTCTCCATGAAAGTAGGCATTCATATATACATTGAATCAAACATTCCTCTCTGTATTGTTTCTGTCACCAAAAGGAGCTTCTCTTCAATTTTTGGTTGCATGTATTCAACTTAACTTGGCTCTTCCCAAGTTGCATAATTTCCTAGAACATTCCTTTTGCCCATTTCCTTTGTCGGTTTCATGTGAATGGGGCGCAATGAGGACATGTGAGTCTACATTGATGTGGTGCTCATCTTGTGTGTGGTGCTCATCTTGTATTGTTTAAACACCTTATGTTGAACTTAAAGGCTAAGATATATTGAAAGCTTTGATTCTATGTCAGATGATGCGTTTTAGCTTATGTTTTTATTACTAATAAAGGGTAATACATGAATGGTGGCCTATTGGGTGCTTTGCCTAGCTCCTACATTGCTATTGCTGGACTACATATGAAAATCCTTAAATATGCTATTATTATTTAAGTTATGATAGGGTTTGTGGTAGTGTACTTAGCCTTTCTTTTAGTGTTATCATAACTTGATTCATAGATTATTGATGACTCCAAAGCTTCATGTTGTTTTTCTTTTTTTAATGTTTTTGTTTATGTCAACTTACGTGTCAGATTACATACTATGGATAAGAGTTGGAAGAAAATTATCCATAGAACAAAGGACAAAAGATATAGACTAGGTGTAGAGGAGTTCCTCAAATTTGTATATCGTAATAAAAAAGAATCATCAAAAATCCCTTGCCCTTGTAAATCGCGCAACAACTTTTGCCTTTGTGATAAAAATACCGTGTTCTTACATTTGATGCAAAGGAAAATTTCTGTTAATTATGATACGTGGATATATCATGATGAATTATAGAAGATGTTTTAGATGATAAGGATTTGAGAATTAATGAGGGTGATGGTGATAATGATGTTCATTACAATGACGGCATGGACATTTTATTAAATAACATAGGTAAAGGCAATTGGGGTGAAGATTAGTAGACCAGTGGTGGATCTTCAAGTAAATCAGACAATAATGTGGAAACCCTTCATAGATTATTAGACGAAGCCCACCAAGAGCTTTATGTGGGATATAAAAATTTCACTAAATTTTCATTCATTATTACCATTTTACATTTAAAGACTACTAGGCTACTAGTGGTCGGGCAGCCAAATCACTTGACTTGCTACTTGACATATTCAAGTATGCCTTGCGAAGTTCTATTTCTATTGCTTAAAATTTCTATGAAGCTAAAAAATACATATGAGATTTGGGGTTCGGGGGAGAAAAAATCCATGCATGTGTCAATGTTTGCTCGTTTCTGAGCTTTAAAATTATGTGTAATTTTAACCATGCTTGAATGGAATCTTTCACCTAAAAATCTAATTAATAGGAGTCTACAGCTCAAAGGAAGATAAGCATGAAAAGCAGGGACTTCTGACCAAGGATAACGATCAGTAATCTATTGTTGATGTCTCAATCGGACATTTATGGCTTTATAAGCATTTGAAAATGTATTTTTCTAATTGTGGTTTCACTCAATTGGTCTGGAATTGTTCGATAGGCGAGTTTGTGAAAGTAAATTATTCATGGTTGGGAAGATTTGGTTCAAAGTTTTCTAATAAACCTGAAAGCTAAGGGCACTACTCTAGATAGGCTACTAAGGGAGTATGGTTCTTTAAGAGTGTTCCAGAAGACAAAATTGTGGCACGATCACAAAAACTAGATGAAGGTGATCATCTAGTTCATACCTCTGCTCTAGATAGGCTACTATCGGAGTGTGGTTCCTTAAGAGTGTGCCAGAAGACAAAATTGTGGCACGATAACAAAAACTAGATGAAAGTGATCATCTAGTTCATACCTAGTATTTTTAAGCTTTTGCATGGATGGTATTTGTTTGTTATTATGCTTAGCTTTCACAACTAGATTTCCTAATCATAAAAGAGACAAACAGTGGACTAGTTGTAGTTCACCTCATTAGTAGCTTCTCATCAGGCAACCCTTTTAGAATTTTCAACAGATACTGTTGGAGATAGACAAGTGATCTCTTCTAAGGGGTTAATGTTTGGTGTCCCTATGGGGACCAAAATAAATGTATATTGAGAGCACAAATTTTGTTATTTCAACTTGTAACCACTGTGTATTGACAGGCTGCTATTAAGTTTGATTTTATGCCCTTTGATCCAGCACCTCTCAAGCTCCTGCCATGTACCAGCATATAAAACTTATGTACTAGTTCAAGTGGTGATTTTTTCTTCTTCCTTTTTTCTTATTAAGTTAGTAGTGTTTTGCTTTCAAACCTTTGCGATTTGGGTTACTTAGTTCATTGTTAACTATGAGGCTACAGTTTTAACATGCATTAATGTAGATAGTAATGCAAATGTAACCATCTATAAGTCTATAACCTTGTCTAATTTTTCCTTGCATTTGTACCTGGAAGTAACAGCATAAACTCTAAATACTGACTTGAGATGTGTTTTTTTTTTTTTGGGGGGGGGGGAGGGGATGTCATGAAATGCATTATCATGTATGTGGAGAGGCTATCCTTGACTTTGTTTATACAACTAGTTCACTTTGGGTCTTGTCATCAAGTTCATTTACCTTGCAAACAAGTTGTCAAGCCTATTTGCTTTTTGTTATTTTTGTTGATTCTTTACTGCCAACTTATTAGGCAACTGCTTTTGTTATTTTTCATGAAGGGAACTTATACCGAATTTTGGGACCAACCACATTTGTTGGACTAATTATACTCAATTATCCATTCTAGCAATTGCTTTATAATAATATGTATTTTGGCTTTTGTTGTCGTTGTCGGAGTAGCTTTTAGATGTAGAAATCAGGGATGATATGTTTATAGGCTTATAACATAGTATAAATGTGCTGTTGCTGTTGTATATAGCAATATATATCAAATGCATTGTTGTGTATCAAATGTGTTGCTGTGTATAACACTTACATAGGCTTATAGCTTTATAACAATATGTTCCAAATGTGTTACTATGTTTACATGCGGATGTTGGATTTTAAAATGATGTTAGGTGTTGAATCAATACGATTGTTTTTTTGTGTAACTATTTAGTTACTTGTGATGTTGTGACTTTTAATGTAAACTTCTTATGATTGATATAAATTTTTTTCTTTTTCAGTGATTTGTCATGCAATTTTCAAGGAATATCTTTCAATCAAGAAAGGAATATAATTCGATGATATAAATTGAATGGATTATTCGCTAGGACTCATGTACTGATTATAAGAATTGTTTTCTTTGATATTGGGAACTGTTTTCTATGTATTTTAATGTAAACTCATATTGTAATCACTATTTTTGGGATTAATATTAATAACGATTTTGACTTTGTCACTGATTATCAATTTTTGATCACCAATTACCACCATTATATATTGATTTGCAGACTGGGAAAATTGTATCACTAAAGTCGTCGCTATTGCATTGTCCTATATATTTTTAGTGACGACTTTTTTCGTCACCAAATGACGTCACTCAAGTTCATCACGTCACAACCACTTTTTATTGACTACTAATTTGGTCACCAAATATAATCACTAAATGCGAATTTCTAGTGATGATTTTTTTCATAACTAAAGTGTATCATGTGATAGCCACTTTTTATTAACTATTAATTTAGTCACCAAATTGGTTACTAAAAAGCCCATAGCCACTTTTTTTTAACTATTAATTTAGTCACCAAATGTCATCACTAAATATATTGACCGAATTATTTTTGGTGATCACTTAGACTTTTTAGTAACCAATTTGGTGATGATTTTTTTTGTCACTAAACTAGTGATAAAAAAATTTTGGTCACTAAACTCGATCCTTTAATGATGACTTTTTACACTCCATCACCAATGATCTTTATTGACAGAGTTTTGGTGACCACTAAGTGATGACATTTTTTTGGTCACTGAAGCACTTTAGCGATGACATTTGGATCTTTAATGATCAAATTGCCTCGGTCACTAAAGGCCTTTTATTTTTTTGTATGGTATAAGCCAATCAATTGGTATTTCTCTTTCATCTTGTAAGTTTCTTAAAATATTTTATATGTGGATATAGATTTCAACTTTTTTTTTTTCCTTTGGAGTTTTAACATGTTCTTGAACTATGTAAATGATTTCTTTGCTAAATTTGATATTGTTAGATTTATTCTCAATATATGGAAGCGTGAAATTCACAAAAATTAAAATAGATCAAAATTTTAAGATAAATATCTCGATGTGTAGATTTTCGAAAATCTGTAACTGCGAACTCTCGAACAAAATACATGATCGGAATGGTGATTACAAAATTGACGGCCATCTCAATATCATGACGTTTTAACCCTAAATCTAGTTATTTAAGTGACAAGAAAATTTTCCTACTCGAAATTTTTCAATCCTCTCACAGTTTCTCTCGATCTCTTTATGTGAATCAATGTTCTTTCATTGTTCTCGTTCAAAATAACTCACACATTAATTCTCTCCTCCTTCATGTTGAAAAAAAAAAAAATTCTCCTCATATGGGCGAGAGTGGGGAGAGTTTTAGGGGAGTTAGGAGATCATAGAAGTTCTCCCAAATTCAAATTTAAATAATTTGAATTATCTCCTAATTAACCAAAAATGCCCCTATATGGACATATAAACCAATAGATATTTATGAGTAAATATGTCGATAGAATATAAATATTTCTCATCCTGCACATAAAGGTCTACATGTTTATGGTTGTACTATAACCTTTTTCTTGCTCAGATTTTCTCATATCACACCTTTATCACATTGTGTCAATATCCCGTATTCATATCCATGCTTTATAAATAGCGGAACTGACTCTCACCATTTGTTCTACTATAGGGTTAAACATAAAAATCATTCTCCAATTTCAACAAGGTGCCATGCATTCCTCTCCTCAAATTTTTATATGCCTCAATTTGTCAATTTTGGGTTGAAAGTGATGACAGCAATTAATTTCATTGCCTTTGTTTGAGTTTGCATATGGCAATAAAATCAATGAGTGGTGAATTTTTGAATATGTTTGGTCTAGCATTTTTTATTTTTGTTTTATAAATTAAAGTTAGAAATAAGAACTTTAAACCAAAAGCAAAAATTTTTTTATCAATTATATTTTAAAAAATCTCTCTCTCTCTTTTTTTTTTTTAAATAGATTGTGTGGTAAAATAATTTATATAAGTTTTAATACTCTGATGAAATTACAATAAATGACAATTGATATTAAAATTTCATAAATAATACATAAAATAAATAGTTTTGCTAATAATCCTAAAATATTCATAAATATTTGAAATTTATACATTTTTAAGAGGACAATTCCATAAATAATTAAATTAAATATATATGTGACAAAATATTATTGGGTTATTTAAATATATTTACATATTCATAAATATTTAAGTATTTTTGGAGTTTATATATTTAAATATATATGCGTTCACCCTTCCCCTACCCTCGCACTATGTCGAGAATTATTTTATGTATTGGGTGAAC
The DNA here is from genome assembly GCA_037126225.1 of Dillenia turbinata. Lineage (NCBI taxonomy): Eukaryota > Viridiplantae > Streptophyta > Magnoliopsida > Dilleniales > Dilleniaceae > Dillenia > Dillenia turbinata. The sequence continues at coordinate 19,254,723 of JBAMMX010000018.1, read as the reverse complement.
CCTTTTTTTATATATATAATAAAATTTTAATATTTGAAATACTTAGAGACAATTTTATAATACCACATTTTGTATTTTAAAAAAGCCACAAAGTAGATGAACAAAAACTCTTCTTAGGTGCTTCTCTTACTTCATTAAAAATAAAGTTATATAAAAAAATAGCTTTTAAAAAACGGTTTGGCCTAACTTTTAACTTTAAATGGTTTTAAACTAAAAGAAAGCTATACTACAAGAAAACAGTGTATTAACGACCGAAATTAGCAACGAAAAATTATTCATAGCAAATAGCGAGAGAATAGTGACGAATTAACATCAGATGTTACAAATTTAAAAAAGTAAAGATTAACAAGAGATTAGTGACAATTAGTAACGAAAAAAATCCGTTACTAATTCTGATGGTAAAATAGGCACAAAACTGATTATTATTCTATGGGAGATATTTTCGACAGATTAGTGACATAAAAAATCCGTTGCTAATTCTGATAATAAAACAGGCGCGACACTGATTATTATTCTACTGGACATATTTCTGACATATTAGCTACGAAATTAGAGATGAACTAAATTCCGTCGCTAATCGGTCGCAATACATTACTTGCAAAATTATTATTAAACATTTTTGTGATGGATTATTGATGGAAATTAGCGGTGAAAATATTTTCGACACTAATCGGTCGCAACTGAAAGAAATGGTGTTACTTAGCGAGTGATTAGCGGGGGCATGTAGTGACGAATTTTTTTTGTCGCAGATCCGTCAGTGTAGTCTTCTAGGGTTAAAAAAAGACCTGTAAGTTCCCCTGTTTGCCTTCCCTCGTGACTGTCTTTCTCTATCCCTTCCCTCACTCCTTTTCTCAGTTTGTCGCCGCCTCTCGTCAAAAGGGAAATCGATAAAGTATGATTTTTGACCTCGTCACCGTCACCATTGTCGTTGTCGTCGCCATCGCCTTTGCCTCTGTTGAGGTTCGTCTCTCTCTCTCAAATTAGGGTTTGTTTGTGAAGAATGGCTCAGTCGAACTCATCAACCCTAATTTCAAAGTGAAATTTGTTGGTCAATATAATGAATTCATTGAAATATTTTAGGATTTTGAGATGCATTTGGCTCAAATTTGATTCATTAAGAACTGGTACCAATATAATTGTCACGTCCCGACTCTCGGATCGAGCACATGACAATCGCTGTGTTATCCTAACATACGTGTAATCCCTACCCGTACAGCAAGATAGCGCAAGGCATTCAACTCATACAATTTTTTTCTACAAAATAATGAATTCCATCAAAATAAATAAGTTTACATCATTTCACAATCAAATGACCGTCCAAATGTAACATGATGTAAATAATTCAATAATCAAGGTCAAGAGTCATGAATATTTTGCAATTTCATTTCAGACACACCACAATCACAAAACATTATAAATTCATTTCAAAATTCATTTCAAAATTTAATTCATAAATCATAATTGAAAACCATTTACTCATTCATATGAAATATAACCATCTACTCATATCCTCCTCTAGGAGAATCAATCTGACTCTCAAAACAAGTTGATCTAAGTATCTCTAAACTTAGAAAGCAATTCGACTCAAAACTTCATTGAACTGATCCATGTGAGTCATTTTTATATGTCCAGAAAAGGAAATCAAGTAACAAGTTCAGCTAATTTCAATTAAGGTATCTAGTCATTGAAATTTACATCTCCCAACTTCACCATCATGCGATATTGTCAATTTGTCTTTTAATTTAATCATGTGCACTTAGCCACAAAATGTGTGCATTAATATTTCCAAATCATTAAATCTAGATCCAAGGGATTTTACCTGTAACTACATTTGGGTAATATTCATTGCACGGGTTCTTGTTTGAGACTTTGTTTGTGGACGTTGGGCTGATGTAGCTACTAGGTTGCTCCATGTCTCCCTCTATGGAGCGATACTAGCCAATGGTAAAGACACATTTGATTGACCACTCTGTGGACTACTCAAATGACTTCCTAGTCGGCCTAAACCCAACTCAGGGCAAGCATTGCAGAGATGTTCCTCCTTTCTGCATCTATAACATCTTTTGACTACTCGAAAAAACCCAGAATGGTACTTTCTACAGTTGTTGCACTGCACCTTCTTGCTTCCTACCAATCTGCTACCGAAAGCAATACTAGATGCGAGAGTACTAAATTGAGGTGCTTGTTGGCCTTGTGAAGTGCTAACGGATCTGGAAATGGAGACACCACTATAGGGACCTACACTTCTATTCTTCTTGAAACCTCAGCCAGAAGTGAATTCAGGCTTCCTTTTCTTGTCATATCTCTCTCTAGCTTTCGATTCAACAATCACTTTCTCAGCTTTTAATGCTATCTCCAAACATCTTCATAAGTACGGGCCATGGTCATGGGCATTGTCTCCCTTATATTCCTATTCAAGCCTGCTCTGAACTTAGCACACAAGTTTTCTTCAGCGTTGATGAATTATAGGACATATCTAGACAATTCTTTAAATTCTGCCTCATATTCTCCTACCATTTTCTTTCCTTGTACCAACTTGAAAAATTCTTCCCGCTTTTGATCTCTATATGAGCGGGTGTAGTACTTCTCCTCAGATTCCCTAGGAGACTTATCCCAAGTCAATGGAGAAGAGAGCTTCGAAGAAAAACCCGATGGGGGAATGGAAGTTTGACATGGACCTTATAATCAAGCTCCGTAAGTATTCCACCACTCCATCACTTGCTGGAGGGCGGCTAAGGGAGGAAAAGGAATTTTGGCTGGAATAATTGGATGCATCGGAGGGAAGGGAGGCACATGCAAAGATAATGTGGTCTCGGGTTGAGAAAAGATAGTAGGAAGGATCTTACTCGGATCTCTCATCCTTTGCTTAGGAGATATAGCACCTAAAATTAAAAAATCTAAACTTAATGAGTGTCGTAAGAGTCAAGTTAGGTGCTTAACCCCCTAATAGAATATTTCTAATTTCCTTAGGACCCTTGGGAGGTTTTCAAAATCATTTGTAACTTCAAATATCAACTCATTTGAAAATAATTTGAAAATAATTGAGGATATTTAAAATTTAAAATAGTTGGGAAACTTTTCAAACATTTTTAAGTATATTTTAAAATAAAAAACCTGAACTCTGATACCAATACAATTGTCACGCCCCCCACGCCATAACCGCTGCGTTATTCTAACATACGCGTAATCCTTACCCATACACCAAGATAGTGCAAGACATTCAACTCATACAATTTTTTTTTCCCAAAATAAACAAGTTTGCATCATTTCACAATCAAAGGACCCATTCCGTCTATCCCTATTCCAATCACATGCATTTATCACATAATCAAGGATCCACCTGATCCATCCTTGTTTACGCACACATTCAATTTGGCCTACCCAGCCATTCCAATCCAAATAATCCATAATTTTTTTTAAAAAAAAACAAGTCCCTACTCAAGGGATCAATTCCAAATCTCATCAAAATAAAATCCAAAGAAAAATTAAAAGGGTGGTCCTCAATTTTTAAATATACAAACCACATTTAAATCACAAAACAAATAATTAAAACTACGAAATAAATTTTCAAAAGTAATTTGTCACGCCCTGAACCGGGATCGTGAACAGCCGCCCGTTGCCCTGGATGCCGGTTGTATTTTTACAGAAAATCGGGCAGAACCTCCCCATATTTCGGAGGTCTCCCATGTATAATTTAACCTGTATATTAACAATCATCCTGTCAAATAAACAAATGGCCATCCCGGCCTCTCCGAAATCAACCATTCCCACCACAGACATCCAGGACAATGCAAGGCTATAAAAATTTCTAACAGTCCTAGCCACAGACCTCTACTGTTATGCCCAACTAGAGCATGAGCAGCCGCCACACCGAGCAGACCTAAATTTTTACAATTGTATAATAAATTCCCAAGCTAACATTTTAAATATTTACAAATGCTTTAATGTAAGTGAAATATGAGAGTTTCACAAACAAAAGTCCAAAATTTATACAGTCATTCCATAATATGTACACAGCCAACTACGGACCTCAATATCAAGACCACGCAGGGTCGACATAAAGTACGAAATTCGTATTTTCAATTAAAACTTAGATCTCACCGTCGTGAATACCAAATCCACCAACGAGCTATCAAGCCCTCTAGAGCCAAATGCGTCGCCCTAGCACAATAATCCTGTCTGAGGAGGGAAAGAAGAGGGGTGAGTATCAAGGAAGATACCCAGTGAGTGAGAGGATTAATCTCAAGTACAAATAGTATAGGTGAACATTGGAGTGTCAAACAAAATCATTCGTAAACAAGAACTCAAGTTTCACAGTAAATCATGGTAATGTTCAATATCAGAAAGTCATTTGGTCGATCACACGATATCATACATATATGCATCCATTTAAAATCAAGTATAACATAGAGCAAACTGAAAGAATCCTGGCAAGGGTCAACCATGACCAAGGACAGGCACATCGGGGGTTTTATTATTCATAAATATTCAAAAGTCGCTCTCTACCCCGATATTGGCATGTACAAGCAACTCCTAGTGCTAGACCGCCTATATCTGACAGACCTCCCCTTTCAGTTCAACTGGGACCATACGGAACATCACAATCATGTACAAGCAACTCCCGGTATTAAACCGCCTATACGTGATGGACCTCCCCAATACATGATTCAACCGAACCCATACATAACACAATCACGACGTTTGCGGATACCTCTGGCCAAAGCATATCTAGGCAACCCGTGCCTCTACAAACGCCTTTCGTAGCTACGAAATCATCACTGTCATCATCATAGTATCACAAGGGCACAATGTCCCACAGGTAAGAATCATATCATCATATCATCTCATAACTAGTAGGCATCCAACCCACATAGTTCATCAAAACATTTCAAATCCGTGTGTCAATACATTTCATCAAATCATTTCAAATCAACATACCAATGCAATGGTAGAATAGAAAACATTCTAGTTCTCAAATAATGGCACAATATTAATTCATTTCAAACCATTAATGCATAGTCATAGAAAACATAAGTTTACGACACTCCAATAGTCACAAAACAGATTTGAGATTTAATATCATATGTCAAATCAATGCATATCAAAGCATGTCTTGTTTAAAAACATGGAAAAATCAGATTTTTACTATTTCATGTAAGAGATTAGGGTCCCACTCACTGTATACGGGAGGGTCAATCACTCCCTATAATGTACAACAAGTGTCGAAACTGTGCTCCCCTCGATCGGTCTCTAATCAAGTCACTACAATTGTAACACATCACATATGTCATGAATTGAAAAATTACTAAGTTAGTTAGCATTTTAACTAACCCTATATCTAGGCCAAAACTAGGGCATGCTAAATATTCTCTCAACTACGCGCATTTCATCTTCCTCTTTCTCCATCACCAACAACAACTTCAATATTCCATACATTCATTCCTCATAGTATCATCACCAAGCATACATGCCTCTCATTCCACCCTTTGCATACACAAAACAGTCTGCATACAAACATATTTATTCTTTATTAAATTTTCTCCTTCGACATACAAATGTAATACACATACATTGGTCATACATACACATACACATATTCCTCACACCTCGACCTCAATTATATCCATGCACATTCACCATTGCACCACAAAAATTCTGCACACTTTCTACCATTCTCCTTGGCCTTTAAGGTGATTTCAGCACACAATAACATCCCATTATACTCAACCAACAATATCATACTTTTCAGCCCATATGCACTTGCATATACTCACAATTCAATCATATGAAATCTTACTCAATCCTCAATTGATCTTTCCTAATACACAATCACAATTATGTCATCAACTTCCTGTCATTTATAAATAAATAACACAGTCAAAGCCAAGTCCAATTCAACCCTAAATATCACTCAAAGTCGAAAACAAACATAAAATAATTAGTTTCCTCCAAGATAAAAATTCTTTGAAAAATCATAAACTTTTCGATTCTCATCCTAATGTCTCAACCCATATATCATTTTCAACGTATAAAAGTCTAGTTTCAAAATACGAAGATCGTATTTGAATTACCTATATGCAAAACAACCTATAATGTAAAACAATGCATCAATCCTTAGGTTCCAACCCTAGATCCAAATACTTTCATGCATATTTCGAATTAAACTCTAGAGAAACCATTCAAATCAATTCAAGTATACATTCCAAACGTATACAAGACTTCTAACCCTAAATTTATCCTAAATTCATTCAATTAATAGAATGAATTTGTATTTTACCTCACTTAGGGTTTTTTTCACAGCTCAGACCTAGCTTCCATTCGCCATTCGACTCAGTCTGAAACCTGTAATGCGTCCAAATCGAAGTAGAGTTCAGAAATTTAGCTTAATTACAAAGAGATATCAAAACCCTAGAACTAATTCATCCTTACCTACGCAGTAAAGAATTCGCGACCAAGGGTTTTTGAAGTCTGCACTGCTGTCGACTTGGGGGCTTTGCAAGGGTTGTAGAAGTGAGTTACAGCAAAGAACTCTGCGCGCAGTGAGCGAGTGCGGGAGAGGGAGCACTGCAGTCGTGCACGCTGGAGAGGGAAAGGAAACACAAAGAGAGAGAGAGAACAGAGGGAGGAAAAGAGAGAAGAGTAATGGTTGGTGGTGGCTGTGGGTGGTGGAGCACAACAGTGAGTGCGGCGGTGAGTGAGAGTGCAAAGAGATCGAGAGAAAGAGGGAGCGATAGTGAGAGGGTGAGACAACGAGGTAGAGAGATGAATGGAAAGGGAGAGTAAGAGAGAGAGGGGCGGTGGTTCACGGTGGTTGATGGCGGTGGACGGCGGAGCAGTGGCCGGAGGGCGATTGAGTGAGGGAGAGATTGAGAGAGACAGTATTATGACAGATAGAGAGAGAAAGGGAGAGAGAAAAAGAGAACCGAAAGGAAGAGTGAGAGAGAGGATGGTGGTTGTGCGGCGGTTGCAGTTGCAGCGGCGACGGCGGAGGAGGAAGCCGCGGAAGTCGAAGGGTGAGGGAAGGTGAAGAGGCGGGTGAGGGAGAGAGGATAGAGAGAGAAGGAAGGAGAATTAGGGCTATTAGCCCTAATTCGATTTCTTTTTTTATTATTATTTTTATTATTATGTATATATATATTTTTATAAGGATAGATTTATAAATAAATAAATGAGGAAATAAATAATTTAATAAATGAAAAATATAATTATATATGTATATATTTTTTATACTTGCTTCACATTACGAATCGAAAATTCAGATACTTTTGAATATACCAAAAATTTGAATTAAAAAAATCCCCAAAATCGAAAATCAATAAAATTAAATATTTTTCCATATATATATATAAACTGAGGAATATTTTATTAAATTCAAGAACGAGAGTACAATACGGATACCGTAGTGTCGGTGTTAGAAATTACAAAATTTGCCTCCCATTTAGGTTCACTAAGGACCTCAAGCCATAAAAGAGCTATTACCCGATAACGTCCAACAAAATAAGATTCTTCCAATCACCTTAAGCGTCCCTAAATCTCGACTAAGCTTTCTCTATAAAATGGAAGGGGAGGGTGAGTATATAATATACTCAGTGAGCGATATAGAAGTTGTACAAAAACAAGAATCTATGTGGTGGATATATCAAAAGCAAATTTCTCAAATCATCATAGCATTCTCAATTTTATTCCAATAAAAATGAATTTCGAACCAATATTGTCAAATCATCACATTTCACAATTATCAAAGTTCAGTCTCATATGTATCCCTAAGTTTGTATTTTTCAAACCTGAGGCAACCCAAAATCCATGTTCCCAACAAAGGTTTACCACGACCTAGGGTGAGACCATCAAAGGTTTTAGAAATTCTTATTTAAAAGTGCCCCCATCCTTAGCATTGGTTATGGTTTTCATTGGTGGTGCAACCAACTGTCCCATACCCTTTATGCGACATGTTATTCGATCATGGTAGTATCGTCGTGCTCGGCTACACCCCATGTCTATAAACAGTAACCCCACCATATCATCCCATCGAGTTACACTATGGCGGGAAATGACTAGTCATTTTTAGGAGTTCAGCCTCTCACCCCAAGCCAATATATACACCATTCCATTTTCATATGCCATCAATTCAATAATCCTTTTATCAAAAACCAGCATCACAGTGTGCCCAATTTAATAAATCAACATGGAACATGTACTCATTCAAAACATTAGGATGCATAGAAATTCAAACTTTATTTCTAGGATATTCCACACACACTAAAGCATATAAATTCAAGAATTCGAAAGTCATTTAGAAATTTAATGAAAACATTCTTAATAAAAGTAATTTTTTTTTCTTATTTAAGTACAAGTAAGAAATCACTCACTTCTTGAGAGGGTATTCACTTCCAATTCAATCCTCAGTGTTGTTCAATCTCTGTTTGATTCCAAATACATTGTGTCTAAGAAAATGAATATTGAATAATCATCCAATCACTTGGGATTCTAGAGTTATTTGATTTTTCTCCGATTTACTTCAAACCCTAATTCTCCATAAATTCACAATCAATTCGGGCATAATCTTTTAATTCCTTTTTTAGGTTCCAATTATTTTACTCTAAGGCAATAAACATGAATTCAATGTTAAATCACCTTAATTTCTAAGGTTTATAAATTTTTCCTAATTTTGCAAAAAACCCTAATTTTTCTTAATTCCAACAATGTGCCTCTTAATTTCACCATTTGCACATCATTTACATGCATATACAATTATCATTTATATTTTTCCCAATTTCATCACATAATTTCAAATCAAATCTCCCGGTTAAAAATTTAATATTTCAAATTCATGTTATGGAAATATAAATCTATGTTGAATGGGCAATATTATCTCTAAAGAATTCACAAATTTCACCCAAGATGAAATTTTCTTCAAACCCTAAGTTTCTCTCTCTACAAAATCCCTAAAATTTCAAACATCAAAATTAAATTCATAATAATGGCACTAAACCCTTGAAGGTGATTAGAAAATTACATTAATTCCTTGGTTGGATTGAGCTTTGAGCATCTGATTTCAAAAACCCTAAGTTTTTCCCTTTTCGCACAAACCCTAGACTCTTCCCAAAATTTCATCCTTATCTAGGTTTGACTGGGGTTTTTGGGAGTATGGTGGAGTGATTTAATGAGGGTGAAATAAATTTCTAGAGAGAGAAATCAAGAGTGAATGGGAAGAGAGAGTGAGAGAGTTAGGTCTTGAGAGAGATATGAGGAGTCGAGAAAGAAATGAGAATGAACAAATAAAATTGGGGCTTAATTCATGTTTTTGATTATGGATTTGTGAAGTTACCATTTTACTCTTTCTATATTTTAAGTTTAATTGAGGTTTGGAGGGCATTTAGGTCATTTGGCAGCACAGTTGCACCCTTGTTCTTAGGCGGTTCCACCGGCAATTCCACCGCATGCCCATGTTCTCTCCCTAAGCGGTTCCACCACATGAGCAATGTGCACACATTTTTTTTATTATTATTTTCACTCACGGTGGAATCGTGAGCTTGGCTTCTTCTTCTCTACATTCACGATTCCACCGCCCCTCACAAACTTTACAATGTACACTTTTTTTTTTTTTTAACGATCAATTAACTCTCTCTCTCCTCTAATCAACTTACCCATTTCCATTTCTTCCTTCATGAATCGACTTAATCCCTCTTCTCATTGCTTTGGCTTGGATTTGATCCATAATCCCTCTTCACACTACTTTGGCTTAGATTTGATCCCATGAACCAACACTTCTCCAAAAAGTTTAGCATCACTAGGTCATCCAACACTTTTATTATATTTACATCAAATGAATTATAAATTCTTTCCCATTTTCATAAAATACAATAATTGCATAAATTTAAATTTCATATTCTAAACTTCAAATGTTACACTCCAACCCTGAAAATCAATTATAAGTCGATTTTTCCCTATATTTTTCTTTTTTTTCAAGGAAATTAAACAAAAATATTCTAACACCGAATTTTTGGTGTTACATATTTCTGACATATTAGAGACGGATTAAATTCTGTCGCTAATCGGTCGCAATACACTACTTGCAAAATTATTATTAAACATTTTTGCGATGGATCAGTGATAGAAATTAGCGACGAAAATATTTCCGATACTAATTGATCACAACCGAAAGAAATGGTGTTACTTAGTGAGCAATTAGCGATGGAATCTAGTGACGAATTTTTTTTGTCGTAGATCCATTGATATAGTTTTCTAGGGTTAAAAAAAAAGACCTACACGTTCCCCTGTCTGCCTTCCCTCGCGACTGTCTTTCTCTTTCCCTTCCCTCACTCCTCTTCTCAATTCGTCGCCGCCTCTCGTTAAAAGGGAAATTGACAAAGTTTGATTTTTGACCTCATTGTCGTCGCCATCACCATCACCTTCGCCTCTGTTAAGGCTCGTCTCTCTCTTTCTCTCTCAAATTTGGGTTTGTTTGCGAAGAATGGCTCAATTGAAATCATCAACCCCAATTTCAAAGTGAAATTTGTTGGTCAATATAATGAATTTATTGTAATATTTTAGGATTTTGAGATGTATTTGGCTCAAATCTGATTTATTAAGAACTAGTCTATGCTCCGTAGACATCCTATTGATTATTACTCTAGCAAATCTTTGGAATAAAGTTTTAACAAAGAGAGGGAGATTATTAGTCGTATCGACTTGAATCTATGGGGTTTTTTGATCTCTAGCAGTATGTTGAGAGCTGAGAGTTGAATGTTGAAACTTCCATTGCTATGATTTCCAAGTGTCATGGTTGAAAGAAAGGCTACTAGTCTGTGATTTGTTTTACTACAGTTAATAGAATCTGAGCATGGTTTATTATATATTTTTTCAATTTTGTGTTTAGTTGTGGTTAAAGACTTGACTTCTTGGCATTGACTTCACGTTTACGCGATTCATGATTATTTGAATTGTATAATTTATAGGGTTATGTACATTAAGGGAATGAATGAACAACATAACTTGCAAAATTTGAGGTGAAAATCTCATTCATTCAAATTTTGAATTATGTTCCGTCAGATTTGGCTCGATTTTTTCCCTTTTGTGTAGCATTGTTCTTCTTTTAACTATTTATGATTGGTCGGATTGAATTACTTCCATTTTTTAAAAATATAAGTGAGTTATGGTATTGCTAATATGCACACTGGATGATGTTTTTAATATGGCATGTGAGAGAAATCTGCTATTGCATTTAGTTAGTTTTCTGCATGTGCATGGAATGTGCATTTGGGTTTTATAATGTTGCTCAACATTTGATCACACTGAACTATATTATACTTATCTTTTGCTGGCCTCATTTTGTATTTCGTTGAAGGGCTTGTATGGAAGGTGCAAGGAGAAATGATAGAGCAAAATTTTAAAAGAATCTGGCATACATGGATTGTACTAAAAATCCTTATAAATTCTTCTTGGGAGTGCAGAGTCTGTGATTGTACCCAAAAGGTGCAGGGAAAATAGTTCCACCCTAGCACCGTTGACTAGCCAGACTCTTGAAACTACGTAGTATCTTGGTAGTTGTTTAATGGTTTTGTTCATATTATGACAATATGGCATATATGGATTATTTGTCAAAAATTAATTGCTGCCCACTTTTGGACAAAAAATGGGATGATTGCTCCAATCTTGAAATTGTCTGAATTCACAAGTTGTTACCATAATGCAGACTAATTCAAATTGAGCACTTGATTTCTATTTGATCGGAGTCGTAGGAAGAGTTTGTTCTGTAATGGAGGCTTGAAAACAAATCTATTTAAGAAGATGGAGACATTCCTAAAGAACAATACAAAATGTCCACATGACAAGTGGTGATAGATATATCCGTATAACAATAATTTTTATTAGTTTGTGTAAGAAGTTTATGCAAGCTTAATACATGAATTACAAAACAAAATTGAACCAAAAAACGAGCGGAAGCAAAGTATACCTCCAGCCATGGATTCCGGTGACTGCAACTCACTTTCCAGCACCTCCAGACGTATAAGAAGCCTTCTAAACTCTCAATTCTCTCTCTAGATGGTGTGTGATATTAATGAATTAAGTTTAGAGACCCTTGCTATGGTTGTCCCTATTTATAATGGTTGTGCCATCAACAACCATTATTGAGACCCATACTTGATTATCCCTTTGGTGAGTGAAAATCTCTAACTTTCAGGAATTGACTTGCAGGGTATAGAGGGTGATGGACCACCCTCTTGTTCTTACATTCTCCTACTTGGTCCACTCACCCGACTTGGTGACTTTATCCAAGCTGAAACTTAATGAAAAAAGCACACATGAATCACAGCGACAAGTCCTCTAATTTAGCAAGTATTGTCTTCCATGTATTACAATGCATGCTACTCCCTATACTTATGGTAAATGTCTTTATAAATAAACCCTATGTTTATTCGGGATCCATCTTCATGAAATTTTCTTAAAACTGGAATGTGCACATAACCTTATATGAGAAAATTCAATTCGAAGTTCCATTAAGATTAAGATTTAAACTCATATTTACAACATGATCCCTGAATTTAACTGGAGGCATGCCTTTAGTCAGGGGATCAGCAAACATACATTCGGTGCTAACATGCTGGATTATAACCTTATTTTCCAATACACGTTCTCTTATGACTAAGTATTTAATGTCGATATGCTTACTTCGACTGCAACTCTTATTATTCTTAGCTAGAAATACCACAGCTGAATTATCACAAAATATACTTAATGGTTTAGGTACAAAGTCTAAGATCCTTAGCCCAGCCATGAAATTTTGTAACCACACTGCCTATGACGTAGCCTCAAAACACGCTACAAACTCAACTTCTATAGTGGAGGTCGCAGTCGATGTCTGCTTAGCACTTCTTCACGATATAGCTCCACTGGCTAAAAAAAAATGTATCCAGATGTTGATTTCTGAGAATCAACGCAGCCAGCGAAATCTGAATCTGAGTATCCGACCACCTCAAAATTGTCGGTCCTCCCATATATACGCATGTAGTTCTTGGTGCCTTGCAAGTACCGTAACACTTTCTTTGTAGCCTTCCAATGTTCCAAACCGGGATTACTTTGATATCGTCCTAACATTCCAACTGCATGTGCTATATCAGGTCGGGTACAGACCTGTGCATACATAAGGCTTCTAACTGTGGAAACATACAGAATATTAGCCATCTGTTCCCTTTCCAATTCTGTCTTGGGACACTGGTCCAAACTGAACCGGTCAACTTTGACAATAGGAGCTACACTCGGTGAGAAGTCCTGCATTTTGTATTTCTTAAGAACTTTCTTAACATAGGTTTCTTGAGATAGTCTGAGAAATTTATGGAATCTATCTCGATGTATCTTAATGCCAATGACATAAGACGCATCACCTAAATCTTTCATGGCAAAGTTCTTAGAAATGAACTATTTCACCTCATGCAACATCTATTTATTATTGGTTGCAAGTAGGATATCGTTCACATACATCACTAGGAAGCAAATTTTACTCTCACTGACCTTCTGGTATATACACTGATCTACAACATTTTCTTCAAAATCGAATAAAGAGATTATCTTATGGAATTTCAAATACCATTGGCGGGAGGCTTGCTTCAATCCATATATAGATTTCTTAAATTTGCAAACCAAATTCTCACCATCACTAGAGGAAAGTCCTTCAGGTTGATACATGTAAACCTCTTTCTCTAGTTGTCCATTCAAAAATACCATTTTCACATCCATTTGTTGTAACTCTAAGTCAAAATGTACAACAATCACCAAAATGATGCAGAGGGAATCTTTCTTAGATACCAGAGAAAAGGTCTCTGAATAATCGATTCCTTCCCTCTGAGTGAACCCTTTAGCAATAAGTCTGGTCTTGTATTTCTCAATGTTACCAAATGAGTCAGTTTTTGTGTTAAAGACCTATTTACATCTAATGGGTTGTACCCTATCAGGCAACTTTACAAGATCTCAGACTCCGTTACATCTTATGAAGTCCATCTCATCTTTAATGGCTTCCAGCCACAAGCTCGAATCGTTAGAACTTATGGCTTGTGAAATGACTTAGGATCGTCTACAGCACCAACATTATAGTCAAACTATTGAAGGTAGACTACATAATCACTAGGTATTGCTGACTTTCTGATCCTAACAGATCTCCTTAATGTTGGCTCAATAGTCTCTCGAGGAGAGGGTTATCCAACTTGACCTGTTTTAGTGTCAACAGATTGTGAAATATTTTGATTGTCATCTGTAATCGGGTCAACGTCCATGGATACTAGAGGGACACTTTGAATAACAATCATCTTTTCACTTGAAATGGAAGGCATACTTGATAGATTCCTTTTAGGAACTAAGTCTTGAAAGGAATCCCTCCCACTGATCAAATGATCCTCAAGAAATTTTTCGTTTCTCGATTCCACAAACCTAGTATAATAAGATGGACTATAGAATCTATATCCCTTGGACCTTTTGGCATATCCAACGAAATACCCACTTATGGTCCTCGGATCTAGTTTCTTTTCCTATAGATTATAAACCATTACTTTTGACAGGCATCCCCAAATGCGTACATGTCGCAAACTGGGTTTCCATCCTTTAAACATTTTGAATGGGTTTTGGAAACTGCCTTGGTTGGAACCCTATTTAATATATACACAGTCGTATTAAGAGTTTTAGTCTACAAGGATTTAGGTAACTTAGAGCTAGACATCATGCTTTTTACCATTTCTAACAATGTCTGATTTCTTCTTTCAACCACACCATTTTGGTCCAGAGAACCAAGCATGGTATATTGGGCAACAATCACAATTTCTTGAAGAAACCGAGCAAATGGACCAGGTGCTTGTCCATCCTTAGTATACCTCCTATAGTACTCTCCACCTCTATCTGATCTCACTATCTTTATTTGCATACCACATTATTTCTCTACTTCTGCCTTAAAAACCTTAAAGGCATCCAACGCCTCATCCTTATGGCGAAGGAGATAGAGATACATATAACGTGAGTAATCATCAATAAAGGTGATGAAATATCTTTGGTCATATGAGTCCATATCGAGACAACATATGTCTGTTTGAATGATCTCTAACAGATCTGAGCTCCTTTTAGCACTTTTCTTTGACTTATTGGACTGTTTGCCCTTAATATAATCCACATAGCTTTCAAAGTCACTAAAATCTAGAGTACTAAGTACTTCATCATTTACTAACTTTTTAACCCTTTCAATGGAGATATGCCCTAATATCCGGTACCATAACATAGAGAAATTTTCATTTACAACACACCTTTTTACACCAACATGTGTTGTGTTGTAACATGTGTTTTCTTACAAATTATTTCCTTATAGTCCGTTAATTAATAGACTCATACCAATGACATTTAAATGCAAAAGTAATGTCATTGTATTATTAAGTTAGAAAGAATATCCGAATTGTACAAGTTTTGATACAGAAATTAGATTTCTAGAAAAACTTGGTACATAAAAATTTTTTTCCAATTGTAAGACATGTCCACTAGTCAAAACGAGTTTGCGATCTCCAATGGCTTCCACATGCGAGCTCATCTTGTTTTGTGAATAGATGAATTGCTCACGGCCCACTGGTTTTCACAGGTTTTACAAGCCCTGCAACATATTCGTAATGTGAATTGAGCATTTAGAATCAATCCACCATGTGTCATAAAAAGTCTCAGTTATAAGAAATTCAAAACATACAAAAGAGATTTTCATACCTCTAGCAACAAGCCATTTCTGAAATTTGGCATAATCCTTCTTTATGTGTCCTTTCTTTTTATAGAAGAAACACGTAGACTCCGTTTTTACAACTGGGATAGGTCCCTTTGCCTTTCCTTTCAATTTGGCTTTTCCCTTCACCTTTCCTTTCATGACCAAATATGCACTACCGGTTCCCTTCTTTATTTCCATAAGCAACCTCCCTTCTTCCTCTACACACATGGTCATCAACTCATTGATAGACCGTTTAGCTTTATGTGTGTTGTAGGAAATTTTGAAGGGACTATAAGGCTGTGGGAGGGTATTCAGAATATATGGCACTAGAAAGGATTTGGACATCTCCACCTCAAGAGTCTTTAGTTGGACCACTATATCCCGAATCCGCATGATGTGCTCGCACACTCTGTGGATAGTGGTGAGTCTCTTCGATGAGAACTCCATAATCAAGGTGCTAGCGAGAGCTTTATCAGATGTCTCAAACTGCTCATCAATTGCCTTAAAAAGAGCACAGATATCATTATGCTGATTAATGGAGCCGCGGATGCCAGTTGATATTTTATCCTTAATGAACATTGTATTGAGGTGATTAGATCGCTCCCAGCGTTCATAAAGAGCTTTGTCCGCTATAGAGCTGACATCCGTTATCCTAGGTGTCACGCCCCGACCCACAGGTCGAGCACGCGAACAGACTGCCGTGACTCCTCGAGGCACGAGTATGCCCTACTCACACATCGAGGTGACGCAAGGCTAATATTATGACCCTACTCGAAATCATTAAGTCAAAATTATATAGTGGAATATTTTAAAAAAAAAAGAGATAGTTTTTAATAAAAATAATAAAAATTTTCTTTAAAAATTTGTCTCCAATTTACATATAATATTTATATGCATGGTCCAATCGTAAACAAGAATGGGTATGATCACTTACCCGATAGCGTCTCTCAGTAAAACTCGTAGAATAGTACCTCAATGTATGTCAAGTACAGTATAAGCTGAAAATATTAATATAAGGGGTGAGTATAATCCACATACTCAGTGAGTGAGGTGCAATGACTATATAATGACAATAAATGAATTTGTGAGAGTGGCAAGTCAAAATATCATTTTCAAATTTCATTTTATCTATTTGCAAATATATCGCGTAATTCAAAATAATATGCATCCTTATCATCAAATCATACATCAATGAGGTGTTAAAAACATATTCAACCCATAGTTTGGCTTAACTAGGGTAAAATCCACCAAGGGGTCATCACAATATCATAAGAATTAAATACATATATCTTCCCCCCTTCCCTTGGTGTTGACACTGTCCTCACGGGTGCTCGTCTATTGGATCCGTTGCCCAGAAACATGGGACTCAAACCCCTGCTCCCGTGTTACCCCACTACATCACCCCGTCGGGTAAACGCTCAATACCGTGGTAGGGAGTGCGTTATAGCCACTATGCACCATCTCATAATCATACACATATGTCATATATCATCATTCATAAATCTTTACTCGTAAAAATAAGGCACGATCAAGTAACCATAATATCAGGATGCAAGTTTTACCGAACAACATTTCAAGACATGCTATAAACACTAAAGCATTTCTAAATCACATTTCAAATTTCATTTATAAAATCATGATCAAAATTATTTTTCATTTAAAGTCAAAAATAGATCGTCCCACTCACCTCAACTGGGGAGGATATGCCACTCCCCCTAAGTATCATCGTTTTTCGAACGAGTCACCCCTCGAACCCTAATCCTAAGTTAAACAATATTATTTATTAATTCAATATTATATCATTGGATTATAACATACATATAAAAATATCCTCTTTCATAAGATTAAATTTCAAATTTCATACTTAGAGAAAATTTTCTACAAACCTATAACGCGCAGGTTTAGTAAAATTATGATATCTTCTAAAATCTTAATCGGATTCAAATAATTCAAATTTTTTCTTAACACTAAGACATATATCTTCAACTTTTATGTGCAGACCATTTTCAAATTCTGAACACGCGAATTTATAAAAAAATATATCACTTTTCAGTCTAAGTTCCTAAAACCAACTCTGTATAGTTTTTGGCAGAAATTTTATATCTCCTAGTATCCTTCTCCGATTTTAGTGATTCTTATCTCAAATTGAAGATAAGACATAGATCTAAAAGTTTCTAGTTTTGACCATCCTCAGATTTTAAATATATTATTTTATAAAATTTAATGTTCATCTTAGTTTCAGTTTCAGAACAACTTCTGCACAGTTTTAGTAAAAATGTCATAACTTTCTGTATACAACTCCAGTTCAAGTGAATCTTATCTCATTTTAAATCTAAGGCAGAGATTAAACTTTCATGTTTAACGTTTCTCCAAATTCCTTTCATAAGATATCTTCAAAATTCATACAAATTACTGGTCGTACACAGGACATGAAACGGAATTTGTGAAACATGCTAAATTCAAAAAATCACCAAAAATCAATTTCTTAATGAAAAATTTTGCACTATAGCTCATTTTAAAGCTTAGAGAGTCTAGTTTTACCAGAAATAAACTAATCTAAATTTAAATCATCACAAAATAAGATATCATGAAATTACTACAGTTTCCTCAAATTGAAATATTCATATCTAGCATGCTAGTATATATATTTAATTTCACTACTTTAAAGACTTCAAGTTTGAGTATTTTACCTTCCTTTGTATGATCTTTTGCTAACTAATACCCATCATCTTGATCTTGATTTTCTTAAAACCTCAAATTTTTTATCACCTTAGCAAAATCAAATCACAATGAGCATAAATTTCCTATACAATACTTCTATACTTTTAATTGAAATTCAAGAGTTCCTAAAAATGTTCTTACCTCTTTGGCTCCATAGTTGAACTCAAAAATGGAAGTGAAGTCTATAAATTTCGTGCAAGGGGTGAGTTGAATGAAGAAAATGAGACAAACTCTTCTTAAACAAGTTCTTTTATAAATCTAATCAAATTTCCTTAACCATTGGATCATTCCATACATCATCTCAATCTTCCACTTGTCCTAGCACTTAAACCATGCAATTGTTGATGCAAGTAACCTCCATGCATTCCACCAAGTGTCTTTGGACGTCCATGTCAAGGAGAGGAGGTGTCACAAGCTAGAATAAGCTATTCTAGTTAATTTTCATGCAAAAATTTTCATCCAATAAGTTTTCATGCATAAATTTCTATCCAATGAGATTTTTTGAATGTGAAAAATCCTATATGGCCACTAACCAACCTTGCTTCCCTCTTGACCAATCATTTGGCTCCAATTGTCCATCCTTGAGTGGTTTACAATTTAGTCCCTCAATTTTCCTGAATTGCATTTAAACCCCTAACTTTTAACAATTTGCATTTTTGGTACCTATGAGATTTTATTCAAAATTTCTTAAATATGTGAAATTTTATTTAAATATCTTTATTTAAGTGTGTAAGCCTTTTCTTAGCCATTTTTGACCTCTTTAGGCCTTGCCGGCATTTTTCCGAGAAAGTTTTCGGCTTACCGATAAAATTTTCGGTTTTAGCAATTTTGAGGTGAAATCTCAAAATAAATAAATAGATAATTAAATAGATGTCTCAAAAGGATGCTTATATATTTAGAATCATGAGGAGTAGTACATGATATACAGTTACCGATAATCGGTGTTACAATTCCTAACCCCCTAATAAAAAGTTTCGTCCTCGAAACTAAGCCGAAACTATGCATCAAATAGTTGGGGGTACTGTCTCCTCATAGCATCCTCGGGCTCCCAAGTCTGCTCCTCAACCTGGTCGTTCCTCCAAAGTACTCTGACTAGGGGGACCCCCTTGCTCCGTAGCTTCTTGGTCTGTCTGTCTAAAATGGTTACGGTCATCACTCAACTCTACTGGTAGAGGCTCCAGTACATGGGAAGGATCAGGAATGTACTTCCTCAGTATCAAGAAATGGAATACATCGTGAATCCGTACTAACTCAAGAGGTAAGTCCAATCTATATGCCACTTTCCCAATCCTCTCAAGGACTTGGAAAGGTCCAATATACCTGGGGTTAAGCTTTCCCCGCTGTCTAAATCGGATCATTTCCTTCCACAGGGATACCCTCAGAAACACCATGTCTCCCTCCACGAACTCCAAAGGTCGTCGTCATCTATCTGCATAGCTTTTTTGCCTATCCTGGGCAGCTTTTATCCGAGCACGGATGACCTTCACCTTCTCTCGGGTCTCCTCAATCAAATCTATATAATCAAGCTGTCTCTCCCTGACCTCATCCCAATACAAAGGTGTTCGGCACTTTCTCCCGTACAAGGCTTCGTATGGTGGCATCCCAATACTAGCCTGGTAGCTATTGTTGTAAGCGAACTCGATTAATGGGAGGTGCTGGTCCTAGCTTCCCTTGAAGTCTATGACACAGGATCTTAACAAATCCTCTAGTGTCTAAATGGTCCTCTCAGACTGACCATCTGTCTGGGGGTGAAATGTAGTACTGAATTTCAATCGGGTACCCATGGCCTCTTGCAACTTCGGCCAAAATCGGGAAGTAAAACGGGGGTCTCTATCCGATACAATGGACACTGGAACTCCATGCAGTCGAACTATCTCACTAATGTACAGGCGAGCCAAACCCTCTAGTGGATAGCTACTGCGGATAGGAAGGAAATGTGCGGACTTGGTAAGTCTGTCTACGATCACCCAGATAGCATCGTGTCATGCCGAAATCTGCGGAAGACCCAATACAAAGTCCATGGTGATGTGTTCCCACTTCCATTCAGGAATGGGAAGCGACTGTAATGTGCCGGCGGGTCGTTGATGCTCAGCCTTTACTTGCTGGCATACCAAGCACCGAGTAACAAAACTGGCTATCTCACGCTTCATGCCTGCCCACCAGTAACTTTCTCGAATTGTCCTATACATCTTTGTACTACCAGGATACATAGCATAAGCTGAAGAGTGAGCCTCCTCCAATATGGCACGTCTAAGATCATCATCCTTGGGAATACAGATACGTCTCCCAAGAACTACTAAGCCATCATCCCTGACTCTGAAATCTCCACCTTCCCCTCTGTTAATCTTCTCAATAACCCCCTGAATCTCCTCATCAACAGACTGAAGCCTCCGAATGTGGTCAAGTAAAGTCGGTCTCACCTCAAATCTAGCCAAAAGTGCTCCAAAATCATCTGTCGTCAGTCTGACTCCTAGTGAGTAGAGTCCAATAAGACATGAGAGATAAGAACTCTCAGTAGGTGCTAACGATGATGACTTACGGCTCAGTGCGTCCGCAATAACATTTGCTTTCTCTGGGTGATAGTCAATAATCAAATCATAGTCTTTGAGAAGCTCCAACCATCTTCTCTGCCTGAGATTGAGCTCCCTCTGAGTGAGTAGGTACTTCAAGCTTTTGTGATCTGTATACACCCAGCAAGTAACTTCGTATAGATAGTGTCGTCAAATCTTCAATGCGAATACAATAGCAGCAAGCTTTAAGTCATGGGTAGGATAATTCAGTTCATGCCTCTTTAGCTATCGAGAGGCATAAGCGATGACCTAACCCTTTTACATCAGTACACAACCTAATCCCTATCGACTGGCATCTTAATACACCTTATACTCACAATCACTAGTAGGGAGAGCGAGGATAGGTGCTGACGTCAGCTACTGTTTGAGCTCCTGAAAGATTGCCTCACAGCGATCAACCCAAACAAACTTGACCTCTTTTAGCGTCAAGTTGGAGAGTGGAGCAGCAATCTTGGAGAATCCCTTAACAAATCTCTGATAATATCCTGCCAATCCCAGGAAACTCCGCACCGTTATAACGCTTCGTGGTTGTTCCCATTTCAGAATAGCCTCAACTTTCTTCGGGTCCACAAAGATACCGTCAGCCGAAACCACATGACCCAGAAAGTCAATCTCTCTCAGCCAAAACTCACACTTGGAGTATTTGGCATATAGCTCCTTCTCACGGAGTGTCTGTAGTACAACTCGTAGGTGCTCAGAATGCTCCTCATCACTCCTCGAATATATAAGAATATCGTCAATGAAAACGATGACAAATCTATCCAGGAAAGAGTGGAATACTCGATTCATCAGGTCCATAAAAGCTGCCGGGGCATTAATCAGCCCAAACGGCATCACCAAGAGCTCAAAGTGACCGTACCGAGTCCTGAAGGCTGTCTTGGGAACATCACCTTCCCTGATTCGTAGCTGGTGATATCCAGATCTCAGGTCAATCTTAGAGAAAACCCGGGCTCCCTACAACTGATAGAACAAATCATCAATCCGAGGCAATGGGTATCGATTTTTTATGGTCACCCAATTCAACTGTCGGTAATCGATGCATAGTCTGAGAGTGTCATCCTTCTTTCGGACAAATAATACCGGAGCTCCCCAAGGTGAAGTGCTCGGTCTGATGAAGCCCTTATCCAACAATTCTTGTAATTGGACTTTTAGCTCTTTTAGCTCTGCCAGGGCCATCCTATATGGTGGAATGGGGATAGGCACAGTGCCTGGTGCCAAATCAATGGCAGAATCGAACTCTCGGACTGGAGGTAATCCGGGTAGCTCCTCAGGGAATACATTAGAAAACTCTTGTACCATTTGGACATCATTTATTTTTGGTCCCTCCACTGTGGTGTCAACAACATGCGTCAGATATGCTATACAGCCCTTGCTTATCAATCCGCGGGCCTCCAAAGCTGATATCACACAATTCGAGAGGACCCGTCTAAGTCCATGGAAAACCAATACTGGACACCCTGGTCTCCAAAATTCGACTGTCTTAGTAAAATAGTCCACTGAAGCTCTTTGCCGGTGTAGCCAATCCATACCCAGGATGACATCAAAGTCCCGTCTGTCTAGTGGAATCAAATCTGCTTTTAACAATGTACTCTCCACCTCGACTCCACAGTCTTGGTACACCTCCTTCCTAACAATCTGCTTCCCTAAGGGAGTAATGACCAACAGTGCTTTATCTAGTGGTACTAAAACCTTGTCAGAGTAGTGAGCGAAGTTCGTGCTCACAAAGGAACTATTCGCACCAGTGTCAATCAACACACGGGCATCTCTTCCGAAGATAATCATAGTGCCTATCATCCAAATTTATAAAATCCATTAGCCCAATATCATCAAAATAAATAAAATTACTTAAGCATAAAACCACAAAAATGGATATATATATATATATTATCTTTCAAGGTTCAGCAAAATACATCATAGTCTAGAGTTCTTGTACATCATCAGGATGAGGTGCAGGAGTGGCACCTGTTACTATGTTTGGACTGGCCTGTGCTTCCTCATCGGTCATAGCATATAGTCTAGCCTGTGTCCTAGGCTGCTGACGAGGAGGTGGAGCAGGCATGTTACTCCCACTGATAGACTTCCCTGCAGTACTATGAGGAGGGGCTGTAGAAGGTGCTGTGCTGCCCCTGGGGCCATTAGGAAAGCTTTGATCTGGGGCATGACTGTACCCCTCAGCTCGCAGATCGGGACAACGGTCTTTGAAATGTCCCTCCTTTCCACACTGATAACATCTACGAGAGAATCGACATGGGCCTGTGTGTGCCTTGTAACAAATCGGACAGGACCTCCTCTGTGCTCCTCTAGTCCATGGCGCATTGCCCAAGTTACCTCCCGGTGTAGGCATCGGTGTTGATGATTATCCATACTGCCCATGAGGTGTGTTCCCGGGCCCCTGTCTAGAGCCGTCGTTGTATGAACCTTGGCCTCTGCTCCTCTTGGAGCTCTGTCCCTACCCAAATCCAGGCCTCTTCCTTTGGTCTTGTTGGTCGTGAAGTCTGTTCCATTCTTTAATGTTCTGCTCTACTCTCAGTGCCCATTGTAGAACTCTAGCATATGTATCCTCCTCGGAGACTGTCATCTGATCTCTAATAGCAAGATTTAGTCCATGTTCAAACTTGAATCTCCTGGTCTCCTCAGTCACCACCAACTCTGGGAAAAATGTTGCCAGTCTATGAAACTCAATCTCATACTTTGACACAGACTTCTGCCCTTGCTTTAACTCCAAGAACTTTCGCCGCTTCATGTCGCGGTCAAACATCGTGTAATACTGGGAATCAAACTCCCTCAGAAAGTCAGCCCAAATCAGCGGCTCATCCGCTCTATCCTTGATGCCGTCCCACTAGTCACGGGCATCGTCCTCTAGCAATCTGACTGCTATCACCAGCTTGAGTCTATCCTTAACTCCCATGTCCTTTACAGCTTCTTTGACCCGTTTGAGCCACTTCTTGACCACAACAGGGTCGTGGGTCCCAGAAAAGGACTCACACCCTAGACTCCTGGCCTCTCTTAGCAAAGTGGAGACCTCTGTCATCTACCGAGTAGTCGGCGTAATCGTCAGCGTAGGAGAGGGCATTGGTACCACTGTAGGTATAGGCAGAGTCTCAACCGTCAGTGCAAGTGGTGCTCTCATCTGGTCTCGGTGGGCTATCCACCATCCCATCATCTCCCTGAGTATAGAGAGTGGTGGGGGAACTTCTCCGGTAGGAGGGGCCTGAGGTGCTTGAGACGATGACGCGGCCTCGAGCAGGGTCTCTGTGGTACGTCTTGGTCGTTCTCGGGGATGCATAGTTCTACATAAAGGACTATGCTTAGTGCTTAAGAGTGAAAAAGCAAAAGATTAGGTGCTAACTTAACCCGCTAATAAAGATTAACGTTATAAGACCATAGGAGGCAAATTACAAACTCTTTGAAAACATTTTACATATATTGGAAGTAAAATAGAGTATATACGGAACCTAGAGCTCTAATACCACCGAAATCTGTCACGCCCCGACCCGCAGGTCGAGCACGCGAACAGACTGTCGCGACTCCTCGAGGCACGAGTATGCCCTACTCACATATCGAGATGACGCAAGCCTAATATTATAACTCTACTCGATATCATTAAGTCAAAATTATACAACGGAATATTTAAAAAAAAAGGAGATAGTTTTCAATAAAAATTTTCTTTAAAACATTTACCTCCAATTTACATATAATATTTATATACATAGTCCAATCGTAAACAAAAATGGGTATGATCACTTACCCGATAACGTCTTTCAGTAAAACTCATAGAATAGTACCTCAATGTATGTCAAGTACAGTATAAACTGAAAATATTAATATAAAGGGTGAGTATAATCCACATACTCAGTGAGTGAGGTGCGATAACTATATCATGACAATAAATGAATTTGTAAGAGTGGCAAGTCAAATTATCATTTTCAAATTTCATTTTATCCATTTGCAAATATATCGCGTAATTCAAAATAATATGCATCCTTATCATCAAATCATACATCAATGAGGTGTTAAAAACATATTCTACCCATAGTTTGGCCTAATTAGGGTAAAATCTACCAAGGGGTCATTACAATATCATAAGAATAAAACACATATATCTTCTCCCCTTCCCTTGGTGTTGACACGGTCCTCACGGGTGCTCGTCTATTGGATCCGTTACCCAGAGACAGGGGACTCAAACCCCTGCTCCCGTGTTACCCCACCACGTTACCCCTGCTCCCGTGTTACCCTACCATCTCATAATCATACACATGTGCCATATATCATCATTTATAAATCTTTACTCGTAAAAACAAGACACGGTCAAGTAACCCTAATATCAGGACATAATTTTTACCGAACAACATTTCAAGACATGCCACAAATACTAAAACATTTCTAAATCACATTTCAAACTTTATTTATAAAATCATGATCAAAACTATTTTTCATTTAAAGTCAAAAATAGATCGTCCCACTCACCTCAACTGGGGAGGGTACGTCACTCCCCCTAACTATCCTCGT
Source organism: Dillenia turbinata (assembly GCA_037126225.1). Taxonomy (NCBI): domain Eukaryota; kingdom Viridiplantae; phylum Streptophyta; class Magnoliopsida; order Dilleniales; family Dilleniaceae; genus Dillenia; species Dillenia turbinata. The sequence continues at coordinate 19,229,202 of JBAMMX010000018.1, read as the reverse complement.
TTCTCGAACGAGTCACCTCTCGAATCCGAAGCCTAAGTTAAACAATATCATTCATTAATTCAATATTATATTATTGGATTATAACATGCATATAAAAATATCCTCTTTCATAAGATTAAATCTCAAATTTCATACTTAGAGAAAATTTTATACAAACCTATAACGCGCAGGTTTAGTAAAATCATGATATCTTCTAAAATCTTGATCGGATTCAAATAATTCAAATTTCTCTTAACAATAAGATATATATCTTCAACTTTTATGTTCAGACCATTTTCAAATTCTGAACACACGAATTTATAAAAAAATATATCACTTTTCAGTCTAAGTTCCTAAAACCAACTCTGTACAGTTTTGGGAGCAATTTTATATCTCCTAGTATCCTTCTACGATTTTAGTGATTCTTATCTCAAATTGAAGATAAGACATAGATCTAAATCTTTCTAGTTTTGACCATCCTCAGATTTTAAATATAAAATTTTATAAAATTTAATGTTCATCTCGGTTTCAGTTTCAGAACAACTTCTGCATAGTTTTAGTAAAAATGTCATAACTTTCTGTATACAACTCCGGTTCAAGTGAATCTTATCTCATTTTAAAGCTAAGGCAGAGATTTAAAACTTTCATGTTTAACGTTTCTCCAAATTCCTTTCATAAGATATCTTCAAAATTCATACAAATTACTGGTCGTACACAGGACATGAAACAGAATTTGTGAAACATGCTAAACTTTAAAAAATCACCAAAAATCGATTTCTTAATGAAAAATTTTGCACTATAGCTCATTTTAAAGCTTAGAGAGTCTAGTTTTACCAGAAATAAACTAATCTAAATTTAAATCATCACAAAATAAGATATCATGAAATTACTATAGTTTCCTCAAATTGAAATATTCATATTTAGCATGCTAGTATATATATTTAATTTCACTATTTGTAAAGACTTCAAGTTTGAGTATTTTACCTTCTTTTGTATGATCTTTTGCTAACTAATACCCATCATCTTGATCCTGATTTTTTTGAAACCTTTAATTTTTTATCACCTTAGCAAAATCAAATCACAATGAACATAAATTTCCTATACAATATCTCTATACTGTTAATTGAAATTCAAGAATTCCTAAAAATGTTCTTACCTCTTTGGCTCCATAGTTGAACTCAAAAATGGAAGTGAAGTCTATAAATTTCGTGAAAGGGGTGAGTTGAATGAAGAAAATGAGACAAACTCTTCTTAAACAAGTTCTTTTACAAATCTCGCCAAATTTCCTTAACCATTGGATCATTCCATGCATCATCTCAACATTCCACTTGTCCTAGCACTTAAACCATGCAATTGTTGATTCAAGCAGCCTCCATGCATTCCACCAAGTGTCTTTGGACGTCCATGTCAAGGGGAGGAGGTGTCACAAGTTAGAATAAGCTATTCTAGTTAATTTTCATGTAAAAATTTCCATCAAATAAGTTTTCATGTATAAATTTCTATCCAATGAGATTTCTTGAATGTGAAAAATCCTATGTGGCCACTAACCAACCTTGCTTCCCTCTTGACCAATCATTTGGCTCCAATTGTCCATCCTTGAGTGGTTTGCAATTTAGTCCCTTAATTTTCCTTAATTGTATTTAAACCCCTAACTTTTAACAATTTGCATTTTTGGTACCTATGAAATTTTTTTCAAAATTTCTTAAATATGTGAAATTTTATTTAAATATCTTTATTTAAGTGTGTAAGCCTTTTCTTAGCCATTTTTAACCTCTTTAGGCCTTGCCGGCATTTTTCCGAGAAAGTTTTCGGCTTACCGATAAAATTTTCGGTTTTAGCAATTTTAAGGCGAAATCTCAAAATAAATAAATAGATAATTAAATAGATGTCTCAAAATGATGCTTATATATTTAGAATCATGAGGAGTAGTACATGATATACATTCACCGAAAATCGATGTTACACTAGGTGACTTGTCATGCCTTCGAACATAATCCAAATCTCGTCATCCCAAATTGAGAAGTATTTTCTCCTTCTACACCTTGTAGTTCTCTCCATTCAATATGAGAACTTTAATGATATCAATGGTTTGTATAGCTGTAACAAAAACGTTTACAAATTTTAGTTGAGACTTTAACATATGTTTACCAATATAAAACATATAAAACAAATCTCTTGACATAGAAATTGCTTGTTGGCAGAATTTCTAATTCAAATTAGATTTATTATGCTTTATGAGAAAACTGACAAGATTACCTAATTTCCTAATACCTATGGGCTAATTAGGAGAAATCAAGTAGAAAATCTTTCCTTGAAATAGAGTTTCTCTATCAGTCCATAAGACAGCATCACTCATGCACTAGAAAGTCTCCAGGTAGGTGGTGGTTCACATAGGACCGCTTAAGAACCAGTCAACCTTAAACTTATCCATGTCTTGTTGACAGGACTTTTTTAGACATGAACTCGATCTGTCGAACTCGAAAAACCTTATAGAAGAAAGCTCTAAAGTCAGGTAGACTATCCAGACAACTAGGCTATCTGGTCTTGTCATCTAATTCTGATTAATTATTTTAGTGCAACAAATATTCCTATGGGATAAAATTGACATACAAAAATAAATAATCACAAATAATATTCTTTAATTTATGTGGTCAAAACCATCTCAATGTATAATTTCTTTTATATTAGGGGTGTTGTGGCTATACCCTAACAATCAAAAATCATATGGACATTGAGAATATATTTTTTTTAATTTTATGTAGGATTTAACCTTTATTTTGCATGCATCTTTATATGCAAAAGTCATACAAAAATTAATTTGTACAAAATTATAAAGTTCCAATGATTTTATAATTTTATACGGGTCTTAACCTTTATTTTATATGCCCCTCAGTGTGCAAAAGGTTATATAAAAAGTTAATTTGTATAAAATACACAATTTCCATTTATGTGTGATACCATAATATACATAAAAAGGAAAAAAAGAAAAAATTTAATTTCAAATTCTCAAGAGTGACTCAAATATGAATTTAAAATTAAAAACTAACTTTTCGAATTTTTTGGAATTTTTTCTGAATTTTCGGGATTTTTTTTTAAGTCGAAAGGACTAATCTGTAACATTTCAAAATTTTTTAGACAAATCTGTAACATTCCAAGGTTTATCGGGTTTTTTAGAAAAGTTGGGGACCAACGTGCAACATTTTAAACTTTTTCGAGTTTTAGAAAGGTTATAGGGACCATATTGCAATAGATTAAAAGCATTTTGGGCAATTTCATAATTGCAAAAGCTTTCGGGCAGATCAGTAATTTTAGAAAAATACAGACCAAAACGACGTCGTTTTGGTCTGCATCCGGGTCTTTTTCACACGGATGGACCCCAAGGGTCCTGACCAGGATCCGGTAGGTCTGAATGCCGGAATGTCGCTAGTAAGTGCCGAAAAACTCCATTTTTTGCTCCGAAAACATGGAATCGTCCGAAATTTCTTGCACAACTCATTTCTAACCTCAAAACTCCAAAATTTCTTCAAATTTTGGTTATATTTTAAAAAATTCAAAACCCCAAAAAATTAAAAAATTTGTCGAAAAATACAGATAAAGGTTCTAATAGATCTGATACCAAATGTGAGAAGTTCATGTAAGTCTAATACATGAATTACAAAACAAAATTGAACCAAAGAACGAGCAGAAGCAAAATATACCTCCAGCCATAGATTTTGGCAATTGCAACTCACTTTCTAGCACCTCCGGATATGCAAGAAGCCTTTCAAGCTCTTAATTCTCTTTCTAGATAGTGTATGAAACTAATGAATTGAGTTTAGGGACCATTATTATGATTGCCCCTATTTATAATGATTGTGCCATCAATAATCATTATTGAGGTCTATACTTGGTTACCCTTTGGTGAGTGAAAATATCTAACTTTCAAGAATTGGCTTGCAAGGTATGGAGGGTGATGGACCACCCTCCTGTTCTTACAGTTTACTTTTATTTTTGGAGTAAGCGATAACATTACATGATACGCTGTATAGTGTACTGAAATTAACGGGTATTCATGAGAGTGATACTGGCTATCGCATTCTGATGGTGCACTACCATCTTCATTCTTTTCAGAACTATTTAGGGTGAGAGTTGACTTAGTATGGCTAGACGTGGGTGGTGAACACCTATAAGTGGTGTACAACTTGCCCTATTTGCAACAGTCGGAGTCATTCTCCCTTTTGCATTGGCCAGGAGGTGGTTTCTTTCCCCTAATTGTGCCACTTGCCCTGTATGTTTGAGCTTTGCCCTCCATGCTACTTGAAAGGAGGATGACAATGATGAGGAATTATAAAGCACCAAAACTTAGATTCTTCATTCTTCAGTAATCCTAGTTGTACTGGTCTATTTCTAACTTTGGGCTTTGAAGTGGGGTAAGAAGCCTCCAAGGGAAGGGTTTAAATAGGCATTGCTCAAAGAAAATGCCAATGGCACGCCGCCCATAACATGATGCCCTTTGAAACCTTGGTCTATCTATCAAACTCAGGAGGCATTAGTTTATGTAAATTTTGAATGTTCTTTTGTCAGCTTGTCAAATTTGAACCGTTACCGCCAGCTAAATGGTAGTGTTACCAACACAAGTTATATATGAAGGATGTGTCATTGAATTTGGTATCTGACCCCAGGATCTAATAAGAAAGCCAAATTAAGATCAAATCAACTATAGATCAGATCAAATGTGAAATTTGGCTGTGTGGTTTGTGGGAATTAAATTACCTGCGCAAGGACAAGAGATGAACTAACTGTTTGTTAGCCATAAGGGCAAATCTATGGCCAAAGACTTATCAAATTATTTAATTGCCGATTATTCCTAACTAAACTTAGTATGCCTTGTAATCTAGGATAACTCGTTAGGAAAATTGACTAGATAAGCCCACATTCATGTATTTGCCTTAAAATGATTACTATTTTGCATGAAGAAGTTCCCCTGGATGTTTATTTTCCTAGAGTTCTACAAGTTTTGTGAGGTACCCAAGGCCCCTTGGGTAGCTTGCAAAGGCCCTTTGGGTACCTCACGTGTTTTCATTTTTAAGATCTTGTTGTGTCACTAATTTTATTGTATTATCATTTCGAGGATGTTTATTAGCCATAAAAACCTTGTTTGAGCTCATTATTTTATTTTAATCAGTATTGCATTATTTTTGCAAGTGGACTATTTTGAGATTTATGCTTTAGTTCTTGGCTTTCTACGTGAAGAGGTTTGCGACTTATGCAAAACCTTGTTTTGGTCTATTTCGCTGCCAATATTTATGTTAGACATAAAAGTTTGCTTTGCTTAGTTGTATTTTACTAGTGGATCTTGCTTGAACCCTATGAAGCATGTTGTGTCTTTTTATATATTTTATGGGGCTTGAAAATTGGTTATTAATTTGTCCTATGAAGCATATTTTGCCTCTTTTTGGCACCAATCCTTCTGGAGAATGTATGGAAGGCCTAAAACGAGAAATTCCATGCTAATAGGGTTTAGAAACCTATAAAATTGGCTAAGCTAATTCTCAACAAAATCATTTTATCTTGTTAAAATTGTCTCACATGATGATGTTGGTTTCCATTCTGTCTTGTTTTCTTTGGTCTCAGATCTCTTGTTTATATACAATATTTATTATTTCTTATATAGTTTGTATTTTGAAATGGGATTCATTGATCGTAGTTGGATGTATCGTCGCATAGTTAATGGGTACTTGACAGATGAATTTGTTGAGAGTGTTAATGAGTTCTTGAATTTTGTATATTCTCAACATAAGCACATGGATGGGGATGGATTCAAGATTTGATGTCCTTGCCATAATTGTTGAAATCTTAAATTTTGTAGTCAAGATTATGTCGCGGTACACTTGTTCTCAAAAGAGTTTATTAATGGTTACACCATATGGGTTTCTCATGAAGAAGTGAGAAATAGAGAATCAATTGAAGGACAATCATCTAGACGTAGAAAGGATATTGAGGCACCATATAGATCCATGGTTGTAGATGCCTTAGGCCCTCAATTGATTGGAGTTGTAGTTATGATCAAATGAATGTTGCAATACTGAGCCACCTAATCCAGATGCATCATTGTTTTATGAGTTGTTGAAAAATGCTAAAAAACCATTATGGATTGGGTGCAAAAAGTAGATAATGTTGTCAGCTGTATCACAATTGTTAAATTACAAGTAAGAGTTCAACATAAATGAAGCATGTTATGATCGCATCAGTGGAATTATACAAACTATGTTGCCCGAAAATTCAAAGTCAACAAGCAATTTCTATGGAGTAAAGAAACTATTGAAAAAACTTAGATTTGGGTATGAGAAGAATATATTTTTAAAAATTATTGTATATTATATTATCAAGAAAATTGGGATAAGACCGAATGTGTGGTATGTAGTTATTCTCGATATAAAATAAGAAATGCAAGTAGTAGAAGACGAAATAAAGTACCAAACAAGGTGTTACAATACTTGCCTCTAACACCAAGACTTCGAAAGCTTCACATATCAAGAGCTACATCAGAGCACATAACTTAGCATGCTAGAAATCAATGTAGTGATGATGAAGTTGTTACACACCTGGCCCATAGTGAAGCATAGGAGCATTTTGATTGCACTCATCCATACTTCGCCTCTGAATCTCGAAATGTGCGCTTAAAGTTATGCACATATGGATTTAACCCTTTTGATCAGTCAACTATTCCTTACTCTTGTTGGCCAGTATTTATCACTGTGTATAATTTGTCTCCTTTTACATATATGAAGTAGCCTTTTATTTTTCTGAGTTTGATTATCCTGGGCCCAAAAAATCTAAATAAGCATATTGATGTCTTTTTGAGACCTTTGATTCGAATTGAAAATGTTATGAACAGAAGGTGTTAACACTTATGATATTTCAAGAAATCAAAACTTTTAAATGAGGGCAACATTTCTATGGACAATAAGTGACTTTCTTACTTATGCGATGTTGTCTGAATGGAGCACTAATGGAAAGTTGGCCTACAGTTATTACATGGAGCACACGAAGTCTTTTGTTCTTGCTAATGGTCGAAAGATTTCATTTTTTGATTGTCATCATCAATTTCTTCTTATTGATCATCCATATCGAAAGCAAATGGATAAATTTCATAAAGAAAAAGTTGAGATTGATGAGCCTCCTCCTCGACTGTCACGCCCCGAACCGGGATCATGAATAGCCGCCCGTTGCCCTGGATGCCGGCTGTATTTTTACAGAAAATCGGGTAGAACCTCCCCATAAATCGAAGGTCTCCCTTGTACAAATAAACCTGTTTAATCCTGTAAAATTCAAAATCATCCTGTAATTAAAATAAAAGGGTCATCCCGGCCTCACAACAACCCACCAACCACAACAGACATCCAGAACAACGCTAGGCTAAATAAACTATCAGCAATCCTAGCCACAGACCTCTACTGTCATGCCCAACTAGAGCATAAGCAACCGCCACACCGAGCGGGCCTAAGTTTTTATACAATTTACAATAATTTTCCCAAGTATTATTCAAATACGTGCAATTGTCTCAATGCAAATGAAATGTGAGAGTTTTGCAAATAAATATACATAAATTATATAGTCATCCCCAAATTAAGTACACGGTTAACTATAAATCTCAATATCCAAACCACGCAGGGTCGAAAATAAATTATGGAATTCATCTTTTAAATTAAACTTTGATCTCACCGTCGTGAATCATCCAAATCCACAAAAAAATCTTCAAAATCTGAAGCGTCGCTCTGGCACAACAATAATCCTGTCTGAGGAGAGAAAGAAGAGGGGTGAGTACTCAGGGAAGAATACTCAGTGAGTAAGTGGGTCAATGTAATCGTCTAATATGGGGTGTGAAACTAGAGTGTCAAAGCGTAAGTATACAAATCATATTTCAAATCATCATGCTTTTCATTTCAACAATATATCATTAGTACGTATTATCAAGTCAAATATGTATCCAAAGCACTGTCATTAAAATCATAGAGCTGTCAGCTGAAAGTGTCCTGGTAGAAGTTTACCTCGACCTATGACAGGCGCACCGGGGGTGTTATATGCAAATTTATTTAAAGTGCTCTCTACCCCGGCGTTGGCGACGAACCTCGTCCAGGTGCTAGACTTGGAGAGAGTATCCAAATCCTCCCTCTTTCGGGTTCAACCTGGCTAGTACCGTGTCGTTAATATAATCAAGACAACTCGTGGTATACCTCAGGCCTAGGCATATCCGGACGCCACCCAAGCGCCTCTCACGGTGTCCTTCGTAGCTACGGAACAATACATACCAAAGCCCTCAAGGCCAAAATCAATATTGTATCAAGAATGTGCCGTAAATCAGGTTTGCAAACCAAATGCAACATATAGCGTAAAATGACACATTATACATTTCAACTACATGGATGCATAATTTCATAATTCAACCCAATTTTTGGACACTCCATCGGTTCACAAAAAGTCTGTTCCAAAACCAATCAAAACATTTCAAGCACATGATAAATCATGCTCATTTATCAAAATGTTGTAAAATAGGGTTTACATATTAAACAAAAATATTGAAATAAATCTCTCACAGTATACGGGAGAGTAAATCACTCCCTGCAATGCACAACAAGTGTCGAAAGTGTGCTTCCCTCGATTGGTCTCCAAACAGGTCACTACAATTGTAACACATCACATATGTCATGAATTGAAAAATTACTAAGTTAGTTAGCATTTTAACTAACCCTATATCTAGGCCAAAACTAGGGCATGCTAAATACTCTCTCAAATACGTGCATTTCATCTTCCTCTTTCTCCATCACCAACAACAACTTCCATATTCCATAGATTCATTCTTCATAGTATCATCACCAAGCATACATGCCTCCCATTCCAACCTTTGCATACACAAAACAGTCTGCATACAAACATATTTATTCTTTATCAAATTTTCTCCTTTGATATACAAATATAATACATATACATTGGTCATACATACACATACACATATTCCTCACATCTCGACCTCAATTATATCGATGCACATTCACCATTGCACCACAAAAATTCCGTACACTTTCTACCATTCTCCTTGGCCTTTAAGGTGATTTTAGCACACAATAACATCTCATTATGCTCAACCAACAATACCACACTTTTCAGCCTATATACACTTGCATATACTCACAATTCAATCAAATGAAATCTTACTCGATCCTCAATTGACATTTCCTAATACAAAATCATAATTATGTCATCAATTTCTATTTTCTCTAATTTTTGTACAAATCTCAATTCTTCAATTCATGAATACACTCTAATGTCATCAATTGTATTTCATTTATAAATAAATAACACATTGAAAGTCAAGTCTAATGCAATCCTAAAGATCATTCAAGATCGGAAATAACCATGAAATAATAAATCTTCTCCCAAAATAGAAATTCTTTGAAAAATCATAAACTTTTCGATTTTCATCCAAATGTTTCAAAGTATATATCATTTTTAACGTAAGGAAGTCTATTTTCATAATACAGAGATTGTATTTGAATTACCTATATGCAAAACAACCTATAATGTAAAAGAATGCATCAATCCTTAAGCTCCAACCCTAAATCCAAATACTTTCATGCATATTTCGAATTAAACTCTAGAGAAACCATTTAAATCAATTCAATTTGATTCTATTATCCCTTAGCATGCTTTTTCCGTATCAAACAGCCTAATTTACGAAAATACATAAACTCAATCCTAACATTCAATTATAGAACTTCAGAAATGCATTCAAATCAAATCAAGTATACATTCCAAACGCATACAAGACTTCTAACCCTAAATTTATCCTAAATTCATTCAAATAAACTGAGTGAGTTAGAGATTCTCATCTAGGGTCTTCGCAGTTCACAATCCTGTGTTCCAAGCTTCGTTCTACTCAATTCAGGACCTGCAATGCTTCAAATTCGAAGCAAGGTTCAGAAATTTACGCTTAAATTACGAAAGAACTAAAATCCTAGAGCTACCGAATTCAAAATCTCGCCCTTACCTGCGCAGTGAAGAATTCGCGACCTAGGGTTTTCGAAGTCTGCACTGCTGTTGACTTGGGGGCTCTGCAAGGGTTGCAGAAGTGAGTTGCAGCAAGGAACTCTGTGCATAGTGAGCAAGTAAGGCAGAGGGAGTGCTGCAGTCATGCGCGCGGGAGAGGAAGCAGAGGGACTGTCGCATGCGGGGAAGGAGAGAGAGAGAAAGAAGGGACCGCCGCCTGCGGTGGTTGGAGCACGACTAGTGTGCGGCGGAGGAGTGGGTGGCGACCGAAAGAGAGAGAGATTTCGAAGGAGGGAGACAGAGAATGAGAAACAGAGAGTGGGAGAGAATGCGTGAGAGAGAGAACAAAGGGAGAGATAGAGAGAAACGGGGAGGGAAGACGTACGGTGGTGGTGGCGGCGATGGCTGTTCGCGGCGGAGCGGATGGAGGAGGGAGAGGGAATCGGGTGAGGGAGATGAAGAGATGGAGAGAGAAAGAAACAAATTAGGGCTATTAGCCCTAATTTGATTTGGGGGAAAGGGGAGCCAAAACTGTCACGCCCCGAACTGGAGTCGTGAACAGCCGCTCATTGCCCTAAATGCTGGCTGGATTTTTACAGAAAATCGGGTAGAACCTCCCCATAAATTGGAGGTCTCCCATGTACAAATAACTTGTTAAACCTGTAAATTTCAAAATAATCCTATAAAATAAACAAATGGCCATCCCGGCCTCTCCAAAATCAACCAATCTCCACAGCCAACATTCAGAACAACGCAAGGCTATAAAATTTCTAGCAGGCCTAACCACAGACCTCTACTGTCATGCCCATCTAGAGCATGAGCAGCCGCCACACCGAGCAGACCTAAATTTATACAAATATATAACAAATTTCCTAAGTAACATTCAAATACATACTATCGCCTCAATGCAAATGAAATATGAGAGTTTTGCAAATAAACATACATAAATTATACAGTCATCCCAAAATAAGTACACGGCCAACTACGGACCTCCACAAGACCACGCAGGGTCGACAATAAAATACAAAATTCATCTTTTAAATTAAACTTTTATCTCACCGTCATGAATCACCCAAATCAACCAAAATCTCCAAAATCTGAAGCGTCGCTCCGGCACAGCAATAATCCTGTCTGAGGGGGGAGAGAGGAGGGGTGAGTACTCAGGGAAGAATACTCAGTGAGTGAGGGGATAAATCTCAAGTACTAATAGTGTAGGTGAAAATTGGAGTGTCAAACAATATCATACACAATCTAATAATTTTAAGTTTTTGCAATAAATCATGATATGTTTGATAAAATGAACTCTTTTAATCATTCACACGATATCACACATATATGCATCCATTTAAAAATCAAGTATAAAATAGAGCTAGCCGAAAGAACCCTGGCAAGGGTCAACCATGACCAAGGACAGGCGCATCGAGGGTTTTAATATGCAAAGTGTTTCAAAGTAGCTCTCTACCCCGACGTTGGCACGTACAAGCAACTCCCAGTACTAGACCGCCTATTCTAACGGACCTCCCCTTTCGGTTCAACTGGGCCCATATGGAATATCACAATCATGTACAAGCAACTCCCGGTGCGAGACCGCCTATGCAGACGGACCTCCCCTTTCGGTTCACAAAAGTCAGTTTCAAAACCAGTCAAAACATTTCAAGCACACCATAAATCATGCTCATTTATCAAACTGTTGTAAAGCAGAGTTTACATATTAAACGAAAACATTGAAATAAATCTCACTCACTTTCCAGGGAGGGTGGTCACTCCCTATTTCCACAATCAAACTAAACTCGACTCCTCGAGTCTCCAAAGAGATCAACCTAATCAAATCATCACATAAATCATCAAATTTCCAATTATTCTTAGGGTTTATCATTTTCCCTAAGTTTGTACAAACCTAAATTCTCCAATTTATGAATAAACTCCAATGTCATCAATTTTCATTCTATTTATAAATAATTAACCAAATCAAAATCAAGTTAAATTCAAACCTAAAATCGTTCAAAAATCAAAAACAAGTCTAAATACATAAATTCCCTATAAATTAGAAAAATCTTTGAAAATTCATACACTTTTCAATTCACATCCGATTTCTTCAATCCATATCTCATTTTAAAGGTATGAAACCTATTTTCATTATATAGAGATTGTATTTGACTTACCTGTATGCAACACCAACCATAATGTAAAACAACACATAAATCCTTAGGCTCAAATCCCAAATTTCGACTGTTTTCATGCTTTCGTCAAATTAAACTCTAAGTGAAACCATTTAAATCAATTTAACTCAATTCTATCATCCGAAACAGCTCAATTTCATATAAAATCCTCTATTTAACCTAAACAATTACGTATAATATCAAATAACACATTCAAATCTAATCTAATATACATCCTAACATATACAATGCATTCTTACTCTAATTTACCCTAAATTCATCCAATGTATCGAAAGAATTTGTATTTTACCTCACCTAGGGTTTCTCGATTTGAAGACCTAGCTTCTAGTCGCCAGTAGTTTCAAGCTCAACCTGTAACGGTTTCAAATTCAGAGAAAATGTTAACAATTAACCCTAATTATTCAAAAAAATCAAAACCCTAGAACTAGGGCTAGGAATTGGTCCTCACCTGCACAGGAGATGAGTGCAGACCCGGCCTAGGGTTTCAAAGTCTGCCGATTTGGGCTCTGCAAGAGTGGCAGAAGGCGTGCGAGCAGGGGAGGAGCTGCAGCCGCGTGCGCAGGGGTTGTCGCACGCGCAGGGGCTAGGGCGAGCTGGAGCCATCGCGCGCTGCACGGCCGCGCAAGGCGGTTGCGTGCTGGCGCGCGCACAGGAGGGGGCTGTGGCCCGTCACTCGTGCGTAGGGCCGGACTGTCGTGTGCACAGTCGCGCGCGCAAGGAGTTGTAGCGCGCTATCGCGCGGGTAGGGAGAGAAACAGGGAGAAGTAGAGAGAGAGAGAGAAGAATAGAGAGAGGCAGAGATGGTCAGATGAGAGAGAGATGGTACGGGAGAGACAGGGGGCGACCGCGGTGGCTCGCGATGGCCACGGTGGTGGCGGAGGAAGGCGAGAGAGATCGCGAATGGGAGAGAGAGTGAGAGAGAGCAACCGAGAGAGAAGCCGAGAGAGAGAATGAGAGAGATAGAGAGGTGGTGGTTTGCGGTGGAGGCGGCGAGGGCGAGTGAGGGAGGGCGGCAGCGAGGGCGAGTGATGGCCGCGACGGTGCGGCGTGGGTGGGGGAGAGGAGAAGACGGAGAGAGAAAGAGGGAGAGAGAGAGAAGAGAGAATTAGGCCTTTTGAGCCCTAATTTGATTTTTTTTTAAATTTATTTATTATTATTATTTTTCATTATTATTATTCTTATATATATATATATATTTGGATAGATTTGGAAATAATTAAATGAGGAAATAAATAATTTAATAAATGAAAAAAAAATATATTTATATATTTATATATACTTTATTGTTCTATTTTAATAATTGAATTTATCAAAGGTTTGAATTAAAACCCCAAAAATCGAAAATCAATGCAATTTAATGTAAATTTTTTTTTTTATATAAACGGAGGAATATTTTATAAATGTTCCATGAACAGTATACTTGTACGAACACCGCAGCGTCGGTGTTATATTTTATAACCCCCTAAAAATAAGTTTCGTCCTCGAAACTGAAAGAAGGCCTTACCGAAACAAGTGGGAAAAGGCTGCGAAGCGCCTATAGGTCACTAATGCTTGGCCATCCTCTGCTGACAAACCAGGCATCAAGCAAGCGAACTCTCTCTTTATACCGGACCACTAATAACTATCTCGGATAGTTAGGTACATTTTTGTACCTCTCAAATGCATAATGTAAATGGAGGAATGAGCTTCCTCTAGAATATCTCTACGAAGATTCACTGTCGGCGGGAGTGCAAACCCGCTATCGATATACTACTAGTAATGCTGCTCGATCATCACTAACCAAACTAACTCCTAATATACGAGGTCCTATCAAACAAGAGAGATAAGCACTCTCTATACACTGAATTTTCTGACCAATTGCTCATCAAGAGGAGTGATAATTAGTAGCTCCTCATCTAGCGACGATAACAGTCTACCCAACTGTCGAGCGAAATAATACTCTCACGTAAGAATAATCTGAACCAGTATCAATAAGAACACGGGCATCGACTCTGAATATTTTCATGGTACTCATGATGCGAGAAATTGAAAGAGGAACCAATATAGGATACGCAAAAGATATACGTATATATATATCAAGTAGTCAAGCCTCTAAGGCTTTAACCAGTCATAACCGTACATATCATCATGAGATGCATGGTCTCAAAAGAGGATTACAATAGTTAAGCTTCTAGAGCTTTAACTAGTCAAGACGGTACATAGCTATCATGATATACATGATTTCAAAAAAAAGAGTATCTATAAACTCCTAAATAATAGACTCCGTGGAAGTATCACCCATCACATCTGGGTTCACCTAAACATCCTCTTGAGTCGTAGCATAGACGTGGGCCTGTGCCCTCAGCTCCTACAGTGAAGGGCCTAGTGCAGTGTTGCTCCCGGCTGCAGTCCGTGAAGCAGTGTGTACTGAATGTGCAGGTGCTCCCTGCTGACCCGTCCATGGTCCACCCATGTGTGTTTGTGACACCTGACCTCTGAAACTTAGGTCAGGACAAGAGCTACAAATATGTCCTTGCTTCCCATATTAGAAGCATCTAAAGGGAGCTCCGCAAGCTCCAAAATGGCATCAGCCGCAGTCGCGACAAATAGAATGGTGTTGTGCTATGGACTAACTAGAGGCACTAGGGGCCTGTACTCTAAACACCTAGGGATATGGTCCCTATTCAAACTTTGCTGGTGTAAAGTGAGAGGGGCTTCCCTAAAAGTTAGAAGTCCTACCCCACTTCGAGCTCTGGCTCGTCTGGGTCTCAACCCTCTATGGTCCTACTAGGACTCTGTAAAATATCTGCGGTCGAACTCCCTCAAGAAGTCCTCCTACCGCAGTGAGTCAATAGCCTTCCACCAAGTGAGGGCATCTCCGTTGAGGAGTCTCTCAACAACTCTCAATCTGAGCTCCTCTGACAATCCCACATCAGTAAGGATCATGCGAATCCTATAGATCCAGTGCTTCACCGCTACGGCTTCACTAGATCCTGAAAAGTCTGTGTATCTGAGCTGTCGTAACTCTGTCACCAAGCAAGCTCATGGATGCGTCTCAAGATAACCGACGTCTCATCGATCGGAGTAGAAATGGAAGAATCCAGTCACCGGAGTAGGAATCGGTGTCGTAGGAGCAAGTATGGCCGCAGGTGCGGTCGCTGGAGTCTATGGTAGAGGTGGTGGCATCTGCACCCCATATCTACTGTACCACTCCTGCCACTGTCTCAAGGCGTCGAGTGGTGGTGGAGGAATCTCAGCTGTAACCGCCGGTGGAGGTGCTGAGGGTGGCACTGGGGAAGGTGCGTGAGTAGAAAAAGCACCCTCTGGTACTCGTGGAGTCTCGAGTGCCCTAGAAGCATCAGGTACTGAGAGACTCTCTGGTGGTGCGCCGCGCCTACCACGTCTAGGTGGCATAGTTCTGCAAGGAGAGCACCATTTCATTAGATAAAACCAAGGATTAGGGTTAGTTACTGGGTAACTAACCCCCTAAAATAGAATTCAAATTATGAATCAAAGTATTCGAATCCAATGGGAGGTGTACCACTCATACACCTGCCTAAATGCATCAATGATGGTGATGGAACCGTGGCTATAATAGCCGGCTAAGAACATGCTAAAAGGGTACACCTGACGAGGAAACATCCTCGAGTATTCTAGGTATCTCAGGTACAAATCTAGTACCTCGCCTAGTAATCAAAATCTTACAAATAAAGAGTTTAAATTAGATATGATTCAAAGGTTAGGGTTAGTTATGAAGTAACTAACCCCCTAAATGAATAAACTTATCAGTTTAAGAACTGATAGAACCAATATGCTAGGTTAGATACGTACCGTATCGAACCCCCTAAAAAGAATAACTCATATGCCTAAGACCGTTGTACTGGGATCTCATGACTGTAATGAAACTCTCATATGCATTGAGGACTTCTAAATGTACTTGGAAAAACTTTCAAACTATATTATCAAACACAGCTCTCAACCTAAAGCTCTGATACCAACCTAACTGTCACGCCCCGAATCGGAGTCGTGAACAGCCGCCCGTTGCCCTATATGCTGGCTGGATTTTTACAGAAAATCGGGCAGAACCTCCCCATAAATTGGAGGTCTCCCATGTACAAATAACCTGTTAAACCTGTAAATTTCAAAATCATCCTGTAAAATAAACAAATGGTCATCCCGGCCTCTCCAAAATCAACCAATTTCCACAGCCAACATTCAGAACAACGCAAGGCTATAAAATTTCTAGCAGACCTAATCACAGACCTCTACTGTCATGCCCAACTAGAGCATGAGCAGCCGCCACACCGAGCGGACCTAAATTTATACAAATGTATAACAAATTTCTCAAGTAACATTCAAATACATACTATCGCCTCAATGCAAATAAAATATGAGAGTTTCGCAAATAAACATACATAAATTATACAGTCATCCCAAAATAAGTACACGGTCAACTACGGATCTCCACAAGACCACGCAGGGTCGACAATAAAATACGAAATTCATCTTTTAAATTAAACTTTTATCTCACCGTCGTGAATCACCCAAATCCACCAAAATCTCCAAAATCTGAAGCGTCGCTCCGGCACAGCAATAATCCTGTCTGAGGGGGGAGAGAGGAGGGGTGAGTACTCAGGGAAGAATACTCAGTGAGTGAGGGGATAAATCTCAAGTACTAATAGTGTAGGTGAAAATTGGAGTGTCAAACAATATCATACACAATCTAATAATTTCAAGTTTTTGCAATAAATCATGATATGTTCGATAAAATGAACTCTTTTAATCTTTCACACGATATCACACATATATGCATCCATTTAAAAATCAAGTATAACATAGAGCTAGCCGAAAGAATCCTGGCAAGGGTCAACCATGACCAAGGACAGGCGCATCAGGGGTTTTAATATGCAAAGTGTTTCAAAGTAGCTCTCTACCCCGATGTTGGCACGTACAAGCAACTCCCAGTGCTAGACCGCCTATTCTGACGGACCTCCCCTTTCGGTTCAACTGGGCCCATACGGAACATCACAATCATGTACAAGCAACTCCCGATGCTAGACCGCCTATGCTGACGGACCTCCCCTTTCGGTTCACAAAAGTCAGTTTCAAAACCAGTTAAAATATTTCAAGCACACGATAAATCATGCTCATTTATCAAACTGTTGCAAAGCAGGGTTTACATATTAAATGAAAACATTGAAATAAATCTCACTCACTTTCCAGGGAGGGTGGTCACTCCCTATTTCCACAATCAAACCAAACTCGACTCCTCGAGTCTCCAAAGAGATCAACCTAATCAAATCATCACATAAATCATCAAATTTCCTATTATTTTTAGAGTTTATCATTTTCCCTAAGTTTGTACAAACCTAAATTCTCCAATTTATGAATAAACTCCAATGTCATCAATTTTTATTCTATTTATAAATAATTAACCAAATCAAAATCAAGTTAAATTCAAACCTAAAATCGTTCAAAAATCGAAAACAAGTCTAAATACATAAATTCCCTATAAATTAGAAAAATCTTTGAAAATTCATACACTTTTCAATTCACATCCGATTTCTTCAATCCATATCTCATTTTAAAGGTATTGAAACCTATTTTCATAATATAGAGATTGTATTTGACTTACCTATATCTAACACCAACCATAATGTAAAACAACACATAAATCCTTAGGCTCAAATCCCAAATTTCGACTATTTTCATGCATTCGTCAAATTAAACTCTAAGTGAAACCATTTAAATCAATTTAACTCAATTCTATCATCCGAAACAGCTCAATTTCGTATAAAATCCTCTATTTAACCTAAACAATTACGTATAATATCATATAACGCATTCAAATCTAATCTAATATACATCCTAACATATACAATGCATTCTTACTCCAATTTACCCTAAATTCATCCAATGTATCGAAAGAATTTGTATTTTACCTTACCTAAGGTTTCTCGGTTTGCAGACCTAGCTTCTAGTCGCCAGTGGTTTCAAGCTCAACCTGTAACGGTTTCAAATTCAGAGCAAATGTTAACAATTAACCCTAATTATTCAGAAAATTCAAAACCCTAGAACTAGGGCTAGGAATTGGTCCTCACCTACGCAGGAGATGAGTGCAGACCCGGCCTAGGGTTTCAAAGTCTGCCGATTTGGGCTCTGCAAGAGTGGCAGAAGGCGTGAGAGCATGGAAGGAGCTGCAACCGCGTGCGCAAGGGCTGTCGCACGCGCAGGGGCTAGGGCGAGCTGGAGCCATTGCGCGCTGCGTGGGCGCGCAAGGCGGTTGCGTGCTGGCGAACGCGCAGGAGGGGGTTGTGGCCCGTCACGCATGCGTAGGGGCTGGACTGTCGTGTGCGCAGTCGCGCGCGCAATGAGTTGTCGCGCGCTATCGCACGGGTAGGGAGAGAAACAGGGAGAAGCAGAGAGAGAGAGAGAAGAATAAAGAGAGGCAGAGATGGTCAGATGAGAGAGAGATGGTGCGGGAGAGACAGGGGGCGACCGCGGTGGCTCGCGATGGCCGCGGTGGTGGAGGAGGAAGGCGAGAGAGATCGCGAATGGGAGAGAGAGTGAGAGAGAGCAACCGAGAGAGAAGCCGAGAGAGAGAATGAGAGAGATAGAGAGGTGGTGGTTTGCGGTGGAGGCGGCGAGGGCGAGTGAGGGAGGGCGGCGGCGAGGGCGAGTGATGGCCGCGGCGGTGCGGCGCGGGTGGGGGAGAGGAGAAGACGGAGAGAGAAAGAGGGAGAGAGAGAGAAGAGAGAATTAGGCCTTTTGAGCCCTAATTCGATTTTTTTTTTTTTAAAATTTGTTTATTATTATTATTTTCATTATTATTATTCTTATTATATACATATTTGGATAGATTTGGAAGTAATTAAATGAGGAAATAAATAATTTAATAAATGAAAAGAAAAATATATTTATATATTTATATATACTTTATTATTCTATTTTAATAATTGAATATATCAAAGGTTTGAATTAAAACCCCAAAAATCGAAAATCAATGCAATTTAATTAAAAAAAAAATTTCATATAAACGGAGGAATATTTTATATATATTCCATGAACAGTATACTTGTACGAATACCGCAGCGTCGGTGTTACAAAAATGCTGCGTTTTGGCTCTTCTCTTTTTCTTTTTTTTTTTAATACAAATAAATTAAAATAAATTATATACATATATTCATATCTATTTCACTCACCTTATATTAAGACTCCAATTTGTCCAAAAATGGAATACACTTAGAAATTTGAAATACGGTCATTTTAAATATACTAAAAACTCAAATTTAATACCCCAAAATCGAAAATCAATAAAATTAAAAAATTTTTCTATATATATATATATATATATATATATATAGACTGAAGAGTATTTTATATATATTTCATGAATAGGAGTACAGTAGTACGAACACCGCAGTGTCGGTATTACATCAACTATCTAGTGAAGAGATGTTTTATCGATGTCTTGTCTTCCTGATATTTTCAAAGTCATTATATATTCATTATTTTATCTATGTTGTATTTTTTATTATTATTAATAAGTAATAGATGAGAGAAATACTGCAAGTAAAAATGTAAGGAATATAGAACAAGAGCCATCACGTTCAGTGAAATGTTACAAGGGATATTTTGTTAACGATTTTAAGTTTCACACACACAGGTATAGATACGATAAATCAGCAATGAATAGCGATGTATGTGTGAAAGGAAGTTGTTAGAATGATTTTGGAAATGATTTCTATGATACGTTAATTGATATCATAGAATTGGAGTACTTTGAAGTTGGCAATAGACTAATGTTATTTAAGTGCATTTGGTATGATACTGAAAAAGGAGTTAGCGTGCACTCTCTTCACGATCTTGTTAAAGTTAATAATAAATCAAGACTACATTCTAATGAACCTTTTGTATCGGCAACACAAGTACAACAAGTTTACTATATATCATACCCTTCTAAAAATAGAAAAAGAAGTGACTCATGGGTTGTATGTAAAACTAAGGCTCATGGGTTAACTAATGAAGGTGTTATGCTTCCAATTGTAGCTGAAAACTTTTGTCAAGATGATGAACCATCAATTCCTATAGTTGTTGACCATACAACTGATTAGGTATCTTCTTCGTTTAATTGCTTTTAATTGCTTATTTGGTTTCTTCTTCGTTTATCTCTCAACTGGTTCTGCATGACTTTGTTTATTCTTAAAATCCTTTCAACCTTGTTCTTTATTTTTGGCATTCAAACGTTTTTTTTTTTATCTTTTTTTCTGCCATAGACCCTAAATTTCTTTTCTAAAATTCTTTATGCATATTCTAGAATTATTTTCATAGAATTCACTTATGATTCTTCCAATTCTAGGTGCCTACCCTTTTTCGCTCTCAAAGATGGGCTGGAGGAGGCAACTTTTATAGCTACCCCGTTGGGCAATCATATGGGTCTCCACCTGCACTGGACATCATAGGGCCATCATGTTGCAAGAGTCCAATGCCCATTCATGTCATTCTTGCTTCACAAATTACTATCTCAACCACTACTTTAGTGGTACCCTTAACCCAACTTGTCTTACATTGATCTTCCTCTTTTTCTCTCTTTGTTTATCATGTCTTTGTTTGATGTTCTTTAGTCCCTCGCCTCTGCCACCCAGGTTCCTATATGGTTGTAAACATTTCTATTTCCATTAACCTTCAGATGATGCTGTTTAATATTCTGTTGGAGAAAGTATCTTAGCTATAACATGGATGTGCTCTCATAAAACTTTCCTAATGGAAAAAATGATGTGAGGATTAGCATTTGATGATGCAGCCAGGAGTTTATACTTTTAATATGCCCTTTGAGTATAAGAAACCACCCATCTTTTCATGTTCTTGTACTACATTAAATATATATTATTATTATATTCTTGGGGTTTGTTTTACGTTCTTAACTTTGTAAACATTTCAGTCTTTTTCATTACCTGGTTCTCACTTAAGAAGAAAAGCACAAAAGAAGAAAGGAAATCAATTGGAGTTAAAAATCAATCTTCATTGATGACCAGACAATAAACTTTTGAGCGATGCTTTATTCAGCAACTTGCTGGTCATAGGGAAAAGGACATTAAGTGCACTCATCAACTCACCAATCTTTGGATGGGTTAAAATCTCAATGTAATGGCCAGAGATCTAGAAACTTGATCAAATAATTGGATGGGTTAAAATCTCCATTACTTGATCCATGACCTGTTTCTCCAATCAAAACCCCAGATCCCTGATCTGGAATCCCTGACCTGTTCAGACTTTGTTGTTTCTCCATTAATTAATAAGGTTCTGATTCACTCTCTTCAAATTTCATACAAACAATTACAACTCAAATTTTAAGCACAGAGACCACACAAGCATCTTTCTGCAAAAAAAAAAAAGAAAAAAAAAAAAAGGGATGGAGCAATCACTTGGCATTTGCAGAGAATTAAAAATTAAAATTAGTTACAAACATTTCAATGTGATGGTTCTTCACCTGCTGCTACTTTGGAATTTTTTAATTCCCACTCTCATTATTGGATAGCATACCAACCAATTATCAATGTACCGACTTATTCTATACCACTACCTCTATCTCTGCAATTTTTCTTTACGTTATTTTCACTTAGCCTGATCTGTTTCATGTTAACAGCATTTATCTTGTCCACATGATGGTTCAACAAGTCTGTAATTTTTCTTATCTGTCAATTGGTAATTGATGGGGGTTGTTAGGTGGGAATTTACTTATCTTGTTAGTTGTCATTTCATATGTGTAGTTATCATCTTGGTGCATCTAATTCACTTATTCTCACTTTACTTATTATGTGCAGCAAAAAATTCACATGGCGAGATGAAAATTCACCTTTGATATATCATGCTTGGAAAGCTTCATGCACAAGAAAATATTTTGATATGTTTGTGGCAGTAAGGAAGCAAGCAATGTAAGCCATTGGTACTGCAAATATAGCAAAAACCAAAGGTCGTCCCCCAATGTATTTGACAATTGCTATTTAAGATGAATTAATCGATAAATACCGGAGTACATTAAAGTAACAACAGAAGTCAAATACTACAAAACAAAATCAAAATACAGAGAAAGAATGAGAAATTACAAAGTATACATCTGATTCAATCCCGTTTGCAACCCACATGAAGAGAATGGTTTGTATTTATTTTTTCTTTATAATTGTGTTGATAATTTTTGTACTAGTAAAATTTCTAATGAGTTTTATTATGTTCAGTCTGAAGAAACCAGCCACTCAGTTTCCTATCTCAAACCTTTTAATCACACTCGCAGGCGTGATAAAGGAAAATGACAGTATGTTAACAAGAAGTCAGAAACAATTAGTGTAAGTCAAATTCATTATTATTTAATTATAGATAATATTGAAATATTCATAATTTCACAAATGTAATTACATATGCTTGTTCTAGGGCAAGTACAAACAATTGCTCAAGGAAAAATATGGTTTAGATAGCACTTCTGAGCCAGAGTTTGATGTCGGATTATGGTGTGAGGTGACTGGGGGTCCAATGAAGGGATGTTTGTATGGTTTTGGAGAGAAAGTTGATGACGTATAGTCGATAAATTCCTCTAGTGTCATTTTATTTCCATGCATGCCTTCCTCTCAGATGTATATTAAGGAGGAGGTGGATAGAATGATGGATGAAATGAGAAGTCAAATGATAGAGAACATGCAGAGCCAAATATTGGAACAAATGCAAAGTCAGTGAGGGAGCAAACTAAGGCACAAATTTGTGACATACTTGCACAGTTAGGTATCCAACATCCATCACCATCTGGCCTATATAGCACCCAGATTCTGATCACCCATCTCTGTGATATTGATGATTTTATTTTTATGTACTTGAGTTTTAATATTTAAAATCAGCGACGGATTAGTTACAGATTTTTAAATGACAAAAAAAATCCATCGCTGATAAATCACATATTGTTTGAAATTAGCGACGGATTAGTGACAAATTTTTTAACAACAGAAAAAATCCGTTGGAAATTTTTGCGACGGATTATTTTCTGTCGATATTTTTTACCGAGGAGGCTTCAGCAATGGAAATTTCCATTATTGATGGTCTTCAGCGACAGAAACTTTGCTATCACTGATAGATATTTCCATTGCTAATACCTTATTTTCTAGTAGTGCTAGGCCAAACAAGCACTTACTTCAAAACTTCTCATCTTCTATTGAAAATGCCATGCCTTTTTTAACATGGCTAGAGTTGCCTGCATTTGATATCACTCAATTATTTTGCTTCAACAAACGAAAGGTGTTAGATTTGGCTACCATGCTATTAAAGTTCAAGTTAAATACAAATTCACAAGTGAATAACTGAATTTGACAAGTTTGTGAAAAACCGAAAACACCTATTTATCACACAAAAATAAAAACCTAAAAGCACCTATTCAGGTGGCTTAAATTTGAACAAGTGTATCCAAAAATGCTGTTGTGGCATTTTCATGCCATCAACACATCAAGTGGTAGTGCACTCTCCTCACCCTCTGCATGTTCAATAATATTGAATGGATCATGTGCATTTCAATGCTTTCCATTGCACCTTAATACCTTACCAATGAATATGATAAGGAAGAATAAATCTTGTTACTAATGGTCACCTGATGAAAACATCCAGAAAATTCTGATTTCAAAGAACAATAAGCTTTAGAGTGGTATTAGGAAGTCATCTTATCATGTCTGTCAATAGAATACAATTTATACTTGTTTTGTTTTGTTTTCAATCCATACACCTCCCTCCCTTCTTCCTTTCATCGTAGCTGACAAAATACATTTGTTTGCTTTAGCATCTAACTTGCTTCTTTGAGAATTCGATTCATGAGCTTTCAGGTGCTTAACATTGGACTTAATACCAAAAGGCAATTCATATGGGATTTCAAATTATTTGGCTTGCCAAGAAGATGATTAATAACTTAAATAGAATAAGCCTTAATTTCACTATGCCTTAGGAAATCTTTTTAGCATGTACCTATTGGGAAAAATAACTTTAATACAACGTATACTAAATATCGTATTAAATTACTAGAATTGAAACTTAATAACTGAAATTGAAATTCAGATCGGATAAAAAAGGTACCTGATTCTATAGCCAAAAATTGAATCAAATGAGATTCTAGTAAGGGCAAAGTCCTGGATCTGGCCTTACAAGTCAAATATATTCTCACAAAACTCTCTGTATGTAGGGGTATCAAAGGAATAGAGTGATGCATTGATCCGGGGATCATAACTCAGTTTATAGTTGTAAGGATGACTTTACCTTTCAAATTCATAACAAAATTTGCATGTTCAAAAGGAATAGAGTGATGCATTGATCTGGGGATCATAACCCAGTTTATAGTTGTAAGGATGACTTTACCTTTCAAATTCATAACAAAATTTGCGTGTTCAACTTATTCTAGTTAATTTACCAAATTTACATGAATTTAAGTAACTTTTCATCTATTCTTAAGTCATCATTCGATATTCTCTATTAAACTTATCATAAATAATAAATGTCTATTGGTATCTATATATTTATTTATTTCCGTATCCTATCTGATATATTAAACCCAAATTTTTAAATTTTTAAATTCAGCAGACCACTTTCATATAGGTTTAACTTAAATGACAGTATGCAATACATAATTATTTTAATATATAAGCCCAATGTTGGATTAATGATCTAACAATCCCCCACTTGAGTTATATATGAAACCTTATTGTTATATAATTGTGAAACAATCGAATGAGCTTAAATTTTTTGTCAATACTGAAATGTATCTACAAGTAATCCGGTCCATCAATCATATCAATTTAGGATCAAGATGACTTCTGTTACATTTATTTCGTAACTCAACTCTTAATGGTCACGTAAATTGATATAACTAAATGACATGGGTTATGATATGGATGCATAGCATAGAAATGTCATACAATGTGGTCTTTAATATATTTATTTTCAACTGATTCTCTTTAGTGAGATCATACAAAATCAGAGTGTGAATAAAAAACTGAATCTTTATTTCTACAGAATTTAACTATAATAACTGAATATTTACATCAATAGAGCATCTGTAATTACAAACTCCCACTAAAATTGTACATCTTAAAGTGGCATTACGCTCATACGAGAACATGCTCATGGAATACTTTGGGTGATAAATCCTTAGTAAGTGGATCCACAATCATGGAATCTATTCCTGTGTACTCTATAGATATCTGGCCACTCTATACTCTTTCTTTAATAACTAGGAACTTGATGTCTATGTGCTTAGACTTTGTCAAGCTCTTATTGTTATTGGAATAGAGGACTACCAATTTATTGTCACAAAATAATCTCAGCGGCTTGTTAATATCATCCACTATACGTAGTCCCATGATAAAGTTTCGTAACCATATTCCATAGTTGGATGCTTCATGACACGCTATGAATTCTGCTGTCATGGTAAAAGAGGCTATAAGAGACTGTTTAGCACTCTTCCCATAGATGGCTCCTCCTGCTAGTATATAGATATAGCCTGTTGTAGATTTCATGCTATTTTGACATCCTATAAAGTCAAAGTCAGTATATCTAATGATCTCAAACCGTTTCGACCTTCAATATGTGAACATATATTCCTTTGTTTTCTGTAGATACCGCAAGACTCATTTGACGGCTTTCCAATGGTCTATTCCCAATTTGTTTAAGATGTGTCCAATATTCCTATAATGTACTTAATATCCAAACATGTACATATCTAAGCATACATCAGACTCCCTACTGCTGATGCATAGGGAATATTTTGTATTTCCCATTTCTCAATATCATTTTTAGGGTACTGTTTAAGACTAAATTTGTCTCCCTTAACCACAGGGGTATCTCCTAGTTTACAATCTTGCATGTCATATCTCTTTAAAACTAAACGATCGATCACTTAATGAAATTTAAAATACCATTGTTAAGATACTTGCTTGATCCATAGATAGATTTCTTAATTTTGAAAACCATATTCTTTGAATCTCCCCACATGAAGTTTTCTAGTAGCACCATATAGATCATTTCATCAATGTCACCATTGAAAAACACCATCTTCATATCCATTTGGTGTAACTCAAGATCAAAATGTACCACTAATGCCATTATAATCCTAAAAGAGTCTTTCAAAGAAATTAGAGAGAAAGTCTCTTTATAATCAATGCTTTCTTTCTGTGTAAAACCTTTTGCGACAAGACAAATTTTATATCTCTTCACATTGCCTTTTGAATCCCTTTTGGTTTTAAATATTCATTCACAATCTATGGGTTTCGCACCTTCAATTAATGGGACAAGATCCCAAATGTCATTGTCCTTCATGGACTTCACTTCTCATTCATGACATCAATCCACTTTTGAGAGTTACAACATTCCATGGCTCGACGGAAGTTGATTGGATCATCTTCCATCACTCCAATGTCAACCTCATGTTTCTGAAGAAATACAATATAATTATCCGGATTGCACTTCTTCTTTCTCTGGTGGATCTTCTTAATGGCAAAGGTTTTTGAGATGGTAGAGTTTGTTCTTCTAGAATGGGGGATTCTCTAACATTATCTAACTCTATTGTGTTTTAAATAGGATCAGGGATAGAAACATGATCAAGTCTAATAACACGTGTGAGAATATCAATATATTCCTCCTGGAAGATAATGTCTCTAACCATATTCCCCCAACAAGCTCAACATCCTCAAAGAACTAGACATTTTTTAACTTAAAAATGATCTTATTTGTGGGATCATAAAATTTGTACCCCTTAGACATTTCAGAATACCCTATAAAATAACAACTAACCATTTTAATATCCAATTTCCTTTCATTAAGCCTAAAAAGCCTAGGCTCAGCTGGATAACCTCAAATGTGCAGATGCTTCAAACTATGATGTATGTCTGTCCAAAATTCGTAGGGGTTTTTGATAGTTGTCTTAGTAGGAACTCTATTCAAGATGTATGTTGCAGTCTTAAGTACTTCTCTCAAGAGTCACTCAGGTAAGGTAGAATGAGCAATCATACTCCTTACTATATCCTAAAGTGTCATCTTTCGTCTTTTACAAACACCATTTATGGCGGGTAAGCCAGACATGGTGTACTGTGAAACGATATCACATTTCTCTAGAAAGTGAGCAAATGGTTCTGACCCTTGTTCACTTGATCCGTCATTTCTCCCTTAGTATTCTCCACTACAATTAGATTTGACTTTCTTAATTCTTTTGCTGAGTTGGTTTTTAATTTTAACCTTATAAATTTTGAATACGTTTAGAGATTGGGATTTTTTTTGTAAGCAGATATATATAACCATATCTTGAATAATCGTCTATGAACGTGATAAAATATCATTGACCACTCAAAGAAGCCAAAGGAAATAGTCAACAGATATCTGTATGAATCAGCTCTAAAATGTTTGAAGTCCTTTTGGTTTCAAAACTGCTTTTATTGGTTTGTTTTCCCTTTATACACTTTACACAAATGTTTAAATCTGTGAAATTAAGGAAATCAAGAATTCCTTTTAACACTCTTCGTCTAGAGATATCACCCAATTTCTTATGCCATAACGAGGAGGAATTCTCATTGGTTAATTGACGCTTTATACTTTGAGTACTAGTTTGTAGAGATTCATCAAAATAAGGCACAGTATCAAGTAAATAAAGATTATCAGATCCTAATAAAGAACCGAAACCAACTAATTTTGAATCAAGAAATAAACTAACTTTTTCATTTTTGAAAGAACAAGTAAAACCAAATTTATTCAATACAAAAATATAAATCAAAATCCGTCTTAAAGAGGGTACAATAAATGTTCCAAAAAAATTCGATCATTAACAATAATCTAAATCTTCCGATACCTTGAACTGGAACCTTATTGCTGTCGCCCACATAGATATATTTTTCACTATCATTTAGCAGTCGATAATTTAGACAACCCTATATAGACACACTGATACGAGCGGTTACAGCGGAATCTAGCCACCAAGTGTGTCCTGATACTAAAGTTAAATTAACTTTAGAACAAACCAAAGTTAGAAGCATATCTTTCTTTGTACGTCAGGCATGGTAATTGGTACTCTCCTTCTTTCTATGTCCCTTGGCACCACAAAAGAAGCATCCTTTCTTTTTCTGGTTCACTTGGCACCTTTTGTTGCATCTTCTGAGATGTTGTACCTGCTACATTCTTAGTAGGCTTCCTTTTCTTGCCTTTGGTCGAACTAGGTGGCCACTTTTTGTCTGATCTCACTTCAATCTTTCCTCCTTTTGGACATAGTGAGAGATAAATCATTCAAAGACAAAATCTCTTTCTGACAATTATAACTCACCTTAAACTAATTAAACTATCCTGGAAGAGATATTAAAACCAATTGTATAAGCAAGTCCTTAGAGAGGTCAAGTTCGAGTGCTGTTAACTTTGAAGCAACATGGGACATCTCCATGATGTACTCTATAATATTGTCTTGACCTATATACTTCATTCAGACAAGGTTTGCCAAGAGTGTACCAATTTCTGACTTTTCATTCTTGGCAAACCTTTTTTCAATATCAGCAAGGAAGTCCTTAGTTGTAGCAATAGTATCAGATATAGTGCCCTTAAAAATTTTTAGGATGGCTTTCTTCATAATCATAAAACATAGGTAGTTCGGCCTCTCACACCTTTCAAATTCCCTCTTTTCAACAGAGGTACTCTTATCTATAATTGATGGAGGATAGTCAATCCTTAGTGCAAAGTCCAAATCCATAACTTCGAGAATAATCAGAAGATTTTCTTTCCATGATTTGAAGTTTAAGCCATTCAACATGGGAGTAGAGTTGAGTTGGGCATCGATGTTGGTGGGAATAATGTTAACTGTCAAAATAAAGAACAATAATCAATATATGCTCAAATGAAACTTTAAAACAAAAAAAAAAATCAAATATGAGAAATCTCATCGTAAGATATCGGTAACTCCATTAATATTTTATCTTTGGACAAAATAATTAACTTGTAAGCGGTATCTTGGTGTAGTAATCAAACCTGAGAATAAGAACATGTCAACCAAATGCATTCCTTTGAGCTGATAGATTGATCACATATAAAACCGAAGAATTGTTACGTATTTATTACCACAATGTGTACATATATAATTCCGTCAGATATGGACTTTCCTTTGGGGTGATTAGTATTCACATGAATTGCATTCACACAACCTTTTATCTCCCAAAAAATAAATTAATTTTCATAAGAGAAGTCACTTTTATAACATGTTACTTCAATTAATTTATCTCAAAATATATACAAAACTGTACTCATATTTGAATAATATCTGTAATTGGAGAAATTTTAATTTGATCCTAATTGGCTTAATTTCTTGAAGATTGGATTATTTAAAACCCAATCTTATTAATGTTAAATTGGACTTATAATAGTCCAATTTTACCAAATCTGTCTCCTTCATGTTTCTTTTCTGTCCCTATACCTTCATTGTCGATATAAAACCAAAGTATCCATCTTTTGCTGACAATTGATCCAAAACTTAACAAATCCTCATTTTATACCTGGGAGCACCAAGAAAGTTACCAAGTTGGTGGTGAGTTCATTTAGAACTGCTTTAGACTTATCCTTATCTTGTTGATAAAATTTTTATAGACATGTTATACCATTACATATTAAAAGAATGATCAACGTTGAACATAAAACGGAGAGTAAAGAATGATAAAGATGAAAACTGAGTTCAATTGAGTCTAATAATTTCCAAAACTTTCACACCCAGAATTGGATTTGTTTGGACCAAAAATGGCCTATAATGCCCTTTTTTTTTTAAAAAAAAAATTATATTGAACCTTTTGTGAAATGGATTTCCAATAAAAGGAAAAGTTTTACTTTAATGGAATCCAAAATTTTTTTTTCTGAAATTGAGAAATCAAATCTTAAAAAAGAAAGTGAAAACTGGAAGTTTCCCTTTTTATTTAAAACAACTAAAAATTCCATAATTGCAATTTCTTTTTTGAAATTGGGAAGTCAAACCTAAAAATAAAAAAGAAATTAAAATTTAAAATTTTCCTTTTTTCCCTCAAAACTGGAAATTTCTTAATTGAAAACATATTTCAAAAAATTCTTTAAACTTGAAAATTTCTCAAAATTAGATCTACAGTTCCTTAAAAAGAAGATACCATGAAAATGAAACCCAAAAGAAGGAAAGTCCCAAAAAAAAAAAAAGAATTCTTTGACTTTCACCCTTTTTAGAAGAAAGTCCAACGAACATAAAAAAGGTAAGTTCCCAATAAAAAAACAACTAGAAGATTCATTTTTTTTTTTTGGTTGGAAGTTCCAAAGATTCTTTAAAAAGAAAATGTGAATTTTCTTTTAATAATAAATTCCCAAAAGAGGCTCACGATTTTTCCCTTCATTTTTTTTTTTTTTTGTGGAAGTTCAAAAGATCCAAAAAAAATCAACTTTCTTTAAAAAAATTGATTTTTTTAAACACTGGATGTCGACTTTGATGAAAACCGAAAGTCAACTTTGTTGAAAACTTAATATCGACTTTGATGGAAACTAAATGTCAACTTAATGAAAAACTTTCCAGAATTTTTTTTCTTTTTTTGAAATCCACAACTAAAGTTCCTAAATATTTTTTCTGAAAACTGAAATATTCATAAAAATTGTCATATCTATTCTCAAAAATTCACACAGTACCAAAATCATATAGTTGACAAAATCATAAAATATGCAGAAAAATTCCGATGACTCAAGCATGAGTGGCTCTGATACCATTTGTTGAGAAAAATAACTTTAATACAAAATATACAAAATATCGTATTAAATCACAAAAATTAAAACTTAAAAACTAAAATTAAAATTCAGATCAAACAAAAAAGGTACCTGATTCCATAGTCAAAAATTGAATCGAATAAAATTCTAGCCCAGATAGAATGTTGGGTTTGGCTTTCCAGGTCAAATGTATTCTCACAAAACTCTCTATATGATGGGGATATCAGAAGAGTAGAGGGATATATTGACTCGGGGAGCATACCTTATTTATAGCTGCAGGGATGACTTTACCTTCCAAATTCATAACAAAATTTACCTGTTCAGTTTATTCAAAATATCTTACCAAATTCACATAAATTTAGATAACTTTTCAACTATCCTTAAGTCACTCTTCGACATTCCCTATTTAACCCATCATAAATAGTAAATGTTCATTGGTATTTACACATTTATTTATTTTCACATCCTATCTGATACATTAAACCCAAATTTTCAAATTTTCATATTTAACAGATCACTTTCATATAGGTTTAACTTAAATGACAGTATGCAATACATAATAATTTTAATATATAAACTCAATGTTAGATTAATGATCCAATAGTACCAAGATGGTGCAAGTCTTTACAAGGTGGTCAGATTTTTCTATGAACTACCCTAGTTATTGGAGGTGGGTTGTGGCTCCAAAGATACCGACTCCTTGATGGCTCGAACGTTTGCCATCAATGGGATGTGAGACCTGCAAAAACCGCCAGAGAGTGCTCCAACAAAGGAGGCTCCGATACTCAAATCAGAAAAAGTGATTTTTGAGTGTAAAGAAACAGACTGAGAGTTTTAGAGAGGGAGATGTTCTCTGTGACTAGTATACCCAATGTGTAAGGCCGAGCGAGCATACCTGACTTAGAAAGTTTTAGGGTTTCTTATACCTGATAGAGCTGTACCTTATAGAGATGATTCAAAAATTTCAGAATTTAAATATTCTAAATCGTTCGTGATCTTTATCATATGGGAAGTTTCATTACTCGGGGGGATCCTTTCCTTATCTAAAAGATCCTGGAGATTTTGTTCTTCAGTAGGGAATCAAAGTCGTTTGGGTGCTTTGAACTTTCTGTAAGATCAATAAGGTCGTTGGCCTCCAGACGATCAATTAGCCAATGCGGAGCCTTCGGGCTTGTTCGCTTGGTGAACCAGGGGCTAAGTATCCAATCGAGGAGGTAAATCTCACTTGACAAATCTCGTTCGATAGGCGAGGCGACTAAGGCCCTTCGGTAGATCAATTGAATAGCCATAGAGAGTAGTTGTTCGATAATACTGGGTTGTGCTCACCCATCGGTGGGTAGCTGTCTTTTGTGGGCACAATGTATGGGCCTTTCAAGTGTTGATCCTTCGAAATGGGTATTGGGTTATGTCCCATCATTTGTCCCCGACTCATGGCCTTCTTTACAAAGAGGCGCCATGAGTAATGACTCATTAAAGTGAGGCATGTCTGATACGTTATTGAAGCATATGACTGCTAGGCTTTTCCTTGACCATTTCGCTCTTTCTCACGAGGGTAGGTACATCTTATCGGAAGTGACTCCTTTATAGGGAACTGGAGGAAATTAATTGCTCCACTTATGATATGCTATTCTCACCGATCCATTTCACCTACCCTGAATTAATCAAGATCCGTTGATTTACGGCTATAAATAGTGATAATGGGTGCTTGTTTCTTCCCACGGGGAATTAAGGTTTTTCTTTCTTTCTGGGGGTTCTTCTGAGAGTTATCTCCTTTCGGGAGCTGTTCTATGAGACATGTCGACATGCGGAGCTTTAAAACTCAGGTAGCTTCTGCTACAGTGAGATCTCATTAAGGAGGGGGACTACTGGAGTGAGATTTCATTATGCCGGCCGCTAATCAATTGGCATGGTAAGATCATCCATCACTGGTGGAGACATGTCTTGCATTGGATTAGGTTAATTGTCCAAGATCCCCTCTGTCATCCAATCACGGTGGGGATGCCTCTCGCACCGTCTTTGGTTAGTAGGCAGGGCTCGGGTCATTTGGGGGTCGCAAAACCCGAGCTCATGTCCTCTCTTGTCCCTAGCACTGCATAGGAATTATTGTTTTTGTACTCCTCAATGTAGGGATTATGGTTTCTTTATCTAGAGGGAACCCTATTATGTACTTTTCTTGGTACAATCGGTCCGACCCAAGCGCCTGTATACTCATTCATATAACCAGATATACTTTTTATGTAAAAATAAAAGAAAAGTTATACTTTACTTACTTGAATTTTGTTCTCTTTTGACGTCTCTTGTTTGACTGCATGCTTTTCTTTGGTTCTCATTAAAGTGGATCTGTTTTTAACTTTAAACCCTGTGCGGAGATACTAGGCAATACTGGCAATTAGAAAAGACGGCTGTATCCACCCGTTCAGGTAGTTTTCATCCGTTTTTGATGATACGTTCAATAGGAAGCTTTAGATAGGAGGGTCATGTCCACCCATTCGAGGAGTTCCATCCCTTTCTGATGATACGTTCGATAGGAAGCTTTAGATAAGAGGGTCATATCCACCTATTCGGAGAGTTCCATCCCTTTTTGATGACACGTTCAACAGGAAAACTTTGGATAAGATGGTCGTGTCTACCTGTTCGGGGAGTTCTATCCCTTTTTGATAACACGTTCGATAGGAAACTTTAGATAGGAGGGCCGTGTTCACCCGTTCGGGGAGTTTCATCCCTTTTTGATGACACGTTTGATAGGAAACTTTAGATAAGGGGGTCGTGTCCACCCGTTCGGGGAGTTCCATCCCTTTTTGATAACACGTTGGATAAGAAACTTTAGATAGGAGGGTGTGTCTATCCCATTCGGGGAGTTCAATCCCTTTTTGATGACACGTTCGATAAGAAACTTTAGATAGGAGGGTCGTGTCCACCCATTCGGGGAGTTCCACCCCTTTTTGATGACACGTCCGATAGAAAACTTGCCTGGTAATCAAACAAGAATGAGGGACAGAATCGTTCAGTTCTTTCTAAGCTGATTCTTTTGGCTACGGGAAACAGCGGAGTCTACTGATGGTATATGCGTAGGTTTTCTAAGTTTCAGGTCTGAGGCACAGCGGATCCGTCTAGATTGTTGAGGTGAGAAGTTCCAGGTCAGACCACAGAACGCACTTGGTATGAGCCTTCACAACTAGGAGCGAGTTTTCCCAGGTTAGGACTGACCGGTAGCTAAAACCCTTCTTAGTACTAACTCGCCAGGTTTGAACGTTCAGTCCTTGACTCTTTAGTTGTAATACCGTGCCATCTGTTGCTGGTAGGTAGCCATTCACGACGATGCAAATTCCCATAACTCTGGGGGCAAGTTTAGTCTCTCACGTAGGGTATGCTCATTTTGCCTAGCGTCATATTGGGCTACCCGAAGCGAGTGAATCGCTATCTCCAAAGGTATGGCCGCTTCACTTCTGTACGTTAGACTGAATGGTGTTTCACCAGTTGCTCTTCGGGGTATAATGCGATATGACCAGAGGATGCCGTAGAGTTGTTCTACCTATTGTCCTTTAGCATCATCCAGCATTATCTTTAACTCTTGTAGGATCATTCGGTTGGTTATCTCAGCCAACCCATTGGTTTGCGGATGAGCGACTGATAAAAATCGATGCTGAATCTCGAGTTTTTCGCAAAACTCCCGGAAGCACTTGTTATTGAACTGCTTTCCATTGTCCTTGATGAAGACACGTGGTATGCTGAACCGAGTGACGATATGAGCCCACACGAAGGACTGGACCTTGGTTGCAGTGATCTGAGCTAGAGGTTCGGCCTCCACCCACTTGGTGAAATAGTCAATCGCTACTATGAGAAACTTTCGTTGTCCTGAGGCTGGAGGGAATGACCCGAGGATGTCTATGCCCCATTGATTGAATGGCCAAGGGCTGGCTATAGGATTAAGTTCGGTGGATGGCAGTCGAGGCATCGAAGAGAAGCGTTGGTATTTGTCGTATCATTTTACGTAGTTGTCTGAGTCAACCTCTATGGTCAGCCAATAATACCCCTGGCGAAGAGCCTTGTAGACCAGGTTTCAGGCGCCTAGGTAATTGCCACAAATCCCCTCGGAGAACGTAGTCCCCTTCTTCGGGAGTAAGGCACCGTAGGTATGGATGAGTGAATGACTTCCAGTAGAGGATTCTATCGATTATGGTGTAGTGTGCGGCTCTTCGCTTTAGTTTCATTACTTCCCTTGGTGACTTTGGTAGGCGGTCATGCTTAAGGTATTCTTCTATAGGATCTTTCCAACTAGGGGACCGATCAATAGTGAGAGCCTCTTTGGGCTCATTAATGCTAGGGTATGGCAAGCTCTCGATGTATACTGTTTGGCTAGAGGCAACCGAGTTGGAACTGGCTAGCTTTGATAGAGTGTCGGCTCACGCATTCTCCAACTAAGGGATTTGCTGGATGTCAACATTGTCTAGTTGTTCCATCGTTTCGCGCAGCTTACTCAGGTATTTGGCCATGGTTGGGTCTTTTGTTTCGTATACCCCTTTGATTTGTTTGACGACTAACTGGCTATCAGTGAATACCCTGACATTTCGTGCCTCCATGTCGATGACGATTCGAAGGCCTATTAACAAGGTTTCATATTCTGCTTGGTTGTTGGTGGTCCAAAAATCAAACTAGATGGCGTACTCAGCCTTAAAATTGTTTAGGCCCACCAATATGAGCCCAGCACCGCTTCCCGAAGAGTTCGATGACCCATTGACATAAATGGTCCACTCTAGAATCAGCCATTCCTTTTGATTATTAGGAGATTCATCCTCGAGCGTCACCGGCAAGGTACATTCAAGGATGAAATCGGCCAATGCTTGGCGTTTTATCGCTGGACGCAGTCGATATTGGATATCGAACTCGCCAATTCCACGTTCCATTTGATGAGCCAATCAGAAGTGTCTCTTTTCTAAAGGATCTGCTTCAGGGTTGGTCAATGAGCACCATGATGGTATGGACCTGGAAGTACGGTCAAAGGTGTCTTGATGAGACGATCAAGGCATATGTTATCTTCTCGATCAGTTGATAGTTAACCTCGGATTCCTTTAGTATCCAACTGATGTAATAAATCGGCTTCTGGGTAGCGGACTCTTGTCTTACCATCACAGAGCAGAGCACTCGATTAGAGACGGATAGGTACAAATAAAGCTTTTCTCTGGGGACCGATCGTGAAAGTAATGGCAGCTCCATCAGATATTCTTTTAGTCGTTCGAAGGCTGCCTGACATTCGGATGTCCATTCAAACCGCCGAGACCTTTTCAATGCGTCAAATATAGGCTTGTACTTCTCACCTACCCTTAACATGAACCGACTCAAAGCTGTTATCCGGCCGATAAGACACTGCACTTCTTTCAATGTCTAAGGGGGCGACATGTCTAATATCGCTCGTATCTTTTCGGGATTAGCCTCTATCCCTCGATCGGTAATTAAGAATCCTAGGAATTTTCTAGAGGTGATCCCAAATGTGCACTTCATTGGGTTTAGCCGTATATTATAACGTTCTAATGTCTGAAAGGTTTCTTCAAGTTCTGCAACATGAGCTTCTGCAGTGATGCTCTTAACGAGCATGTCATGAACATATGCTTCTACATTTCTGCCTAGCTAGTCTTTGAAGACCGTATTGATCAGCCGTTGAAAAGTTACCTCAGCATTTTTTAGGCCAAAGGGCATAACCCGGTAGCAATATTTGCCGAATTCGGTAATGAAACTCATCTTCACTTCATCCTCCGGTGCCATTCTGATCTGATTGTAGCCTGAATAGGCATCCATAAAACTCAAGAGCTAGTGCCCTGAGGAATTATCTACGAGTTTGTCAATGTTGGTGAGTGAGTAACTATCCTTCGGACACGCTTTGTTGAGATCAGTGAAGTTCACGTATATTCTCCACTTGTCATTGGCATTTTTTACCAAGACGATATTGGCTAACCACTCTGGATATTTGACTTCATGGATGAACCCGGCCTCCAATAGCTTTTGAACTTCTTCTTGTTAGCATGTTGACGTTCAAGAGCGAATATTCTCTTCTTCTGTATTATCGGTTTGAAACTAGCATTGACTGTTATCCTATGGGCTATGACGGATGGATCTATGCCCGACATGTCTTCTGGGTCCAAGTGAAAACTTTGTAGTGCCGTTGTAGACAGGCGACTAAGGCCTCTAGTAAGGAAGGTGATAGGTTGGTCCCTATGTGGACAGTCTAATTTGGGTCACCTGTTAAGGGGACCTTAACATTTTATTCGACTGGTTCAGGTTTTGATCTCGGCCCGGTGTCGCCCCTAAGTTCTAGGGCATCAATCGAAAAATTT
This sequence comes from Dillenia turbinata, assembly GCA_037126225.1. Classification (NCBI taxonomy): domain Eukaryota; kingdom Viridiplantae; phylum Streptophyta; class Magnoliopsida; order Dilleniales; family Dilleniaceae; genus Dillenia; species Dillenia turbinata. Next base: position 19,191,956 of record JBAMMX010000018.1, on the reverse strand, counting down.
TCTAGCGCATCTTAGGCCGTAAAGAGGATATAAAGATTAAGATCGGTATGTACGGTAGCAACCCCTTATAGCATTCTGAACTTTACCTTCATTCTGTCGTGAACGGCCATACCGCTACCCCCACTGACGCAGCCTTTCTTGTGGCACCCACTCATTCTGTTGACAATCCTCTTACTCATAATCAAACCCCTCGCTCAGAGCAGGTCTCGCAACTTAGACCTCAAGAATGCCCAGTCATGGGGCAAACGATGCCACTAGTCGGGGGCAAATGATGGGACCCTCTTCTAAAGGTTCAATATGTAATATGGAGTATGTTCAATAGTCGACATAAGACCCATGATTCAATGTATTTAACATGCTTAAGTACCAGTGAGCCTAGGTCATCCCGCTCTACCGATGGGATCTATCTCTCCGAACAAACCTCCATCGCTCCGACCCTCCGAAGGAATTTCACTCTATGGCATCCTATTCGCTGTTCGGCTAGCCCTTAATGATGTTTATATGATTCAATCTACATGTGCCTTTAGCAAGACCAAATGGTTGTCTCTCTCATTCGATCAATGACTACTAAATACCTAAGGAACCAAATGCCTCAACCTCTGGAGAGTAACACTCAACCGAATCCCACCATTGACTGACCATCCTATTTTAGTACAAAACATAACTTCTAAGCAAGGAAGGAAACTCTCGAGGATCTAATCGATAAGGGAAAGAATCTCCCAATATAATTAAATTTCCTAAATAATAATAATTTCAAATTTTTAACGTTTGGGATCTGGAATTCTCGGATCGCCTCATAAGGAAACTAGAGTTATAACACCCTGAGATTATACGACTCTAGTGGGACATCATATAAAGTTCTTGGATAGATCGTAGCCAGGTAAGTTATCTGGACTTAACACAGAACACACAAAACTCATAGGGAGACCCATTCTTCCTTCCTCTCTGTTTGTTTATCCTTTCGAAAACCATTCTTTTTTACTTAAGCATCAGACCCTCCTTCACCAGAGCACCTTTTGGTCGTCTTTTGCAGATTTCAAATCTCTTCATTGAGCATCTATTTAAGTCACAATAAGCAAAATCTGTGGAGTCGAGACCCAGCTCCAACATAATTTATGAAAATAGAACTTAGTTTTTTTTTTTGGGACACAAGTTCTCTTTGAATTCATAATATGTTTTTGAAATATATAAATGAAGTCTATTTTCACATTCTGAGTCACATTCTACTAATAGTTGTGAGTTGGTATAATGAAAATCCTATTCTTTGAGACTAAATGTGTACAGCTGCGGCACTGCCATTAAACTGGTTTTTTATGGAAGTGTTTCGAAGAGCTTTTCCTTTTTCTTTTTTCTTTTTCTTTTTTTTTTTTCCTTTCAGACATGCTATCTATAATTGGGGTGGTTTTAATATTGTAATCAACATTCAATGTCAAACGTGGATATGCAAAGAAAAAGTAAATCAATGAATCATTTTTTAAACCGATAGAATTGCAGCCTTCAGAATTTTATTCGTAAGGAAGGATATGGCATGCAATCTATGTTTGCTTTATAATATTTGGCAATACAGATGGGAGGATGATAATTTTTATACAAATCAATGAAAATATTTTCATGCGAAAATTTTTCGGATCGAAATTGGGTTGGGATCACTTACCTCTTTCCAACGATGGGTATTTTAGGTCAAGGAAGATGTCACGTAAATCGGATCATCTCCTATGTTCACAATCCAAATGCCACTTTGGTGCAAAAAATAATGATCAACAAAGTTCAAGCCCTTTAACATTTCTTTATATTTCAAACTCTCTTACTTGGGTTTGTTCATTCACGAGAAAAATGGCAATGTTCCATTTCCATTTTTGGTTCTTCCCGCCACCCTTCTCAAAGGACAGAAGAACTTCATTTTTTTCTATCATTGTAACCACAATTATGAGAGAGAGAGAGGGGAGTTTTTTCATGGGGAGTTGAGGGGGTGGTTTCCTAATTAACCACCCCTCCCCCCTTTTCTTTAAATTCATGAAAAATGCAAGTGGGGCCAGGTTTACCCTCATGGGCGGACCCGCCCCATATGCTAACATCTCCCAGTCGCACATGAGGGCTAGACTCGCACATAGCATGATCATTACTATCAATCACCAATTTCATACAGGCAAGAGGATCGTGTGACCTGCTAGAATACCAAGAGTTCTAGAACTATACACCGGTTAAGGATATATAGCAATTCATCATCAAAGTGGAGATGAGGATATCATATCTCACTATGAGATGGACACAGTGAAATAAAGAGGAATGTACCATCTCATTACTCATATAGTTACGTAAGCACACGTGGTATGAAACACATGCTACGATGTTTTCCTTTCCATTTGGAAACGTATGTCTTTTTTTCTAAAATAACGCATCATATAGGTCTTAGTTCAAGTGTACACAACACTTGACCTGAGTTTTCCTTCTAATAAGTCCTCTAAAATCTCATAACGTCAAGAAAAACCCACACCAGGCTATTCGACAAGTTTAATAGATTGTGGGAAATCCATTTCGATTACCATATATATAGTAGGTAATCTCATCTTAGTACTTAACTAAGGTAGCTTATACGTGTGTTAAGCCACCACTAATTAATGCACCTTATCTCTGTATGTCACACAGACATTAGAGATGATTGCTCGTATGAGAGAGTCAATCTTAAAACTTTCCCGACATACTTTTAATTCCAAATATAAAAATTTTGGGTATAAAAACAAATTTCAAATGTCAACGAATATGAGCATTATAACATATATACTTTTTGTATATAATCACAATCACTACCACAGTAATAAATACTACTACAATCTATGCAATCTATGTCATCTAACATGTCTCACAAACATGTCTTTAGGCATTGGCCTCCGAAAAAGGACAAACCACCACCAAATGCATAGATACATATCTCAATGTCATTTCTCTCTTTTCAATCATGTATCTGACAAGATTGATTTTTGTGTCTATGTTTGGTTTTGTCATTATATTTAGAGTCTCATGTGTAAGCAATAACTGATCGATTATCACAATGAACCATCAAGCTCCCACTGAGTTGCTTACTACTCTCAAATATTGCAACATCCACTTAACCAAACTCATTTTCTGAACTGCAAAAGCAATGGTCACAAATTCTGCTTCCATTATAGAAAGTGATACACAGATTTGTTTTTTACTTCTTCATGAAATAGCGTTATCAATGAGCAAGCAAACATAACCAGAGACAGATTTTCTTTCATACAAATCTCCTCCCCAATCAACATTCGTGTATCCTTTCAATATTATATCATTTCCTTAATAATGAAGGAAATAATCTACAGTTTCGCTTAGATATCCCAATATCCTTTTCACAACAATCCAATCATTCTTTCTAGATTGGACAGATACCTGTGACCAAACTCCATAGTATGACAAATATCGGAACAAGTACACATCATAGCGTACTTCAAATTCTCAACTATACTAAAATATGGTATTCCAGACATTTCATCTATTCATGAGGAGTTCTAGGGCATATGTCATCTCTTGACCTATCACCTATAGTCACAGGAATATCAGTAGATTTGCAGTCATTTAAGATGAACCGTTCCAGAGTCTTTATAATATAAGACTTTTGAGATAACTCCAGTAATTTTCTGGAATGATTTTTCTAGAATTCAATTCGCAATCTGCCTCACCCATGTCCTTCACCTTAAAAAAAATGAATAACAATCACTCCTTATCATTTGCTCTAACAATATGTCCTTGACATATAATGATAGAATCATAAAATTGTCAATGGACTTTTCAAATAGAAACAATGGTTTTTGTCTATAATGATGAAAATATAAGAGATCACATCTTTATGAAATCTTAAATACCATTATCTCGAAAACTGTTTAAGGCCATCAATTGCTTTCTTCTTGCCCTTTAATGACAAAACCCTCTAGTTGTGCTATATAAATATCTTCCTCAAGTTCACCACTGAGGAAAGCAGTCTTTACATCCAACTGACGTAATTTTAAATACAAATTGGCCAGTATTGCCAACTATAAGTGAATGGAGAATCTCACTCCCAGGAAAAGGTTTTCTCATGATCAACACTCTTTTACTGAGCGTAACCTTTTGCTACTAGTTGAACGTTTTATCTCTCAATAGTTCTATCTGTCCTACGCTTGATTTTGAGAACCCAATTATTCTCAATAACCTTGTGTCCTGATAGAAGTTCAACCAATTTCCAAACATGATTGGACTTCATTGACTCCTATTCTTTTTTCCATTGCCTTTTCCATTCACTCTTGGTGGGATAGGATAGAATCTCATATGCGTTTTGAGACTCTTCTTCACTTTTGAAGAAATAACAAATACGTGCCCTTCAATCTCCAAGTGACGCTTGGGCACAGTTTTCCTAACACTTTTCTAAATCTGTAACTCACTTGGATTGTTAAAATTTAAATCTCTCCTACTGGGATTAGTACAATTCTAACAATGTACAATAGACAAAGCTATCATTTGAATTAACTAATTCAAATAACAGTTTTATGTTCTTCACATCACCTCTGCTAGGAAAATCATTCTCCAGAAATGTGACATCTGTGTTCTAATCTCTATTGTAGTACCATTTTCTTATTTACAAATGAATACTTAACTTTCATACTGGTCGGAATATCTAATAAAGATACTTTTGCTTTATAGGGACTCAATTTTTTAAACTTATTGAAAAAATCTCAAAATACAGACTACCAATCCCCAAGGTCTGAAGTCACTGAGACACAACCCTCTACCAGTCTAAAGTCTATATCATGTCGTTGGTACTTTCTGTGAAGGTACTTTGTTTAAAATATATATAGGCCGCAGTTAACAAGACATCTTCTAAAAAGAAATCGACAAGTTAACTTGTGTCATCATGGATCTTGTCATATCCAACAATGTCCAATGCCTTCTCACTATAACACCATTCTACCGAGGTGTATTAGGAATGGTCAAATGTCAGTTTATAACACTTTTATTACTCAAATTTTTAAATTAATCTAATAGGTATTCATACTATCTATCCGTTTGATTTCTATCTCGTTTATATAATGTCTAAAGCACTTAAGTACTTTGAACTTATGAGAGATCAAATAGATATGGTCAAACGCGTGAAATCATCAATAAACATAATGAAATATGACGTTCCATGTCTAACCTTCACACTCATTGAACCACGAATATCTCAATACATTAAACGCAATGGAAATTTAGCCCGTATGGCTTTTCCAAATGGTTTTCTCGTTATTTTGCTGACAAGACAATATTCACACGTTGATAAATCAACTTTTGTGAGTGAACTCAATGGTTCTTCTCTTACTAGTTGACTCACCCTATCTTGCCCTAATGTGATCAAGTCATCATCCCATGTCACATTATCAATATTTGCAAAATAATGAAACCATTTGCAAAATGTCCAGAATCAATATACATGTCATTCAAATGTAAATCAACCTTATATCTTTGAAATTTCAAATCATACTCAAATTCCAAAAGAACAAGAACAGATATTGTTTCATTGAATTTTTGATACCTAGAGAACAACATGCAGAAAGAGAGTTCGGCCACTTTGTAACTGTAGTTTACAAATGCCAACTCCTCTAATGTTCACTCTTACATCGTTCTCTACATGCTATCTATTACGAGAAAGCGATCGACGAAAAACTCATAAATACTCTCTATCTGTTCTTATATTCAGAGTTGTTCTTTTGTGATCCGTTTATAATTTCATTTCCTTTTCTTGCTTTTGTTCTAGTTCCTTCAACGCTTAGAGTTTGAAACTCTCTTGGAACTAAACTCTACAATAAGAGCATCAGCTATGAATCTGGCAACACAAAGCTACTTATCCTCAAGCTTGACGTGGAGAGCAATAACCGAGAGCAATACTTTCAGACCCACACAATCGTGCTACTCACCGATCAGCCGCTGAAACAAATCCTTTAAGAAAGAGATACGTTTGACCATCTCATCAAATAGAGTGTGGAACTAGGTGAGTTCGACATTCTGTCGCACCCCAACCCATAGGTTCGAGCACGTGATAATCGCCGCATGACCTTGAAATATTTACAAACACTAACACATACCCCAAGATCCCACAAGACTATAAAAATACCCTTTTTCAAACCAAAGGAAGCCAGCACATCAAACATTAAGCATGTCATACATAAGTTCAATTTTGAGAAAGTATTTATATAAAACATACTTCAAAGAGTTTTCAAAATACAATTCCCAAAATATCAGTTTCATTTGCAAAATACCCTCTGATGGGTCTGCCTACAAGTCTCAAAATGTCCATCAAGAAAGGACCAATACCAGCTATTGGTCTGAGATAGCTCTTTCCCTGACTGGATCTATAGCTAGCTGTAGGGAGCTGCTGTTATATCTACACTTCTCTGAAAATGATAAGAAAGATGGGTAACTATAAAGTACTCAGTAAGTGGAGTGCAATGACATGTTATGACAATAAATAATTGGTGAGTGTGGGAATGTCAAAATCATAATTTTGAACCAATCATCATTCATAGATAGTATCAAACAATCCAGATAATTATGAAAATAGATGCACCCACAAGTTCATACTTTCCAAAATCATAGGGTCTCCCTAAAGAAAACACTTCCGCCCAAAATTTGGCCAAACTTGGGAAGAAACCCACCAAGAGGTTTTCAATCATTCCATTTCCTAACACTAAATCCCCCTTCCTTGGCACGGGGTGCAATCCGGATAGTATGACGTGGGCGTAGGAGACCGTGTCTACCTTTCTTGCCAATAACACCCACAACCATATCACCACGTTGGGATGCTCCATGGGGGAAATGACTATAGTCATTTACCATCACCAATACCATCATTTCACAAATATCCAAATATTTTTTAATGTGCCATAAATTCAAAAAATGGTTACCAAACCATATCACAATATTCATGGAAGTAATTCCCAGCAACAAATGGCATATAATCATTCACAAATACAGTGGATGCATGCATATTCAAACTTCCATTTTGGGACATCCCACAAACACAAATAGTTGTAGAAAAATCACTGAAAAATCATTTATAAAATAATTTATAAAAATCATTTTCTCAATCAAAGTACAACAGTCCATCCACTCACTGTAATAGGGAGGGTTGTCACTCCCAGATTCCTCAACAGCAAGAGCCTTGCCATGATCTGTCCATTCAACTCCTAAAGAACATTATCAGATAACCAAAATCATCAATATTAATTTTCTAAGTTAACTCAAAAATCCTAAAAATCAAAACCTAGTTTCTCCATCATTTCCAATAGCTTAATATTTTCTAATTCCACGTAAATAACTAGGAAAGTAAATCAAAAGTGGGATAAAAGGTGTTAATACCTTGATTTTGTGTCCAAAGATTCTTCCCGATTGGGTTATACCAAACCCTAAAATTTTACTCTTCTTGTGACAACTCTAGATTCTTATAGTCTTCCAAAATCAAGACTAGAATTTAGATTAGGAGTGTTAAATGAGTAGTTTGGAATCTTAGATTTTGAGTTTTGGTAGTGGGTCAATTGTGATGTGAACCCGATGGGTATAGAAACCCTAGAACCCATGAACAAGTAATATAGGCCAAAAATCTTCTCAACGAATGATTTGAACTGGTGAAAAATAAAGATCTCAACTCTTGTCCCAAAGGAGGAAGAATCTAAGGTATATGACTTTAAACTCGTTTCTCACTAGAACAAAAATCTTGGTATAAAGATTGAATGAATGACATCACAATCTAAGTGGTTTAAAACCTAAATTGATAAGTCAAAGAACTAAACAAAACTCCTATCTTGAATAAGTTCAAAAGTTCTCAAAAGAACAAAATTTGTGTGAAGAAACCTCAAAATTTTATTAATTCTCTCAAAGTTGTTTTTACACACAATGTGTAATGGCATATTTATAGGTTAGAGGTAAACACTAAAATGATAAGTAAAAATTTAGTAACCGCCTAAACAATCAAAAATTATGAAACTAAAATACAAATTACAAAGATAAAAATTAGGAAACTAAATAAAGTAAAACCAAACTATTTTGACTAAGTTTTTGCTACCATTTTTTCTTTATTTTCATCCTCCCTTGATTTTGGTTAGTTTTGGCCCCTTTACTCTTCTAATTGAGCTTGTATGAGCATAATTAAGATCACTTTTGGTTTTTCATTCACTTAGACTCCAATTTCTTGATATAAAACCCTCTGAATTAAGTTATTCAGTGTTTTCTTGAATCTTCTAACTCGAACTTTTGTTACCGGCCCAACTGGAACTTGAATTGGATCATTCGAATTTCTTGTAGCCTTAATGACCTCATCATTCCCCCTCTTGAGAAGGATTTGTCCTCAAATCGTCATCTATATCAAAAGGACTTAAGTCAATAATATTGAAAGTAGCACTAACATTATAATCACCTGGTAAATCAAGTTTGTAAGCATTGTTATTGATCCGTTCTAACACTTGAAAAGGACCTTCTCCTCCAGGCAATAACTTAGAATGTCTTTGTGCCAAAAATATTTATTTTCGCATGTGTAACCAAACCCAATCACCGGGCTCAAAAACCAGCTTGTGATGTCCCTTGTTGGCTTGCTTGGTGTATTATTCAGCCCTCCTCTCTATATTGAACCGTACCTTCTCAAGAAATTGCTTCACAAATTCTGTCTTTTTCTTACCATCTAAATTCACTTAATCAGAAATAGGTAAAGGTAATAAATCCAAAGGAGTTAAAGGATAAAAACTATAAACAATTTCAAATGATAAAAATTTAATAGCAGAATGAATGGTATGATTATAAGCAAACTCAACATGTGGCAAACAATCCTCCCAACTCTTAATGTTTTTACTGATGACAACTCTCAACAAAGTGGATAATGTCCTATTAATTACTTCTATTTGACCATCAGTTTGAAAATGACAAGTTGTTGAAAACAAAAGTTTCGTTCCTAACTTTTCCCATAATGTCTTCCAAAAGTAGCTTAAGAACTTAGTATCCTAATCTGAAACGGTTATCCTAGGCATACGATATAACTTCACAATCTCCCTAAACAGTAAATTCGCAATATAAGAAGTATCATCAGACTTATGACAAGACATAAAATGAGCCATCTTAGAGAACCTATCTAAAACCACAAAGATCGAATCTCGTCCATGTTTACTCCTAGGCAAACCCAAAACAAAATCTATCAAAATATCAATCCAAGGAGAACTAGAAATAGGTAGGGGTGTGTAAAGACCATTAGGTTGAACCTTTGATTTAGCTTGCCTACAGGTAATACATCCACTACAAAGTCTCTCAATATCTCACTTTATGTGTGGCCAATAAAAATGTTCCTATAAAATAGCCATGGTTTTGGGGACTCCAAAATGTCCCATTAACCCTCCACCGTGAGATTCCCAAACTAACAAATCTTTCAATGAAAAATTAGGTACATATAACTTATTTTTTCTAAACAAAAAATTCTCATGTCTATAAAACTTACCCTCTGTAGATTTTTCACAAGCACTATAAATTTCTCCAAAATCGTGATCATCATGATAATGTTCTTTAAGATGCTCAAAACCAAGAAATTTAGCATCAAGAGTAGAGATTAAGGCATGCCTACGTGAGGGTGCATCCGCAACCACATTTTCCTTACCTTGTTTATATCAAAGATGTAGGGAAAAGTTTCGATGAATTCCATCCATCAAGCATGTCTCTTATTCAACTTGTGTTGACTTTTTAAATGCTTTAAGTATTCATGATCCGTACAAATCACAAATTCTTTTGGCCACAAATAGTATTGTTATGTATCTAAATCTCAAACTAAGGCATACAACTCTTTGTCATAGTTAGAATAGTTAAGTGCAGCCCCGCTTAACTTCTCGCTAAAGTACGCAAATGGTCTTTTATCCTGCATAAGAAGAGCGCCTATACCTACACTAGAAGCATCACATTCAATTTCAAATATTTTAGAAAAATTAGGTAAAGCAAGTATTGGGGTATGAGTAAGCTTATATTTAAAAAGTTGAAGCGCCTTCTCTTATTCTTCACTCCATTGGAATGCAACGTTCTTCTTGATGACTTTTGTAAGCGGTGCTGCGATAGTGCTAAAATCTTTTACGAACCTCCTATAAAAACTAGCAAGCCTATAAAAACTTCTAACATCACATGTACTGGAGGGGTTTGGCCATTCTTGATTGGCTTTGATTTTCTCTTTATCCATCTCGATACCTTTAGCACTCATAACAAAACCTAGAAAAACAAACTTATCAGTGTAGAAGGTACACTTTTTAAGGCTAGTATATAACTTTTCCTTTCTAAGCACATCCAAAATCGAATGCAAATGTGAGACATGTTCATGTAAGGATTTACTATAAACTAAAATAACATCAAAATAAACAACTACAAGTTTACCAATGAAAGCACATAAAACCTGATTCATTAAGTGCATGAATGTACTAGGAGCATTGATTAATCCAAAGGGCATAACTAACCACTCATATAATCCATATTTTGTTTTAAATGTTGTTTTCCACTCATCTCTTTCTTTCATTCGTATTTGTTGATACCCACTCTTGAGGTCAATCATAGAAAATATACAAGCACCATGCAATTCATCTAACATATCATCTAATTGAGGAATAGGGTATCGATATCTTACCGTTACGTTGTTGATGGCTCAACAATCAACACACATCCTCCATGTCCCATTTTTTCTAGGCACCAAAATCACCAGAACTGCACATGGACTTATACTCTCTCCCACATATCCTTTTTCCATTAACTCCTTGACTTGCCTTTGAAGCTCTTTTGCCTCTTCTGAATTGCTTCTATATGCTAGACGATTTGGAATTGATGCACCGGGTATAAAATCGATTTGATGTTCAATCCCTCGGATAGGTGGCAAAACTTAGGGTAGCTCTTCGGGAAACACATCTTCGAATTCCTGTAAAAGAGAAACAACAGTACTAAGCAAAGAAGGGTTAAGTTGGTCTCTACTTAAAAGGATTTCTTTATACATAGGTACAATAATTGACCGTTTTGAGAACATTGCTCGCTTAATCTCACTTGTTTTCGCATAGAAATTTCTTTGTTTTCTCTCAGATTTTACCTTACTGGCCGAACCTTTCTCTCTTTTCTCTTCCTCACCAAATTTGGCCTCTCTCTCTTCTTTTCTCTCTTTTTTTTCTTCTCTCAACTCATTTTGATCTCTTTGTTTCTTTTGTGCACTCAATTTTTACAATCTCACTCGGTCTTCATAGACTTATTTTGGTGTCATCGGAATTAGAGTGATTTTTTGTTGATTGAACATGAATGAATATTTGTTGGTGAAGCCGTCATGTTGCACATGTCTTTTAAATTGCCATGGCCTTCCTAACAAAACATGCCTGGCCTGCATTGGCACCACATCACATAGCACCTCATCTTCATATTTACCAATCTGAAATGGCACAACAACTTGCTTTGTAACCTTCACTTCTCAACTATCATTCAACCATTACAGCTTATATGGTTATGAATATTTAGTGGTTGGCAAATTCAGCTTTTCCACTAAACTAGTACTCGTAATATTAGTAAAACTATCGCCATCAATGATCAAAATACAAACCTTGTCTGTCACAAGGCAACGAGTATGAAAGATATTCTCCCGCTATACTTTTTCTTCATTTCCTCTGGCTTGTAAGCTTAAGGCTCGATATGTAACTACTGCTAACATCTCACCATGTTCAGTCTCGTACTCCTCATCTCTGATAGGGGCATCTTCCAATGGTGGCATACAATCAAAGTCATCTTCATCTTCAGACTCGATTGTATCATTTTCCTGAATCACCATGACTCGTTTGTTTGAACATTGATTAGCTATATGTCCCCTTCCCTCACACCTGAAGCATTTAATCTCACTAGATCGAGCTAAAGTGGAGGTTGTCTTACCTTGAGAAGTTGTGGTGGAGGCAGCTGGTTTGTAATCGGATTTAACCTTAAAGATGGCTGGATTTTCTTCTTTCTTTGGATAGCTCGTTCTCCAAGATGTTGCATTTGAAATCTGTGGGGCTGGTCTTGGCCGTGTGTTACCTCTCTTGAGCTGTCTCTTAACCTTGATTGCCATATGTACTAAATCCTCCAACTCCACATAATTATGAAGCTCGATCATGTTGGCAATCTCTTTATTTAAACCATTCAAAAACCTGGCCATTGTCGCCTCTCGATCTTCTTCCACATTGGCTCTAATCGAAGCTATCTCTATCTCTTTATAATACTCATCTATGCTTTGGTTACCTTGGTGGAGACTCTACAACTTGAGATATAAATCCCGATAGTAATGACTCGGTACAAATCGTTGTCTCATCACCCTCTTCATCTTATCCCAAGTTTCAATAGGATAATCCCTGTTCCGCCTCCTATTGATACACAACTGATCTCACCACACAAATACATAATCAATAAACTTAATGGTAGCAAGTTTTACCTTCTTTAATTCGAAATAGTTGTGACAATCAAAAATCAACTCCATCTTCTTTTCGCACTCAAAGTATACTTCGGGATCACTTTTGCCTTGAAATGATGAAATTTTCATCTTAATACTACCTAAGTTGTTGTCTACCCGATTCCTAACTTCTCTATCCCAACTAAATCTCCTATAATTACCCACTAACAACCTATCAAACTCCTCCTCTAACCTATCCCCTTTAAACTCATCCACAACTTCAGCTTCTCTTTGATGAAACATATTCCTCTTAGAGGGGTTTGGCACTATTATGGCTATCCCCTTCGCAACCCCTCTTCTACCCTATCCAACCTTTCATGTATAAGATCTAACTCCCTCTTCATCATCCATCTCATCTCCCCCATAAATGCTTGTAATTATAGATTAGGCCCAACGTCTGGTTGAACCTCCCTATTTGTGATATTTTTTTTTGATTTTGAGATATGATTGGAATCTGTAAGATAATGTTAGAATAAAATAGAAAAGAATCTCACCACACTGCTCACATGTTTCACTCAAAAATAATGATTCACTCAAACACACTCGTGTTTCACTCTTTAAATTTGGCTTTTATCTTTAATGAATTCTCTCTTGCCTTTTAACACTCTACTTCACTTAGTCAAGTTCTTTATTGAACTCGAAAACTCAACTCAAAAATAATTGTCTTGTGAAATTCAATAAATTATATGGAAGAAAGTATAACAACAAAAACAAGAAGAAAGAAAGAAAAAGTGAGAAATAAGGAAAGTCACAAATTTGAAAAAATTCAAAATTAGAAACGAAACGATAAGGAGTGGAACAAATAAGGAAAGTGAACAAATAAAGAAGGAGTTCAAGAAAAGAAAACAAATATGAAAAGTTTTGATTTTGAGTAAGTGCACAAATTTAAGAGAGTGTACAGACAATGAAATATTTCAAACTTAACATACAAAAATTTAGAAAGTTCAAATTCAAATTTGATAATAACAATTTAGAAATTTGCTAAATTTGAATAATATCACAAAATGAATAATTATCAACTTTGAGAACAAGTTGCAAAATTTGGAAGCTGCCTTTTTTTTCTCTTTTTTTTTGGCCTCTACTCTTTTTTTTTTATGGCCTCTCTTTTTTTTTTTGGCCCTTCCCTTTTTTTGCCTCTTTTTTTTTTTTTTTTTTGCCCTTCTTTTTTTTTGTACAACCTTTTTTTTATGGCCTCTCTTTTTTGTTTTTTTTTTGAACTATGGCAGCATAAAAGGTAAAAAAAAGAGAATGAAATACACCAAAAACAAGAAGTAAGCCAACAAATGAAAAATTTTAACCAAAATGATAAATCAAGATTGGAATTAGAATTTTAAAACACAAACAATAACAAAAGAAAGAAAAAATAAGAATAATTCGAAGGAAGAAAACTTGGATTTGCTCTGATACCAACTGAAGTGAACCTGATAGGTATAAAAACCCTATAACCCATGAACAAGTAATATAGTCCAAAAATCTTTCCACTGAATGATTTGAATTGGTGAAAATAAAGACCTCAACCCTTACCCTAAAGGAGGAAGAACCTAAGGTATATGACCTTAGACTCGTTTTTTACTAGAACAAGAACCTTGGTATAAAGATTGAATGGATAACACTATAATATAGGTGGTTCAAAGCCTAGATTGATAAGTTAAAGAACTAAACAAGACTCCTATCTTAAATAATCTCAAAAGTTCTCAAAAGAACAAAATTTGTGTGAAGAAACCTCACATTTTTATTAATTCTCTTAAAATTTTTTTTTACACAATGTGTAATGACCTATTTAAAGACTAAAATGGTAACTAAAAATTTAGTAACTTCCTAAACAATCAAAAATTAGCAAACTAAAATATAAATTACAAAGATAAAAATTAAGAAATTAAATAAAGTAAAATTAAACTATTTTGACCAAATCTTTGCTGCTATTTTTTTCTTTATTTTCATTCTCCCTTGGTTTTGGGTAGTTTTGGGCCCTTTATTCTTCCAATTGGATTTGTATGAGTATAATTAAGGCCCCTTTTGGTTCTTTATTCACTTGGACTCCAATTTTTTGATATAAAACACTCTGAATTAAGTTATTCAGTACTTCATTGAATCTTCTAACTCGAGCTTTTGTCACTGACCCAACTAAAACTTGAATTGGATCATATGAATTCCTTGCAACCTTAATAACCTCATAAAATTGGGTTTTAGAAGAGAGGCAAGAAGAAGAAGGAGAAGAATAATCAAGAGAGAGAGTGAGAAATGGAGTTCTCTAGCTCCGTGTGTTTTCTAATACCTTCATCCTTTTTATTATTAAACCCACTTTCAATATTTACCAAGTAGGCCTTGCTTATTTCAAAATTACACAAATATCCAATATATCTTTTGAGTCTTGGAGAAGGTTAACACTATGAGTTAAGTACTGGGAGTTGGTTCCAGCTGGGGACAATGTGTCTACCAATGAGAAGGAATCATTGAAAATAGAAGTGCAATCTATGGGAATAAATTTAGAAATATTAATATTTGGAAAATAATGAAAATGAAGTGTCATGTAACCAAGGGGTTTAGATGGCTTTGTGGTAAAAGTCTATTTGGATGCTTAATGATACATGGTTTCAAGTCTCCATATCTACAATTGCCGACAAGGAATTTTGAAGACTTTTGAAGTCATGTGTGTATATGGTTTATATGGGTACCGACAGCCAATTGGGAGGGAATGCTGAACGGATGTGGCTGATGAATTTGAACAATTTTGCATAGAGTCTGGTGTGAGTCTAGTGAATGTACTAACAGGTTGGTTTGCATCAAACAAAGGCAGTCGAGAAATGGTGGATAGTACACTATTGAGAGGCATGGAAAATTATACCGAACAGGTATGGGTAAATGTCACAAGCTAAGAACTAATGAGAAAATTGAAAAGGGTGCCGACCGACAAATAGAAAAAGGCACAACAGTCTCTTGACAGCACCGAGGATCAAATGTTAATACTACTGCACAGGAGTGATTCTCAAAGAAATGCACCGATAGTCAAATGAATAGACATCTACCGATGGTACAAATATTCACTGTCGGGAAAATATAAGTAGAGTGTAATATACCAAAAGACACATAGAAATTTGGGTGTATCAATAGATATATAAAAATTATAAAATAACCTATTAACTCAACTCCACAATATACTGACAAACTGTATCTTCACAATACACCAAATGGGTAGTAAATTACCAAGCGATGGTCGCACCGGCTACTAATTAGAAAAATCAAAATTTTGAAAAAATTGTTTACTGCACACAAAAATTCCACCGAAAAAGTAGATTCCCTTAAAAAAGTCAAATTCAATCAAATATTGAACACCAAACATTCAAGAAACTGATAACCCTAGTTATCGAGAATTTAAAAATTTATGGCTCTATCATCCAAGTGCTTAAGAGATTCCTGGACAGTCCAGAATGCAAAAAATCACATCTCCATAAAATATAATTTTTTTTATAGTCCATTTATTGTCTACATCACAAACCGGACTTGTCCAGTGTTACACATTCAGTATTAGCCAAGACCTATAATCAAAGGCGAAACCTTAGCAGACTTTATCCACGAGTACACCCTTCCGGATCCAACCGAGCATGAGCCTACCAATAGCCATGAAGAGTGGTCACTGCCAGATTAGACATTATACATTGATAGGTCATAAAACTCCTCAGGAAGTGTTGCTAGGCTCATGCTAATGGGTCCAGATGACTTCAAGACAAAATACACCCTTTGAGTACGAAGTGGAGTATGAAACTTTGCAGACAGGACATCAAATCACAACATCCATGGGGGCCTGAAGCATTCGAGTATTCACCGACAGCCAACTAGTTGTAAAGTAGATCGAATGGCTCTATGAGACTAAGGACCCAATCATGGCTAAGTGGTTGAGCAAACACCGTGAAACAATGAGCAATCTAGACAAAGTGGACATACAACAAATCCCTCGATCATAAAATATATGATTCGACACACTCTCTAAATTGGTCAGTTCAGACTCGGTCACCCTAAACGAATAGTCTATATCGAGAGTCTGCCACACCCTAGCATCGACGAATTCGAAAGGATTCTTACAGCGGACCAGCCTTCTAATTACAAAGATCCCATAGAAGCATATCTAAAGAATAATCGATTGCTAGACTCCCCATTGGAGGCAGCAAAGTTAAAACAAAAGGTCACTCACCACGCAATTATCGATGGGAGTCTATACCAAAAATCCTTCACTCATCCATACCTCAGGTGCCTAACCCCCAAAGAATGAGACTATGTCCTCTAAGAGATCCACGAAAGGATATGCGGCTGCTATTTGAGGGTTTGAAATCTAGTTCAAAAGGCCCTATGCCAAGGGTACTACTGGCCAACCATGAAGACCGACTCAGACAACTATATCAAAAGGTGTCACAAATGTCAGTGCTTTTTATCGGTACCTCGATTACCCTCTACTGAGCTCAACCCCATCACAAGTCCTTGGTTATTCGCTCAGTGGGGAATGGATATCCTTAGGCCATTTCCACCTACTACTGGGCAATAAAAGTTCCTCATAGTAGCCATCGATTATTTTACCAAGTAGGTGGAGGCTGAACCACTAGCCCAAATAACAGCAGCCAAAGCTCAATCATTCATATGGACTCATATCATCGCAAGATTTGACATACCCTGTATTCTCACCACCGACAACGGGAAGTAGTTTGACAGCAAGAGCTTCCACGAGTTCTGTAGTAAACTGGAAATTCACCACCAATTTATATCGGTCACCCATCCACAAGCTAACGGACTCGTGGAGATAACTAACAGAATGATTTTATAAGAGCTGAATACAATATTGGATGAAGTTAAGGGATGATGGGCAGAGGAACTTTACAATATCCTCTAGTCATACCATACTACACCTCAAAGGGTAATTGGCGAAACACCATTTAGCCTAACATATGGAAGTGAGGTCATCACACTAGTGGAGATAGGAATTCACTGACTACAGGTTGACCAATATAATATGACACGAAACGAACCTACCTTATGAGAACTATTAGATATGCTCTCAAAGTTATGGGAATCTACATCTGCTCGAATGACTGTGTACCAATAACAAATGGTTCAGTATTACAACAAAAGGATTAAAAACAGAACGTTCAAACCAGGTGAACTAGTCCTAAGAAAAGTGGAGGTTATCGATCAAACTCTGCCCCGAGGCAAGATTACACCCAATTGAGAAGGCCCCTATCAGATACACTCCATAGTCCACCTGGGGACTTATCGTCTCAACAATTTAGACAGCTTGGTTATGACCAGGATTTAGAACTCAGAAAACCTACGCATCTACTATTAGTAGGCCTCATTGTCTCCCTTGATTAGAAAAGTCTCCTATCAAGTAAGGTTTCTATACTTTTCCCCTTCTATTCATTCTATTAGTTAATTCCTATCAAATGTAGCGTGTCATCAAAAAAGGATATGACTCCAAGATGGGTAGGTACAGCCTATCCTATCATTTAATTCCTATTGAACGTAACATGTCGTCAATAAGAAATATGACTCCTAGACAGGTAAGCATGGCTCATCCTATCGGTTAATTCCTATCGTACGTAGCATGTCATCAAAAAGGGATATGACTCTCAGGCGGATAGGCACGGCCCATCCTATCGGTTAATTCCTATCAAACGAAGCGTGTCATCAAAAAGGGACATGACTCCCACATAGGTAAGCATAGCCCATCCTATTGGTTAATGCTTATCGAGTGTAACATGTCGTCAATAAGGGATCTGACTTCTAGGCGTATAGGCATGACCCATCTTATCGGTTAATTTTTTATCGAA
Source organism: Dillenia turbinata (assembly GCA_037126225.1). NCBI lineage: Eukaryota > Viridiplantae > Streptophyta > Magnoliopsida > Dilleniales > Dilleniaceae > Dillenia > Dillenia turbinata. The sequence goes on along the minus strand of JBAMMX010000018.1, from coordinate 19,173,653 downwards.
CATAGCGTATCATCAATAAGGGATCTGACTCCTAGACAGGTAGGCACGGCCTATCCTATTGGATAGTTTCTATCAAACGTAGCATGTCGACAACAAGGGAAATAACTCCTAGACGAGTAGGCATGGTTCATTCTATCGATTGATCTCTAACGAATAAAACAAGAGATGGACATACCCCACTTTATCAGCTGAACCTCCTATCGGGTATTCTATCGATCAAAGTACATTAGCAATAAGGGATGCATCTCCCGGTTGGATATAACCTATCTCATCGACTGAATGAACAAAAAAGGAGAGAATTTTCGTAAACAAGTATGACAAAGATAGTGGAGTATTTATCACATTGGACAATCATTACCCTTATTAAGGGATCAAAATACCTTCGCTCGTGAGTAACTCCTGCTACATGCTACCCGATAAATTTATCAAATGATCATCTTGTCGATTATGTCACTCAACCAAGCACAGAATGTCTACTGATGGAAATTTTGTAAAAGATAAGGATCGACAAGTAAAACAACACTCTTCTTTTATTTTTATATAATGAATAAATATTGAATTACAAGAACAAACATGGTTTACAAGTCTCTAAGTCAAATTGGATTACATCAAAACGAATACATAGAAAATCTACAGCATTGTCCCTGGACAAAAAGGCTACCGAACCACGATCAATCGATAAAATTGGATAGTACAAAACAGTAAAAAGAGAATACGGAAGAAAGCATTTCAAAAATTTCCACAGCCAAATAGGGACAAGAAAACTATGGAAAATGGGTTGAGGAGGGTACAAGATGACCCTAAAAATTGTGAAAATGCATCAGGTTTCAAACCCTCTGCCATATACAGTCTCCCACCACCTCCCGACTCCTCTAATCACCCGATCCAGAAAAACATGAGTTAGATGACGAACTCCACCCAGAGCAGGTGCTTGTTCTGAAACCCCCCTGAGGTTGATAACCCCAATGGGAACCGTGACAGAGCCCACATGACGTCTGAATACCGAATGGCATGATAGGAACTCGCATCAGTAGTCTTATTCTTGACATAGCCTCTCATCTGCAAAAGCATTATAAACTTTCAAGTCTAGTGGTCCCAGGCACATTGTCAGAAAGTCTTTCAGAAAAATAGACTCTTGACAAAACAAACTTACAGATGCGAAAACATACAAGTTTTTTCTGAAGCAACACAGAACCATGTGACCTCTATTTATAGCCATAGGGGAAAGATCTTCGCAAATTTTGAGCAGACAAAACAATTCAATGAGAATCATGTGCAATGACTGAAGGGCTTAAATCCCTCTAACTTCCCTCAAGGTATTTATTTTGGGGTCGCCAATTCAAAGATTGAACGTGTTTACACTCTGAAAATGAAACAGTTGAGAAAAAATGTACTAATCCTCGATCTATTCCAACTTCGCGCATAATGAAGCGTGTTGGAAAAGATTCACAGAATTCAAAACGACGCGTGCCATATTAAAGGCTTTGTACCTTTTCGATTCCTATTGAATGATCATTACTCATGACGCATTTCTCATAAAAAGACACCCTGATTTGGGCACAAATGTTGGGACATAATCCAAAGGCCTACTGAGGCTGTGGCCAAAGTCTTGAAGGCCTACGACCTAGCGAAAAATTCACACTTTAGCGTGACCACAACAAGGGATTTATCCCCCCGAAAGACAGACGTGGACTAACTCCTTGGTTAATCTGTATTGGTGACAATCCAATCAGTTCGTGACCCGTAAAGGCATTCGGTGAGCTCAAGGCAATACCTTCTTTTCAGTTGATGACAGATCGCTTTGCTAACGAGCTGATCGTTTACCCTCATGGTTAAAGGTAATATTTAACTTAGATTCGTATCAGCATTTGTTTCCAACCCGATCATGAGATATATCTCCTAGATAAGGATGAAAATTTTTGAAATATAATCGATAAGGAAGCGAATCTCCTTGAAATGATGGATTTTTCAAATGATAAGAAATTCCAAATCTTTTGAGAACATTTGATTATGGAGTCTTGAGATTTCAGGACAATTTAACAAGGAAATTAAGGTTGCAATACCTCAGATGCACACGACTCATAGATGACCGACCTGTAAAAGCATTTTGCATGCCACATCCAAAGTATGTTCTCTGATACTATACAAGGAAACTTTTGAGAACATTTGATAAGAAATTCCAAATCTTTTGAGAACATTTGATTATGGGGTCTTGAGATTTCAGGACAGTCTAACAAGGAACTAGGGTTGCAATGCCGTAGATACACACGACTCATAGATGACCAACCTGTAAAAGCATTTTGCATGCCACATCCAAAGTATGTTTTCTGATACTATACACTTAGCACACAAACCATAGGAATCTTATACGCAATCTCTCTCTCTCTCACTTAGTCTATTCATTCCTCTCAAAAATCGTTCTTTCTGATTTGAGTGTCGGAACCTCCCCCGTTGGAGAGTCCTTTGGCTTTTTTTTTTCAGGTTTCAATCCATCCCTCAGAGCACCCGTTCAAGTCAAAGGAGCCGAAATTTGTAAAGTCGAAACCCATATACAACAATGGCAATTCGCGCAGGTACACCCTATGGTAGTATAACAGGGGTCCCACCCATTGTAATATTTTGTTCTAACCATAACTGTTGTCTAGGGGTGAGCTTAGCACATTAATTTTGAAGCGTTAGTCGTACCTAGTTTGATCTACTATTATTGTTCACATCTTGTTATTATGTGAATACAACCAACATTTTAATTGACAATCTCTTATTAGTGTTGTTATGTGAATACAAGCAGCTATTATTGCAAGAAGATTTGAACTCGTAATAATGTGAGTACAAGCAACATTAGTGCTGTTATTAGGGCTCCCAAGTTTGACAGAGCTTTGCAGCCCTCCGACGGAGCTGGTGGAGCTTATCAAAAATGATAGGGAAGGTGTTTTGAGGCCTAGATTGCATGGCAGCCCTGGTGCGTAGCTTTTTTGTTGTGTGCCTTTTTCTTGTTGCTGTGTACCAAAAAAAAAATTAATGTTGTTATTAGGCAAAAAAAAATAAGGGGAAAGCTGGCTAGGTATTCCCTTCCCCAGAGGCTACGATGTGGGAGTTTCGGCACTGGGTACGCCCTTAGTGTTGTTATTAGGCTACTATCTTCATGGTTAGATGGTCACATCTTGTTCACATCCATGTTTGTCTTTGACATTTTAGTTGACAAGGGCCATCAACTGACTCTTGCTGCTGCTATTGCTAAATATTACTTGGATGAATTGGTTGAGAGAAATGATACGTAATCTTTGTATCGACCTAAAAATATTTGAGAAAATATATAAGTTTTGAACCTGAAATTTTTTTTTTTTTTTTTTACTATAACTAATCAGTATTCAGAGTCATGTTTGGATTAATCTTGTTCAAGCATTGTTGGTTTCAAATTAGGGAGAAGTTCTCCTAACATAGTCTTTTCTAGGAAAGATAACAATCACTTGTTTAAATATTGTTGTGTTCAACATTTTGTACTTTCAAAAAAAACAAACCAAATTTTTTTTTTTTTTTGTAGTTTTTAATAACCAATGATTGTTATACCAGAGTTACTAATTACATAAAAAGCAATTAATTTCGTTTTTCAGCATTAATCATGAATCCTGAAAAACTTAGGGTATCTTTATTTCTAAGTTTTCCAAAATCAGAATCTAGTTACTCCAATACTCAAAATGGTTGTCAAGCGTAGTCTTTTGCAACTAATAACGGGCCTCTCACGTGTGTTTGTGCGCGCGCGCGCGTGCAGAAGACTACGTAGTGGTCATGGATGCATTATCCTTGAACATGTCTAAGTTAGGAGCCTGCATTAGCCCAAATTAGGTGAAAATCAGGGCCCACAAATGTAACATTACGAACGAAAATTTCAACGAACCTGCGGTCCTTGCTGATTCCCATATGTGATGTTTATTCATAATTGATATCCTAGAAAAATTCACCATCTTTTTTGTTCCTTGCTCTTTTGGCAAATATATTTGGTAGGTCAATTAGGAAAGAGACTCATCTTCTGGGCCCCCCCGGGGGTGGGGGGGTTTGTATCATCCCTCTAGTCCTAACATGGGGCCTTCCTTGTCAGTCACGTGAGTTAGCAGTCAAACGCACATGACGATGATGAAAATTTCTCAACCAAAACTTGGTTGAGGACCCATTAGGGAACTACAACTCCACATGGTGTTCCTCATTTTTCTTTGAAGTGATTTGTCGGGAGCCTTATAGAAACGGAAGGGATGACACTTGATTTGAATCTTGCATCATGAACATGGTATTATATGCAAATGACGAGGAAGGGAGAGCCCAACGTTGGGGGTAGTGTGAGCCATACTCATTTTGCGTCCTCACACTATGCTTGTTTCTTTCTTTGCTTACTGATAGTAAATTTCAACTTGCCTTTAAATGTATACCCATAATTTTATTCAACACCTGCCATAATTCACTTAAATGGCGTATCACCACTTGAAATCTAAAGCTAATTTGTTAAGGCAACAATAGAGAGAGAAAAATGGTGGAGATACTAGGTCACCTGGTATTGTGAAAATGTCTTTTATTTTCATCAAATGTTCTTTGTTTATGTTCGACATAGCTCAAGGTCATTCATTAAATGTTCTTTGTTTTTTAGTTCTTGTTTACATCCTAATAAATATTCTTGCTTCTCACATATTTCGGTGGGAATTAATCAAAAACTAAAATAAAATAATCAAGATGGTAATCACTTAAAGATATGGGGTCAATTTTTTGTTTCTCCTAACTTTAAACAAGTTGGCAGGCAAATGGCGAATGGCACATGGCACTTGACCGTGATATCATTTTATCATCCAAAAGGGTTAATATCATATATGGCAACCACATGTTCTCCATTTTCAGCTATTGGGTTGAGAAGACACAATGGGAGGAAAAGTGACAGAAGGGGACAATGGTTCTTTTCATTTGATTCAGTAACATGGGTAAGCGTCAAGCTCTTGTTACTTAATTGGCCCATGGCCTCTATCTGCCCCATGTGCACACATTGTTGCAAGCTTATCTGACCTTTTTCTTTTGTTTGTTTGTCTTTTGGATCGATAAAGACCGAATTCGGCCAAGTCTGACCCGACCCCACCCCACCCCGGTCATTCCTCAAGGAGGAGACGAAAAGATCTTTGGGAGTATGATTTGATTGTATGGGCCTTGTTGGCCCACATTTAACAGAATTTGGAAATCCGAAGCCAGTGAAACAACACCGACCAAACCCTCGTACCTCCTGCCAATCGGCGGGGCCCTGGACGCCGTGCGGCTCATTCGGTGGGCCGGACATAAGAATTTTTACTCCGATACAACATAAATAAAAAATTTATAATCTATATTTTATTTCAAAAATAATAAAAACAGACATGAACGAACTAAAAATGCTAAATAAATTCTCTTTTCATTTAATAAAATTGTGTATAACATTTTGAACTTAGGGTATAGGCACAGTAAAAATCGAGTTAAATTTTAAAATAAATCAAAAATGAAATTTAGATAAAAGTATCTATTTATTACAAGTTCCTCGTTTCGTCTTTGTCCTCTGCACCAAATCTAGGTCTTTTACAAGTTCACATGTGGGTTTTCAACTTTCTGCAACATTGTTGTTATCACGGCTGTTAACTTCAATTTCTTCCCGAGTATGTGGTGGGCACAACCCATAATCCAATTTCATGATCATGATACCAAAAAAGAAAAAAAAAATAGATGATTATTTTTATTAATATACTAATATTTGAATTCAAGATTATCCGATTAAAAAAAAAATTATAATTAGTAAACTGTCCAAAATAAAAAATGAATAATTGATTATTAAGCAAAAATTTCTACTTCTTCTGCGTTCAAAACAAATAAAATTAAAATATTCCATATCAAAATATCTCACTTAAAACTAGGTTATACTACATAGTTTGAATTTTATATTCCAAGTTTATCAGATTTTCCGTATGGAGTTATAAATTAGTATCGTAGAGTACAATGATATCGAGTAATCCATATAATTGATTTTATTTGATTTTTATAAATCTAAGGCGGAAACAATAATAATTTTTAGAAAATAAAAGGATTAGATTTATGGTAAATATCTTGACGTGTAGAGTTTCCCAGGAATCAATCGAACCGAACGTAAATCTCTCAATCGGATCACGCGGTCGGGATAGTAATCACGAGATTAATCAAACCACCACCGTAATAGCATGACACCTCAAACCCATAGTCCGGTGATCGTAACGACAAGAGAAATTTTTTTACGCAAAAATTTCTCGATCCCTCATTAAAATTTTCACTCTAGAGAATTTCATTTTTCTCACAATCTTGTGCAATTCACTCCAATACCTCTCATGACTTCCACACTAGAAAGATGTCTTAATGGAGAGGTTAGTCTCTTTTCCCTAAAAATGTGTTCAACCATAATGGAGAGAATCAAGGGAGATTAAATGGGTAGTATGGATTAGTGGGAGTTATCCCACTAACCCATACAATTACCCAAAATACCCCTCAAGGGCATTCTAAACCAACATCTCCCACTTACACGTGAGGACATTTTACGTCCGTCATAAAATCACAACTCATGCGATCTTTCTCATCATCCTACTGGACTTTCATACAGGATTGGGTGTCGTGCGACTGGCGAATACACCTACAAGTAACTACCTCTCGATGCACCTGTTAGAATGTTCGAGAAGTCACCGTTAATACCAAAAAGAACTCACTGCACCCCAAATGCAAGACTAATTACATCCATCGAGTCACTTTCCTCATCGAAAGTAATCCTCAATAATTGCTCGATTGTGTATTCACTATTATGTTTACGTCCCAACATAGACAGACATAATAAGTTAACCAGTGAATACAACACAGTGATGTAATATCGATTGGTTTTCCTTTTCTCAAACTCAACTCCATCAGCCTCAATTCAGCTACTTTGCTAGACCTACCTCTTAGACCTCAATTTATCTTTCAGGCCATAAGTAAACAGACTAAAGTAACACCACTAAACCAAGACTTCTAGAAATAGTCAAAAGTGATAAGGATACAAGAGATCCCACCCAATGGATCTCAAATCTCACACAGTGGGAACGGGGATCTAAATCATGTCAATGTCTCAAATAATACTCTCACTATCCCTGGTTGTCTTATCAGACGCGGTATGAAACGTGTGCCAGAGTATTATTCCTCCGTCTCTCAAAAGGACATATGTCAGATTTCTCTAATACTGTGCAAGTATGGAACTCTATCTACACATAAGACTTTACCCAGAGATCTCAAAAAGAGTGTATCAGAGACAATATCACTAGTCGCAGGTGATATCTGAAATCTCAAACCTATCTACTTACAAGCAATATGGATGTGGGTATATCTATATTGGTCATATTGTATATTACCTCATCCTGAACACGTATCAGGGCGACTTCTATTCTAATAGAGCTACTCTCAAAACCTCTAACAACTAGAAACCATCTCATCTCCGCTCACTCAGAGCTTAAGGTGGTCACTCGTGTGAGAGAGTTGATCACACCTACCTAACATATCATTTATCACAATAAATCATAGAATATATGACAATAAATCAGTGCAATAAATAAACTTGTGACTGAATCATGCACAGATCTCATATATATATATATATATATATAAAGCACAATAAGTATCAGTACAAAGTGAGAAATGTCAAAATACAGGTAAACCCAATGATTCCTATATCTCATACACGAATTCCTCATAATGGGTTTATTGAAGGGATTAGCCAATACCCTTCTCGGTGATATCTCTCATAAAATGGTATTAGGTATCAATGTGTTTGGTCCTGTAATGATACTTAGGGTCTCTCAGGTATGGTCAATGGCAACCTGATTTTTAAAATAAATCATCACTAGCCTCCCACTATCTATCACAAACCCTAAGTCATCCGAAAATCTCTAGAACCAAACACTCTCCTGAACTATCACTGAGTATGCCACAAACTCAACCTCTATCATAGATAGAGATATACAGGTTTGCTTTTTGCTACTCCAAGACAGCAAAATGTGATATCGATTTGCATATATTCATATTGCTAACCCAGTCAGTATCTGAATACCCAACAAGATACAAATCACCCTCTCCGTAACACAAGGAGAGGTTCGCAATTCACTTGAGATATCTCAGAATCATTTTCACTGCTCTCCAATGATCCCTTTTAGGATTCAATTGATATTTACTCACCAAACTGATTGCAAAACAAACGTCTGGTCGTGTACGCAACATTGCATACATCAGACTACTCACTGTACTGGTACAAGGGATTCTATTCATCTCCCTCAACCTTTCTTGAGTCTTAGGACATTTGTCAAGACTTAGGTTTTAACCTTTTAGCGATAAGAGTATCTATAGGGTCATAATCGTTCTTCTCCAAGTGTTCAAGAACTCCCCTGATGTAGGACTTCCGTAAAAGAGCTAATATCCATCTCGAGCGATCCCACTGAATCTTAATTTCGAGGAAGAACTGAGCCTCACCCATGTCCTTCATATCAAAACTCGACAATAACCACGTCATCATGGTTATCAAATACTCTCTGTTGTTCCCGGTCAACAGAATGTCATTTACATACAAAAATATGATCACAAATGAGTCATGAGAACATATAAGGTATGCGCAATGATCCTCCTCGATCATCACGAAACTGTAAGGTATCACCTCTTTGTGAAATCTCAAGTGTCACTGCTCGGATTGATGATTAAGATCATATGTCGACTTCCGAAATCGATAGACCTTATCATCCTAATCTATAAGAATAAAGCCAGATTGCTGTTCCTTATAGATTTCCTCATCCAAACTCCCACTCAGGAAGGCATTCTCAATAGTCATCTGGTGTCACTCCAGATCCATGTCCACGACAATCACTAAAAGTAAATAGATCGAGATAATCGTGCCCTCAGTCTGTGTAACCCCTGGTTATCAGACGGGCCTTATACCTCTCCACCATTCTGTCGGCTTTTCTTTTGATCTTGAGAACCTACTAGTTCTCAATGGCTTTACTACCATTAGGCAAATCATCTAGATCCCAGATCCTGTTGATTTTCATCAACCCCTTCTCTCATCCATGATCTTAGACCAATGGTATTTCACAGAACCCTTAAGAGCCTCAAGGACCATTTAAAGTTTCTTATCATCCTCAAGAGTCACAGTAAGAGTCTCTCCCTCAATCGGGAAGCGACGGTTAGGTACACGTCCTCGACTACTCTTACGAGAAAAGGAAACCTTTTTCACCTCTAAATGGATCACTCTCACTAGAACCAAGATCCGTAATGAGTTCCTGGATCCTACTGCTGGGCTCAGCTGAGCCACTAGACTCATAATCTCACAAAAGGTCAAGTCCTGATCGATTTCACCTCTCTAAAGGAAATTATCCTCAAGAAAACAGATGAGACTTAATCACAGTGACAATACCATCCATATGCTCACCTAGAACACGTTCCCCTTGGAGTATTCTAAGTATCTCATTGAGATATACCTATTTTCTCGCATGCCTAACTTGTCGTGTAGGTGTGAGAAATCGTGAACATACGCGTCACATCCCCATGAAAACAAGTGGCTAAGGTCAAACTGTCTCCTTGTCCAAAACTCATATGGGGTACTGACTGTGGACTTAGAGGGAACATGATTGAGAATGTAGGCTGCAGCCAATAACACACTCCCCAATAGGAAATGAGCAAATTGGCATATGCTATCATTGACCTCATTGTCTCAAGCAAAGTCCTATTCCTCAACATGGCTTGGCTACTCTGCTCTACTGAGTAGCAGGAATAGTCAGTTGTCTTGTAATAACCTTCTCAAAACAGAGCTCTTCAGACAAATACTCGCGCCCTTGATCAGTTCTGAAAGTCTCTACTCTCAACTCTAACTGATTCTTAACCTCGCTAATAAACCTCCTAAAGCATTTCAATATCTCAAAATTGTGTGAGATCAGATAGACGTAACCGAGACACATGTAATTGTCTATGAATGTAATAGAGTACACAACTCCATTTCAGGTTTACACGTTCATAAAGCCATAGATGTTGGAGTGAACCAACTACAATGGAGTTCCAGCCCTCATTGCATTGTCGAATGGTTTTCTTGTAACTCTGTCATCTAGGCAAAACTGGTTAGCTGGCCCTACAGACCACTCACTACTAACTGGTTCATCCTCTCTCACCTTAGAAGGATAACAAGAAACACCATTAAAAGGATTTACATCATATACATATTGTCCCTCATAAACTAAACCAGAACTAATCAAAGAATCGTCGTAGTAAATAGAAACTATAAAGTTTTCAAATAACAAAGCATATCCTAGGTTGAGATTTAGTTTCGTCAAATATCTGGAGCATAAAGAACATACAAAGTCTGGCAACTTTGCAATTCCAACTTGCAAGTGTCATTCCCTCTGATGTCGACAAAACGCTTTGTTCCCTACGTAAATCCTCCTACTTAAGGACTCACTCGGCGAAACTCTATATACGCGCTCCTGTCTCGAGCTACGTGGTCAGTAACTCTTGATTCTACAATCCATGAATGAAAGAAATCAGCGAGCATCTTAAACCGTATAAAGAAGAAAGAGATAATTTCAGCTCGTCACACTTACGAGCGAAATGACCAAATCCACTATGGATATAGCACTTCACCTTGGTCTCATCCACCTCCTTCTTGTGCTTTAATACTTAGTAGTCAAATTTTTCGAATGGTTTCTTCTTACCTGAACCTCGAGTATTTTACTTATGCTTATGCCATTTGTGTTTGGTGCCACGGGAGTCCTTGCTCGACTCCACTGCATAAGCATGACCCAAGTATGGCCTACTCGCCTCCAGACACTCCTACTCGAGCTCACTGTGTCAATTCACATTAGCAAAAGTATGAATACTTTCGTCTTATGTGAGATAGGTTTTCATGGTTTCCCATGAATCAGGTAAATGCTGGACCACGTCTAGTGCTTGAAAACACATCCAAAATAGGTTTGTTCACATTCCCCAACTCGGCGATCATACTCGATATTTGCATCAAATGTTATATCATTATATGATCAACCCTTTTTCTTATAAGTTATTAAACTTACAAGTTAGCATTCTCACCTTAGGAGCTGTAAGGTGAGAATGACTGCTTCTGTCCGAAATCTGAATATCACTCCATTTGTGACTTGATTTGAGAAAATTGCTGGACACAAGTAAAAATTAAAAGGGGAGATAAATAACATAATAAAACACCCAAAAATAAATAAATAAAATTACTAGAAAATTAAATCAAACTCTTAAAAAAAATTTGGGTTGCCTCCCAACAAGCGCAATTATTTTAACGTCGTTATGCTCGACGATCTTCATTTATTTCTCTTCAAGGAGGTTTCAACTTCAATTTGGGAACCTCATGTAACTTTCCTTCCATATCTAATTGTGCATTCGACTCAAAATTAATGACACGCTCTTCTTCACAAATTTCCTGCACAACATCAGCAAAACAAATTGATTGACACTTATTTGGATATTTCATAGGATCAAAAATAATGAATTTAACAATCTCGCCATCGAATTCGACGGAGAGAGTACCCTCGTCCACATCTATTTTTGTCTTTGATGTCTTCATGAACGATCTTCCTAATAAAAGTGGAGCTGAATCTATGATAGTGTCTTCTTCCATTTTTAATATGTAAAAATCTGCTGGAAATAATAACTCGTTCACCTGTATCAATACATCTTCAACCATCCCCTCTGGGTAAACATAAGAATGATTAGCCAACTGAATAACAACCTCAGTTTCTTTTACGGGACCCAATTTTAGAGCACTATAAATTAAATAAGGCATGATATTTACAGGTGCTCCTAAGTCTAACATGGCATGCTCAATTTTTTTCTTACCAATAACACAAGGTAGAGTGAACATACCTGGATCTGCACATTTTTCGGGTAAAGTTCTCTTGATCACATCAGACATATTCTCACCTAATTCATCACTTCTTAACTCCTTAACTTCCCTTTCTGAATTCTCCAATCTGCTAGGAAAAAATGGTACAATTGTACTAGAAGTGTTAGACAAAGAGGACTCGGATGTTACCTTGATTGAATTTCGATGCATGCGTTCATCTTCCTTATCCATGTCCTTCCCTTCATCCACATTTTTAGATGGAGTAGAGACTGAGTGAAGTTCCTTCCCACTTCTCAACATTATCGCACTGACGTTTTCTTTGGGATTCACGACCGTTTGTGAAGGTAATTTTCCTGAAGTTCGAGCCTCCAAATTACTAACCGAAATTGCTAGTTGAGTGATTTGCTTCCCCAAGTCTTGAATGCTAGCTCTCGTTTCCTGTTGAAATTGTTGGGTGTTAGTCGCGAGAGCTTTCACAATATCTTCTAGGGACATACCTGAATTAGATGATTGTGTCGGTGTTTGTGTTGGCCTATTGAATTGCTGAGGAGGATATCTTGTTTGTCCTCCTTGATTGCCATAACTCAGGTTTGGATGATCTCTCCAACCGGGAATATAATGAGTGGAATAGGGATCGTATTTCCCTTGAGATTGGCTAGGAAATCCTCCTACGGCATTTGCTTGATGAGTAAAATCTTCTTGCAGAGATGGACACATATCCGTAGGATGTCCAGGTATCGAGCATATGCCACAGACTTTGGTTGCATGTATTTGCCCTACAGCCATCTGACGAACCAAAGCAGTCAATTCAGAAATTTGATTTTCAAGGTGAGAATGACTTACCTCATTGACATGTTTCGTAACTCCATCCGTTCTCAACCCAAATTGTTGAGAATTTTCTGCCATATTTGTGATCAATTGTCTGGCTTCTTCAGGTGTTTTATTTACCAAGGCTCCTCCGCTAGCCGCATCTACCATACTTCTATCCATGGGTAGAAGTCCTTCATAGAAATATTGTATCAAGAGCTGTTCCGGTATTTGATGATGTGGACAGCTAGCGCAGAGTTGTTTGAACCTCTCGAAGTACTCATACAGCGTCTCTCCGCTAATCTGTCTGATCCCGCATATCTCCTTTCGAATGTTGGCAGCCCTAGATGCAGGGAAAAATTTTTCCAAAAATAATCTCTGCATCCCATTCCATGTATTGATCGAACCCGGAGGTAAATAGTACAACCAGTCTTTTGCCTTTTCTTTTAGGGAAAAGGGAAAGGCTCTCAGTTTAATACGTTTCCTCGGTCACACCTTGAGGTTTCATACTCGAACAAACAACGTGGAATTCCTTCAAATGTTTATGTGGGTCCTCACCTGGAAGACCACAAAAAATAGGAAGTAAGTGAATCAAACCAGATTTAAGTTCGAAAGCTACCTCAAGATTTGGGTATTCGATACACAAGGGCTGTTGATTCAGATTGGGTGCAGCCAATTCCTTCAAGGTTCTCTCACGATCGGCCATCTTTTCCTCTTCTTCAAAAAGCAACAAACAAATGAAAAAACACAAACTAAGAAATTAATGTAGCTCCCCGGCAACGGCGCCAAAATTTGGTCGGGTTGTCGAAGCCCTCAAATTAATACTGATTTCCCCCAATGCAACAAACTGTAGCAATAGTGGTTACCAGGTCGAATCCCAAGGGAACTAATTAACTTAATCTCCTAGTTGATGTTTAAAAAAAAATAAATAAATAAAATTGGGGGGTTTTCAAATAAATTGCTAAAATAAAAATTACTGAATAAAAATTAATAACCTAAAAATAAGAAACAAATCAACAATGCAAATTCTAAAATTTAAGGAAGAGAATCAATTCACAAAACTCCGATCCAAGGGTTCATATATTCGATTGTCTCATTGATCATTGGTTAAAATATTATTCTTGCGATTCAAGCATTTAACCTTAGATCTATTAGGATAGCCGTAATAAATCTTGTGTTTTCCTAATTTAATCGACCAAACCCAGCATCTAATCGAAACTTATCATTAACCGACTGGGCACGATAGCGTTCCATATCAATATAATAATAGCATTACATTCTGTGAAAACAGTTAAACCAAAATATAAATAATTGGGATAGCCGCAATTACTCAATTTTGTTCCATTGATTCCCTAGGTCAATTGATTACCGGTAAAAGACCCATAACAAAAATAACCTAGTTACTACTTGTACCATTCGTTCATGACAATTACGGATCACTGAATTCCTGGATAGTAATAGAAAAACTAATATTGAATTAAATTGTCAGATTAACCAATATTAGGTTTTCCTAAAATTAAATCAAGAATCAACGAATACTTGAATAAAAGCAAGAAATTAAATTTAGAACATAACCTCACAATGAAGAACAATCGATTAAAATTCCCCTTGAATCAGAAATAAAAATTAGCCACACATGGTGGTAAGTATCATCACAAGAGAAAATAAAAAAATAAATAAATGGAGAGTGACCCTTGTTTTCCTGTAGCCGTCCCTTGCTTTATTTCCTCAAGAATGCCTCCTGTGTGTGGAATGAAAAGGTATTAAGATTTGATACCCTATTTTCCTTCCTCTAGACTTCTAAATCAATTAGGAGTCTCCAAAATTAGAAGATTACAAAAGTTCACTCCTACTAAAAAAAAAACAGATTTTACTAAAAATAAAAATACTACTAAAATGTTGAATTAAAATTCAATCTCCTCTTCTTCAAAGCCCAATAAAGTGTCTTGACCCAATTAACTTCAAAATTGCTTCATTAAGCCCAATGTGCTCCAAATCTTCAAACTCAATCTCCTAAAAATGAAAATTCAATAAAACCAATTATTAGAGCACTAGTCAATGCAAAATTAACACATAATAATAACAATAAAATCAATAATTTTGCACATTATCAAAGAGCACCACAATGCTCTCTTTAGGGTGAGCCAAATCGACAAAATCGTAGGATATTGCTCATAAACCGGGATCGTATCATCATGCATAATGTTCAGGAGGATTGCCCTAACTCGGCCATCCTTTCTCTTTCATGCACGTAATGCCTCCTAATCCCGTTTCTCTGAGGTGTGGTATCCTCCCCGGAGTCCATCATCTCATGCTTCAGAATTTCAAATAGATCTTGTTCCTCAAGAACAAACTGAATATACCAGTATAAAATCTCATAATTATCACCATTCAGTTTTATTCCCCTTACAAAGATCTAAGACGAAAATGTTTGAAGCAGTCTTAGAGACAATAGTGACTTGTGATACTTATTTTCACAATTTTGTGCACCCTTCGAATCAACAAGACTCAAATGACTCAAGCATAAACCCCAAAGCAAGCATATGAGTCAACAGACACCATACACCACAACCTGGAATCGCATCTCATCATTCGGACTTGGACTCAGCACACAAAAACCCACAAAAAGTCACATTTATAGATGTGGGCCCCTCAAAAAATTGGAAAATTCCCATTTTGGATAACCTCACGCACCGTCGGTGGTCCCCCGTGCTGCCACACTCCAGCGGCACCTCCCCATGCGCCTGCACGTGCCAGGAAAGGGCTGGCTCACATGCCACACGCACAGCGTGTCTGGCATGCTCCTGTACTCGCGCCCTGTGCGTCGACACATACACCAAACGCGCAAGGGCGTCGGTCAAGTGCCTGCACGCGCGCGACCCGCTTCTGGGTCTGTCGCGGATCGAGGACGCGGGTCCGGGTCAAAGCTGACCCGAACCGCCAGACTCGGTTCACACGCCTCACGCACGCGTGAACCTTACATGCCTATTGCCCTGGCCCTCACGCTCCTCCCGCGCACATGCATTGCACGCGCCTATGGGTTTGGAGCCTTTCTTCTCCGCCCGATGGGTCTGCAACCGGGTCTTTCGGCCAGGTTGCTGGAAATCTTATTTCCGGCTTGTTTTTCCGACGGATTTCAACTGGAACTTACAATTTGGACCTCCTCCATTCATCCTAGCTCGATATTTCATAGGATTAAAGCCCAAATATTCTGAATCGAACACCCAAAGTCACTGCCCTCGCGGCCAATGTCGGAAATCCCAGTTTCCGACGACGATAATTCACAATATATATATATATATCAAAACGTAAATTAGTACATGTAGAACACATTTCAAACATTTATTTAGATCAGTTTGTCCTTAAACTCGACAGATCTAAGATTTAAAAATCTGGTCAGTATTTGAGCCAAAAAATTTAACCTCACTTTTCATGCCCTAAATGTACTTCAAAAATTCAACAAAAATTATTTTTATGCTCTACGGATCATTCGTGATCCGAACCCTAAATTTAATACCTTATATTTTTTTATACCCTAAAAATAATTTTGAAAGTTATTTTAATTAATCCAATAAGGGCTCTGATACCAATATTGGATTTTTATGAATCTCATGTACAGCGGAAGTAATAATAATTTTCGAAAAATAAAAGGATCAGATTTAAGGTAAATACCTCGACGTGTAGGGTTTCCCAAAAATCAATCAAACCGAACGCAAATCTCTCGATCGGATCGCGCGGCCGAGATGATGATCACGAAGTAAATTAAACCACCACTATAATGCCATGACGCCTCAAACCCAGAGTCCGATGATCGTACGATGGGAGAAATTTTCCTACGTAAAAAATTCTCGATCCCTCATTAAAATTCTCACTCTAGAGAATTTCATTTTCCTCACAATTTTATGCAATTCACTCCAATACCTCTCACGGCTTCCACACTAAAAAGATGTCATAATGGAGAGGTTAGTCTCTTTTCCTAAAAATGTGTTCAACCATAATAGAGGGAATCAATAAAGATTAAATGGGTATTATAGGTAAGTGGAAGTTATCCCACTAACCCCATACAATTCCCCGAAATGCCCCTCACGGGCATTCTAAACCAAAGTTCATTTAATGAGATAAAAGTTTGATAATTGTTATTGTAATAGTTATAAATTAGTAATGAACGTTTTTGATATATTCCTAAAATCTTCTACAAACGTCCCCCTGTCTAATCCAATCAGTTATGATAACTGATGCTAATACTGCCTATAGCTATTTGGAAAAACCAGATTGTTAATATCAAGTGAATTAAATAATTAATTAATAAGGAAAAATAATAAATATAGAAGTAAAATTTAAATACCTCAACATATATGAAAAATGCTTGGGTAAATGAGTAATAAAATATATTCGCACTGATACTTAATTTAGTGATATCAAAGTAAAAAAAAAAAAAAAAAATCACGTTATCGTGTTCATGGAACATAACTTATTATTTGTTTAATAATAATTTATTTTTCACAATTCAAATGTCTCGTGAAATGCTCTTTATTAGAATAAATTATTATAGATTGCACAATTTGCTCATCTGCTTGAAAACTTGTTACAAAAACTCATTTTGTTTGCATTTCACAACTCTTATTGTACACTATGGTTATGTCAATATGTTAAATAGAACAAATACAAACATTAAAGGTTAGTACCATAAATGTAAAAGATTAAGTATTATTAATTTAGAACTATATACGCAACTTTAATACAATAATAATTTTTTTCGTACCAATTTAATAAAGTCATCGATATTTTTAAGCTGCTAATGTATTTAAATATTTAATAATTATTTTAAAATTTATTTGCATTGAATAATCATTCTTTCGCGATTCACATCCACTATAAAAAAATCGCCTTTTCGTGATTAATTTATAAGAAAAATTCATTGTAAAAACTATTTGCGACAAATTTAGTGACAAACAATTTTTTGTCACTATCAGCCCGTCGCAAATGTTAGCGATCAAAAATTAAAATTCATCGCAAATTAGCGATGAATTCTGCGATGAACATTGGTTCGTCGCTAATCTGCAACAAACTCTTTTTGTCGCTAAGTTCGTCGCTGATCTGCAACGAACTCAAGTTTGTCGTGGTTTTTATTTTGGTCGCAAATTTCATTACAAACATATTTAGCAACAAATTTTGTAACGAATCTGAATATTTTTGGTTAAAAATTTAGTAACAAAATTAGTGACAAATTTCAAAATCAACAACAAATTTTGCAACAAATTTGAAAATTTTACAACAAAAAACAAATTAAATTCTATAATTTGACCATTTTTCTTGTATATCTTGTTCATGTCTCTCATCCAACTTCATAATTAATTAACAATCAATCAACCAACCATCTAACAGTATCATCAACCAACCATCAAACAATACCACCATCAATCAACCATCCAACAACAATATCATCAACAAACCAAATTATCATCTCATCAACATTGTCAACATCATCATTTACTAACTATAAAATAATAATAAATAATCTCAACAACAAACACAATACAAAGTCACAATATTCAAAGATAATAATATACAAAAACCACATTCAAATATAACTATTAAATGACATATAGAAATGTCAAGAAACACTACCACCATCATCATCATCAAATAAATCATCACCATTGTCACCATTATCACCATTAGAAGGATTATCAAAAGAAAACAGAAATGGGGTTCTCTGACTTAAACTGGGAGCTAACTGAAGATGTCGTATTATGAAATTCTGGTTTGCGCGTAGTTTGTTGATTACGTCTTCACTTTGCCTTTGCTATGAGCTTAATTCTACAATTTGATTGTCTTTTTCTGCTAGTAGCTCCTTCAAATGGCTTATCTGGTTGTTTATTTGCATCATTTCTTCCCTTATAATTGCTGGAGTGAACGAAGATTGACCGGTAAAGATACAAGTCGGGCTCAAAGAGTCCATCCCAAATATTATTCCTCCCTTTCTTGCACCACCACTTGCCTCAACCCATAAAGGTATACTATCAATAGATGGCTCAGATGAACCAGCATCTTCACTACCGATCGAATTCCGTTGTAGCTCATCATATCTCTCATGTATTATTATTACATAATTTCAAATGGAATTAGAATAACAACATATATAATATCAAAAAAAGAAAGCAAAGTGTTCATTTATAGTTTAACAATGTAATCATATATAAAAAAAAAAAAACCAAAATACAAAATTTCGTTAATTATTAAGCCATTAACAGTTAACAATATGATACAAAAAATAATATATGCATCACACATTACAATTTTAATGAGATATCCTCTCATTGGAATTAAAATTGAACAACTATTATGAGTTCGAAATTATGACATCTTTAACGAGTAAGAAAATAGCATAGTTACGTAAGAAAATTGACATACCATAAGGAGGGGGAGGTTATTAGTCATGTATTTAGATTGCAAAAACATTATTATCCCCCTAAATTTAATTAATATTAATAAAATAGAAGAGCATTATTCATCTCCTAAATTAATCATGAAAAGAAAATTAAAAGAGATCAACCTAATAAATTTATCATCCAACGTGATTATGACAGATTCAACAAAATAAATTTAAATAAATACTGAAAGTGTTTATAAAATAAAGGAAAGTTTTCAAATTAAATACCACAACAGCTCTAACTCTCTCCTCACTCCAGCTCTTGTCTTTTTTTTAGAAGGTTCGCATGAAAGTCTCTATAAATGATGGTTGAGATCTCATTTCCTTGCCCTAAAAAAATATTATTAAATATAATGAAATAATTATAAAATAAATAAATTAAATTTAAAAAAATTGTGTTTTAATAATATTACCAATCTATTTCTATGTTCATCAATATTGATTGAGCCTCCCTCACAAACAGCAAACATTTTCCCAGAATTAAAAGATTGATTCTTCTTATTCTGCTCACTCCTCCGTCGGCTCTCATCGGATTCTCAGAAATCCAAAATCATGCGCCAATTTTCATCGGTAATGCAGTTTGGCTTCCTTCTACTAGTCTATGCATGACTTAATACCCCTCGAATGTGATGACCATATTTCTTGTTAAAAATTCTTTTTATTTCAAACTCTTCCGCCTCAAATGTGATGACCACACTAGGTTCATTACAAATTTTGCGATGAATCCGCAAGTTCATTGCAAATTTTGCAATGAAAACATGTTTTCGTCGCTAATTTGCAACGAATTTTTTTTGTTGGTGACTTCATTGGAAATTTGCGATGAACTCTTTTTAGTTGGAAAATTTGTTGCTAATTGGCAACAAACTTTTGTTTGTTGCAAAATTCATCGCTAAAAGAATGTTTTTTTATAGTTGTCGGAATTAAATAAATACCTACAAAAATATTGAATCAATAATCTCATTTACATCTCACAATTTTCATTCATCAAGATTTCAATACCCTTCAACTAAAAAATAATTAAAAGAAAATATGAAAGAAAAACTCACAAACATTTATTGGTGTTTAAAGTTATGCAAAACAATCAAAGAAAGTGGCAACCGTCCCCCTAACAAAAATGAGCAGCCGCTGGGAACTTGAAGCAACAAAAAAAAAAAAAAAAAAAAAAAAACCTAAACTGAAAAAAAAAACATTATGTGTTGCTGCTGGGAAAAGGATGAAGGGGGTTGCGGCCCCCCTTTTTTGGGCTCTTCTCTCCCTCTATAATTCCCTTACACAATGAAACACTTCTTTATAGGAATGATAACCCTATTTTCAAGAAAAAAAATTTCCTAAAAGATAAAATTTTTTTTAAAAGTTAAACTTTTAAAACATATTCCTAAATATTAGGAATAAATCAATGACTTTGCAAATCTACAAAACTTCTAAATTTGTCTTCTTTTTCTTCCTTTTTCTTCAAAAGTCTTCCACATCATTCATATTATATCAATTAATATAAAATATAATAATTAGTATAACATTCATTCAAAAATCAAACAAAATAAATCATAATTATTACACTAATTTATGCCTATCAAATTCCCCCACACCTAAATAATACTTGTGCTCAAACATTACTAACTCAAATAAAACTAAAATTATTAAAATCAACATATTTTTCTTTCGAACTACTAATCCAATATATGTCATAAGAGTTAAACTAGAAAAATAATTAAAATAACAAATATTTCACAGTATTTCATACGAAAACAACCATTACAAATCCTAACAGCCCCTTACGAAATCAAAATTGCAAGATTCAAATTCATCTCCAAGGGTTCACTCAAATTCACTCAAAAAGGGATGAAGAATATATCAATAACACTCAAATCAATATATTTGAATTGGCATTACCATCTGTTTGTAAATATATCAAATCTCCACTACTTAAAAATTTGAATTCCATGCACTAATCTAAAGATCTTTCATTTGGTTGTAACGGGGTTAGGGTTAAGGATAGGATAAAGGGAATATCAAGGGTTAAAACGTACTAAAGATAATATACAACTAACTACACTACTTCTCTACCATGTACATCTTTGCCCCACACAAATAGTACAAAAAGATAAATGATCTTGCTGTCCACATGCTCTCTGTCAATAATTTTCTCTAATTTTCATGAATAAGATGTAAATGAATAGAATTTCAATAATTTGCAGCCTCTCTTTTTTTTTTCTTTTTTTTTTTGCCTTTTTTTTTTCAAACAATCCTCCAACAAGAAATAGCTAAAATGATAATCATGTGTTTTTCCTCCTTACGTAATCACAAAATTCATTTTTCATATTATATTATGAAAACATCAATATCAAAATTCCAATCATATCTTTCCTTTTAAGGCAAACAAATAGCCAAAACTATACAAGTAATTACATACACCTTTGGTGCAAGGGTTGAAACGAAGGCCAAAATTAAAAGGGAAAGTGTCATATTGAGGGGTTATGATGAAAGAAAAGGTCCCAGACTTAATTTGGTTCACTAAAGGGATCATAAAAGTAAGGTCGAGATTTTTATGAAAGTTAAAAGGGGATAAAACCTAATTGCCTTTATCACTTCAATGTATGAAACCCTAAATGTGATCTTGAAATGTATAGCAAAGCAAATTCTAGAATAACCAATTCAAGTGCGATAATCACTCAACAAGAAATAAAATTCTGAGCACAACGAATGAATTTGTTCATTTTAGACTCAAAACCTCACTTTTAAATGTGGTTTGTGTCAAATCTTATATGTTTATCATTCAAAGAAAACTATTAAAGAAATAAACGGTCATTACAAACACAAAAACCATTGATACAAGCTATTTTTTTATAAATTTCCAGCCAACCAGATAACACACATCAATTTAGAAAGTTCAATTTTTTTCTCTTTTTTTTGTCTTTTTTAATTAAATAAAATGAAACAAAACTTAACCTATTGTAAAAAAAAAAAAAAAAAAAAAAAAAAAAAAAAACAAACAAACAAACTACCAAAAACAAAAACATAAAATAACCCCCCACACATAAATTATACATTGTCCTCAATGTATGATAAATGAGAGAGAAAAAATAAAAATAAAAATAAATAAAAATCATCTCAAATAAAAGCAAAAATAAAAAGATAAAGTGAAAACAAGACTTCCCTAGGGTGGAGTAGTAAATAGAGGGTCAAATCCAATAAGTTCTGAAGAAAAAATTATGATGGTAACAATGGACCCCTTCTTAGAGTGTGGGCACATCCTAACTCATGTACAATTCTTGTCACTTAAGAACATTAGCAAAACTGGGCAGCAGTGAAGGCTTTTTAAGGCGCGGGCACGCCTTAATAGTAGGACACTTCTGGTCATAAATTTTTTAGCCTTTATTCACCTAAAAAAAATTAAAATCAAATCTAAATCAAACCAAATAAATATGAAATAAAAATCATAAAAAAAAAATATTGGGTTGTCTCCCAACAAACGCCTTTGTTTAATGTCTATGACTCGACATTGTTTACTCATTTCAACCTCATTCAAAAACTGGTCCGGTCCATTCAGACTTCAACTTACCTTGCATGAACTTCAATTTTGAATTGAAGTGAAGAACTTTATGGCCTATCAATGATTGTTTCCGATGTAGGAGTTTATTATCAAGAAATTTATCTCATTGTGTAACATTATTTGTCACATTTTCCTTAGAAACAAAATTCAATTCATCTTGCACAAAATTACATGAACAATGTAATCCACAATGCTATCATGAAAATAGACTTAAAATCATTTAGATAGTTCATGACATCAAAAATATTAAAAGTAGCAATTTTACTATCAAAATCAAGAGTTAAAGTACCCAAATTCTCATCAATTTTTTTCTTAACTCTTTTTATGAATGGCTCTGACACTTGCTTTATTGCTTCTAAGAGAGGAATGTTGAATCCTTCTTTTGAATAAGTTTCCAAAATCTCTTTCTCTTTCTCTTCTTTTGGTTGTGTCAACTTGTTAGGAAAAAGTGATAAAATCAAAATTTTTGTTTTGAAAGTATCGGAGTCGTTACTTACCTCCTTGGTGGATTCATTCGATGTTGATGATTTCTCTATTTGCTATATTTTCCGATCTTCTTTGACTTTTGATGAATTGTCTTGCACTTCTTTTGATAATTTTTCTAACCAACTCATAGTTGCCGTCAATTGTGAGATTTGATTTTCCAAATTCTTGATGATGGCCCTTATTTTTTGTTGAAATCGTTGGCTTTCAAATTGAATTAACAGTGCTGCTAGCCAAACTTTTAATAATCTCTTCTAAAGACGTACCTTGACTCAAAGAGGATTGTTGAGATTGTTGTTGGAACCTTTGTTGTCAATTTTTATACCTGAAGTTTGGTTCATTACACCATCCTTAGTTATAGATGTTCAAATATGAGTCACCATAAAGAATGTGACACTTATTAGTTAGATGATCCATTTCTGAATAAATTCCATAAGTTTATTTCGGTTGCCTTTATGCTATAACAAATATTTCCACAAAATATGTTAGTGCATCCAATTTTTTATCAATGGAACAAATACTTACCTCATTGACTGTCTTTGGAACATCTTGACATATTCCAAATTGTTGGGAAGTCTCAATATTAGGAAAATCACTGCAAAAAGTATGTTTATTAAAATCAGAAAATAACAACTCCCTTAAAGTCTTTTGACCAACCATGTTTGAGTGTTTAAAATTTTTCTCTTCTATGTCGTTGACAAACTTCCAGTAAATTCACTGCAAATATTAGTCCCAAAAATAAAAAGAAAACAAAACTTAAAAGAAATAAACCACTTAACACCATTTTCCGGCAATGACGCCAAAATTTGATATGTCGTCAAACAATCAAAAATAAATTAACCTACTTCACTAAATACTAGTATAGAGTGAATAGGGTCATCTCCACAGGAAATGGTGGATTTACTTCTTTTAAGGAAATTAAAATAAAAATAAAAATATGGGGGTTTAAAAAATTAACTAAACTAATTAACCAAAAATAAAGAACTCAAAAATAAAAGAACAAAAATTAATGAAAAATCAATCTTTCTAGCCAAATGAATTATTTTCACATTGATGTATTTGATTGATTATCGATGCAAAAATTACTCAATATCATGCAAATAAATTGGTTATAGCCGTTAAATACCACGAAACGACCAATCTCTCCTTACTTCTTCGGCAATCAAGGTATCTTTGTTAATTACTTCCCTAATCGAAAGATAAACCAAGAGACTCTCGTTAGATTTAGTATTTCGATAACTTTAAGATCTAGAGAGAGACAATTCTAATTAATAAATTCTAATGTGAATTTATTTAAATTAGATTATTCAATTCCATGATATGAATATCATTCATTACTTTATTAAAAACAAATAAATCTTGTTATTTTTAATTGGTTGTAGATATTCTAAATTTATTAAATATTGGTTACCTATTTAATAAATGTTAAAAAATCATGATCCATGAAGTGTCGAAATTAAATAAATACCTACAAAATATTGAATCAATAATCTCATTTAGATCTCACAATTTTCATTAATCAATATTTCAATACCTTTCAACTAAAAAATAATTAAAATAAAAATATGAAAGAAAAACTCACAAACTTTTATTGGTGTTTAAAGTGCTGAAAAACAATTAAAGAAAGTGGCAACTATCCCCCCAACAAAAATGAGCAGCCACTAGGAACTTAAAGCAACAAAAAAAAAAAAAAAAAAAAAAAACAAAAACAAAACCTAAACAAAAAAAAAAAAAAAAAAACATTATGTGCTTCTGTTGGGAAAAGGGTGCAGCCCCCCTTTTTTGGGCTTTTCTCTCCATCTATGATGCCCTTACACAATGAAACACTCCTATATTTATAGGAGTGGTAACCCTATTTTCAAGAAGGAAAATTTCTTAGAAGATAAAAGTGTTTTTTAAAAAGTTAAACTTTTAAAATTTATCCGTAAATATTAAGAATAAATCAATGAATTTGCAAATATACAAAACTTCCAAATTTGTCTTCTTTTCCTTCCTTTTTCTTCAAAAGTCTTCTCCATCATTCTTATTATATCAATTAATGTATAACACAATAATTAGTATAATATTCATTTAAAAATCAAACATAATAAACTATAATTATTACACTAATTTATGCCGATCAAAAAGACTTTAAGAGTAGTATTCAATGGATAAGTGTTCGAAGGGACATTAGTGCAGGGTATTAAATGTGACATGTACTACTTTGGTTATTGCCAATTGTCTCCAATATGCTTTATAAGGCATGGCGCTTCATTAGCTCACATACTATCATATTTGCTTTTGACAGTTAAACTTTGTGCGGAGAGGAAACTCACAAGTCACACTCTTCAAAATTTGCAAGCAATATTCAAAGAAGTAGATTAGAAATGGCTAAGGGTTCATCGTCACACATCCATTGGGGTATCGGTGACATTAAGAGCACCATGATGAAGGACGAGTTGTGTGGCATTCAAAATGACATGCTATTGGGGGACAATTACGCCCTTTGGATGGCCATCGAGGAGGATAGGGCCAATAGGACTTCAGAGGGCCATGTTCTGATGTACAAGTAGTGCGTCAAGAATAACTTGAAGGTTCCATATACAAACCCAATTGCTCAGGTTTTTCTCCTTGGAATATTTTTCCAATGATGTTGATTCCAAACGCTTGGCACTTGGTGTGGCTGTGGTGTTATTGATGAGTTTTTGCCACCTTCGCTTCAACTTCGAAATCTTAGTGTCTGTGTTCTTTCTTAAGAGGTGTTCTTGTGGGGTCCCACAGAAAGGTGGTTTTACTTGTAGACTAGGCTAGAATCTAAGTGGAGATTTTTGTATAAGGAGACCATTGACAAGAGTTGTTTGTACAAATACTTCTTTGTGGAGTTCTTCAACAAGGATCTGAAGCCCATGCTATTGGGGGATAACGAGGAACCACTCCTTGGATTAAAGTCTCCTCAGCCTTATTGGCATTCAAGATTCGTTTGTTCAGTTAGTGGTTTTTGTAAAGCCAAGGATCAACACATTTGGATAGAGGCCCTCCTAGATAACGAAATGCTGGTGCTAATGGATTTGTTATTGGGAGAAAAGAGGAAGATTGTGAAATCTCTCCTAGCAGAGAAGAAAAATAAAAAGCTCCAGATATCCTCGCCTCTCCCGAGGAAGAAGACCTTAAAGAGATAACCACCAACAAGCAGATGTGACCCCGATAAAAAAGAGATGCTATAGAAGCAGGGAGCATGTTCGATGCAGGTGTCGATGTTGTTCTCATTTTGTCCCTGGTATAGAAAAAGAGCAGAGTTTGGCTATCAAACTTATCGGAGGAGGCTGTGAGAGAGAATAGAGAATAGGGTTCCCTGGGTTTATTAAGGGCTATTGAGGCCGAGGATTACGAATTTGAGGCTCAAGGAGATTCGGAGGTTCAGGTGGAGAAACTGGGGAGCGTGAAGTGATCAGTGTGGGGGTTGAGGGGAGAGAGAGAGAGAGAGAAGAGATTGAGTGTCGCATCCCCGAGGACCCTAAAGAGGGAAGAGAGGGAGTAGAGGGGCAAGCTACTGTCGACTTTGGATGTGCTTGCCCTAATTCGATAAAGGAGCCTAGTGCGGGACATTCTTGGCTATTCCTTTTATGTCAGGCAAACAAAAGATGTTTGAGAAAATTACTCTTCCTCCTAGCAGAACAAGTGGACTTTCATCATTCTGTTTTGAAGCTGAATAAGCTGTCTCTCAAGCAAGGTGATAAGGCTATCATGTCCTCAGGGTTTATGGTGTGACTACCTTAGAATGTAGTTTGTTTATACCTCTGATTTTTATATGTGACCCTTTTTATTTCGTGTAGTGGTGGAGTTTCAAAGGCTAAAGAGAGAACAAATTATAGACCATCTGAAGCACCAAGCCGACGAAATGGGTATGGAAGTATCTCGATTGCAGAATACTCTTTATGAGCATAATACTCCAATGGTGCAAGGGTGTCTCTAAGAGGTGTGAAGAGTTGGAAGTGGAGGCCAAGATATGAGAGGTTTGTTTCCAAGCCACGAGGAAGCTGGCTAAGGTGGGCGATCAATCCCTGAAGACTATTGAGCAAAGAATAGTCTAGTTAGGGGAGACTGTCACAAGGACTGTCGATCAACATACTTATGCGCGATGCTGGTGGACCGTAAAGTTACAATACCCCATGGAAATCATTCGCCAGGCAGGGTTGTCAGGTGCCATGTCCCCAGATGATGAGAATGCTAGCCCCAAAGTGCCCTATCTTGAACTTGCACTTGTTCCCATGGGTAAGGCTCCTCTTGACGAGAATATTGTGGGCGGTGTGCCTCAAGCCAACTTGGAGTCCCAAACTCTTACGTCTCCTACTTCTCCTTGATTGTGATCTCTATTTTCTTTTGACTTAGTTTTTCTTTTTTTATGCTCCTGACTTCAAAAGGTTAAAAAATTTTGATAGTTTCATGGGTAAACCGTTAACCATGAGGAAGTGTTTAAAATTTCATGCTGGTACTATGTTGCTGTAGCAAAAAAAGTGTCGTCGGGGAGATACAACTTTATAATTGGCACATTCATTCGGAAGGGTGCGTCGTGCCTACCCATCAGGGAGATGTATCCCTTATTGACAGCACATTCATTAGAGAAAGTGGTCCATGATTATTTGTCAGGGAGATGCATCCCTTATTGATAGCACGTTTGATCGAGAGTGGGCCATGCCTACTCGTCAAGGAGATATATCCTTTATTGATGGCATATTCATTCGAGAGACTCGACTGTGCCTACCTGTCAAGGAGATGTATCCTTTATTAATTGCATGTTTGTTTGAGAGGGTGTGTGAGGGATTACCCATATATACTCAGTGTAATCAGTTCATTGCAAGAGAGTAATCAAGCAGGTTATTACAAGTGAGATAACCACAGTGTAATCAATAGAACAAGTGAGAGGGCTAGGTGCCATAAAACATTTAACGAATAATCCTACAGGACTAAGCATAATAAGGAGAGGTTCCAAATTACTTGGGGGAAAAAGCCGAGGAATCCGGATTATAAGATAGCACCCCAATACTAGTGGAAGTCTTAAATTTGACCTTTATATGTTTCGTGCTTGATAGTGCCTCCAAGGTGTTCAATCCAAACCGACCTAGGATGAAATTATCGAGTGAAGGCAACTTGACCACACTAAATGTTGTTGTTACCGTTGCATAATCGAGTGGAGTCTTGAAGGTAACCAGAAGTGAAATAATGCCTTTAGGATATATCTATTCACTTGAGAGCCCCTTAATAGGTCTAGCATGAGATTGTAGGTGCGCTTGAGTGAAACTCATCTATTGAAAGGCATTCAAGTAAAGGTGTTACAACCAAGCCCCTACTCCATGAAGATTCTCTTTATTTCGTACTGTCCGATATTTGCAGTAATGACAAGGGAATCATGTCGGTTCGAATCGATTCTAATTAGATCATCGTCACTGAAACTGATCATCGAACTTTCTTCTTGGGCTTCTTCTCGGCACATGTGGCAAGGATTTCCTTAGATGTAGAGTCAGATGGCTCTGTCTTTTAAAAGATCGGGGCTACCCAATTCCTCTCCTCATTCCCCTATGTATATTCTCGATTGTGTTAATGCAACTCCATTAGGATGTGAGTCGGGAGGTAAGATTTCAGAGGTTGTATTTGTTCTATACTTGGATAATTACCCCATTTGGTCAGTTGCGAGTACCCCCTAGAACCGGTTGGTTGTCCTACTCATTCTCGCGCCTGGTAGCTAGGCCATGAGTAGGAAAACCTTCCCTTGCTGCACTTATAAACTTTTGGAGCTAGTTATGAGGAACTCGACTTCGTCTTTTAGCTTTCTTCATTCATCCGTGAGATGATAGTAATCTCAGTGGAGATGCCATAACTGGGTTTTATCATTTTTAGAGTCATCCTCAGTGGAGCGAGGAGGCCACCGATGTAAGCTTTGTTCCTGATTTGAAACAGAACTTGGTTCAGTGGCTCGTTCAGGGTAGCATAACTAGTGAACCTCCGTTGTTGCGGGGGTCCTTGTCGGCTTCTCTTAGATGAGGGTTGTTGAGGTGATCAGCTACGTTCATTTCAACTCAATTTGTTTCGTCGTTTATCGAACGCTTCAACTTCTTCTGCAACAATGTATTTCTCTACAAGAGAATAGAACTCCCAAATAGCGGATGTGGGGCTCTTCGTTATGGAGTTTTCATCCCTAACGGTAGCAATCCAGTAAGTAGCACTGCTAATGCAATAGAGTGGTCTAAACCCAAAACCTTCATCATCTCAATTTTGAATCTATCGAGAAAGTCTCTTAGTGACTCGTCGTCTCTCTGTCACAAAGAGAGAAGAGATATGGACTTCTTCTTGACCCCTCTACTGATAATGAAGTGTATCTCGAACTACTATCCAAATTAAGAGAAACTTTTGATGCTAAACGGGGGGAGCGATTTGAACCATGTCAGTCCGTTACCATTCAAGGTGGTAGGAAAGTGTTTGCACATGACCGCATTCCGACATATCTCTTGAGATCATCACAATCACGAAATGAGCCATACACTACAAGATTAAAGTGCTATAATGACAGTAATCTTTTTGTTGGTGAACTTTAGTAATGTTTTTTGTGTCCTATAAAAACGCTTTTGATAGAACCGTTAGGAAATATATATATTTTATGATTGTATAAAATTGTTCGTTAGGAAAAGTTTAGCAATCGTCAATAAAGATAGCACAACCATCTGTAAAAAGCGATGTTAATAATCACAACTATTACTTATAGTCAGTAAATGTGAAAATTTTAGTAACGATTTTAAAACAGTCACTATATGTCTCTTCTTTACTATCTACTTAATCATACTGTGTCAATAAATTTTACATTTATGCTAACTCATATATTGTACAGTCTTTAAAAACTATGTTCAATTCTAACACTTATCGTTTGTGGTTGGTAAATACAGCAGAGTTTTAGGGACGGTTTAAAAACAGTCTCGTGACTCTTTTTACTATCTACTTAAATATATCGTCTTTATAAGTTTTACTCAATTTTGACTGTTATTATTTATGGTGAATAAATATGGCAAAATTTTAAGGACGGTTTGAAAACTGTCTCTATATAATTCTTCTTTACTATCTATTTAATTATACTATTTGCATTTTATAATCTTTAGAGATGTTTTTGACGAAACCATTAAAAAATATATACATTTTTTTACGGTATAAAATTATTAGTTAGAAGAAATTTATCAACCATCCGTAAAGTATCAAAACCATTACAAAAATGATACTCAATTTTAACAGTTATCAGTTATGATTTTTAAACATAACAGTGTTTAGTGATCAGAAGTCAACTAACCAATATCATTAGTGATCAGAACTCTAATGATCAGAAATCTTAAAAATTAAAAATCTATCAACTAAATACTTTAAGGATTTCTGATCATTCTAAATAGCAAAAATTTCATATTTTTATTCCAAATAGTTGTTCTTCTACATTTTCACAAATATAAAAATTTGAAGCAGTCCTTTTTGAGTAAACGTAACAATCCAGATTTATCCGGTGTTACACTAACTCTATCTCTTCCCCTTTGCCACCTCTTCATTTCAATCTAAAAATATCTATGATATAAAATAAAAAATTGATTTCACAAAATTAAAAACACCTAAAATATTAAAATATTAAAAAATATCATTAAAAATGTTTCTTAATATTAACATATATTAAAAATTTCCACTAAAAAATATCTATAATATAAAAATATTAAAAAATATTCTTTAAAATATAAAAACATCTAAAAAATAAAATTTTAAAAGTCAATAAAAATATCAAAAAAGAATATAAACTCAAAAAATTTTAATCATATTTTTTAATAATTTTTTAATATTCTTTCAAAAAATTTTACAAAATTGATAAAATTTCGGCTCTTAATATCATAATGATAAATACTGAAAATTAAATAATATATATAAACTAAATAATACATTAGAAATAGAAAAAATATATCTACATAATATCATTTTAATTTAATAAATTAATAAATTAAATAAAAATTTATAACCAATCACTTACTATTTACTACCTACTTGGTATCATAATTTTTATCACTTACTATCTCTTATCATAAAAGACGGAATTATATTATGGTAACATGACCTCAAAAATAATTTTAAATCATAATATCTTAACAATTTAAAAAATCTATATATATACAATCAAAAATTTACTAAATATATAATATATTAACAAATCATAATTTATTTATATGTAACATTCAATAAATCAAAATCTAATTCAAATAATAGATTTGAATATATTAAAATCTAATTTAAATAGTAAAAAAAGTTCAATGAGAAAAGAAAAAGAGAAAAAAAATAACCCCAAGGTGAAGAAAAAGAAAATAGAGTTGAGAGTAGAAAAGGAAAAAAAAAAAGCACAAAATATATTGTGGTCCAGTGGTTGTTACTAATCAAATTTGTTTATAGGTCTCAGGTTCGAATCCACATCCTATTACTTTTTGCTACAATAAAAATAAAAATGTGCACGGGGGCGCCAGCCCTTGCTTGTGCGGGCGCCCGCGCTCTTGGGGGGCGGGAGCCCGTGCGCATGGGGGCAGGCACCAGCCCCCATGCGCGGGCGTCCGCCCATGTGGGTTACTGGCGCCCGCCTCCCATGTGCAGGCGCCCATCCATATATTATATATATTTTTTATTATATATATTATAATACTATATATATATAACTAATATATAATTCTAAAATATATATATTATTATAATATATATTGTTGTATTATATATTGGTATAATATTTATAATAGGCAAAATTATCAATATTTTATAGTTTATATTGACAAAAAATCTAATTCCAAAATTAATTATCATTATTATTTTATTTTATATAAATTTCAAAAAATAACTAACAATAATAATTTTAATTAATAATTTTTTAGCACGAAAATTGGCGTCAAAAATATATTTTACTTCTCTAATTTTAATTTATATGCTACTAATTTTTGAATTCCAAGAATGGAGCCAAAAATATATTATTAATTTTAATTTACACGCTATCATTTGATACGTAATGATTGATTATAAATAATTAATATAGCTATAATGGATGGTAACAAATGATAAAATATAGTAATTAATAATAACAATTTCTAAAATTATATTTTATAATGTAGTAATATCAATTGTGGGCTAATGTCCGCCTCCTATACGCAGCCGCCCGTGCACGTGGAGGCCGAGTGCCAGCCCCCATGTGTGGGCGCCTTCACGGGGCTGGTGCCCACCACCCATGCGCTGGCGCCCACCACCCATGCGCTGGCGCCCACCATGCGGGAGGCTGGCACCCGCCTCCATGCGCGGGTGTCTGCTCACTGCCCATATATACACTATGTATATTTTTTATTACATATATTATAATACTATATATATATAACTAATATATAATTCTAAAATATATATATTATTATATTATATATTAGTATAATATTTAAAATAGGCAAAATTATCAATATTATATAATTTATATGAAAAAAATCTAATTTCAAAATTAATCATCATTATTAATTTATTTTATATAAATTCTAAAAAATAACTTACGATAATAATTTTATGGCGCAAAAATTGGTGCCAAAAATATATTTTACTTTTTTAATTTTAATTTATATGCTACTAAGTTTTGGGCATCAAGAATAACACCAAAAATATATTATTAATTTTAATTTATATGCTAACACTAATGACACGTAATAATTGGTTATAATGAATGGTAACAAGTGATAAAATACAGTAACAAGTGATAACAAGTCGTAAAATTACATTAATGAAATGTAATAATATCAAATGTAGTAATAGTTTAGATAATAATATATTATTAATTACATGAGTTTATATTAATAATTATCAATATTATATAATATAATATTAATTAATATTATTATAATCAAAATAATCAAAAAAATAAAGAATTAATTACACACTCAGGACCTGGCGCCCAACTCGCATGCAGGGGCTTGGCACCCGCCCCCATGCACAAGCGCCCGGGTGGACGCCACCCCTATCCTGTTACTATACATTATTATATATTACAATCTATTATTATATTATGTTATATATTACTATATTATATATATATTTATTAATATAATATATATTAGTTTTACATAACTAGCATATGAGATATAATTATTTTAATTAGAATTAATATATAATATACACTAGTATAAATTATTACTATATATCAATGCTATATATTAATATATTATTATATATTACTATATATTGCTATACATTATTATAAATTACTAGCAATGTATTATTATGTATTACTATATATTATTACCATATATAATAAAATATAAAATAGTATATATTATATATTATTTGTTGTATAGTATTTATTTAATTGCAATTATTTAATTGTAATTACTATATTATTATATATTACTATTATATTATTATTATATACTATTACCATTATGAAATTACATTGACACTCCAATTATCAATTTAAAATAATGAGCTCTTGTATTCAATATTATATAATTTTATATAAAACCAAAAAATTTCATTAAAAAATGGAAGAATTCATATTATTTATCAATATTATATAATTTTATATAAATTTTAAAAAAAAACAAATGGAAATATCAATATTAATTTGAATATCAAACTTGATATTTAGTTTAAAGAAATATTAATTAATTAATTAATTAATAAGTTTAGTTAGCTTTTATTTATTTTACTTATGCAAAATGCAAAACCAATTATTTTGCTTGTCAAAAAGTATTTACGTTTACTGCATTCTATTTGTATTATTAGCTATTATGCATAAATTAGGTTTCGATATTAAAAATTTAATTTGAAAATCAACATAAGGAAAGACATGTGAATGACTAAAAATATATGAAAAATATGCAATGAATACAGTAATAGTAAGGATTGTAATGTAAAAAAGGCGGGTAAAGTATGAAAAAAACACTCGTAAAAGAAAGAGCGGGTAAAAAATGTGAAAAAATTTGAGAAAAAATTGACAGGTTTTGAAATTAGTAATTTCAAAACTTTTTTTTCTCACAAAATTTTTCTCTCAAAACTCTTCTCAAAACCCTCAATATCACAAATTTTTTAACTCAGCCAAAAATTTTTCAACCCTCAATTTTAACTTAACACAATAGGATAAACTAAATATCAGATGAGTGCTATCATGAGTATTGTCGTAACAAGTGATAAAGTATAATAACAAATGATAGGTGCCAAGTATTAAAATTGTATTACATGAAATAGTACATGAAATGTAGAAATATCAAATGTTCTAATAGTTTAAATAATGATATATTATTAATTATATTATTAGTAATTGTGAATAATTAAAATTAATTATCAATGAAAAATTAAAAAAAATAAAAATTAATATGAATTATGAAGAGCCAACCACATTGGCACCCGACTCTATCCGTGGGCGCCCGCACATGCAGGGGCCTGTTGCTTGCCCCCATCTGCGGGTGCCCGCGCACGTAAGGGCCTGGGGTATGCCCCCATCCGCGGGCACCCACCCACATAAGGGTCTGGCACCCGCCTCCATGCACGGGCGCCCATCCACGTAGGGGCCTGGCGCCCGCCTCCATGCACGAGTGCCTGTGCAAGTGGGCACCTGGTGCTCGTCCCCTTGCGCGGGCACCCGCCCATGTAGGACGTTGGCACCCGTACACTTGCGCGGGTGACCGCGAATGAGACACCAGCCCTATATGTATATATAACTATATATTACAATCTATTATTATATTATATATAACTATATTAATAATATATATTTGTATTATATAACTGTTTGTCTATATATTATATAACTATTAGCATATACATTAGTATTAAATTATTATTATCATTATATAGGCACTGTTGATGATTGTAATATTAGTTATCATTCAAAACCAAAAAAATAAATAAGAAAAGATATTTTGCGATATGTAGTAATTTTACAAGAATATAATACTAATTAATAATCTTTCAAAAAAAAATATTATATATTATATAAATACCTAAAAAAAACAAGAGAAAAGATAAATGAGAATATGTAGTAATTTTGCGATAATGAATAATAACAAGTTGTAAGTTCGTGATAACATACAATAATTTTGTGATAAAAGGTAATAAGTTATGATAACTAGATTGATAATATGTAATAATTTTGTGAAAAAAGTGGTAAATTCTGGTAATTTGTGGTCACTTTAAAGAATACAAGTATAAATTATATTTAAATTTAAATCCAAGTCTCTCTAAGGTCGTAGTGTTTTTTTTTTTTTGGTAACTACTCATCACCAACCTTATTTACTCATTTTGTACAAACAAATATTGTAAATGGATATATATATTTATAAACATTGAATCGCAAACAACCAACAATTCTTCCCTTCTCCCCTTCCTCCTCTCTTCACAACAAGACCTTTTACAACAAGATCACCTTTAACTTGGCACACCTCCTAACATTTAAATGTGCACATGCACACCTATGCCACCAAAGTCCATTATTAGGTGAAACCACAAAGTCCCCAATCCAGTTCATCTCCCCTCCCATTACACCTCTCATTGGACTAGCATTACACAAAGTTAATGAAATGTAATGTAGTAAGTGATATTTTTGAATAATTTAAATATATAGTATTGAGTAAAAATATGAAAAAAAAAATAACAAATCAACAATGCGAAAAAAAAAGACAGTAAAGAGTAAAAGTGTGAAAAAAGCGGTAAAGACTAAAACTATGAAAAAAAAGCAGGATTTTGAAAATTTGTATGTGAAAATAGCGGTCATATGACTAAATCACGAGCTTCTCTTTCTCTCCAAAATGCTCTTCTCTCAAAATCTATAAAAACTTGTAACTTGACTAAATGTAATATTTTTTAAAAATAAATAGATTATTTTAATTTTATTTTGAGTTATTATCTATTTTTAACTTTTTATTTCACCATAATCTTACTAATTTCACTTCTATCTCTAAATAATAATCCATTTTTAGGCTTTTCAATACCTGAAAGTGCACATAAAAGCCAACTATCATCATCACCATCTGAATCCATCCAAAAGGTAATATTTTCATTTACAATCATTTCGAACAATGTACCATGTAATTATATTTATTTCACCATTAATTTTTACTGATTTTTATTAATAGATTGACATGAAGAATTGTGAATAAAGTTGGTCACTTGTCTAGATTTGAAGCGAGATTATGCCTTCAAATTGTGATAGAATTTTTGGTGATCCAAGTAAATATTTTTTGTTTCAACATCTCAAAAGAGACATGCAGTTGCAATTGTGGAACATGTAATCTTTTTTTTTTTTTGGGTCTTATATGTATCCTTAATCCTACTTAATGTATCGATCATTCTCGTATGTGAATAAATATTTATATTATTTTTGTAAATGTAACATATAACACGATAACATGTTACACATGTGGTAATATATAGTAATATATGGTAACTGATAATATGTAATATGTGGTAATATGGAGAATAGCGGCCGTCCCAATAGGTGGGCGCCCGTACAAGAGGGGGGTTGGCGCCCGCCCCCCATATGCGGGCGCCCGCACAAGGGGGGGCCTAGCGACCGCCCCCCATACGCGGGCTCCCGCACAAGGGGAAGCCTGGCGCCCACCTCCCATACGCGGGTGTCCGGCCATGCAGGGCATTGGCACCCGCATCTCAGTAACATTTTCTAACTCAATGAAACCGATGATGAAAGGAGTAACATCTCATAACACATGGTTACCGATGAAAATTAGCATTTCCTAATTAAATGGTAACCGGCGATGAAAGTAATAACATCTTGTAACATATGGTAACCGATAATAAAATCAGTGATATTTCCTAACTAAATTGTAACCGATGATAAAAGTAGTAACATCTCGTAATATATGATAACCGATGATAAAATCAGTGATATTTTCTCACACAATGGTAACTGACGATGAAAGTAATAACATCTCATAACATACAGTAACTGATGATAAAATCAGTAACTTTTCCTAACACAATAGTAACTAACGATGAAAGTAGTAACATCTCATAACACATAATAACTGATGATAATATTAGTAACATTTCCTGACTCAATGATAACTGACGATAAAAGTAGTAATATCTTATAACATATGGTAACCGATCATAAAAAGTCTACTTTTTCCTAATACCCTATTAGCTGACGATACAACCATTAATTTTACCAACACTTTTCTACCATCATAATACATACATGACATGCTATAACGGTAACTCAAACCATCAGGATACACCTATCCCGACTGGTGTATAACTAACTGATGGTCCATCCGTTGGAGAAAGTTTTGCTGACTATTTTTATGTCTTTTGCTGACGGTTTTTGACCGTCTAAATAGTGCTCTTATTTTGTAGTGATATGGTCTCGGGGAGTGGTAGTACTATCGTATCTCTCCATAAGATGGAGGAGTACATCACAATGCATCAGTTCTGTGGAGACCTTGGAATCGAACGGTAAGAGAACGATAATGTATTGAGCAAGTTCGTTTCTTCTCGGGTTAACACATCTCAATTCGTTTGCTACAAGTTCTTCGACTTATTTTCTTAGGTCATTAGGGTCATTTCTGGAAGTTATTGAAAGTTCCCGATGTGCTCTAGGTACAAGTCTTTACGAATGTACATGGCCTGACCCATGAGAGGAGGATTGTACTTCTGGCTGGAGGACACAACTAAGCTCCTCTAACTGTTTGCTCATGACCTACAACTTGGATTCGAGTCTTGCCGTCTCGAGTCAAGTGTCCCTTTCTGGAAAGGCTAGAGTAGGGGGCGGAATTGGTTGATTCTATTGTATAACTGGTGATTGGATTTCAAGTTGGTTGACAACGGGAGAATCTCAACAGGATTGTCTGGCGCCACAGGTTGGATGGTGTCTGTCAGAGTGGTCGTGCGTCCTTCTATCATGATCATGACTTTAGATGTGGTTCTGGTCCTTTTCTTGGAAGGCATGATCTTCAGCAGTACGAAGCATGGAATGAGTTTCTTTTCGGTTTATTTCCCATGGATGGGCGCCAATATGTTGGAAGTGGATTGTACTTCACAGGTGATGGGTTTGATGACTCGAATGGGATAACTGGCCATCAAACAATCTTGATCGATAAGATCTGTAAAAAACTATCAGAGGGTATTCTGGTGAAAGAGACTCTGACATTCAAGTTAGAAAGCAATTTTTGAAAAGAGAAACAGATTGAAGGGAAGGTTCGTATCGCCTTTGTTTGCTATGTGTAAGTTAAGAGAACATACCTCCGTGGTGTGCCTTCTGTCATATATATAGGTGGCCTTTAGAGTCATGTGAGTTTGAGATATTAAAACCATAGTTTCCTTATGGTGGTATTCTGAAATTACGGGATTCTTAATGAAAGATTTTTAGGAGATTCAAAATCCTACTAGCAACAAAAATCCAGACTATCGAGAGATTATCTTCCTTATCGATAAGATTTCGTTCTTAATTATGACATGTTGGTTCTATGACTTAAGGAAAAGCGAATAT
Source organism: Dillenia turbinata (assembly GCA_037126225.1). NCBI lineage: Eukaryota > Viridiplantae > Streptophyta > Magnoliopsida > Dilleniales > Dilleniaceae > Dillenia > Dillenia turbinata. The sequence goes on along the minus strand of JBAMMX010000018.1, from coordinate 19,134,991 downwards.
TGTTCCATGTTGATTAAATTTTAAACACGAGGGTATCTTAAAGCCAATCAGCCCTCTACCAAGAAGGGTTTAATCGATAAGTACCGAGAGAGTGGGTCATAACTACTCGTCTGGGAGATATATCCCGTATAGACAAAACATTTCAGCACGTTCTAATGCATTTCGTCTATTGAGTTATGGGTTCAGAGAGTTTCAAACCTTTCGCTACTGGACATTTGGATTGTGCTCCATCAAAGACCATGAAAATTAACTATCAAATCCAAAAATGTCTTACTTCTCCTGTATCTTGGTGAGTATATGGTTGAGTCAAGTAAGTCTCAAGTTCATAACAAAATTTCATGCTCCCAAAAAATGGATGATTATTAAGCAAAAAATTTCTGCGCCTGCATGCAAAAATAATAATAAAAATAATAATAATAATAAGTTTCTACATCAAAATATCTGATCTAATGTTTGGTCATATACTTACATAGTTTGACCTTAGTTGCATTCCAGGCATATCGAAATCCAAAGTAAGTGCTTGAGTTTATATTCAGAATCTTCATGAGTGAGCAAATTAGTAATGAACATTGCTAATACATTCCATTTATAAGTACTTTTACAATAAAAAATCCATCTCCGACTACAATAATTAATTTTTTTTGTCTTTATAAGTATTAAATGACACCATTTTATTTCTTTTGTAAGTACTTTATAAGCATTAAATGACGTTGATTGGTTAATTTGGAAGATAATTTTGCTTTTCTAATAATTAGATAAAATTAAATCGACTACACATTAGTTCATGTAAAATTAATTTATTCAATTCACATTATTATAAATATGACGGTCACTCTCACATTCTGATTCAATATTCATGTGGTTTATTCTGGTTCAATTTTTAATTTGTCTATTATGATACAGTTTTTAGGTTGTTTATTTATTTATTTATTTATTTATTGGTATAAAGAGATGTAATCAAACGAGATCAATTTTGAAAAGGGAGAATAGAAGTGAGGAGGTTTTACCGTTTGAGTTGTCCCTGATGGACTTTTAGGTTGTTTATTATAATTCAGTTTTAGGCCATCTATTGTGATTCAACCCACATGTTGTCTAATATTCTAATTCATCAACCTAATTTAAGGTTATTCAAATTGGATAGTGTTTTGATAATTTGATACTTTGATACTAATTCATTAATTCTGATAATTCGATAAAAGAATTGGTAATTTGGACAATTAGAACTAGATATTGTGTGTGATTGTCTATCCTCTATCTGCTATTATTTGTCAATTGATATTTGCTAAGATATTTGATTTAGCCAGATTTTATGTGTAGTTGTTGATTTTGTTGAAATTGCTAACATTTCAGCCAAATTGGTGAGTTGTGGTTTAGTATTTCTTTCTCTATTTTTCAATGTGGAGTTCCCGGAACTCACCCATTTCTTTCCCCGCCTTTTTGTCCTCCTAGAGATTAATATATCATGCACACTGGGTTGGTAGCAAAGGAATGTACTAGTGGACCCAAAGCTAAAAGATAGTTATATATATATATATATATATATATATATATAGTATGATCTAGTAAAAAGTGAAATAAATACTTTTGTTATAACATAATACCTCCGGACCCATGATGAATCAAAAAAAAACTTGCTGATTTAGGCTGCATGCTTCTATATTTAGTCAACTTTTTTTAGTGGTTGTCATCTTTTGAGACTTTATAATTCTAATATGATATAATATGTTCTCTCTTTTCTGATTTTTTTTTTTGCGTCTTTGGACTCGGTCCATCACCTAGTGTCTGGATTTTTATCCCGACTAATTTAAGTCAATCCAATTGAAATCTCTCTTTAGAGGATAGAAGTCTCTTAATGTAGTCGACTTTATGTCCGAGTCTTCAATCATTCCTCGCATCCTTACGGATTGGGTCATTATAGTAGCTGCTTTTTCAGTTCACATTGTGTCCCTTGGTTTGCTGGTCCATCTTTATGAAATGGGTCCATGTTCTCAACTTCCTCTTCAATTTCAAGATCTTGAATCTATAGTTGTTTGTAGTTACATTTTGGAATCAGAATTTGGTTTTCCATGGATTCAAGATATTGTCCTGAAACAGTTTAAGCGGTAGAGTCTTCTACTTTCATCTTCCTTTTTTCGATTCGATTCCGCTTATTTATATCTCCTTGTATCAAAAAATATATATATATATATATTTGTTTGGATTCAAGATGCTGTAAGTCATTGATCATCCTTAGCATCTTGGCCAAATCTGTTTAGGGTAATTAGATCTTAACAAATAGAGTTAGAATATCATGATTGTGATTCGAAAAATAATAAATTAATAAATGTAAAGAAAATTAAATAAAATTTTACATTAAGAGAAAACTACTATTGTTACTACTGTTACATTTGTACCGATTAGGGCACACAGTAATTATAGACTAATTTTTTAATTTGTTAAAGGTTTGTCTCGTAATTAGTTATAAAATAAATATAAAAGATGAAACATTTTAAATAGATTCCTAAATTTAAAAAAAAAAAAAGAACACTCTTTAAAAAAGTAGAAATAAAAGCTTTTCAATTTTTTGAATACTCTTGCAGCACTTTGGCAAAATTTTCCCTCCACAGTCTCTTAAAATATTAAAAAAAAAAAAAAAAAAATTGTAATTAGAGGATTGGTAGAGCGAGGTCTCGAAGCGGGAACACCGCTTTGCAAGCATTGTGGGGTCGTAAACAAAACATTTCAAATTTAGAAGGGCATTAAAGACACAGCAATAAAAAAGCTGAGAATCTCAGTGTGTTGAAATTCGGGTTGGATTGACTGGTCTGATCGGAAATAGAATTAACAATTGATCTGGCTTTCTTATAGAATCGATTTTTAAAAAATAAGTTAAAATCCGGATTGAATGAAAAAAATCAAATTGAATCGGTCCAATCTAACCTGATTTTGAATATAGAATATGTGAGAAAAAATTACAATCATCTCTATTAGAATCAGAAAAATATACAACTTTTACTATTAAATTGTAAATTCTTATTGTCATTTAAATTTATTTAAGATTTTATGATTATGTTGTTTTTTTATATTTAACTCGATGATTCATTAATCTCTTGATGCTATCGATTTATATTCTGATCCACATTTTAAAACACCGGTTAAGATGAGAAAACTTGGCCAAAAAGGAGGATTCAGATATCAATTTTGATGGGGAAGTTTGAAAGCTAAAGAGGCATGGGTATGGGCATGGGCATGGGCATGGGCAAGGGACGACTCTCCCACAGCACAATTTCAGCTTACGGTAGGTGGGACCCATTCCTTACCTTTATTCTCTTTCTACCCAATCATTCTTTTCGTTCGCACTCTTTTAAGGATGGTAAAATCATTTTATTCTAGCAAAATTATCCATGAATAAATAACTACGATAACAAAAAAGAAACTTAGTCTTGGAAAAGAGTTTCTTGCTTATTTTAACTCTAGATAAAGTATAAACATATGATATGTTTAAAATCACAATTTCTGTGAAAGACAATACTTTACTCTTGGAAAAGACAATTTTGTCCAAATACCTACTTAGGGTTGATTGAAATGAAATAATTTAAATGAGACAATAGAGTATTAATTTTCATATTGTTATATTACTTTTTATCTCTATGATATCACAATCATATTTATTTTTTTTTTCATATTTATATTATTTTAATATTTTTTAACTAGATATTAGAATTATATTTAATTATTTTTAATATAGTATCAAAACTCCCACACGTCCATAGCACCAATACAAGAACTAAAGCCAAAGCCAAAACTAGTGTCAGAGCCAAATCCAAGAGAGAGCTAGAAGTCGGAACAATTCCCAAAATGGGGTTTTTTTCCCATTAAAATTTTTGAAATGGTGTCCTTTTTTTTTTTATTCCAAAACTAGGGATATCACGATAAACAATCACGATTTCTCCCATTTTTTATTTTTTTAAAAAAATAAAAAAAACGCAATTGGTAATTGTGCTTTTCGGAAAGCGTGAGTGCCACTTGCGCTTTCTAGTGAAAGCGAGTGTGACACTCTCGCTTTCACCATTTTTTTTTAATTTATTATAATATTATTAAATTATTAAAAAGCTAATAAAAAATTAAAACAATAAAAAACTAAATATTATTAAAAATTAATAAAAACTATTATTAAAAAATAATTATTAAATTAAACATTAACTAATATTATTAATAAAAAATTAAATATTAAATAATTATATCCATCAATATTAATTAATAAATTAATTATTAAAAATTATTAAAAAATAATTAATTTATTAATTAATATTGATGGATATAATTGTTTAATATTTAATTTTTTAATTAATGAAAAATCATTATTAATTTTTTAATTAAAAAAATAATCAATAAACTTTTATTCATTTAAAAATTTTGAAAAAATTATTAAGAAGTGATAAAAAAATAATTTTTTTTGATTTTTTTAGTTTATCCATATCTATAAAAGAAGATTATATGAAAAATGTACCCGATTCTTTCGTTTCTTTTGGTCACTGGCCATACGCTGGGAGTTTCGGGTTTAATACCGATATTTTAGCAACAAATCCAATAAATCTAAGTGTAATAATAATTTTTAAAAAATTTTTAGATTAATAAAAGTTTATTGATTATTTTTAATTAAAAAATTAATAATAATTTTTCATTAATTGTATATTTTCTTTTTAATTAATTTTTAACAATTTTTATGATAATTTTATTAATTTTTAATTATTTTTTTATTATTAATTTATTAGTTAATATTGATGGATATAATTGTTTAATATTTAATCTTTTATTAATAATATTAGTTAATGTTTAATTTAATAATTGTTTTTTAATAATAGTTTTTATTAATTTTTTAATAATATTTAGTTTTTTATTATTTTAATTTTTTATTAATTTTTTAATAATTTAATAATATTATATTAAAATAAAAAAAAAAAACAAAAATAGTAAAAGAGAGAGTGTCCCTCACGCTTTTCGAAAAGTGCGATTCCCACTTTCGTTTTTTTAATTTTTTTTTTAAATATAAAATGAAAGAAATCACGATTTTTAATCATAATAACCCTAGTTTTGGAATAAAAAAATAAAAAAAAAAGATACCATTTCAAAGATTTAAATGAAAAAAAAAACCCCATTTTGGGAATTGTTCCGCTAGAAGTCAGAGCCATGAGTTAAAGCCAGAGCAAGTGCCAGTATTGTGGAGAAAACTGCTATTCAAGGTTACAAAAATACCCGTAGGATTTTAGGTGCTCAATCCATATTCTCTTCCACACTCAAATAATTTTTGTAATACTATATTGAGTTTAAGAAGAAATATTAAAATATATTATGTATCAAAATTAAATCAATTTGATTTAATTTTAATATATATTTGAATTTCCTTATTTTTTATTATTATATTTGTATTATAATATTTCCATATTTGTGATAATTTATTTTCTATATATAAATTCAACTTATTATAATAATTCAAATGAGATGATAGAGTGTATTACGTATTATTATATTGTTTTTCATCTCTAATATAGTATCATAATCATATTCATCTATTTTTCATATTCATATTATTTTTATATTTCTTTTAACTTGATATTAGAATCATATTTAACTACTTTTAATATGATATTAGAGGTTCCATGCGTCCATAGCATCAGTGTTAGATCTGGAACCAGAGTTAGACCCCAAAGTTAGAGTTAGAGCCACAATCAAAACCAACGCAACTACTCTTCAATGTTACAAAAACACTCATAGGATTTTAGGTGCTCAATCCATAAATTTTTTTTTTCAAATTCTATTATGTGTCAAAATTAATGAATTTGATTTGATTTTGATACATATTTGATTTTTTTTATTTTTATATTCTATATTTGTAATATTATATTTTTATATTTATAATAATAGATTTTTTTTTTTTATATAAATCTAACTTATCGTAATAATTCAAATAAAACAATAGACTCAGATTTCATATTATTGTATGGGTCTTTTATCTCTAATATGGTATTATAATTATATTTATTTGTTTTTTTAATATTTATATTATTTTTATATTTCTTTTAACTTGATATCATAGTTATATTCAATTAGTACATATAAGCCATGCAGAGATCACATATCCCAGTCAAGAAAAATGTTTTCCTTCATGTCCATATAGGAACTAATGGAAATAGCTTTCCCCATAATGGCACCTTGAGTCCCACAAGCGGACAAGAGAGAGTATCCATCAGAGAGAGAGACAGAGAGAGAGAGAGAGACAACACATGGGATGATCTAGCATGTGCATGCGTCTAAATAAAAAGTAAACCAAAAATTCCAATTCTTGGATTAACTCTTCAATTCTATTGATTAATATACACTAATTGTCAGGATCACTTTGAACTCCATTACAAGTATTTAGGAAGAAGACAAAGACAGCATGGTCTCTTATATGTAATCTTTTTGTCTTACAATTCACTTCAAAAGATATCATAATTCAATTAACATATAGTAATTTAATATTCTCTTTTAAAATACGTGTAAAATATTTATTTCTTTTCTAAAAATTTTAGCTTAAAATTATTTTTATGTTTTTTAAATTATCATTGTGTGATAAGAGTGTCTATTTTTATGTAGTATTTTGATTAATAATAATTAAAATTATAATTTTATTAATGAAATAATACCATTTTTTCTACTATTTATTAATTGATGGGCCTCCGAGCCAACATCTTCTTGGATAAAGGCATAAATTAAGAAAAATGGCCAATGAGATTGGTAACAGAGTAGGAATATAGGGCGCGAAACATCGGAGAAGAGCCCCTCAGGGCAGTTAAAAACGATTGCAGCAGGAGAGTCTTTTGGAGAAGAGGGAGAGAGACAGGAACTCTGATCAATGCACTGAAAACACAGAACAGAGGAGAGAGAGAGTGAGAGAGAGCGCGCACGACATTGCTCTAGGAGATTAAACCCAGACTCGAGACATACAAAAACCACAGAGAGAGAGAGAGAAGCCAAAATTGATTGGCTGATCTTTACAAAGATCATCAGATGAAACTGGTGAACAACGTGGCAGTGAATTGGAGGGAAGAAGAAGGTGACGGCGAGGGCGGCGCAGGAGGAGGAAGGACGGTGGTGGTGGGAGTGAGATTGGATAAGAGGAGCAGAGAGTTACTGACATGGGCGCTGGTCAAAGTTGCTCAATCTGGTGATAGAGTCATTGCTCTTCATGTTCTTCATCCTTCTACTTTTGGTAAATTCATATCAACACTCGAAATCTCATGTCAATTCAATGCGACTTCTCATAGTCTCTTTTAATTCTGGTTTTGAGGGCAGAGCGAGGGAACCGTGAATGTCGAGCCGCCACCTCCTTGATTTCTCTAGTCAAGACTTTCGATTCCGTTTTGTCTGTTTACGAAGGCTTCTGCAACTTGAAACAGGTCTCTCCCTCTCTGTGTGTGTATTTTCAATCCTGATTTATTGACTTTTTGTTGTGTAAATTGTAGTGTAATTTGCTCTGTATCCCTAATATTAAGACTTGAATTTGGTGAAATTATTGATTCTTTCTTTAATTAATGCCAATTTTGGTGTAATTGTGGAAACCGTGAGAGTCAAATTTGTTGCAGAGGATTAACCTTATTAGGGTAAATTATTTTACTTTAATTTACGCAGATTTTGGTGTAATTTGTTGAAGTTTGTGTGAGGGTTTTAGTATAGCTGAAATTTTGTGATTTGGAGACATTGAAGTTGGAAAAAACTTGTTCAGGTTGATTTGAAGTTGAAGGTGTGTAGAGGGTCTTCAGTAAGTCAAACAATAGTGAATGAGGCAAAATTTTACGAGGCTGCTACTGTTGTTGTGGGGATTTCAAGCACTCGTCACACGATTCGTTCAAATGTCTCAGTTGCTAAGTACTGTGCAAGAAATCTCCCTAAGGATTTTTGCATTCTCGCAGTTGAGAATGGAAAAGTTATGTTCAAAAAAGAAGCTTCCCCTGGAACACACAAAGGTTTGGGGTGCTCAGCCTTTTTCTTCTTGCTTTCCTTTTTTTGTCTTTGGTAATTTTGGTTCATATGGGGTTAGAATTTGATTGATTTCTTGACTTGGAGCAGATAACCGTGATCAGAAGAATATTGTTCGGCTAATTCATCAGTCATTGAGCTTTAATTCAAGATCATCAAATGATGATGCCCCCTTTGCGTTGGGAGGAAAATTGAAAAGTGGTGATTGTAAAAAGAAAAGCCTGAGCGGGAATTGTTTGAGTTGCACATCATCTACTGTCTTGCCTGATAACCATCATACCCGAGTTTTGGCAGGGCCTTTTGAAGATGAAAGCCAATGTAATTCCTTGGCTATTGTGCCAACTGAAATGGTACAGAATGATAACAGTTTACAAGAATCACCCAGAGGTAATTCCTTGGAAAATGCATTAGATGTTTGTGGAAGGGAGAGTTGTGACAACCATTCCCTGTCTTTAATGCCAAGTACACCATTACACGATGGTTCTTGTCAAAATTCTCCAAAGTCATCTCATCAAAAATTTCGTTGGACATTTCTACGGGGGGGACTTTTATTCAATCACAAGCATCCACGGACTAGAAAGTTTTCTGTAGTCAAAAGGGTGTTAAGATTGCCATGTAGGACTTCCTTTGCTCTTGTATATCCTGATCAGAGAAACAATTCTCATGATCAGATCGAATACCTGTCTGGGGACACTTTAGCAATTGTTCCAGTGGACTCTGATGCTTCCCCTTCACCACAATGTGATTCAGTAAAGAGCATTCCTAAGGAATTGGAGAATTTTCATGAGAGATTTTCATCCACGTGCAGATTGTTCCAATACCAGGAACTATTGTCTGCGACATCTAATTTCCTTCCTGGTTTGTTCTCTTCTTAGACCCTTGTTAGTTAGTCTTTTTGACCTTGGTTTATATTAGATGTCAATGTTGATCAAACATCTGTTATTGTGATTTCAGAGAATCTGGTGGGAAAAGGTGGTAGCAGTCAGGTTTATAAAGGGATCCTTCCAGATGGCAGGGAATTGGCTATAAAAGTCTTGAAGTCATCTGCAGATGCGATCCAGGAATTTATTTCAGAAGTTGAAATCATTACAACTTTAAATCATAAGAACATAACCTCTTTATTTGGATTCTGTTTTGAAGACAACAATTTAGTGCTGGTTTATGATTATCTACCAAGAGGAAGCCTAGAAGAGAACCTGCATGGTACATGCATGATTCTTTTTTGCAATTAAATTGTTTTCTGAATCATATTCATATCTCTAAGTAATCATTCTCTAATTTAGGCAATAAGAAGGATGCAACTGCTTTTGGTTGGGATGAGAGATATAAGGTGGCTTTGGGTGTAGCTGAGGCATTGGATTATCTGCATAATGAGTGCCCTAAACCAGTGATTCACCGGGATGTTAAATCTTCAAACATCCTGATTTCCAGTGATTTTGAGCCACAGGTATTGAGCATGAAAATCTTATATGCATGTGAGAAACTGAGAAATGGGTTGCCCATAATCTGCTGATCTGATCTGTTTCTCCCTATCAGCTATCTGATTTTGGACTCGCAATGTGGGAATTTGCTGCTTCGTCCAACATAATGTGTGATGATATTGCAGGCACATTTGGGTATGTACGCTGAACATGCTTTCCTATAACTTTTAACTTTTATCTGCAAATAGTAATAATATTGGCTGGGTAAAAAACTTTGCGGCAGTTATTTGGCTCCAGAATATTTCATGCATGGAAAAATAAACCACAAAACTGATGTCTATGCCTATGGCATTGTTCTTCTTGAGCTTCTTTCTGGGAGAAAGCCAATCAACAATGAATACCCTAGAGGTCAAGAGAATCTGGTTATGTGGGTAAGTACCCTTTTCTTTCTTTTCTTATCATGATTAAAACTTATCTGGCCCTCCCAAGTATTAAACATTGTTATATGCTAAAAGTAGATGTTAATTACAATCTGATGACTAATAATTATGATAGAGCTGTTCAAGAAATTTGTTAATGAGGAAAAAAAATCAATAAATAAAATGCAGTTTTTAGTCCTAAGTTGATGGTTCTGGGAAAATAAACTGTTCTTTTGGGCATTAAACTTGTTTCTTTGTAGGACTGCACTTGAGTTATACAATTGTGTGGTATTTGTAACAAAGATGCTGCATTTTAAAACTGTACAGAAAGTATGGTAATCACAGGGTCTTTAGAACAATAGATCACTGAGAATTTCCAAATTACTTGATGAGGACCGTAAAACATTAGACTCTTGGTGACCAAATGACTGTATTTCGGTTTGTAACCATGATTTGCTTTTATGCTCAAGGAGCAATGACTTATTTTCTAGCTTTTCAAATTTAGATGGCAAACCGCCATTCTTCTGTTTATTCTCTTATTCTGGAATTTATAGAAGGTTTGGTGATAAAACCCAGGCAAAGCAAATTTTGAAGGATGGAAAAGTGTCCCAGTTGTTAGATCCAAGCTTGGGCGGCAACTATGACCATGATCAGATTGAGAGGCTTGTTTTAGCTGCCAGGCTTTGCATCAGGGATGCACCCCTGTATCGACCTGAAATTAGCCAGGTATTTCATCTCTGTCGAACTTGGATTATTTGATTTCTTTTTCAATTTATATTTGCTCACTCACTAGGTTTTGTTTCTTTTTGTCCTTAAATCAGATTGTGATGCTTCTCCAAGGTGATGCTGAAGTAATCATGTGGGCAAGGCAACGAGTCAGTGCATCAGATGAACTAGATTCCTTGGATAGCCAGCCACTTCCTAATAACATACAAGCCCATCTTAACCTTGCACTGCTAGATTTGGAGGATAGTTCACTCTCAGATGGCAGCATTGAGCATGATGTCTCCATAGAAGATTACTTACGAGGGAGATGGAGTCGGTCATCAAGTTTTGATGAGGCATGATTACAGGAGATGCAGTCATTTCCATGATCATTTTTCCTTTTTCCTTTTTATTACTTTTCTCTTTATATTTCAGGTTGGCTTGTTTCTTTCATGAACTTAGATTGGCCACTATTGACCAAGCTCGGATGCGAGGTTTTTTTTAGCAGAAAGTGTTGCCCTCCTCCATGCATCAGTAAATCGAATGTGAGGCCATTGAATACGGGACTTTGATTTAGTTCTTTTCTTCACCTTGAAATAGTCACAAGACAATTTGTATCTAAACTTGCTAGAATGCGATGATTTCTTGGAGCACTCAGATGTGTTGCCCCACTCTGTAATCTGCGAAAGATGAACATAATGAAATCAGCTCATGCTTCTTAAATATGATCACCTATTATATTGCTTTGCTATCTTTAGTTTTTGCCAATTGAATTTTCGGATATGGTGTCTTATCTGGCATGGAAGTGCCTTGCAACGGGTAGAATGGGAGTGCTAAGACTTCAATTTCTGATGTTGGATTCCCCGTGCTTAAGAAATGGTGCCCGTCATAAGAATAAAATTCTTTACTTAGTGGGGTCTGGCCTGGCTCTTAAATGAGAAATTTGGGTTTTATTTTTTTAGCTCATAGATAAAAAAATATATGAATTTAGACCCGACTACATTGAGCATTGAGAGCCCGTAAATAGGCCCGCCCGGCCAGGCCAACCCTCATTTTATTATTATTATTTTTTAAATATATAATTTTTTGTTTTTTAATAAACCATCAATACCACGTAGTTATATTAAATTCAAATAAATATGATTCGAGTTAGTTTTGATCCTTGGGGAGCAAAACTCTTCAAATGCCAATTTTTGCAATACATAAAACTCAAACATGAAATTTTAATTAATAGATACCATTGTTCAGTTATTGGATCAACTAGGTATTTATAAATATGAATTTAATAGTTTTGATCAAATTAGTTGCATGTAATCCTCTGCTATCTGACATATTTCAAAGAACACCAACTATATTGACCAAAAATCTTCTTAATACTAATAAAGAATATTAATAATATTGAATTATCAAATCATAATTAACAAAACTTAATTAGTGATTGTAATCCAATCAGTGCAAATTAATTAAATATTGGGATCATACCTATTAAAATAGATAGAATCAACCTCTTAATAGACTTTATAAGACTTTACAGTATTTAAATCAGATTAGTTGAGTAAAACTCGAACAGTTGCAAATCAAAAAAAAAAAAAAACAAAAGAGAGAACCGGCCTTGATTGGACCCTGAACCCTTAATAGACAAGCCGGACCCACAAATTTTGAGCCCATATGGTAAAAGTCAAGACTTAAAAGGGTATCACAACTAGGGTGGCTCAATATATATATATATATATATATATATATATATATATATTTTGTTACACAAGTATTTGCATATGAGAATTTTAGATTGGAAGAGGGGTTGTGACATTAAACTGGCCCCTCCGAAACAAAAGATGGTTCAGTATAGCTCCTAAACATTTCATTTGGAAAAAGGCTGGTCCCAAGACTAAATTGTTTGCAGGGACTCACTCCATCAGTATCTCAACTTCATAGACCCACACAAGCATATATTTAGCTAGGATCATTTCACAATTCCCATAAAATACTCATGAAGTTGTGACTCTTGGATCTCTATCAACGGTGATCCGATCATTTTAATTGTTCACCCCGTAAAAGATAATGATCCAACGATCACAGATCTCATATCAAAAGTCATGCAGATTTAGCAAAGGTCCATTTAGCTACTGTCATTGTTCATGTATGGGAGTTGAGACCTAGGAAAGAAAGAAGACAAGAGTTACATCTGAAAATCAAACTTGATTGTTCATAGTAAGGGAAAAATGTTTCATGTATATGAATATGATAAAGAAGGAAAAACAGTTAAAGAAAAAAGTTTATTTATATATTAAGCAGAATAGTGACAAAGGTACTTGTAAAGGCAGAAAATGCATACCCCACACAATGAATCGAAAACCATGCAAAACAACCAACCAAACCAAACATACAAAAGAAAAGAAGCTCAGAAACAAAAACATTTTGAAAATGCCAACTTATTGGGAGCTAATCTAGTCTAGTGTAGTGTTATGACTAGACTCGACTGGCTAACACTAACAGAGTTTAGTACAAAAGCAGCGGCGGCGCGCTCCAATGCATTCCCCTCCGGAGAAGCCTTCAGTTCTGCAGACAAGCGCGCAGTTGTGGTCTCTGAAGCATGGCCCTCTGAATCCATGACTCTGTGATTGGCAAACTCTTCCTTCCACTCGCATCACAGTCTCTTCTGCAAAACACACACACCCACATCATCAAACCACATTATTCACGAGAGAGAGAGAGAGAGAGAGAGGGTGCTTACGAGAAGCCAAGAGGACAAGAAGCACCAAAAAGATTCCAAAGTATTTCCTCTCCATTCTTCTAAACTCCTCTCGACTCCAAGCTTAATTGTGAAGAATGGGCCAAATGGACTTGTATTTATAGGCAAAAGAAGAGCTTTCTCGTCAGTGTTAGGAGAGAGAAAATTAGTGGTAGCTTTGGAAACGGCTAAGAGAGAACAGAGGAAGGTGCAGGGGGTGCACGCTGTGTGCAGAGCGCAAAGGCCCTCGTTTCTTGTAAGAATCTGTCTGCCCATGTCACGTGCCTGCTGCGCTCAAAACCAATGCTTTGTCCATTACCCACACCAGACCAGACGTCCTTCTATCCGGTCACGGGATAAAAAGTGAGAACGAATATGAATAAGAACTGTTTTGTTTTTATGGAATGGCAAATTCCACGTGCCCTACTTTAGCAAAAATACAAAAGAGAGGTAAAATCAGATTGGTTGAGGGTAAGGTAAAAAAATAAATTATTGAAATCGGTTGAAATGAATGTTTTTATCTCTTAGCAAAATGACTTTTTTATCCCTTCACTCTTTCCCTCCTGTTTTTGAATCTTGATCTATCAATATTTTACTCTCTCCTACCAACCTATTCCTATTACGTGTACACATATACACACACACCCTCTCTTATGGAAAGCTTTTCCATTAACTAATATTTAAAATCATATTTCGACTAATTTGATTCGAGTTACTTTAAGAACTGTGGAGAGTTTTTTTCAATATAGTTCTTTCAATTTCTAAGATAAGAACCCGAGTCTAGTTAATAAACGTAACACTCTTTTCACTGTACTAATTGTCTGTTGGTCACACACACACTCTCTTTCTCTCTTATTTTTATTATTTTTATTATTTTTTGTTTTATATTTTTATTTTTTATCTCCTCTCTTCTCTCTCTCTCCTTGGATTCTCTTTTAGTGAGAAAATTTGATTTCTTTCTCTTAAAAAAATATCAATCTATGTATCAACGAAAGACAAGAAAGAAAATTGAATAGAATAAAGAGAAAGAGGAATGAGAAAGCAAAAGATAAAAAAATTGACAGAGAAAATAAAAAAAGGATGAATGACGGAGAATAGAGTAAGGAGAAATTTAGAGATCGAGATGAGAAGAAAGAGAAGAAGAGGATGTGGCTAGAATGGACTAAGAGTGACAATGAGAAAGAGAGTGATAAAACTGACGAGAGAAGAGAGAATGAATGTCAAGAAACAGAACAGTAATTTCACCAAAAAGAGCACCACATTTTCATTTTGGGGCTAAAGGAATTATTATAGTCACTACAACATAAACGCCATATAGGGATGGACAAAAACCATCTGCAAAAGTCACTAAAACTGTTAGTAGAACATTCGCCGATGGATGGGACTTCGGTTGACTATAAACCAATTGCGATAGGTCTATCCTAATAGTTTTGGTAACCGTTGGAGCATGTCCTGGGTTCATACACACAGTTAGAAAACCGTTGGTAAATGTACTGTCTTTTATCATTGATCTCATGTGTGTTTGGAAAAATTACTACATTTTGTCATCATTATCACAAGTGAAAGAAAAACTTACTAATTTTATCGTCGGTTACCACTAGTGTTAGGAAATGTTACATCTTTTTATTGTCGGTTACATAAGTGTTAGAAAATGTTATGTCTTGTAATGTTGGTTACCAGAAGTGTTAAAAAAAGTTACTGTCTTTATTGTCGATTAGAAAAGCGTTAGGTAAAATTACTATCTTTCATTATTGGTTACTATATATGTTAATATAAGTTACTATCTTGTATCATCGGTTACAACATATATGAGTATAAGTTATGTCTTTTATCGTCGGTTACCACAAATGTTAGGAAAATGTACTATCTTTTATTGTCAGTTATAGAAATGTTAGGAAATGTTGTTAGGAAAATGTAGTGCATTTATTATCAGTTACTTACTGTCGGTTACCATATCGTTAGGAAAAATTACTATCTTTTATCATCGGTTACCACATGTGTTAGTATAAGTTACTATCTTGTATCATCGGTTACCACATGGTTAGGAAAAATTACTATGTTTAATCATCGGTTAGCACATGTGTTAGTATAAGTTACTATCTTGTATCATCGGTTACCACATGATTAAGAAAAATTACTATGTTTTATTATCGGTTAGCACATGTGTTAGTATAAGTTACTACTTTGTATTGTCAGTTACCATCCTGTTACTATATGTGTTAGGAAAAATTAGTACCTTGTACCAAGATTACCATAAATATTAGAAAAAGTTATTACCATCTTATTGCAAGTGTTAGTTCACAAGTGTTAAGAAATACTGGGGTTAGCACAAGTGACGTCGGTTATCACATGATATAGATGGTGTAAATTTGAATTACTAATTAAAAAAAAATTATAAAAATAATATAAATGTAACAAAATTTGTATTAACACGTGAGATTAATGCATTGATTCATAATACATATAGATTAAAAAAAAGATTGCATGTGCCATTGCATCTCTTCAATTCGATCACCAAAAATGTTATGTTTACAATTTGAAGGGCACAATCTAGCATAATTCCAAAACTAAGCAGAATATTTTCTTCATGTCAATCTATTCATAAAAACCAATAGTGAAATTAATATAATTACATTATAAAATAATTACATTATAAAGAATGGTTGTAAATAAATGATTGTAAATGAAAATATTACCTTCTCGGATGGAGTCAGGTGGTAATGATGATGGTTGACTTCTATGTATACTGCTAAAATTTGGTATTGAAAAAAATCTAAAAATACAAATAATTTAGATTATTATTCAAAGAGAAATATGAAATTAGTAAAATAAACAAGCGTACCTGAGCACAACAATAAGTCTTGCTTCGTTAAGCAAGTTCATCAATTCATTTTGCTGTCTACTTCTAGCATGTATAGCAACATGTATAAGAATATTGCTTACCAAATTAGTAAGATTATGATTTTGTTCCATTAATTGTTCCATCGTAGCAGTCATATCTTCGTTCTTCTCAGATATGGTTGTTGAATGCAAACGTTGTGATAGAGTTGTAACCTTACCCACACATCTGATTCTTCCCGTTGAATCAGACCCTTTAACTTTAGATAGGATATCACTTTCCTAAGATAAATTTGAACTTTCTACTTGCCCTTCTTCATTGCCAATGGACTCCATTTCACTCTTCATCAAAGTGAATCAAACAATAATATCCTATAAACGTATCAATTAGATTTAGATAAAAGAAAATCATCCATATAACAACTTTTGATACTTTACTAGAAACTAAATTGTCATCTGATCGTATTCTATATGTAATATAAAATTCAGCTCTAGAAAGTTTTATCCCAGATTGTGTTGTCTATAAAAAATAAACCACATATAAAATTAATTGTCAATAAAATAAAATATGAATTCTTTATACCTTTTCATGTATCAACTTAGCAAATGACTTCGATTTTAAGCCATGTAGATCAGTCAACTTTGCGTGACATTTTGAATTTCATTTACTGATTCCTAGCATAGAGAAAAAAGTATTGGAACAAGAAGTGGATTGCATTATAAAGTATTAGTAACAAAAATTGGTAACTTGTACCTTTCCTTTATCGCTCAACTAGAAAGTAATAATCTCCTTGTATTAATTTGGATCAACCCTTTTATCTTCCATTCTCTTGATATTTTCATTTATTCCAAGTGTCATTGAACCGTTTTGATTTCAGAGTATTTTTAAAACTCTTCTATTTTTTACCCAAATTTCCAATAACCCATTTCTTAGTGTCATTTTTGAGTGGTTTGAAAGTAATCTTTGACTATAATGAAAATAAAGAAATATGTAAGAAATAAAATTAGATATATTAATATTCTATCCATTGAGTAATAAAACTAGATACCTGTACAATTTTCAACATGTCGTCTTTGTACTCTATTGGCATATCACGTCAAGTCTTATAATTTATTGGAGCAATTGAATGTACTCTGATTATAGAGCCAAGAAATCTGATAAAGATTGTATCATCCACTCATATTGGCTGATTTAATTCGTTTATTTCAACCATCATGCGCTTTCCCTTTTTTAAGATCCAAACATCTTGATAGCATGTTGTGCTCTATATTTTTTGACTACTGCTCAAAATTAACATAAAATAAAAAATTAAAAACAGATAATTACTTATAGCATGTTAATATTAAAACTCAAATTTAAATGATCATTTTTTTTTTAAACCTGGGGTAACACTTCGGAGTGGGCTACTTCTTCAGACTGAATTTGTTCTTGGGACTGAACTTGTTCTTGGGATGTTTGCGATTGTTTGTCGTCAGCTACAACCCTCATCATTCATTTAGTTCATCCCATATTTATAGCTATCCCACAACCTAGAAAAGTGAGTGAGAGTTTTAGATAGGTCAGAAAGGAAAGGGTTTAGTGAGAGTTTTCGATGGGAATGAGGGCTTGAGAATAGAAAATATATTTGGTTGAGTTTCATGGATTTTGAGAGCTTTGAGGGAGCTTTCGAGCGGAAGGAGAAAGGAGAAGTTTTGATGGGTATTAAGGCGATGATATGATTATTTATAGAATAATCAACCGTGATTTTCAAAAGTAAATTTTAAAAAATGGCATAATTTTTTGACTGAAGACCCGCCTATTTTTTCATTATACATATTGCCTTTTAGTCATTACCCACCTTTTTTTTTCATTACACATATTGCTTTTAGTCATTGCCTACCCTTTCTTAATTACTCATATTTTTCATGCTTTTTACTCAATACCAGCACGTATCAAGTCACATACTATATTTCATGCAATTTGTACTACTTGTTAGCATGCTATTATAATATCATGCTATTACTACATTTTATGCAATTTTTATTACTTTGTTTCCATGTTAACTTCTTAATACATTAACATGTTAAGTTAAATTTTAAATTTAAAATAATATTAATGTTGTAATTAATGTTGTCATTATCTCTTAAATAGATTAGGCGTATGTGCAAAGTGCACTTTGCATGTGCGCACAATGCACGGTAGATCGAGAAGGGGCACAGTAGACCGCACATGCCTATGTGCGGTAGACCGCGCTTGCGTGCTACCTATAAAAGTTATTAATATTATTAATTTAAATAATATAATGATAAAGTTATTAATATTACTAATTTAAATAATGTAATAATATAGTGTTATATATATATTTTTTTGAAAATTCATTAACCAATTAGTGTTATAATTTGAAATTATGAGAATGTAATGAGGTAATTAATTATATTGGTATAATTAAGTACATAATATTTAATAGTATTTATTTATGCCCGTATAATTAATTATGTTATTATGTTTTGAAAAATCCTAACTAACAACACATTATTTAAATTCATTAAATTAAATCACTGTGAAAAAATAATCATACATACAAATTATATTAAGTTAGAAATTGGAAAAGGATATTAAATTAAATTACATTACATCAATTTAGAAGAGAGAAGGAAAAAGGTAGAAGATGGTCAAAAGACAACCCGGTAGAGTTCCCAATGCCCCACCATCTCCTCACTTGTGATGCACTTTGTGCTACGGCACTTGGCACTTAGTTCTTCTTGAGTGTGTAGTTATAGATGAATCCTCTGCCACCTACTAGCTTGAATGATGATTTTGACCTAAAAGAAGAACTTCTTGCCTCACAAACAAGGTCGGAATCTTGATGAGCTTCGAAAATTCCATCATACGTGGAATCTTGTATCGGTAGACCATTCTCGATGGAAACTTGTATCGATAGAAAATTGGACACTGGTTACCCATATTAAGTTATATTAAGCTATCTATGGCATGGCCTCTCTCAAAATTCACTCAAATTTATTCAAGGTAGCACTAAAATCTCTCTCTATTTATAAGAGATAATCTCCAAGCCCTCTCCTCTCCTCTCGTCACAATGAAGCACTAAGATCTCCTCCCTATTTATAATCACAAGACACAATGAAAAACAATTAAAGCTCTTCAACTTCCACGCCTTGCAATGAATAATAATAATTAAAGCTATCCAGCTTTCATCAAACTTCCACACCTCACAATGAATAAAGATTTAAGCTCTCCAACTTTCACACATCAACTTCCACAAACCAGAGACCATTTGTTAATTAATACACCATTTATACATATTTATTGTGACCATTTATTCATTAATACCCATGCGTGGAATCCATCTCCAACCCAACCTAACCTTAACAACCAAATGCAAAACATTATTTAAATTACTAAATATCGTACATTAGTATGTCCTCCACACACAAGGATGGCACTTGATTGAATAGTTGAATGGTGAATTAGAATGCCACCTAAATTTGTCCAACCATTGCATTACATAATGTAATTTATAATACATATAGTGATATAAATATTTGTAATTATATTGTAATATATCTGAAAAGACAGTGTGACGAAAGCAATCCCAAATTTTGACCGCCATTTTCAGAAACTAATTTTTAAAGAACAAATTTTTAAAATCCACAATTTTTTCCTGCTTTTCCACACTTTTTTATTTTACCCCCTCTTTTTTTATTACAAACATTTTTATTACACATTTTTAAAAAGGAAATTTAATCCTGCTATTACTATTGCATTTCATGCAAATTTGATAAATTTGATGCAATTTTTAGTTGTTGTAGCATTACATTTCTAATGTTTCTAATGTGTGAATTGTTTAATTGGTGAATGAATCGAGATTATTGTAACACTATATTATGTTTTATATAATGTCTAATTCGTCAATGAATTGTCAACACTAGATTAGTAACACATTATATATTGTAACTAGTATTATTATCTAACATATGTAACATAGTATTATTTCATAACTAGTATTATTGTTATGTGACATAATATTATGTAAGATATGTAACATTTAAATAACTTCTAAGAGAACTACAATCTAACTTGATCTATATAATCATTTTTAAAATGTAAATTTTTCGTAATAGTATTGGTACATTATATTATATATTATATATTATATAATCATTTTTATGTAATTATTAATATTGTATAAAATTATGTAAAATTAATAACTTTAGGTAATTATTAATATTGTATGAAATTAGATAATTTTGTTTGCACAGTTGCCCGCGAATGCGCGCGGAGACCGCATGCAGCATGCGCAGTCACCCGCGAAGGCGCCCAGTAGACTGTGTGCAACATGTGCGGTCGCCTGTGCAGGGACGCGGTAGATCGCCGATTACCACTACTTATTACTAACTTACCACTCATTTACCATCGGTTACCAATACTTATTACTAACTTATCAATAGTTACCATTACTTGCCACTAACTTACCACCAGTTACCAATACTTACCACTAACTTATCACTAACTTACCAGACGCAATAGAGCGCCAATTACCACTACTTACCACCCACTTACCGCCAATTACCAATACTTACTACTAATTTACTACTGACTTACAGGTAGTTATGTAATTATTAATATTATTTATCATGTAATATTATTTATGTATTTATTAATTTATGTAATTATAACATCTAAAATAATATTAATTTTGATAATTTTATGTGAATTGCCATGATATAATATTCAAATTGTGATTCTCTGCCACTTTCTTTTTTCTTCTTCATTCTTCTTTTTCTTTTCTTTTAATTTTTTGAGCATTTTTATCTACAGTACACTATAGTTTGTCACCAAGGATTTAAGTCGGCTCTATTTTTATATATTTTCATAAATTTCTAAATTATCTTATAGTTAAATATAGTTATAGTAATCGATAAATTTACATATAATATTTAAATTTAATAAATAAATTTGGCATGGTTTCAAAATTTCTATATTATAATTATTTTTAGTTTTAAATTTTAAATTTTAATTAAAGTTTTAAGAATTAAATATTTTAAATATATAATATTTTATTTTAAAACCTAAACTTATAAGTATTAATGTTTAATGTTAATTTTATATAATCAATTTAATATTTAATTTAAGATTTTATAAATATTTTAATTTTAATTTAATATTGTAAATAATCAATCATTTGTAAAAAGGCAAAGCAAAAATTTGAAAATAAATTTTTGATATATTTTTTTTTTTGCAAAATAAGAAAAGAAAATGGAAAAAATAGAGAAATCATTAAACCTCTCTTTCTGATATGATAAATTTCAAATAAAAAATAGTAAAATCATAAAATTAATATTACAAAAAAATTTAAATAAATTGAATTAGAAGTAAAATGATTTTCAATGCGTATGACTAAAGAAAAAAACTAATATTTTTTTATAATTTTAAAACAATCTTTTTATTTGTATATTTAATTTTTATTTCTTTATATTTTTAAGCAAAAGTAAATGGAGGTAAATAGAAAATAATGTGTTGATGAAGCACCAAGGAATAAAAAACAAAGAGAGCAAAAAAAATAAAATTAAAGAGAGTTAAAAAAAAGTGTGTGGTCTAGGTCTGCTTGTGCCCACCATTTTCACAAACTAATTTTTATAAAACAAATTTTTAAAACCTACTATTTTTTTTGCACTTACTTTACCCGCCTCTTTTTTATTACGATTTTTTTTTTAAGTCATTGGCCATATTACTTGATACAATGCCTCATACACCTGTTATCACTTGTTACCCATGTTACTATAACTTATTATCACTTATTACCATACATTTATTATTAGTTGTTACTATGCATTGCACTTATTACCATTTGTTACCATGCATTATACATTATAGCCATATCATATATCTTGTAATTATTATCACTTGTTACTATACATGCATTATAGACAAATAAAAATAATACATTTCATGTACTTATTACCTTACCATGTATGCATTATAGCCATATCATGCACCAAATAAAAATAGAGAAGATAAATAAAAAATTGTATATATTGTATAATGTGTAAACGAAATCTTATTACATTTCATAGGTATATGCATCCCATCCCACCCTATCAATCTCATCATTATCATTCATATGTGTTGATAAATTTGCTCTATCTTCATCAACATTAGTCTGAACCCATATCTGATTGTCTGAGGGGTTACTTTCTGAATTTAGATGTTGATTTATGGTTTCGTCACCCATGTCAAATTCATCTCTAACTTTGACATGCTTTATAACAAGCCATCACTTATATCTTTCATCGGCCTAAAAAAATACCTTCTTTGCTTGGATGCCAACACCAAATTGACACCCGTATGATTCAGATAGGAGAAATTCACAAATGTTGAGCCAAATCTATCCTTGTATTCTTGTTGTAGGTCGACCCAATCACACCGAAATAATACAAACATATACATTCTATTATAGTTTACTTGAATGAATTATCGTAACATTCCATAATAGTTAACTTTATCTTTAATGGGTCTTTTATCCCTCACACTTACATAACTAAGGTCATCCACCACAACGACAACTCTTGAATTCTGAGTTTGAAGGACTTCTCCCGATCTTTTACATGGAATCGACATCCGTTGATTATATAACCATTATAATTTCTAACCAATGGATCTGGTCCATGAGCAATCCATTTAACTTAATTTTTGATCTCTCTAGGTTATTTTGGATTCGTAACTTGAAAAAGAAATTATGTTAATAGAAGAAATTAATGACATTAAAAGAATTGACTATTAATATACTTACATGATGACTAAACCAGGTACTGAAATCTTTACTATGAAGTTTGTCAATTTGGAAAGTGTTTAACTTTTTCTCACGATTTGTTCTTCGAACATGTTGTATATGTTCCCTTCATATGAAAAAATGACATTAGAAACAATGTTATTAGAGTTTAATATTCATAAGCATTATTATCACAATATTATCATAATGTATACTTACACTCTCAATGAGGCAATTGAGTCACTATTAAATAGTATGTATCTATGGCATTACTGCAACGATTTCTCATCAAAATGAATTCAAGATATTCTTTTTCTTTGTCTTTTAATAGATCTATGTATCCTTATTCCCAAAGGCCTTCCAACAATTCCTAAAGTGGACTCATTATCTTTTCCAAAGACAATCTGGTTGTCATCATTCCACAACAAATGATTAAACCTTGTTTCAATCTCGTCTAAATATCTTGAACAGAACCGCAAACACTCATTTGCTATATATCCTTCTACGATTAAACCTTCAGGTGGTGCTCTATTATGTACATATGATTTGAGTTGAAGCAAATATCTGTATACATATATATTGTATTATGTACAATAGATACATAACAAATTGTTAAATAAAAGAATCATGACTGTTAAATAAATGACCAAAATAAAATAAATCTTTCAACTGGATATATCCATCTATATATGACTGGTCCACCAATTCTTGCTTCACATTTCACATGCACGATTAAATGTATCATATTGATAAAAAATAAAGGAGAGAAAATCTTTTCAAGCTCATATATAATTTGCAGAACTAATACCTCTAGTTACTCAAGTTCTCGTGGATCAAGCACGCTTAAGCAAAGACATTTAAAAATATTACAAATTTAATGATAACAGAGGTAATATTGTTAGGTAGTGATCCACGAATTGCTATGGGAATAAACTATTGCATTAAAATATGATAGTCATAACTCTTTAGGACTATTAGTTTCCGCTTCTTTAGTTAAACACATCTGGAGATGTTAGTAGAGCACTCGTAAGTAAGTTTTAAGTTCTTCAAAATCTTATGAAATACATCTTTCTCCTGGAAGGTCATTTGATAACATATTTTAGGCAAAAATAGGTTCGTAGAGTTTGGTCTACGTATTGCATGTAGATCCTTTCTTATTCCCATATCTTCAAGATCAATGATGGCCTTATAATTATCCTTAGACTTTCCTTCTTGCCTGAGAATTATACTAACAATGACATCAAAATAATTTTTTTCAGTATGCATCATGTCAATATTGTGTCTAATTAAAACATTCTCCCAGTAACATACTTTAGGCAAAAATAGGTTCATAGAGTTTGGTCTATGTATTGCATGTAGAACCTTTCTTATTCCCATTTCTTCAAGATCAATAATGGCCTTATAACTATCCTTAGACTTTCTTTCTTGCCCAAGAATTATACTAACAATGACATCAAAACAATTTTTCTCAGTGTACATCATGTCAATATTGTATCTAATTAAAATATTCTCTCAGTAAGGCAAATGAAACAATATTCTCTTTTTTTTTTCTTTCTATCCTTGCATGTCATTGGGACTTGTTAAGTCAATGCCATCTAATTCTCTCAACACATCGGTTCCAAATCGTGGTTTGGGAGCAATTCTAAATTCCTTTGTCCTATCAAAAGAATGTTTATCATACCTAAATGGATGAGCTGACTCCAACCATCTTCGATGTCCCATATAATAATACTTCAGACTATGACATAACCATTGAGAACATATATCATATTCACAAACTAGACATGAAAATCTACCTTTAGTACTCCATTCAGACAGATTAACATATGCTAAGAAGTTAATAATCCATAACAGGGCTGCATGCATTTTAAATCTTTCAGCAACTAAAAAATCATAAATATCTACTCCTTCATGCCATAATTCTTTCAGTTCTTCTATCAATGGCTACATGTACACATCTACCCTATAGCTAAAAATTTTAGAATCTGGAATAAGTAATGTATGTATAAAGTTTGTAGACTTCATGCACAACCAAGGGGTAGATTATATGGTATCATTAGTACTGGCCAAGTGCAATGTGTAACATTCATTGTTTTAAATGGATTGAAACCATCTACTGTTAGTCCTAATCAAATATTTCTTGGGTTAGCAGAAAAGTTAGGGTATAAGAAATCAAACTTCTTCCATGCTGGAGAATTTGTTGGGCGTCTTAAGAGTCCATCATTTGTTCTCTTATTATCATTCCATCTCATTAAAGAAGCAGTTTCATACATGTAAATACTCTTCGCAATCTAGGAATCAAAGGAAACTAGTTCAATATTTTAGCAGGTATTTTTTTATTAACATCTTGATCTCCATCTGCATTTCCTTACCGTTTCCGTCTAAAAGCACCACACACATAACATGCATTGTCTTTATCTCTCCCTTTCTAGTACAATATACAATCATTAGAACAAACATGTATTTTCTTATATTTCAACTCTAAAGCTGAAATAGTTTTCTTTACTTTGTGGCAACTATTTAGCAATATGTTTTCATTAGACAATAATTCTGCTAAAAAGGCTAATAGTAAAGAAAAAGATTTGTTGGTTCACCCACACAAACACTTTAAATAGTATAAGTGCATAACAGTTGAATGTATAATGTATTTTGAATTTGGATATATTGGTTTTTTTGCACTCTCAAGTAATTCATGAAACTTATGTGAAGTTGGTTCATGTAGCTCTATGAGAAGTTGGTTCGAGATAATATAAATGTGTGAATGTATCATGTAACGTACCAAACATGTCGTGCTAAAAAACATTATCATTACTAGAGTGATCCTAATGGTTAGATACGATGGATACATGAGAGATAGAATTTTCATTACTCTCTCTATGATATATCCACTTGTCATAGCCACATTGAAACCCATGGCACAACATGTGATTGAAGACCATGTGCGTAGGAAATCTCAATATGTTGAAACATTTAACACAAGGACATGATATCATGCTATCAATAGATTGAATATTTGCAGATGCAATTCAAGAAGTGCATTAACTCCATCGATATATTTATCGCTTCCTCTTGATTTACAATACATCCATGACTTGTCCATCAAATTAAATACAAATATAAATTTTGCAAGAAATGTTTAGAGTAGAGAAATGCATTAACCCTAAATAAATACAGAGTAAAGGAATGTTTTTTGCATGTTAAACAATGTTTTTCGTGCATAAAGAAATCTGATTTGGCGCTAAAATAGTTTATCCGCCCATTTTTGACACCAAAAATTGGTGGATTTTATTGGTTAATTAGTACAATTAAATTAAAATGCTATAAATGTCAAATAATGCAATGAAATTAATATGAATGTTAGTTATTTTTTTGGAATTTATATAGAATTATATATCATTGATGATTAAAGTTAATATTAATGTTAGTTTCTTTTGAAATTTATATAAAATTATATAACATGATAATTAATTCCGAATTCTAAAATTTTTTTAGTTCTATATAAAATTATATAATATTGATAATTATATAATACTACCCTATTACATTAACTATTCATTTGATTGGGTTTCCACCTTAACTATTCAATGAACACACTTACAACGCGCTCATGCACACACTTATCTGACTATTCAACCCAATCAAACAAGTTTGGAGACCCACCTATCTGAGTATGCACTCATGCACACACTCATGCACGCACTTGTTTGATTGATATACATTCACATAGTCAAATAAGGTTGAATAGTCAAATAGGTATACATGCACACACTTATTTGATGCACTCATTTGATTGGGTTTCCATAAGTTTGGAATAGTGGTGGTACACTTATTTGAGTATTCAACCTTCAATAATGTACCACCACTATTCCAAATAACCAAGTATACCAACCCTTCAATAATGCACACACTTACAAACTCAAACTCAATAATTCAACGTACTCATTTACAAACTCATAATTGAAACCTTCACAAATCACATGCACACACTTTTTTTGACCATTCAACCTTCACAAGACTAGTCACTCTACACAATAATAACTCCACACTACTATTCCAACTATTCTAACTATTTTGCCTCGTGAACTTTGATTTCTCTCTTTCTCAAATTCACAAAACTCAAGACAATAATAATTCTATACTTGGCGTTTCTCTCTTTAAAATAAACATGACTGACAATTCTCTGTCCACGTCCAAAGTCTTTTAAAATCTTTTATCTCTTTGTCTTTATCTCTTTCTTTCTTATTTCTCGTATCTATAATTGTCATGAGGAACATGACCATTTCTCTCTCGCACCAAAATATAAATTGACTTAATCAACCCTCCTCATTCCATTGGAAAACAAGCCTTTCATCTCCTCTTTCCCTCATCACCCTCCGTCGTCTTAATCTTCTAATATTTCTTTCTATTGAACATCAAATCTCCATAAATCTCCATCTCCATGGCACCACCCAGAAAAGGAAAAGAAACCATTCAGGAACCAAGCTCCGAAAAGAGTAAGTATAATAAAAAAGATTTTCCTTCCCTAGAAAGAAGCTGGTTATTTGAAAGAATTTTCTCAAAAATAAATGTTAACTATGCCGGTCTGATAAATTTGAATTATTTAAGGTTTATTTGATTTAAATATGAAGAGATTCTTCATACATTCTATCCTAGGTGGTTACTGAATCCCAACGAAGCCATCTATGAACGGCCAACTAGAATCTTTTTCAATAATATAGATGTTGATGAGGGATGAACAGAAGATGAAAATTTCCTCTTTAAGATTCATGATGAGATAGATCCTTGTGCTTTTATAACATACATTGGTGGCCGTATCATACAAATCAATCCTAAAATTATTTGTACAGAAATGGTCTACTTTAGGTTCCGTATAGTGAATGTGCCTCCTCTAGATTCTGAAATAATTAATGATACACAAATAGTTTTTGATGATACTATGATGGAGGAAGTTAATTATAATGCAATAGATTTAGGTTATCATTAAAAGAATTTTACACTTTTTGGTCATATGGGTTATTAGATCAAGAGTAGAAAATTATATGTCTATTACGAGAGAAGACTTTTGGTTAATGGCTTCTTTTATTAAGGAAATTAACCCAGATATCCATTTCCTAATTCGAAAGGAAGCAAAAGTTGAATTGAGCATGAAAAATAGTATCAATGCTCTGAGCCAACTAGATATTTGAAAATGATTATTGGGTAAATCAAAAAAAAAAAAAAAAAAAGGGTGAAGAGCCAGATGAAAGAATGGTAGATGATACTACCCAATGGCCGTCATACAATGAGAGAAATGAGGGAAATCTGGAAAGAATAGACACCTTTGAAATAAGAATGAATGATAGATTTAATACTCTAGACTACAGGATAATAGAGTTAGAAAAAGATTTTGGAGAATTTAGAGCATTTAAAGGTAACATGGAAGGATACATAGAATAGAGCAGGGAGTTCATGCAACAGAGCAGGGAGTACATGCAGCAGTAGAGAGAGGAACATCGAGACATGCAATATAAATTATTGCACATGATTACTGAGATGAAGTATAATTCCTCTTTCATCTTAAATGTATGGGAAAATATAGTAAAAAACCATACAACTCCTATCCCCAAAGCTGGTATCCAAGGTATCCAAATTAGAACACCTCCAAGCTACTCCGCACAAACTTCATCAGCCTATCCATTTGGTGAGCATCCACGCAACTTTCATCCCACATCCAGTGCATCTGATGATACTGAATCAATGCCAGATCGTCCCACTAGCTCCATAAAAGAAAAAAGAAAAGCTAAATTTAGACATTAGGTAAGAGATGATTAGT
The DNA here is from genome assembly GCA_037126225.1 of Dillenia turbinata. Classification (NCBI taxonomy): domain Eukaryota; kingdom Viridiplantae; phylum Streptophyta; class Magnoliopsida; order Dilleniales; family Dilleniaceae; genus Dillenia; species Dillenia turbinata. The sequence goes on along the minus strand of JBAMMX010000018.1, from coordinate 19,106,300 downwards.
TTGTAGTTAAACCATTACTCCATATGTCTTGTAATCCATCTCAAGTTTGAGACCGAGGTTAGTTTGCAGTTAAACCTTTACTTCTTGTAAATGTATAATATTAAAATAAATATTTATGTGTTTTGCAGTCCATCAAGTTTGAGAATGAGACAAATTTTAATTTGGCACTATAGCAATCACGAGTTTTGATCCTTAATCTTAAATTTTTTCCTCATTTTGTTGAAAAAATGGAGAAAATAAAAAATTGATTCATATTTTTTAAGGTCTCATTGACAATAAAAATTAAAGAAGATTGAAATTAAAAAAAAAAAAGAAGGCGGTCTACCGCCCCCAGGGCGCGGGTGCCTGCGCAAGCAGGGGGTGGTCGTGCAAGGCCTGCCGCACACACACCATATGTGTTTTTTTTTTTTTTTATTTAACTTAGGAGCATACAATCCAACTTTTAACATACTTAACTTTATCCTATAATTTGGTATTAAATATTACATATATTATATTAGATATTACAATGTATAATAATTTAACATTTGATTAATCCTAAATTGACCATTGGCCATTGTAATTAGACATTACATATTACATATATTACATATTGTATAGTAATATAGTAATTATAATATAGTAATATAGTAGTAATATAATAGTAATGTATAATATAGCAGTAGTAATGTATAATAATTATATTAGATATAGTAGTAATATTGTGTAATGTATAATAATTTAATACTTGATTACTTAACTTTATCCTAAACACTAATATACTAGAAATATAGTGGTAATTACATATATTAATATACTAATATAGTATAATATAATATAGGACTATATATAGGGATACAGTATATAGTAGTAATGTATGTGTTTGGTAATATGGTAGTAATATAGTAGAAATGTATAATAATTATATTAGATATATAATTATATTAGATATAGTAGTAATGTATTGTGTGGTATTAAATAATTAAATAATTAAATAATTAAATAAATATAGTAAATCAAAGAAAATTTTTCTCCCACGTGAACACTAATCAAATGGCTGGGGTTGGCTGGGTAATTGATTTGATCCAATGGATCCAATGGCTGGGGTTGGTTGGGGTAATTGGTTTGGGGCATGTCACACTTCTTTCCAGATTTTGCAGACTAATTTTAAGGCACACAATTCAATTTCAACATTTGCTCCACTAGACAATGGGTGGTGGGTCTATGAATCAACGACTGAAATTAAATGGAATTGAAGAGAGAGATAGATAGAGAGAGAGAGGAAATTGAAGAGATAGAAAGAGAAGAAGGAATAATTTGAAAAGGTTTTCTACGAGAGAGAGAGAGAGAGAGAGAGAACACCGAGAAGCAAATTTCCCATGCTTCTCTCAAGATTTTGAAGTTTTGAACAGAAATGGGAAACAAATATGAAGATCGAACCACTGGGTCTACATCCTTTCTTGATCTTGTTGCATAGGAGAAAGTTGCATGGGAGAAAGATGTTATGGATCGAAAGGGCTCAAGCTTTTCAGGTGATTATAATGTTTTTACTGATTTCCAATCTAATGTTTTTTTTTCCTAATCTTACTGGATCGAATGGTTCAAGTCCTTTCTAGTGTTTTTATTAATTTTTACTGTGTTTTTTAATATGCTTGGTTGTGTATTGTATATTTTTTAATATAATTTTTTTTAGAAATATACAAAATAAAATTAAAATTAATAAAATTAATTTTACTTTACTGTTTTTTAATATAGATAAATTTTACTATTTTTAATACAAATAATTTTACAGTTATAGTTTTAGTGTTGTATATTTTTTTGCCTTTGGGACTTCTGAAACAAAATTCAGAAAAACTCTTACTTAAAACTAAAATACAAAAGAAATAATACAACAGAAATGAATTTCAGTGGAGTCCCTATTGATTGGTCTAGCTTGTGTCAACTACACATTCATATGGTCTTTAAATTTCCTTCAATAGTTTAATTTTTAGCTTGCTAAAAGTTAGGTGGCTACAAAATATAATTAAATTTAATAAAATTTAATTTAATTTACTGTTTTTTAATATAAATAATTTTAACTCATTTTTTGTGCTTTGTTTTAGTTTTAGTTCAATTTAGTTGCAGTTATTTCAGTTTTAGTGTTCATTCTTTTTAATATAAAAGTTTTGTAACATAGAACAAATTTTTTTTCACAGAAAATAATTCTTGAAATCGAGAAGTCGCTTGGGTGCGATACATGCAATGATGGTATATTCCTATTAATTTATTTAGTTATTATGTAATAATTACGTGTATCTATAATAACATTATCTTATATTATCTACATTTAGATTCAAAAATGGAGAGATCTAGATGAAGATGAGAGGGAGAACTACAAGAACTACAACAACGCAGCCAAGCAAACAAAAGAATTGCTTGGGATAAGGAGGGGGATAACGAGGGCTATGACACCAATTCAAACAAGGTGCTCTCCTAAGCAACTAAAGGAGGTAATTTCTTTCCTCACTCATAAGATGAAATGTGTAGTAAAAGATATGGGATTCATAAAGTTTTTAAATCTTATTTGTGACACGCTGAGCTAAAAGTTGTGCGAAGAATTGATAATGAGGTTTGAACTGATAGAAAAATGTCTTTGCATCAGTCCTAATTAGAACTATAAGCTCACATCTGAAGACATAGGACGAATCCTAGGAATCCCCTATATTGGATGTGATGTTTTGGGTTATTCATCTTTCATAGAATTATCCTCAAAGATTAGAAAGTACTTCTCCAAACTAAAGCATAGCCAGTTAAAAGAACATATGCACAGGGAAGATGCATCCCCCTAGGTTTAAACAATGTTTTTTGCTTTTCCTCCTTGTATGCTTTTTATGTCCGACCACAAATGTCTTCCCTATCTCCAGACACCTCGCAGTTACCATTAATGTGGACAATGCTAACAAATACAATTGGGCCAAATTTGTATTACAATGGTTAGCTGATGAGATATGTCATTTTAAAGGTCTGAAGAGAGGAGGAAGAGAGAAGGAAGAGAGGAAGAAAAAGAGAAGAGGAAGAGAGGAGGAAGAGAGGAAGCAAAGGGGAATCGGTAGTTGTTTAATTTTACTTATGGTAAGTTTTTAATTTAATGTTTATAAACATATCTATTGTGATTTTGATTTAACTATTAACAAATGTTGGTCCCTATGCATAGATCTTTTACTTTAAGAAGTTAAGACTTGATAATTTGGATGGTAACGTAAAGAAACTACTTATTCGCTATTGGACTACCGACCGAGTGAATTGGAAACTTGGATTTGTGCATCTAAATATAAGTTAACTGCTTTGTTTGAAGTATGAACTCTTTGAATAATGAATAACGAGTTATTCATTGATAATATTATTGATGTACTATCTATAGTATTTTTTGTTTGTTTGAACTCTTTGAATAATAAATAATGAGTTATTTATTGATAATATTATTATACTATCTATAGGGTTTGTTGTCAAAGCAATATTCAAGTAACAAATTGAAATTTGTTGAAGCCAGCGGAGAAAAAATTAAGGTAAACTCACTAGCACTAACTAATTATGAGTACCTGCTACTTGATATCATATTGCAAATATCTCAACCTTATCTTTATTTTGTAGAGAATTGGCATCAAACAGGAACTTTAAATGTTTCTGGAGGAGTCAATTCAAATGCAGTCTGATCTATTGAAAATGTAATCTTATTTCTTGCACAGATTGTGCAATTCTGATGATGTACACGGCTCTGATGTAGAGGAGCAAGAGAAAAAGCAAAAGAGCCAGAAGGGTTGTGATTTTGGTTACGACCAGAAGGTGTCAGACGGGCAAGAGGATAGATGGCAGGAGGGTTTGAAGGAGAGGGATGAAAAGGAGGATCATTCACCCACTACTTCTTCAAGGCCTGATGCTGAATTGTATGAAGTGGTGAATGCCTTAAGTGAAATGAATGAAATGAAGGAGCTAAAGGAGGTGAAGACAAACACAATTTATACCTTTGTTAACGTTAAGACTTTTTCTACTGAAGAGTAGAGCGTTTGGCATTTTTATGGATGAAAACCCATAAAAAATAAAGCCAGGCAAGTACCGTGTTACAATTTTTTGTCATTTTGTCAAATTGATATATCTTACTAAATCCAATTTCTATGACAATGATAGAACAATTTTGTGTAATATTACCAGAAACTATATGTGTGGAGTGATACTTATGAGTTGGTGTCCCCCATTGGATTGGCACATTGGTATGAATTTATGAATTCTTTTATTTATTGAATTTTTTTTATTTATTTTTGACCTTCATAATGATTATTATGTTTGTAGACCATGGAATGCTACATACGTTTTCTCAACAGCTACTGCCTAAAGCCATCTCCCTTCTTCTCTAGATATGCTTTTCCATTGTGGTTTTTGGCAAGATTTCTTTTATTCTTTGATTGTTTGATTGTGTTTATTCCATTGTGTCCTCAACACTTATTCTCCGATCCACTCAAGCTATACACCAAAGCCCAAAGCATTCAATAGACCGTGCGAAGCATGCGCGGTTCCCCCTCCTTACATAGTCACTCCAAAACTCTTGCGACACAGCACCATATCTATATACATATCTCCTCCTACCTTATTTTCTCACTTCTCACCTTCTTTTACTAACGTAGATGAACTAATGAGCAGTGTCTTGCAAATGCAGATGTCTATGGTTTGCTCGTCTGGCTTGGACGCCAAACAAAAAATCAATCAAAGCAGCTGGGATATTTCGATTATTAAAAGTTGTCTGTCTAAAAAAGCACTTGGATTCCAGTTTAGATTGTACAATCTAGTGAGTTACAATTACACATTAATATACAGTTCTATTAATATACATTTAATATATGATTGTGTTTTGATAATAGGTTTTTATTCTTGTCATTTTCAAAAAACACTGGTTTTGTTACGTTCTTTATCTCGACAAGCAAATCATGTACCTCCTCATCTCTGGTTATCATTTTAGAGGTCGTGAAGATGATGAATTGCAAACTTTGATGGTAATTACTTAATATACTTAAAACTTCAAATTTTGTTTAACTTATTTTCATTAATTTCTCTATATAGAAGGACTGCATTGCGAGGACTTATGGAAATTCATATCTTCGAAATTGTGCATAATGAAATTCCACAACAGCCTAGCACGTAACTTAGTAAGTTAATTAGCTACGTAAATTTACTACATGATTTGAAGTTAATGCATACCCTAAAATATTCTATATGTCAAGAATGATTGTGGAATATTTGTTATGTGGTTTTTGGAGATATGGGAACCAGGGATGTCTATAAATCCACCAACTCAAGAAGTATGCCTTATATTATCCTCACCTTTTATGTTATTCTCATGCATTTGTATTTGTATTGGAATTACTGCTGGCTTCATTTCAGGACCTTAATTTCTTGAGAAAAGAATATTTTTTTTAAACTTCTAATGTTGAAGTATAATGCAGTCCGTCCCAAGATCATGTCCATGATGATGGAGAAGATGCAAACAAAGAGAAAATCAATTCAAGCAAATCCTAAATGAGTTCAAAGAAAAAGGAAAATTGTGTAGTGCTACAAAATTAAAGCCATATATAGACGGTAACTTTTATTGGCGGTGAATTTTAGTGACGCTATTTTATGATCTTTAGAGACGCTTTTGACGAAACTATTAGGAAATGTATATATTTTTCAACAGTATAAAATTATCAGTTAGAAAAAGTTTATCAATCGTCCGTAAAGTAGCAAAACCATCTGTAAAAACGATATTCAATTCTAACGGTTATCAGTTGTGGTCCCTAAATATAGCAATGTTTAGAGACTGTTTGAAAACTGTCTCTATATAACTTTTCTTTTCTGTCTACTTAACAATATCATTTACATAAATTTTTCATCTATGTTGATCGATATATTTTATCATCTATAAATGTCATCTATCATTTGAACGGTTATCACTTATCATCGATAAATGTGACAACATTTAGTGATGGTTTAGAAAGAGTCTCTATATGAGTTTTTTTTTTTTTTTTTTTTTTTTTTTTTTTTTTAATTAAGGGCTAAACCATATCATCTGTATGAATCTATACCTATACTAACCTATTTAATGCACTATTCAATTAGGATGGTTATTAGTTATCGTCAGTAAATATAGTACTATAGGTAGGGATAATATATTGTAATTTTATGATAAATTGTGATGATAAATAGTAATATAGTTGTAATTAAAATTATGGTAAGTTTAGAATAATTGGTAGTAATATAGTAATAATAAAGTGATAATTTAAATTGTGTTAAATTTATAATAATTAGTATTGATATAGTAGTAATTAGTGATAATATAGTGGTAACCTTAATTATGGTAAGTTTTCGATAACTAATAGTAATATAATGGTAATTAGTAGTAATATAGTGGTAATTAATAGTAATATAGTAGTAAATTAAATTGTGGTGTAACGTAACTAGAGTATTATAGTGGTAACTAGTGATAACCGACAACTAGTGGTAACTAATAGTAATATAGTTGTAACTTAAATTGTGGGTAAGTTTTCGATAATTAGTATTAGTAATATAGTGGTAACTAGTATAATATAGTAGTAAGTATGATAACTAGTAATAATATAATGGTAACTAGCAGTAATATAGTGATAAGTTAAATTGTGGTTAGTGATAATTAGTAGTAACTATTAATGGTAAGTTTACGATAAATAGTGGTAACTAGTAGTAATATAGTGGTAATTAAATTGTGGTAAAACTAATAACTTGTGAGAGGTGACATTTTTAACACAAATTAACCAAGCGAAAAAAAAAAAAACCAAAAAAATGTAGCAAAAAAAATCAAGGACAAGTGCACAATGCAACCCAATGCAACTCCCACTTCCTTAAAAAAAAAAAGCGATAAAAAAAAAGAATAAAAGAATTTGATCTGATTTTATATAATCAAAAGATTTTATTAAATTTTATATTATTTTAATATTTTATAAAATAATAATTTATCACTATATTAGAAACTATAAAATAATAATATTTTAATAATTTATCACTAGTGGTAAGTTGCAGTCTACTGTTGTTATCACTATATTACCACTAGTTATCACAAACTTACCATTAGTTATCACCATATTTCATTCCAATGAATAATAATATTACTAAACTATATTATCACTAGTTATTACAAACTTATCACAAGTTATTATAATATTAATTATCAATATTAGTAATTTAAATAATGTAACATGATATCTAATATTAGTAACAATTGTTACATAATGTAGTAATTTAAATAATGTAACATGTATCTAATATTAGTAATTTAAATAATGTGACAATTGTTACATAATGTTGTGTAATAATATAACATTATAATAATTGATTGACCATAACAATTATTATAAATGTAATGACACTATATTACTAAAGTGTTATAATAAGAAATTATAACAATTCATTGACCAATTGGAGATTATGACCAATTGTTATATAATATAGTGTCACAATATGATGCTATTCACACAATTGACATTATGTTACAATATTACATAAAATAATTAATTATCAATATTAGTAATTTAAATAATATTACATGAATATTAATAATTACATAAAATTAGTAATGAAAAGAGTATGAAAACAAGTGTGTAATGAAAAAACAGACGACGGAAAAAAAGGGCGGAAAAATTTATAAGAAAACAAAAAGTTGAAAAAATAGCAGGTTGCAATTTTTTTTTTTTTTGGTGAAAATTAGGTTGCCAAATGACAGCTCAAATATATTGTTAGAATAGTTTTCGTGATAAATGTGACACTTTTAGAACTATTTGAAAATAGTCTTTAATTCGATAATTTGGGTGGGTTACTATAACAAGTGTGGTAAGTTCATCCAACAATAAAAGGTGGTAATAAAGGTGGGTTACTATAGTCTCTATATATTGTTAAAATTAAAAAAAAATATTAGTTTTTTTCTTCAATCCTACCTCATTCTTTTAATTGCATTCAGAATCATTTTGTTTTTAATTCAATTTATTTAAATTTTTTGATAATATTAATTTTATGATTTTTCTATTTATTGGAAATTGATCCTAAGTTCTATGATTTTTTCATTTTTTCTATTTTCTTTTCTTTTTTTGCAAAATAAATTATCAAAAATTTATTTTAAAATTTTTTGCTTTGTCTTTTTAAAAATAATTAATTATTTACAATATTAAAATTAATTTATTCAATATTAAATTAAAATTAAAATAGGTGAGAAAAAGAACAAAACAGGTGAAATAACAAAAGAACAAAAAAAAGGACAAAAGAACCAAAAAAAGAACAAAGGCACAAAATAAGAGCAAAGAAAAAGAACCAAAAAAAAAAAAAAGAACAAAAGCACAATAAAAAGAACAAAAAAAAGAACAAAAGCACCGAAAAAAGATCCCCAAAAAGAAAAACAAAAAAAAGGCAAGCAAACAACAGACGTGGTCTACCGTGCTACAGGCACGATAGACCACCCCTGTTATGTACATCTGTGTTGTTTTCTGGTGTTTTTTTTTTATTCTTTATTTTTTAACTCTCTCTCTATTTTTTTCCTACCGTACTCTTTTTTTAAGTTTCTTTATTTTTTTAGCTCTCTTTTTTTTTTTTAACACATTATTTTCCATTTGTTTAAATTTTTTGATAATATTAATTTTATGATTTTTTCATTTTCTATTGGAAATTGATCCATTTTTTCTATTTTCTTTACTCTTTTTGAAAAAATATTTTTAAAAATATCTTGGGTTATAAATTTTGTTTTGCCTTTTACAAATAATTGGCTATTTACAATATTAAATTAAAATTAAAATATTTATAAAATTTTAAATAGATATTAAATTATTTATATAAAATTTAAATTAAATATTAATTGTTATAAGTTTAGGACTTAAAATAAAATATTAAAATTTTAAAATATTTAACTCTTAAAACGTTAATTAAAATCTAAAATTTAAAACTAAAAATTATTATATTATAGAAAATTTCAGATCACACCAGATTTATTTATTAAATTTAAATAATACACAAATATATAAAAATAGAGTAGACTCAAATCCTTGATGGCAGGGTAAAAAGGCCCAAAAAATAAAAGAAAAGAAAAGAAGGAAGAAAAAGAAAGAATTTGGTGGATAATCATATTACATCAAAATGTAAAATTATAATCGTTATGGCTTTATGAATGACAATAGGAGATGGTGGAACCGTGAAGTATAATATAGTGGTAGTAATATAGCGATAGTAGGAATGAGACAAGAAGTACTATTTTGAAATTTGTTATAGCGTTCGATTTGGTATTCGTAAATACCTTTTTTAAGAAAAAAGAGTCGTACATAGTTACCTATAGAAGTAGATCAAATGTTAGTCAAATAAATTTCTTTCTCATCAAAAGAGGTGATAAAACGACTTGTAAAAATTATAAAATTATATCAGGTGAGAGTCTAGCGGCTCAACACAAATTTTTAGTTTTGAACGTACGAGTGTCTAGACGACAATAACAATATTGACCATATATGGAGCAAAGAACTAAGTGGTGGAGCTTAAAAGGGGAAAGAGTGACAACTTTTAGGAATAAAGTAATTGGAGTGATACATTGTTCTATTAATGTGGAAAGAAATGTCTAACAAAGTATCTTAAGGCGGAGCTCCAGTAGACAAAGAGTCATGGTGGTGGAACGAGGGAATACAAACTGCTATCCGAATCAAAAGAGAGTGCTATAAGAACCTTAAAAGTGATAACAGTAGCGAAACCTATGAAAAGTACAAAAATGCAAAAAAAGATATAAAAAAAATTATCCATAAATCAAAGAGAAAGGTGTATAACGAATTATACAAGAGGCTGAAAACTCAAGACGGGGAAAGAGAGATCTACAAATTTGCCAAATTAAGAGAAAGGAAGGGAAAAGATATACAAAGACATAAGAAAGCAGTGGAGAGAATATTTTAAAAATTTGATTAATGTTGAGAATATAATAGGTATAAAAAATATCGAGATACCTGTAAAAGAGATTAATAGGAATTTTAAATGTAAGATTTGTCTCCATAAAATAAAGGAGGCCCTAAAAAGAATGAAAAATAATAAAATCGTAGGACTTGATGGTATCCTTATTGAGGTATGGAAATGTTTGGGCGAATTTGGTATAGTAATGTTAACGGTTCTTTTCAATAAAATTTGATAAACAAAGAAAATGTCCCAGATATGGAGAGAGAGTACACTTGTTCCACTATATAAGAATAAGGGACATACAAAATTATTCCAACTATAGAGGAATTAAACTTATGAACCATACGATGAACTTATGAGAGAGAGTGATAGAGCATAGGTTGAGACGAGAAATTAGTGTCTCAGAACTAATTCGAATTTATGACATGACGATCCATCACCGAAGCAATTTACTTGCTAAGACAGTTGATAGAGACATTTAGTGCGCATAAGAAAAACCTACATATGATATTCATTGACCTAGAAAAAGCATATGATAGGGTCCCTAGGGATGTGTTTTGGTGGGCGTTGATGAAAAAAGTGATCTCGCTGAAATACATTAACCTTATTAGAGATATGTATGGAGATGTGACCAATGTAAGAACTTGTGGGGGTCTAAACGATAACTTCCCTATTAATATTGGGTTCTATCAAGATTCGACACTGAATCCCATACTATTTGTAATAGTCATAAATGAAATCACAAAAAATATCCAAAATGAAATACCATGGTATATACTCTTTATAGATGATATAGTTTTAGTTGATGAAACTAGGAAGGGTATTAATACTAAATTAAAGTTATGAAGGGTCACGTTGGAATTCAGAGGATTTAGATTAAGTAGGTCCAAAACTGAGTGTATGAAATGTAAATTTAGCACCAACCAATAGGATAATAAGAACGATTAGATTCGAAGGAAGAGAAATCTCAAAAAGTGAAAAATTTTGATATATTGACTTCATCATTCAAAACGATGACAATATCGATAGAAATGTGAATAATAGAATTTAAGCGGGTTGAATGAAATGACGAAAAGCATCCGGAGTCCTCTGTGATCGTATGATACCATTATATTTTAAGGGAAAATTATATAGAATCATAGTAAGACCTACGCTATTGTACAACATTGAGTATTTGGCCATTAAACAGCAACAAGAGTAAAAAAATGTTATTGCTGATATGAGAATGTTTATATGGATGTGTGGTAAAACTAGAAAAGATAGAGTTAGAAACAATGAGATACGTAATAAGTTGGGAGTTAGTTCAATTGTAGATAACTTGAGAAAGTACTGTCTAAGGTGGATTGGACATGCGCAACGATGACCTAAGGACGCACCTGTTAGGAAAACTGAAAACTTAAAAATAGAAAATTTAATAAAACGTAGAGATAGTCTATTGAAAACTTGAATGCAATGTATTTGAAAACACATGATAGATATGGATTTAGTTGATAAGATAGCATTAGATAGCACCAAATGGCGTAGAAAAATTCACACAAATTAAATCACTTCTTTTTTTTATTTTTACTTTCGATTTTTGATATTTGTCTCTCATATGACTGACCCCAAATTTTGGGATAGAAAGCTTAGGTTGTTGTTATTGTAGTAATATAGTGGTAGTAACTAGTGGTAACTAGTACTAAGTTTGTGTTATTACTTTATGACTGTAATAGGAGATGGTAGAACCGAGGGGTATAATATAGTGGTAATAATATAGTGGTAATAACTAGTAGTAATATAATAGTAATTAATAGTAAGTTTGTGTTATAACTTTATGAGTGACAATAGGAGATGATGGAACCGTGAGAGAGACAATGGAACCGTGAGGTATAATATAATGGTAGTAACTATTGGTGGTAACTAATAGTAAGTTTGTATTATAACTTTATGAGTGACAATGGGAGATGGTGGAACCGTGAAGAATAACATAACAGTAGTAATATAGTGGTTGTAACTAGTAGTAACTAATAGTAAATTTGTGTTATGACTATATGCGTGATAATGAAACACGGTGGAATCATGGGAGAAAACGGCGGAACAGTGTGGTATGTAATTGTTATGACTTTATAAGTCACAAGGGGAATCGTGGGAGAGATGGTGAAACTGCGGGGTATGTAATGCAGCTGGACGGTGAAGTCGTGGAGTACGTAATGCAACCGAAGGAAGAAAGAAAGATAGAGAGAAGAGAGAGAGAGAGAGAGAGAGAGAGAGAGAGAGAGAAATCAAAAACAAAATCATCAAAATTTTGATTTCTTTCTCAACATTGGTACATCCTATATACTTTCTTACTCAATATCCTATATATATATTTTTTAACTATTGGATCAATTGGACATTATATTTTAGAGTTAGCTCCAAACGTCAGAAGTAGTTTATTGAATTTGGATTGACAATGTGGCTGAAAATGAATCAATTTTGGATTGCCTTCATGGCATGCGCTTGTCATTTTTACCACAAATTATCATAAAATTACAACCTGCATTATATAGTGTCACATTTAATGTCGACAACTAATGACCGTTCTAATTGATCATCCATTTTACAAATGGTGCAATATATAAGTTAGCATAAGTATAGACTTATACAGATGAAATGGTTTAGCTATTAGTAAAGAAAACTTATTTAGAGACTCTTTTTCAAACTGTTAATAAAGGTTGCCACATTTGTCGGTGACAAGTATTAACCGTCCAAATGTAAATGAGATTTACAGATGGTAAAATATATCAATATAAATCGGTTAGTATAGATGAAGAACTTATGCAAACGGTATTGTTAAGTAGATAGTATAGAAGAGTTATATAGATACTATTTTAAAACCATTTCTAAATACTTCTACATTTAGGGACCGCAAGTGATTACCGTTAGCAATGAACATCATTTTCGATAGATGATTTTTCTATTTCACTGACAGTTGATAAACTTCTTTTCATGGACAATTATAAACCATCAGACAATGTATACATTTCCTAACGGTTTCGTAAAACGTCTCTATAGGTCATAAAATATCATCACTAAAACTCACCGACAATTAAGTTCACTGTCCGCATTGGGTTTTAATGTTGCAGTGAATATGTCTCGTGCCGCAAAGAGTGGCACCTTAACTATGCAAATGCATCGACAGAAATCTATTCACGTGCCATGTATAACATTTCATTTGTATCAAAATTTTGCATTGTTCCCTTTCATTTCACCATTTGAGTGCAAAGAGAGAAAAGCAACTTTGTGGACAGAGAGAATCTATTTGGACTCGGCTCTTTCATTTTACAAGGTTGTTTGGGCTCGGCTCGAACTTGTGACTAGAGTATATGCTCCTCGGCTTTTCACGAAATGAGGAAGGCATTGTCTCGTACCTTGACTTGTTCAATATGAAAAAACCGTATCAACAGACAGTTAATTTAATAGGAAGAGTATTAAATCTATTAACTGAAACCTGAATTTGAATATTAAGAATGAAGAGAATTATGTTGAAGAGCACTCAAAAAGGGGTTTGACCGCGACTCAAGTTAGCTTTATCAGACTATAATTTAAATACTAGTTGGTAGGAAAGTGTTCCATGGCCAAAAAAAAAAAAAATGAATAAGCCAGCTAAGCTTGACCCAAGTTATAAAATTTTAGTTTTATTGATTTGATTTGCAAAATTTTCATTTTACATATAAAATTCATTATAAGAAATTTTTATAAAATTTTGTATCTAATAGAATGAACGAATATGTAATTTCAAGTGCATGGAACGTATCAAGTAATAAAGTGATTACTAAATATCATTTCTCATGGATTCTTGTATAAATACTAACAAAACTAGTTATTTGTAATGATTAAAAGAAAATTTCAAGAGATAATTAATGTGAACGAAAGCCAACTAAACTCTACAAACCAACAATCGTGAATGAATCAACTAAAAGAAAAATCACCATGCCATGCAATTGCATTTTTTTTCTTTTTTATGTGTCTCGATTTCTAAGTATGATATTTGAATTGCATGTTAAGATCCATATATATTTTAATAATAAATTATATATTTTTAATATGTCTATTATGTTCAATAATCCAAGAACACAATGACAACATGAATAAAGCATAAATATGAAAAAAAAAAAATCAAAGATGAGCATGAAAAACTTAATTTTTGTAAATGTAATAATCAGTGGAGAAATTATTAACAGTTATTTTAATTTTTCTTTGATTTGAGTTGTTGAAATATTCACCTTTTATGGTTGTATTCTCTGATAAAGATATCTCTCCCTCCAAGTTTTCTTCTCTATATCTTAACTCACTCTCATGTATTTTTCAATTTGAGTAGATGTGTGTGTATACATACATATATATATATATATATATATATATATATAGGAATAGATTTCCACGACATCTTTATTCCTTCACAAATTAGTATTTTAATTGGAATAAAATAATAATATTATAAAGAAATATGAGAGAGAGAGAGAGAGACTCTAAAAGTCAAGAACAGGCACAATAATTTTTGAAATTATAAACAAGGACAATAATTTTCAAAATCACAAGATAGAAAATTGATGGTACATAGACCAAAGGTCCATTATCATTATAGCCCATGACTCAGTAGATTATAAGAACAGAACGAGCCTCCCAGTCAAATAAACATGACCTATTCTCTAGTACTCACCGATCAGACCCTTCTCGTTAGCAATCTGATCGACTCTTGGATCTCCTTGATACTCGATATCTGGTCAACTCAGAGCAATATTCGACTTTCTCTAAATTACAAAAATAATGTCTCATAATTAGTAAAGAGACTATAGATCCTAATCGATAAGAAAAGGAATCCCTTGACAACTAGAATTTTCTTAACCAGTTGGATTCTAAATCTTATGAAAATCTTTTTCTAAGAATCCTATGATCTTGGAATACTTTCATATGGAAACTAGAGCTCTAACACCTCAAATGCACAGAAGAGTCATAAAAACAATCTATATATACACATCATAAGGCCGCTAGCCAGGTAAATTCTTTTGTCCCACACATAGCACACAAAGGCCTTACAAAACTCTTTTTCAGTATGTTTCTCTTTTTAAAAACTGCTCTCTGACTTGAATATCAGAGTCTCCCCCATCGGAGCACTCTCTGATGGTTTTTTGTAGGTCTATTCGATCAAGACATCCCGACCATCAGTTACCCCATTCGAGTCAACATAGCTATTATTGTGGAGTAAGACCCACCTTCAATAGATTGGCACCGTTCGTGGGAATAGGCTAATTTCTCGAGTCTCTATCACTATCCCATTCTTTTCACAATCAAGGTATCAATTAAGAGAAAGAGGCCAATTATCGGTTTCTATGACGATGATCTAATAGGAGTCGATACCGATCGAAACGACTTATTGATCATCACTACGAGAGTAGGATCCTACCTCATCAAAAGGACTTTCATTGATTAAGGAGCAGATCGAGATCTCATTTTTTAGGGGATGTTCTCCAACGAATGGACTTCAACCCATCTCATTTTCAATCTTCTGACGGACCCATAGGAGGATTCACCGATGAGTGTATACATCCAAAAGGTACCATCTCACTTGCTGTAACTTTGGAAACTCCTCTCCACCATGCTACTTACAAAACCACCTTATATGTGGTGAAACTCCCATCCCCCTATAATGCCATCTTAGGTCGTCCTAGTTTGAATGGTCTCGAAGCACTACCGAGTGTAATCATATGAAAATCAAATTCAGGACACCCTTAGGGGTCACAACGCTCCATGGTGACACCAACTCGTTGACCATCCCCACCGTTAGAGAGGAGAAAGAAGTTCTCTTAGTGGATACACTGGAGCTTAGAGATGATATCGAACATCAATCCAAATCTCAACTTAGAGAAGAAGTAATTGAAGTCCCCATCATGGATGTGCCCGACTAGGTAGTCCAAGTTGGCACTAACTTACCGACCCTCTGCAGATCACGATTGTGGATTGCCTTCGGCGACACTCTAAAGCCTTTGCATGATCCTAGGAAGACATGCCGGGTATCCACCCTTAGGTTATAGTTCATAAACTAATTGTAGATATAAGTCGTAAGCCTGTTAAGGAGAAGAAGAGGGTATTCATGCTGGAACATCAACAAGCAATACAAGAGGAAGTCTAGAAAATCCTAGCAGTAGAGTTTATCCGAAAGGTAGAGTACTTGGAGTGGCTAACCAATGTGGTTATGGTAAAAAAGGCTAAAAATGGAGAATATATGTAGACTTCACTGACCTCAACAAAGTATACTCAAAAGCCAAATATCCGCTCCCCAACATCAACAAACTAGTAGACAATTTATTAGGTCACTAACTCCTAAGGTTTATGGACGCGTACTCTGGTTACAACTAGATATGTATAGCCCCTGACGATGAGGAAAAAACCAGTTTCATCACATAGTTCATCACTTATTGCTACAAGGCCATGTTGTTTGGCCTAAAAAATGTTGGAGTGACTTTTCAATAGTTGGTTAACAGTTTTTAGCGAACTGTTTGGCAGGAACATGGAGGCTTATTTTGACAACAAGCTCATCAAAAGTGCTAATGCCAAAGATCACGTCGCTAATTTGGAAAAAAAACATGTCAAATGCTAGAGTGCTATAACATGAGGCTGAATCTAGCAAAGTGCACATTCGAAATCACTTCTGAAAAGTTTCTAGATTTCTTAAATTACCAACCAGGGGGATCGAAGCGAATCCAAAGAAGATACAAGCCATATTGGACATGGCATTGCCGAGGAAAATAAAGGAAACACAATGCCTCACAGGGAGAATTACGGCTTTAAATCGGGTCATGTCAAAAGTGGGGAAAAAGTATAAACCCTTCTATGATGCTTTGAAGAAACCTAAAAAGTTCACATGGATGCCAGAGTGCTAAATAGCATTCGAGCGGATCAAGAAGTATCTCACATCATCTCCACTCCTTTCATGACATGTTCCTGATGAGAAACTCTATCTTTACCTCTCTATTTCTGACTGAGCTTTCTGCTTTGTCCTTGTGAGGTAGGAATCTACCACGCAAAAGCCAGTGTATTACATCAACTGCATATTCTAGGAGTCTGAGGTTAATTACTGACCTATCAAGAAGATGGCCTTCGCCCTAGTCATAATCTCCAGATGCCTCTGGCCTTACTTCCAAGCCCACATCATTATGGTATTGACCAATCAACCTTTAAAGTAGACTCTACAGAAGAAGGATACCCTAGGTCGATTCATAAAGTGGAGTATTGAGTTGGGCAAATTCGACATCGAATATCAACGAAGGCTAGCAATCAAAGGCCTAGTCCTTGCCTACTTCATTCTCGAATGCATAGTCTTGTCGCTCACTGAACAAACCCCTGTTGATGACCAAGAGGAATGCCCATTGCCCAAATAGAACCTTCATGTAGATGAGTCATTGAACTCCTTAGGAAGTGGAGTCAGACTTATCCATATGGGACCAGATAATTTCAAAGCTAAATATGCCCTTCGTTTGGACTTCCAAGCAATAAATAATCGGGCCGAATACGTAACTTTTCTAACCGGATTGTGAATCACAGGATCACTAGGGGCCAAAACATATGACTCTTCACTGATAGTCAATTGGTTGTCAAGTAGATTAAAGGGGTCTACTAGACTAGAGAACCGATGATAGTAAAGTATCTAACGAAGTTACACGAGGCGGTAGACAAATTTGACAATGTGGATATACAGCAGATCCCTCGATCAGAAAACACACGAGCCAACATTCTCTCAAAACTAGTCAACTTTGACTCAATAGCGACCAGTTGAACAGTCTATATAGAGGGCCTACCATACCCAAGTATCGAAGAGACCGAGTAAATCTTATCAATGAACAGTTCACCAAGTTCAAAAGATCTTATAAAAGCCTATTTGAAACATGAGCAACTACTAAACTCGCCCTCTAAAGTTGCTAAGTTGAGGCATAAGGTCACCCATTATGCCATTATCAATGGGGATCTTTATAAGAAGTCCTATATCCATCCGTACCTGAAATGCCTAACACTCGAGGAAGGGAATTACGTGCTCCGAGAAATCCATGAAGGGATATGTGATAGTCATTTAGATACATGGAATTTGGCAAACAAGGCTCTCCGACAAGTGTATTATTGGTCTACCATGAAGATCAACACAAATAATTGCGTCAGAAGATGCGACAGATGTCAACATTTCTCATCGGTGCCACGTTAGCCCTTCACCAAACTCTGCCTAATAGTGAGCCCATGGCCATTCATCCAATAGGGAATGGACATCTTTAAACCGTTCCCACCAGCTATCGGATAACAAAAATTCTTAGTTGTGGCTATCGACTACTTCACAAAGTAGGTAGAAGGCAAACTATTGGCCCAGATCACCATTAGCAAGATGTAGAATTTTATGTGGACATCCATCATCACCAGATTCTGTGTGCCCTAGGTTCTGATTACTGATAATGGCAAGCAATTCGACAACAAAAGTTTTCATGACTTCTATAGAAGATTAGAAATCCAACATCATTTCACTTTCGTTGCATACCCGAAAACTAACGGCCTTCTCAAAATAACAAACCAAACAATCCTATAAGGACAAAAGGTTGTATTGGATGAAGTTAAAGTTCGTTGGGTAGATGAGCTCTACTGCATCCTCTGGGTCTACAGAACAACACTCAGAAGGGCAATGGAAGAAACACTATTCATTCTAACTTACGACTGTGAAGTATTGATCCTGGTGGAAATCAGCATCCATTCACTTTGAGTAGATCAATATAAGCACAGGTGGAATGAGCCCGCATTACGTGAACGGTGAGATTTTCTCCTTAAGCTATGAGAAACCACATCTGTTTGAATGATCGCTTATCAACAGTAGATGGCATGATACTACAACAAGCGCGTTAGGACAAAAATATTCAGACCGGATGATCTGGTGTTAAGAATGGTAGAAGCTATCAGTTAATACAAGAGAGATAAAAGGAAGACAATAGGGTTGCAAAAGAGACAAAACCCTAGAACTTTCAAAAGAGAAATACTACTCTAAAAGAAATATTATTAATGATGACTCCAAAATAATAAAACACTACAAGTATTTATAGGGTCCATACAGACCCAAAAAATTAGGAAACTAGACAAAAAAGGAAACTAGAGAAATTTGGAAATTAGAAAAACTAGAAAACTAAAATAATTTGGAAACTAAAAAAAATTAGGAAAATAGAGAAATTAGGAAACTAACTAAACTAAGTGAACGGATCCCTTTCCCTTTCTTGAACTGATCTCGTGTAACCCAATAATTATCCGAAATCTATTCCACAATAGTCCCTCCTACCTAAAAAGAACTCGCCCTCGAGTGATACCTCCAATGTCTGCATCTATATTCTTAACTCTCTCCTTTAGTTTTCTTATCCAGAAACATATATTGAGCATAACAAATATCAATACAACTGCTATTGTAAGAGCTATAATCACGACAATCATAGTCATGCTGATCTTTTTCCCTTTTGGGAGTTTTTATAGATTGTCCTCTGAAAAATTCTCCATGGTATAAAAAAGATACACATCAGACCTAATAAAACAACTAGGTTTAAGAATTGAACCACCTTGTAACCCATTACAACAAGACAGAAAATCATTGATGGCCCCATAAAGACCACCCATGCAATCGGTCTGACCCAAGTCCAAGGTGCACTACACCATGTCGTATATTGATTGCAACCTACTAAAATTCACATTGTCTGTTGCAAAATTCTTAACATTGCAACTAGTATTTTCTAAAACAGCACTAGCCACCAGAGTTTGCACACCTTCATCTGAAAAATTATTCTTGTTGGTCTGAACCCTATGAGATTGCTAGGATAACTTAGGGTTAACGTATGGTCCCTGAGTGATTCTTCTAGCGCCACCTTCACCTCCTATATTGTCCTAGTTTGCCTGCAACATCTACAGTCTTATTTCTACCCTTGCTATTCGAATAAACAGAATTTGAATTGTAGTTGTCACAGCTCACAACTCTCTGAGCACGTCATAAAGAGTACTACCTTCACCGCCTTAGTTAGTCATTGCAAGGGAAAGCCTTTGCTCTGATACCACCTAATATAAGAGAGATAGAAGGAAGATAATAGGACTTGCAAAAGAGATAAAACCCTAGAACTTTCAAAAGAGAAATATTACTCTGAAAAAAATATTATTAATGATGTTTCTAAAATAATGAAACACTATAAGTATTTATAGGGTCCATATAAACCCTAAAAATTAAGAAACTAGAAAAAAAAACTAGGAAAGTAGAGAAATTTAGAAATTAGAAAAATTTAGAAATTAAAGTAATTTGAAAACTACAAAAATTAGGAAAATAGAAAGATTAGGAAACTAACTAAACTAAGTCAATAGATCCCTTTCCCTTTCTTGAACCGATCCCACATAGACCAATAATTATCTAAAATATGTCCCATATCATCTGTCAAACTCAACCGGGGGACAAGTTAGTGCCCAATTGGAAAGGCTCTTATCGGGTACGCTTGGAAGTTCACTCGGGGACATATTATCTCAATCACCTAGATGACTCAATCATGCTCAAGACTTAGAACTCTGAAAACCTATGTATCTACTATTAATGATGATTGTCACTCTCTCATGGGAACATGCTCTACTCTTACCTAGTCAAACGGTCAGGTAAGATGTCATATCCTGACCCACAGTTCTGGCATGCAACAACTGCCGCATTACCTTGAAGCTCATGTGAACTCCATCTGTACTTCAAGGTATTGCAAGGCATTCTAAATTCTCGATAAAATCATAGGCCAGCCTGGCTACTTAATCTCATAAAAAGAAAAGTGAAGGTTCTCAATGTAGAATATACAATTCCAACAAAAATCAAAATAAGAGTTTAGATAGGTTTTCAAATAAGTTTATACAAAAATGCCCTCTTCGGGTCCATCTATCAATACCCCAAAAACTAGAACAAGATTCTATACCAAAAGAAATTTGTGAAGATGATCTCCCCAAGTTTAACACTACATGACCATGAGTCTTAACTAAACTTCCTCTGTAAAAAATGAATTAAGAGGGATGAGTATAAGTAATACTCAGTGAGTGAATAACATGTTATGATAGTGAATGAGGGATGATTGTAGACATGTCAAACAATTATCTCAAAATTATATCAATTTGTTCATCAAAATTCAAGATTTCATCATCAAATATCAAGTTCCAAATAAGATTCAATAAATCATAAAGAATAAGTTATATGTATCCAATCATATCAATATGTTTTCCAAAATCATGGGTTTACTAATATCATAGTTCTTCACAATGGCCTATCATGACCAGGGGCGGAACCGTTAGGGGTTTTTATGTTTTTCCAACTCACAAATACCCTAATCTTGACGTTGGCTCGGGCCTTCCCTGGGATGCTAACAGGTTAGTCCAAAAGGGATAATTTTGGAGGCAACTCTTGAGTCCAGATACCTCTATAGTCATATAAACCTTTAACCACGTCACCCCGTCAGGTTTCACACCATGGAAGAGAATTAATATAGCCATTAATCATGCACAGATGCACTATTTCGCAAATATCACAACAAGAATCAATGTGCCAACATATGGAAACAATTCTCAATACATGAGTTCAATCCAATCATAATCAACATGAATCAATAAACATGCTACATTATTTTCGATTTAACACATAGATGTATATTTCATTCCAAACAACCTTCTGAGACACTCCAAAATTATAAAACAATTTGAAAACCAATTTTAAAAGCATTAGTAAAATCAAGCAAAATATTTTCTCATTCAAAATCATAAGCATTCATCCACTCATCTCTTGGTAGGGTAACCACTTCCAATCCATAATCCAAGCCAAGATAAATTTCTCTTAACCCTTCAATTGTCTTAACCTAAGACAATAAATACAATTTCATCACTTAAATGTCGGTCAAAACTAGGGTTAACCAAAATTTCCCCCAATTGTCTCATTACCCAAATTTTCATGCACAACTATGTCTTAGAAAAACTATCATATCTTAACCAACAAAGCTTGGATTGAGATGATTTCAATTTCCACTTAAATTTAAGACATAGGATATATTTTTTATGTTTATAGCTAGACACAGTTCCAATCACATAAGAATACCCAAGTCAACAAAGTTACAACCTGAAATTCTAATCACAGCATCAGCAGTGTAGGAAAAATTGGCATAACTTTCTTTATACATATCAAATTCAAGCGATTCTAGTCTCAAATTAATGATAAGACATAGATCTACGATTGATGCTTAACATTTAGCCGAATTTTGCCCAGAAGATATCTAAATTTCTAGGTAAATCTATGGCCAGAAACATAATAGAAAATAGATGATTTTTGTAGAACTTGCTTTTTTGAAAAATTATTAAAAATACAATTCTCATCGAAATGCCTACTGCAATACATCATTTTAAAGCCCTAAAAGTCTAGTTTTAGTAGGAATAAACCCTACTTAGATTACTTTTGTGCAGAGAAAGTTATGAATGGAAAAGTATAATAAGCTCAAACTATCCAGCTTGCAGAAAATCAAAGGTTTCATGCTTGTTCTAACATTTCCACCACTCAATAGACACAAATCATCAACAAAACTATCAATCAAAATTCAAATAACAAAATAAACCCCAAAGCTATGAATTAACCCACTTATACTTAGCTTTCTAAGCCTCAAAGTTCACCTCCCATTTGACTTCCTCAGCCTCCTTACTCTCTTGATGTTTTTAGCTTGATCCATAGACTTTCCACACCATTTTGTGCTTCCCAAAGGCTGGGTATTAGGTGTACATGGATAGATATAGGTTATTTCAAGTTTGGATGTTGATTTTGATGAAATTGGAGGTGGTTCTGTGGGAGAAGAGTCTGGAGCTTGGAATTAGGGTTTAGAAGAAGAAAACTGCTCTTTCTCTCCCTTTTTCTTTCTTTTTCTTTATTGTCCCCACATACATAAAGACCCATAGAAGGTTGAAGAATCAATCTTTCTCTCTCTCGTGGTTATACACAACACTAATGTGGCGTTTGGTTCACACTCAGAAATCGGAATCGGAATCAAAAACCTCAGAAATCAGAATCAGAATCGAACTCTGATATCAACTCTTTGGTTCAAATTCTAGAATGGATTTGATTACCATTGTTGATATTTGGTTTGTACATCTTTCAGAATGAAAATTATTTAATTGTCAATTTTCTATTTAATAAAAAATATTTTAAAATTAACATTTTTAAAATTTTATTTTAATTTTTAAAATTAAAATTAAAATTAAAATTTTAATAAAATTTAAAGAAAATAAAAATTATAAAATTTTTAACCCAGAAAAACGTTTATTTATAATTTTTTATACTATTTTCAATTTTAAATCCTTTTTCTCAGAGAAAACAATGAAGAAGAAATGTCATCATAAGTTTTAAAAATTATAATTATTAATTTTGTTTTTGATAAATTTAATTTATCAAAAATAATTAATTTTTTAATTTTTTAATATTTTTAAATAATTTAATTTATAATATTTTTAAATAATTTTTTATAATTTATCAAAAAATTTAATTTATAATATTTAATTTATCAAAAAATTTTAAATTATTAAATTAAAAAAATTGTTTAAATTGTTTTTGATAAAAAAATTTTATCAAAATTTTTTTTAAATTGTTTTTGATTAAAAAATTATTTTATTAAATTTTTTTTTTATTAAAAAATTTAATTTATAATATTTTAAAATTATTTTATTTAAATTATTTTTGATAAAAAACTAATATTTTTAAATTTTAAAAATTTAAAATTTAATTTATAATATTTTAATTAAAAAATTATTTTTGATAAAAATAATTTAATTTATAATATTTTTAAATTATTTTTTATTTTAAATCACATTTTTTGTAAAGCAAAATAAAAATATTCAATTTTTTTTTTCCTTGGGTTTCATTTATGGGTTTCACTTGAAAGCCATCCATTTACTTGGATTTCACAAAATCCATATCTTAAGGGTTTCATTTCCATATCTTCATTCTCATTCCATTAATCCAAACAACTTATATGGATTTTATTTTGATTCTTAAAACGCATATCCTTTAACCAAAGACCCCCCTAAGCCTTTCTTTCCTCTTTTAAGCCACACTAACGACACCTCACATATGTCTTGCATTAAATGCACCCCTCTTTTTGTTTCTTGACTTCTATAGATCTTATTTACAAGAGTGAGAAATGTGTGAACAATTGAAAGGAAAGAAAAAAATGTGGATATACTTGTGAATTTTTAACTCAAGTGTTGGACTCCAAAATTGAGTCTTAAGAGTTCCTTTGCTAACTCAAAGATAGAACTTCAGATTTGGACTCAAGTATTTTTTTAATCCAATCCCAAATCTCATATTCCTAATCTACCAAATTCACACTATATCTTGATGTCATACACTTTAAATTTCTCTATAGCATAACATATGAAATTTGTTCTACAACTTAATTTAAGATCTCCAAAATTTCTTAATTTTTTCAAGATTTACGGTTCAAATTTTTTCAACACCAAATTCAACGTACATGATAGAGACACCAATGAAATTAGAAATTGGGTTCCAATATTACTAGTCCTACCTCCGATAAAAAGAATTTCATTCTCAAAATTCACTAAGTTTCATTCTCAAACAAGTAGGGGTATTGTCTTCACATTCGATCTTCTAGTTTTCCATGTCATATCTTAGAGTTTATTCCAACATAACGTAGTTTGACATTTTCTCCCACGTTATCTCTTCTAGTTTTCCACGTCATCTCATATGGTGGCATCCCTATGCTAGACTAATAACTATTATTGTAAACAAATTTCACTAGAGGGAAATGCCTATTCCAATCACCAGAGAAGTCCAGTACACATGCTAGGAGCATATCCTCTAAAGTTCTCTTAGACTAACCATCGGTTTGATGATGAAATGCTATACTGAACTCCAACTTAGTCCCTAGAGACACCTATAGTTTCGACCACATCTGAGAAGTAAACTGCGGATTTGAATCCGACACGATAGGCACCTGCACTTCATGTAACCTTACAATCTCATCAATGTTCATTTTGATTAGCTTTTCTATTTAATAAGTCATTATCATCAAGAGAAAATGATCTGATTTAGTAAGATGATCCATTATTACACATATGGCATCCAATCCTTTGTACTCCTAGGTAGTCTTAAGACAAAATCCATTAAACTATGCTCTTATTCCCACTCAAAAATAAGGGGTGGTTTAAGTAGTATCGTGGTTTCTGATGTTGAACCTTTACTCATTAACATGTCAAGTATCTGTCAACAAACTTAACTATACCTTTCTTCATAATAGACCACTCAAAAACCATTTCAAATCTTTATATATCGGGTGGATTATGGATGAATAGGAAAAACTGAATTATGAGCTCTTCTAGAACTAATTTTTCTTAACCACTAAGCCTCTCGAACTACTAATCTCTTTTAAAATTGATTATTCCATATGATAAGGTGAATTTAGCCTTCCCCATTTATGAATTTCCCCTCTGAACTTAGTATTTATCTCAAAAGGTTCACTTTGTTATCTTATTACAATCATATAGGTTTGGTTAAGCAATAAATCTAGCCAAAAGTGACCTATGGTTGGTAACCTTAGTATCAATTCTCAATTTTTCAAATTCTAACATTATCTAATACTCTCTCAGCTACAGGGCTACCACAGATACTGTGGCTTTGAAGTTGGGTACATCTGCAACAACTTTCACTTTACTTAGATGACATTAGATGGTAACATCGTAGTCCTTTAATAACTCAAAAGATCTGCATTGTCACAAATTCAACTCTTTATGGATAAATAAGTACTTAAAACTAATGATTAATGAATCTCTCACAATGCTTACTACAAAGGTAATGTCTCCAAATCTTCAAATCAACATATTGGCTCAAAGCTCCAAAACATAAGTAGAATAGTTGTCATCATGAAACATCAACTGTCTAAAAACATAGGTTATCACACTCTGATAACTAAAACCACTCATGGATATATCACTGTAAATTGAGCAAAATCATATAGCTTTATCCACTTATCGACAATGTCCAAACTAAAGCTAATGTAACTTGTTCTTCAAAGTTTGAAAACTAGCCTTAAAATGCTTATCTTATTTATAAAGTACCTTACTATGATTACTCATCCTACTATAAAGTACCTTATTGCGAGTCAGGCTAGTAAGTGAAGCTGCTATCAAGGTAAAATCCTTGATAAATTTGTGAAAATACCCAACTAAACTCAAAACACTAAATACCTTTATGACTATAGTAGGTGTGTACTGGTTAACATAGCTTCAACTAGAATGTAACTATAGGGTAAACTAGAATGTCATCTATTAAAACAATAATGAAATCATCCAAATAGTGTCTAAAACACACAGGATCATTTGTCAACCTAAGTGACATCACCAGGAACTCATACTAACCATAACAAATGCATACAACTATCTTAGTATATTCTTCTCCCAAACCATAACATGTCGATGGCCCACTTTACATCAAACTTAAAGAAGACTATGGTATCTCTCAATTAATCAAACAATCATCAACTCATCACAAAGGTACTTATTTTTTACGGTAACTTGATTCAATTTTCGATAATATATACATAATCTCAAGGTATCATATTGGTACAACCGAAGGAGAATCATGAGAATGAACAAATCCTTATTCCACCAGTTCATAAAACTAAGTCTTTTATTATTTCAGCTCAACCAATGCCCTTCTTTATGGTACTATAGAGATAGGTGTAGCATTTGACATTAAATCAATAATGAAATCCCTCTTTGATATCAGGGATTTCTTAAACCATTGGTATATCAGACAACAAGCCTGCTCATTCTTGTCCTTATTGAGAAAAGTAAATATCTATAACAACTTGTAGGTAGCATCCTAGTCACTCGAATAAAAATATGATTGGAGCTCTAGGAAATCTATTATTAACAAACAAAATCCATTGTTGTCCTGGTGGTGAAAAGTTAACAATCTTTTGGTGGCAATTAACCACTATATAGTCAGCCTATGACCAATTCTTATCTAGAAATGCATCCAGATCCATTAACTCCAATGACAATAAATCAATATTGCAATCATACTCCTAGAAGCTTACAATACAATTTTTATAAGTCTCGATAACCAAAACGACTACTCTAATGGTTTGGAGTCATGCGGTAAACGCAAGTTTAACACTAATGGAACTAAGGAATACACGGTACTTAGATCAATTAAAACATGTATATCATAAGAAAATAACTACATCCCACCTGTAATCTTATCAGGTGAAGTATTAACCTCACCTCTTAGGCTTGGTGGCATACCTCGAGTTTATCTCCATTTTAACTGTAGTGGTACAGCGAGTTTAGATGGCTTTAGCTTTGGTGGAAATAAAGCAAGTGTTGGCTTATTAGATACATATGGAAAAAAGATAGTAATCCGTCTCTATATATCTTTGTTCTATTTCCATCTATATTAACTAACTTTTGAGCATACCTAGTCTTAGATATTTAATCCTCCTACATTTCAGTGCCTAAACAAGAAAATAAGTATATACTATTATGGAATAAATTAAAAAAGGCAGCCTTTAGAGCCTTTCTCCATACCAGAATTCCATCCAAAACTATATCTTCAATTCATTCTCTCTAAACAAAACAATTTATAAACTTTAAAATACTTGCACCCCTAACAGCAATATAACTCATTGCTTATTTTTCAATTCCTAAACTGTAGTCTAACATTAATGACCTTTGGACTAATAACAGTACAAAACTATACTATTGACTCTTGTTAGCCCCAATTCTTATGGATGAATGTTTAAGTCTCCCATTGTGACGATAAACTTATGAAAAAGTCTCGACAACTCAACAATGAAATACTTTACAGCCTTGAGGATTATTACTCCCTTGAAAAATCATCGACTCCATTTTCTTAAACTTAGTTATTAATTTTTAGATCTGACAGTCCTCTTGGGATACACATCTACTCCACGTACCCCTATGTCTATCTCTATGTTTATGGCTCTCTAAAATCCATATAATTTGGCCAATCTGGTTAAGAGTTAACGACTAGAGCTAGGGACACTAGTGGTTTGATGTAGTTGAAGGTACAGTAGTGGCCTAAGTAGTTAGAGAAATATCTATAGTCTCACTGGTAGTCGTTGGCTAAGACAATCTAGCTGTCAAGCTATATATATATATATATATCCCATGACATAGTGCCAATTATAACCAACAAACTATCTAAAACTAGATAGAAATCTAGCCTATGTGGAATCTGCACACAAGGAATTTAGGGCTAAGGCTCTTACCACTATTTATTATCTCTCTATTCTCTCTCAGAGGTTATCTGACAAGTCTCTTGGTTTTGACTATAATCTATACCGAAACTTGATAAACGTACTCAAACCTAGATGTGTCTCCATTTCCTAGGACCCGTAGGAGATTTTTAAAATGATTTGGAACACTTTAAATATCAAGCTTTTGAAAGTAGTTTGAAAATAATTGAGAGCCTTTAAAATGTTTGAAACAGAACGTTTGAACTATCCAAAACATCAAAAACATTTAAAACCAATAAACTAAACTCTGATACTAATAAAATTATCATGCCCTAACTCTCAGATCGAGCACGCGACAACTATCGCGTTACTTTGGGTTATGGGTAAGCCTAACCCATATATCAAAGTATCGTAAGGTATTCATATCCATTCATATTCCAAAAGAAGTCAACAAATCTAAATAAAACAACATTATTCATCACACAACCAAACGACCAACCTGGTCCTATCCTGTTCATAACATGCATGCATAAGGTCAGCTCAGCCATTTAAATCCAAATACATACAAAAGGCTATCCTGACCATTCCAATCAAACCCATAGAATATAAAGCAATTCCCTACTCAAGGGATCCAAACCAATCAATCAAAAATAATTCCCAAATCAATAGATTCTCAATATACGTACACAAAATATTCAAGTTCAAAATTAACAAAAAAAATACTCAAGATAGTTTTTTTTTCCCAAAATAGTTACAAAACTTGCCTCCATTTGGGTTTATTAGTACCTCAAATCAAGTGAAAACTAGTACTTGAAGGAATCCAACAAAATAAGCTTCTACGAATTTGATACAAGGCAATCACAAGTCTCATCTATGCTTTCTCTATAAAAATGAAAGTAGGATGGTGAGTATATACTATATCCAATGAGTGAATAATATATTATGAAAGTAAATGAGAGATGATTGTGGATATATCAAACAATTATCTCAAAATTATATA
The DNA here is from genome assembly GCA_037126225.1 of Dillenia turbinata. NCBI lineage: Eukaryota > Viridiplantae > Streptophyta > Magnoliopsida > Dilleniales > Dilleniaceae > Dillenia > Dillenia turbinata. The sequence continues at coordinate 19,077,083 of JBAMMX010000018.1, read as the reverse complement.
GATGTGTCCATCAAAATTCAAGGTTTCATCATCAAATATCAACTTCCAAATAAGATTCAATAAATTATAAAGAACAAGTTTTATGCAACCAATCATATCAATATGTTTTCCAAAAGCATGGCTTTGCCAAAATCATAGTTCTCGACAATGGTCTACCGTAAACAAGAGCGGAACCATCAAGGTTTTTCATATTTTTCCAATTCACAAATATCCTAACCTTAGCATTGGATCGGACCTCCCCTGGGGTACTACTAGGCTTGTTCGAAGGGATGATTTTGGAGGTGTCTCTCAATCCCAGCTACCTCCTTAGTCGTATAAATCTCTAATCATGTCATCCCGTCAGGCTCCACACTGAATGACTATAGTCATTAATCATGCACACATACACCATTTCGCAAATATCACAACAAGAATCAATGTGCCAACATGTGCAACCAATTCTCAATACATGAGTACAATCTAATCATATTCAACATAAATCAACAAACATGACAAATTATTTTTGATTTGACACATGGATGCATATTTTATTCCAAACACCCTTCCGGGACACTCCAAAATCATAAAGTAATTTGAAAACCAATTTTAAAAGCATTTCTGAAATCAAGTAAAATATTTTCTCATTCAAAATCATAAGTATGCATCCACTCATTTCTTAGGAGGGTAACCCTCTCAATCCACAATCCAAACCAAGATAAATCCCTCCTAACTTTTCAGTTGTCTCAACCTAAGATGATAAATATAATTTCATCACTTAAATATAGGTCAACACTAGGGTTAACCAAAATTTCCCCCAATTGTCTCATAACCTAAATTTTCTTGCACAACCATGTCTAAGAAAAACCGTTATAACTTAGAAAGTTTGGATTGCGATGATTCCAATTACTACTTAAATTTAAGACATGGGACTATAATTTTTATGTTTATAGCTAGACTCAGTTCTAATCGCACAAGAAAACCCAACTCAACGAAGTTATAGCCTGAAATTCTAATCACAGCATTAGCAATCTAGGAAAAATTGGCATAACTTTCACTATGTATATCAGATTCAAGTGATTCAAGTCTCAAATTAAAGATAAGACATAAATTTATGGCATTGATGCTTAACATTTAGCCTAATTTTGCCTAATAGATATCTATATTTCGAGGTAAATCTATGGCCAGAAATAGAATAGAAAACAGGTGATTTCTGTGGAACTTATTTCTTTGAAAAATCACCAAAAATTCAATTCTCATCAAAGTGCCTACTGTAATACATCATTTTAAAGCCTTAGAAGTCCAGCTTTAGCAAGAATAAACCCTACTTAGTTTACTTTTTGTGCAGAGAAAGTTATGAACGAAAAAGTATGGTACGCTCAAACTAACCAGCTTGCAGGAAATCAAAGGTTTCATCCTTGTTCTAACATTTCCACCACTCAATAGACTCAAATCATCAACTAAACTAAAATATTCATCAAAATTCAAATAATAAAATAAATCCCAAAACTATGAATTAACCCACTTATACTTAGCTTTCTAAACCCCAAAGTTTACCTCCCATTTGACTTTCTCGGCCTCCTTACTCTCTTGATGTTTTTAGCTTGATGTATGGACTTTCCACACCATCGATGTTTTTAGCTGGGTATTAGGTGTATATAATTAGACATAGGTTATTTCAAGTTTGGATGTTGATTTTGATGAAGTTAGAGGTGGTTCTATGGGAGAAGAGTCTGGAGCTCGGGATTAGGATTTAGAAGAAGAAAAGTGCTCTCTCTACCTTTTTCTTTCTTTTTCTTTATTGGCCCCACACACATAAAGACCCATAGAAGGTTCAAGAATCAATCTTTCTCTCTCTCACGGTTATATACAACACCAAGCCTTTCTAACCTCTTTTAAGCCACACTATCCACACCTTAGAAATATCTTACATTAAATGCACCCCTCTTTTTGTTTCTTGACTTTTCTAGATCTTGTTTACAAGAGTGAGAAATGTGTGAACAATTGAAAGGAAAGAAAGAAATGTGAACATGTTTGTGAATTTTTAACTCAAGTGTTGGACTCTAAAATTGAGCCTTAAGAGTTGCTTTGCTAACTCAAAGATCGAACTTTAAATTTGAGTTCAAATATATTTTCAATCCAATCCTAAATTTCATATTCCTAATCTACCAAATTCATACAATATCTTGATATCTTGCTCTTTAAATTTCTCCCTAGCATAACATATGAAATTTGTTCTACAACTTAATTTAAGATCTCCAAAATTTCTTAATTGCTTCAAGATTCACAGTTCAAATTTTTTTTCAACAACAAATTCACCTTACATGATATAAGACACCAATAAAATTTAGAAATTGGGTTTTGGTGTTACATAAGATCTCTACGGTCCTCTACCCTGTTATGTTATCCTATCTATAACTGATCTGTTTCATACCTATGTTTTATAAAGCTTGTTATCAATAAGGGATGTATCTCCCTTGAAATATAATCTAGAGGGGGTGAATAGATTGAATTGAAGTTTTTCGATGATTTAAGGATTTTTATATTTGTTAAAAACAAAGGTTAGATGAAAAAATCAAGGAGAAATGAAAAACAGAGCATAGACAGTTTTTATAGTGGTTCTAACCAAAATGACATACATCCACTCCCAAGCTCCCTTTTAGATTTTCACTATTAACTCAATAGTACAAACTTGATTCAAGATTCAAGTTAGACCATTACAGCGTTCCTACCTAAATACCAAGTTTTTCAACCTCACCAGGTTGTCTCTCTTTAAACCCAAGATTGAGATTCCCTCTCTTATCTTTTGAATTTTTGGTACAGGAAAAGTAAAGGTGTTTAGAGAATAAAGCTAACAACTTCAGATGTAACAATATAAAGCTCACAAATGGTATTTTTACAAAAGAGATAACAAGAAAAATGTTTTGTTTGAAACTCAAAGAATATAGATGAAAAACGGAGTATTCAACGTTGTTTTGTCTCAGTACTTCTTCTTTTTTGTCTCTCTTCTCTTCTGAGTATTTATTGAGAGGTGTTTCAAAGAGTCATTGTGATTGATTTGACTTTGAATTCACTTCATTAATGCTTCAAACATTGCATTCAATTTGTTCACTAAAGACTTTCAACCGTTGTTCTCTATTTATCCAATAGAAATGTTCCCTTTTTCTTTTTTGTCTATTTATCTGGACAACCAATAAGATAGCTTGCTTTTGCTACTTAATATGGATGTTAGAGCTGAAATATAATTTTTTTAAAGGATTTTCCACTTATGAGCAATTTTTCAAATATTTTAAATAGACTCGATGTTCAAAGTTCTCAAACGTTCAAGTGTCAACTAACTAGAATTAGAGAATTATAAATAACTATTCAGTGAATTTACTAGTTCTTTAAGTCCCTTAGTCAAAGATGTCAAAAAAGTAGAACATTTTAATATCTTGCTCAAACACTTTTAAGTTATATATATATATATATATATATGCAATTATCATGCTAATGTGAACTTTGTATTACATAATATGATATGGTAACGATTAAAAACAAGTTATGCAGTGGGGATTATTATAAAAAAGTGTTCAATCTTATCTATTTGTCAAATTAATGAAGGGACGGTTGAATAATAAGAGGGCCAGCCAGCTGACTGTGTTGGACAGCTCGCTGATTCCTTCCTTGGTTGGTTGAGTCTTCTGCTAGGCTGGCTGAGTAGTTTAGCAAGTCAACCATGTGGCTTTGCATTACTTCTTGATCGGTTGGTCCTTGTAGTCGGTCGATCGGGCAATTTGTTAAAGCTGCTCGGTTGGCTTGTTTTTGTGACCGTTCGATCGGGAAACTTGTTAAAATTGCTCAGTTGGCTAAATTCTTCAACTAATCAACTGCAATTCATTTTTAATGCATTCTTTGCCATGTTGTTTAAATGTCCACTAAGTCTTAATATGTTCATTGAATTATTTTGCTCATTATCAAAATCTCAATGTATGCCAACAATATCCCCCTTTTGATGATGACAAAACAAACAAAAAAAATTGTAACTTTTTTTTTTAACTCTATACTTTCTCCCCCATAATTTGTGCCTAAGTGACTAGCTTTTTTCCCCCTAATTTGTGCCTAAGTGATTAGCTTTCCCCCTTAATTTGTGCCTAAGTGAACAATAAAAGTTTGAGTTTTGAAGGCATGAAATTTCAATGAACAGCATGTAATGTACTTGGCCTACTCTCCCTCTTTTTGTCATTAGAAGAAAAGGGGTCATGGGGATTAACACAATGGGAAAAATATGGCCCCAATTTTGAGATAATTAACCTATGGTTAAGTAATCCAAACACTAAGAAAATTTTATTTATGCTTTGAGGGATTAACTTAATTGATCCAAAATCATGCTTTTTACATAGATATTCAGACAACCTCAACATACAACAATAATAACAAAGGATATTAAATATGCATACAATATACAACAACAAAACCACACTAAGCATTAATAGAAGAAAATGACTAACAAGAGGATGTCAAGACTTAATCAAACGCATCTTCAACAACAACCTTATCAAAGTGGGTTATTAAGAAGTAGGAAGATCAGAGGCAGGAGGAGCAAGAAGATCAGCTGCACCACTTGAGGAAGATAGACCAACAGGCACAGTAAGGGAAGGAGGCTTGAAGAGAATTGGAGCTGTGGGCATTTGAAATCTTAGAGAAGACATGTCCACACTCCCAATGCTCTACTCTTGCATAGTCTTCTTCGAACACCTTTGCATAGTTTTAATATCAAAGAGCTCTTGAAACATCTTCTCTTAATTTTCTAATATCCTTTCTTGGTTCTTTTCAATCGCATGGGTGTGGTGCTCTAGATGTTCAATTCTTTTATGTAAAACCAAATTAAATATTGTCATTCTAATTAAAGCACCTCCTACCATTTGCATAGAAAACTCTCCGCCTTCTTGAGTTTCAGGAATATGTTGGACCGATATAAGTAGATTAACTACTTCTTCATCAATGTTAGTAAAAATTATCTATATGCTAATTTCACCTTGATTTTCTTTTTCAATTTTCTTTTTCCAGCTTCCATCCTAATGTTCCCATCCTCCTTTCCATACAACTAATTCTCCAATGCTAAACTACATAGATAGTTCAATTTTTGGCTCATTCTCCAAATTGGTTTTCATGGCAGTTAACAACTCAGTCACCTAAGAGCAACAAGGAAGATTAGTCTTTTTTTAACAAACTTCCTCCATCATGAACATTGGTATAAGAAAGTGAAATTTAGGGTTCTTTCAGTTTATGATACAGGTTATTATCCAACTATCTTCCCTCGTAATCGTAAAGTAATTGCCTACTCTGGATCTGATGACATGAGTCACTATCAAATGCAATATTCTCTCATGTAAAACTAAGTCTCTTACCTTTTGGTTTATCTCCACCATTGAAGAATTCTTGAAGATAGTTCTACAATGTTCTAAATGACTGCCATTCATATATTCTTCACATTCGTCATACTCAACCGATTCTATCCCGCTTAATCTACAAAAGATCTTTAGAGTAATCATTTACTCCTTTCCTTTTATATATGTTTTAAAATAGCAAGCCTTCATTTTTTACTTTACCATGACTTTTTTATCACTTTTACCGTCAATTTTCTCTAGATTATTATAGAATAAATGAACTACCTTATTATAAATTATTTTATTGGGCAAGAGTAACCAACTTGGACATACATCTGAGAGACTATTGTCATATTTGAACTCTATTTCTTTTAAAAACTTTAAGTTGATAAGACGTCCTAAAGTGAGGATGCAAGTAAAGAAGGATTTGTTAAAAAGTTCACTCTTAACAACTGAAGGGAATGATGATTGGTCATACTCTGATGGAAGTTTGAGTTTTGGAGCCTTCTCAAAGTGATCTTTGTTGAGAGCTTCTGAAGTGCACAAATGGAAAGTTTGACTTATTAAAAGAGAAATTTGAGGACTTCGAAGTGTTTTGAAGGTCTCACCAAAGTGTCTCAAGTAGGCTAATAAAGAAGGTTGACACTTCATTTAGTTTATTTATGAGAAGTTAATGAGTTTGGTGGAAAAGTTGTTGAAGTGAGTTATGTTGGTTTGAGTAGAATTTATGCAGCTTGTGACAAAACAAAAGTCAATAGCATAACCAGCTTGTGAAGTGAGTTATTTTGAAGTAATTTTCTACAGCTTGTGACCATTTTTTGTAGTTTGTGACCATTTTCTGCACGTGGACAGCTTGTAAGCTGCTTGCAAAAGTCAAAAATGATAATTTAAGGAGAATTTCTGCATCTTGACAATGTGGACAGCTTGTGAGAACATTAAAGTGACATATTGTGAAGACATAAAAGTGACAGCTTGTAAAGACATAAAATGGACAGCATGTGAGCTACTTGTAGAATATGGTGTGAGAAGGTGAAAGATAATAAAGAAGGTAGGATAATTGGATGAAGTTTTAATGAGAGAGAGAATAAAAGTCTTAAAGAAGGTAGTAGAATAAGTGGTTACAAAACCAGCTTGTGTTCTTTGGGTGGTCGGTCGACTGCCTCTTTGGGTAGTTGGCTGCCCTTGGGCGGTCGACTACCCATTTGGGTAGTTGATCGCGTGATGCAAATGGTTGGCTGATTCATGAAGCTAGTCAACTGAATGAAGATTAGGAACTTTGGACTATTGGCCGAGAATGTAAGTGGTCAGTTGAGAATGAGAATGATCGGTTGATTTCTTCAGTTAGCTGACTAAGAAGTAATTAACGATCGACTGACTCTTCTAGTCAATCGATTGATTTCACTCTTTTTAACAAGTTCAGCTGGCTTTCATGAGATCAGTCGACTAAAACAACAAATTACATACAAAGCTCTCAACTTTCAAATCATGAACTCAAGAGATTGCGTAGAGATATCAAATTTAATTAAAGTTTTAGAATGCTTTTAATTCCTCAACTCAATTATTCCCAAATCTCCTCTCAATCATAAAATTTATTTTTATCAAGACGTTTTGTGAATATATCTACTATTTGTTTCTGAGTATCAATGTATTCAAGAATTATATCATTTTTCAAAACATGATCCCTAATAAAATTATGACTAATTTTTATATATTTTATTCTAGAATGATGTATTGGATTTTTTGTTAGATTAATTGCACTAACATTATCACATTTGATTGGAATACATTTTACCTCAACTCTATAATCATGCATCTGATTCTTAATCTATAGCAACTGAGCACAACATTGTCCAGTTGCTACATATTCAGTTTCAGTAGTGGAGGTTGCCACACTATTCTGTTTCTTGGAAGACCATGACACTACTATCATGGTTCCAAAGAACCAGCAAGTCTCACTGGTGCTCTTTCTATCCATCCTATAGCCTGCACAGTCGGTATTCGAGAATCCATACTGCTGAAAATAAGAGTGTCTATCAAACCAAAGTCCTAGATTCATAGTCTCTCTTAAGTATCTAAATATTCTCTTAACAACAACTAAGTATGACTTTTTTGGATCTGATCAAAATCTAGCACAACGACATACACTGAGTTATATGTCTGGTTGTGAAGCCATGAGATATAAAAATGATCCTATCATACTTTGATACATCTTTTGGCATACTCATCTAGTTTTATGCTAGTACTCATTGGAATTGGATTGTTTTTATAGCCATCAAAACCAATTTTTTTATTCTTTTTTTTTTGTAAATTTTGATTGATTAAGGAAAATTCTTTTCTTTGTTTGTTTAATTTACAATCCAATAAAATAATTTAGCTCATCTATCATACTCATTTCAAATTCAGATTGCATAATCATAGCAATTTTTTTATAGAGATTTTCACTAGTTGCTCCAAAAACTTTATCATCCACATTATTTAAACAATTAATATGTCTCTGTTACATCTCTTTATAAACAAGGTTTTGTTAACCTTGTCTCTCTCAAATTCTTTCTCAATAAGAAAATTATTAAGTCTCTCATACCAAACTCTAGGAACTTGTTTAAGGCCATACAAAACTTTTGATAATTTGAACACATGGTCTAGGTAGTTAAGGTTCTCAAAACCTGGGGTTTGTTCTACGTATACTATTTCATGGGTTTACCCATTGAGGAATGCACTTTTAACATCCATTTGATAAAGTTTGAAATTCATGAAACAAGAGAAAGTTAGGAGCATTCTGATTGCTTCTAACCTAAGTACTAAAGCATATATTTCATTATAATCAATACATTCCTCTTGGCTATATCCTTTGACCACTAATCTTGCTTTGTTTCTAGTTATAGTACCATACTTATCTAGCTTATTTCTAAATACCCATTTGGTTCCTATCACTGATTAATCTTTAGGTCTAAGAACTAACTTCTAAACTTCATTTCTCCCAAACTGATTTAGCTCTTCCTGTATTGCCAAAATCTAATTCTCATCCTCTAGAGCCTCTTTCACAAATTTTGGTTTAATTTGAAATATAAATGCTATAAATTCATATTGATTTTGTAATGTAGATCTAGTTCTCACTCCAATATTTGGGTTTCCTATTATATTCTATATATTTACACCTTTTCTTACCGTGGAAAACTTTTTTTCTTGAATTTGAGAGTTGTTAAGTTCTGTTGAGATTTGATTTTCTATATTCTCATTTTCATTCTTTTAAGAGGATTCTTTTGGTTCCTTTATAATTACAGGTTCTATTATTTCATCATTGTTATCTTCAAGAATTTTCATATTTGAATCTTTTGACTCATCAAACTCTATGTGGATAGATTATTTTAAAACCAATTTTCTTTTGTTATAAACCCTATATGCTTTACTATTAGTGGAGTAGCCTAAGAAGATTATCTCATCACTTTTTAAATCAAATTTTTCTAAGTTATCTTTTCCATTATTCAGCACAAAGCATTTATACCTAAAATCATGAAAGTAGCCTATGTTTGGTTTTCTTCCCTTGTATAGTTCATATGATGTCTTTTTCAAAATTAGTCTAATTAGTGCTCTATTTAATATACAACATGTTGTTTTCTTAGATTCTGCCTAAAAAGAATTTAGCTAAATTATTTTCACACAGTATAACTCTAGCCATTTCTTCAAACGTTTTATTTTTTCTCTCAATAATACCATTTTATTGTGGTGTTCTAGGAGCAAAAAAGTTATGTGATATTCTTTCAATATCACAAAATTCTTGCTTTTGCCTATTTTCAAATTCTCTACCATGATCGCTCTTAATGCTACTGATTTTATAGTCTTTTTCATTTTAAATTTTCTTGTAAAGTTTAATTAACGTCTCACTGGCTTCTTCTTTCTTAGCTAAAAATAGAACCCATGTGAATCTAGAGTAATCATCTACAATTACAAACCCATAATGTTTACCTCTAAAGCTTTGTGTTCTGGTTGGATCAAATAAATCTAGGTGGAGAAGTTCTAAAGGCCTTGATGTTTTTACTGTATTTTTAACTTTGAAGAAATTTCTAGTTTGTTTTTCTTTCATACAAGTATCATATAGTCTATCTCTTTCATATTTTATTTTTAGAAGACCTTTAACTAAGTCTTTTTTAATCAATTTTAATATTAAGTCCATACTTGCACAACCTAATCTTCTATGCCACAATCTTGAATTATTTGAATTTACAGCCATTAGGCAAACTTCATCTTTTTCTAGTATGTTATCCAAGTTTATCACGTATATATTTCCTTTTCTTGTTCCTCTAAATCTTATGATTTTAGTGTCCTTATCTAATATCAGACATTCATAGCAATCAAACAAAACAAGGTAACCATTATCACATAATTGGCTAATACTCAATAGGTTATGTTTTAATCCTCTAACAAACAGAACATTTTCAATTTGGGTAGAGGACTTACCTATTCTGTCGATTGCAATTATGCTCCCTTTTGAGCTGTTCTCAAACATAACTTTTCCTCCCCCTTTCATTTCCGGACAATAGAACTTTGATGGATCACTAGTCATATGTCAAGAACAATCGCTATCAAGGAACCAAGTTTCCTTGCTTCCTTTGGCTTTCAAATATACCTATAAAATATTTTATTCAAACTTTAACTTTTGGTACCCAAATTCTCTTGGGTCCGCCACTGTTAGATTTGATTTTTAGTTTATTCTTGGGTACTTACTTCATTACTATTCTAACTTCTTCGTTTTTGGATTTTCTTTCGGTCTCTATTTTTGGTGTATTTTTTATGGTGCTTCTTAATTTATAATTTTGTTTACTATGTCCAGTTCTCATACATATGTAGCAGTGATCCTTGATTTGTTCTAAGCTACAAACAAACAATGTATATAGGCCTTTTTGTTTTTGTGTAGGATCATATTTTACTCCCGCTTTATCATACATGGCTCTTTGTGATCCTAACATTATGTCTAATTTATCTCATGTGACTATGAGTTTTAGAAGTCTTACCTTAAGCTCTAAGTTTACTTTCTTTTTCGGTTCTAGCTTCTGTTTTTCTTCTAAAAATTTTTTAGTGCTAAGTGTATTAGCCCTCGATTGAATTTTCTCTTCAAGTTTAATATTTTTAATTTTTAGAGAATTTTTTTTGTTCTTCAAGTGATTGAATTACTTTTCCCATTTCATTGAGTTTTTGGTTTTGCTCTTGTTCAATTTCTTCTTTCTTTCTCTATTCATTGTTCAAATTCTCTTTTTCTCCTTCTAATCTTTTTACTATTTTAATTAGTTCTTTATTTTTCTTATTCATTCTTTTTAATTCTTTAAATGATTCTAGGATTGTCTCATGTAATTCAGAAATAGAATAATTTTCAGACTCAGAATCCGAATCATAGAAAGTAGAGTTGTGTGAATTTACCTCATTTTCGTTCTAATCTTCTAAGGCCATGAAGCAGAGGTTGGCTTGTTCTTTGGCTGCTTTCTCTTCATCTGTGCTACTGTCTTCATCATTCCACGTAGCCAAAACCTTCTTCTTTCCTTTCTTTTCTATTTTCTTTTTATTTTTCCTTAGTAGAGGTCAGTCAGCTTTGACATGTCCTGGTTTTTTACATTCGTAGCACCTTATTTTATCTTTCTTCTCCTTCTTTTCTCCCTTCCTGAATTCTCTTCTTCCTTTATTCTTTCTTCACATAATGAATTGTTTGAATTTCCTAGTTAATAACGCCATATCTTCATCATCATCCTAATTTGACTCATCATCTTCCTCACTTTTAACCTTCAATGTAATTGTTTTATGCTTCTCCTCTCCGGCTGAACCCTTAATATTCATCTTCATTTCGTGTGTAGTGAGGGAACCAACAAGTTGGTCCATGGTCAGAGTCTCTAGATTTCTTGATTTTTTTATGACTATTACTTTGGCTTCCCAGGACTTAGGACTTAGGCATACATCTGAGCACTTTATCCACCATATCTTCTTGACTAATTTCTTTTCCTAGTAGCCTCAATTCATTTGTGATGGTGTTAAATCTAGTGATCATTTCTCTTATAATCTCACCATCCTTCATCCTAAAAGCTTTATACTCCTACTTAAGCAATCTAATGTTATTCTTCCTTACCTGATTTGTACCTTCATATGTTGCCTCTAGCCTTTCTCAAATTTTCTTAGTAATGATACATTAAGATATCCAATTATACTCATTCAGACTTAGAGCTAAATGTAACAGATTTACGGCCTTACTATTTGCCCTATATTTCTTCTTTTCTTCTGCCATCATATTCTTCATCTTCACCAATACCCTAACTCCATCAATCTCTTTAGTTAGAAACTCAATCCCCTCTTCTATTATTTCCCAAGCTGTTTCATCTTAGGCATTAATAAAGTTTCTCATTCTTTGTTTCCAATAACTATAGTTGTTTCCGTTGAAAAAGAGGGCTCTATTCGTAGAGCAGATTTCAAATAGTACACTATCACTATTAAGAGCCATTTTTGGAGAAACATAGGATTTTTGGTCTAGGTGGTTAAACTTAACACTAGACATCCGCTCTGATACCAATTGAAATATAAGCTAGAGGGGATGAATAGGTTGAACTGATGTTTTTTTATGGTTTAAGAAATGAAAAACAGGGCATAGACAATTTTTATAGTGGTTCCACCCAAAATTGTGTGCATCCACTCCTAGGCTCCCTCTTGGATTTTCACAATTAACTTAATAGTATAAACTTGATTCAAGTTTCAAGTTAGACTTTTACAACGTTTCTACCTGAACACCAAGTTTTCCAACCTCACCAGGTTATTTCTCTCTCTAAACCCAAGATTGAGAATCCCTCTCTAATCTTTTGAATTTTTCGTATAGGAAAAGTAAAGGTGTTATAGAGAATGAAGCTAACAACTTCAGATGTAACAATATAAAGCTTACAAAAGGAATTTTTACAAAGAGGTAACAAGAAAAATATTTGGTTTGAAGCTCAGAGAATGTAGATGAAAAGTAGAGTATTCAACATTGTTTTGTCTCAGTACTTCTTCTTATTTGTCTCTCTTCTCTTCTAAGTATTTGTTGAGAGGTGTTTCAAAGAGCCATTGTGGTTGGTTTGATTTTGAATTCTCTTCCTGCGTTCAAATTTTTCATTAAATGCTTTCAACCATTGTTCTCTATTTATCCAATAGAAATGTTCCCCTTTTTCTTTTCTATTTATTTCTCTATACAACCAATAAGATAGCTTGCTTTTGCTACACAATATGGGTGTTAGAGCTCAAATATAATTTTTTTAAAGGATTTTCCACTGATGCATAGGTTTTCAAACATTTTAAATGGGCTTGATTTCTAATATGTTCAAAGTTCTCAATTGTTTCAGTGTTAACTGATTGCTTTTAGAGAATTATAAATAAGTGTTGAGTAGATTTACTAATTCTTTAAGTCTCTTAGTCAAAGACGTCAAAAGTCTAGAACATTTTAATATCTTGCTCAATGCAATTATGAGGCCAATTTTAGACATAATGTGAACTTTGCATTGCATAATTTGATACGGCAGCGATTAAAAACAAGTTATGCAGTGGAGATTATTATAAAAAGTGTTCAATCTTATGTGTTTCTCAAATTAAGGAAGGGGCGGTTGAATAATAAGAGGGCAGCAAGCTAACTATGCTTGGACAGTCAAATAAATGGAGGCACAGCTAGCCGACTATGCTGGACAGCCAGCTGACTATGCTAGACAGCTAGCTAATTCCTTGCTAGTTGGCCAAGTCTTTTGTTCAATTGGCCAAGCACTTCAGCAGGTCAACCATGTGGCGTTGCATTGCTTCTCAGTCGGTTGGTCCTTGCATTTGGTCGATCAGGCAACTTGTTAAAGCTACTCATTGGCTGCTTTTTATAACTGGTCGATCAGGCAACTTGTTGAAGTTTCGATTGGCTGAATTCTTCAACTAGTTGATTGCAGTTCATTTCTAATACATTCTTTGCCATGTTGTTTAAATGTCTATTAAGTCTTAATATATTATTGAATTATTTTGGTTATCATCAAAACTTTAATGTATGCCAACATCCCCTATGGGTAGACATGCCCCATCCAATCGTTTGAACTCTCTGTATCGAATATCTTACCGAACGTAACATGTTATCAATAAGAGATGAATCTCCCCGATGGGTAGACATGGTCCATCCAATCATTTGAACTCTCTCGATTGAACATCTTACCGAACGTAGCATATCGTTAATAAGGGATGTATTTCATCGACAGGTGGATATGACCCATCTAATCATTTGAACTCTTTTGATCGAATATCCTACTGAACGTAGTTGTTATCAATAAGAGGTGTATCTTCCTAATGGGTAGGCACGTCTCATCCTATTATTTGACCTTTCTTAACTGAATATTTTATTGAACGTAGCATGCCATCGTTAAGAGATATATCTCCTCAACGGGTGGACACGCTCCATTCTATTGCTTGATTAAACTCTTAAAACGAGTTAACTGATGCCAGTTGAATGATTTAAATATGTCGAGAAGTATTATTATGCTTTACATTGCAGTTACAAGTCAGATAGTGTGATTTCCAAGATGAAAAGACAAGAAGTTGATCTGATAATATTATTACAAGGCAGGGCAGATACAAATCAAATGAAAAGTATGAAGTTCAACACATGGTAAAAGAGACATCATACAATCGGAACAATAATTACAAAATTTTTACAAGAGAAGCTGGAAAGAACTCTGAAAGGGTAAGAGATGGCAAAAAAGAGACAGAAAAAATACATCAAGTTTCACACCTTCTTCATCATTCGATCTCCTCTGGTCTCCTAACTCCTATTATCGCCCAACCCAAAAAAGGCTGAAGAAGAATCCTCAGTTACCTATTGCATGTAGGGGCTAGACAATAATTCTAACCTTGAGAAGAGAGCTTCCACTACGAGCAAAAATCTATCCGATTCGAGCCAGGATCTCTCTGTACCCAAAGGCAGCATTCTCGAGAAACTCTGACAAATTCCACCATAATATCGGGATTCCGAACATCATGATAGAACCTTGTATCAACAGTCCCGTTCTTGATGGAGTCTTGTATCGACAGAAGTCTTCTAAATCACCGGGTTTTGTGGTTCAAAACCCATATTTAAGCTGTCTCTAAGAAGTAACCCTTAAACTTACATCTTAGAGACAGTCATCCATATGTACATGGTCATTCTATAGACCTCAAGTATATACATCATCCAATGTCATCACGGAAGAATGGCTGGTTCCATACCCAAAACTTGAAGTCTCCAAATGCAAGTCAAGTGTGTCGAATGCCTCTCGACACGTCTCCCTGCCAAATTTATATCTGTCATCATGGAAAAATAAGGGGTGAGTATTATGAAAAAATATTCAGTGAGTAAGGGGATCGACATTATATTCTCAATAGCATGTGTGAGCACGGAGTGTAAAATCACATTTTAAAACATGATAATCTTATAAATCAAGCATGACATTTCCATAAATCATATGATCACATTTCATACATCATAACACCAACATATGCATCCATTAACGTTTCAAAAGAATCATTTAGAGCTTGCCAATAAATATCCCCAACAATGGTCTACCACGACCAATGACAGGCACATTGGGGGTTTTACATATGCAAGTATAAATACATTTAGCTCTCTACCCTATTTGGTTCAACCGGCCACAACTATACATATGACGTTTGGGGATACCTCCTACAGAAGCATATCCGGACAAAATGGGTGCCTCTACAAATGCCCTTCATAGCTAGGGTAGTCCACCATGGACATCATTACATCATTACATCATCACATCACAAGTAGGCATCCGGCCCACACATCTTCATCAAACCATTTTAAATTAGTGTGTCAATGCAATGGAAGTATATAATCATATCAAGTTTTCAAAGAGTGGCACGATGTCATTTCAACACAATTCATGGATGCATATCATTTACCCCAATCATTTGAGACACTCCAATGAGTACAAAGAGAAGCATTTACAAAATATAAATCAAATATCATGTTTTCACACATGTCATTAAATATGTCATTTGAAAAGCTATAAAACATGGATTTTTTTTTTTTGTTCAATAAAAAACACAGTGTCAAAGTCCCACTCACGGTAAAAGGGAGGGTATGTCACTCCCTAAAATGTACCATGAAGTGTAAGAATTGTGTACTCCTTGCTCGGTCACCAAATATGTCACTACAATGCAACACATAATATATATAAATAAAAGTTGGAAATCACTATGTTAAATTGTATTTTAAATTAATCATTCATTTAAGATCAAGGCTTAGGGCATCATAGGTAGGCCTCTAATAAATGCAAGTGCTGTCCCATTTTTCATCACCAAACCGGCAACTTCAATGCTCATTTCCAAAGGCACACAATTTAGCCCGCAAGCCTCAATATTTCCTATACCTTTCAAACAATACAATACCACTCTAAACTACCAAAGCCATCACTCTCACATTCTATCTCTTTGTATACCCAAAACAGTTCTCAAGATTTCAGAATTTGGTATGCTCCAAGTATCACCTCCTTTATGTACACAATAGCCCACATTCACATTGCACATTGTATAATTCATCCTTTAATATTCAGCATGTAACGTATCAATTGGACTTATCACTCCTTCATAAGATTTTACATTCTACAATCCCTTCATATACACATGCTCATACACATTCCTTACATTCTAGGCTACTCACCAAACTAGTGCACATTTTATTTCATCACCATAGCACACATATACTAACTATACATGCACACACACACATTTATCACACTTCTAAAATTTTACATACATTATGACCCTTTTCTCCTCACATAACACCTTCACCATCTTACCAAAAATTCAGCACATTGTTGAACCACATTCTTTGGCCTTTAAGGAATTTTTCTTACAAAATTTCATGCCATTGTTTTAGCAAACAAGTACCCTATTTTTCAGCCAATATTCACATGTACATACTCATAATTTCTATTCAATTTTCTGCACACAAAATTACAAAATGCAGGGCACATTTTCAATTCATCAATACACCTTTCTCTCCTCCAAATTCTTGGCCAAACACAAACAATTTCTGCACACTTTTCCCACATCATTTCAATCAACAAATACATACATATATTCATCACTCTCACATTAGAATTCTACACAAATGATTTTGCATTTTCAAACTAAATTTTAGCTCACCAAAATACATTCTCTTATCTATATTCTCGGCCACACAAGATCTGAATTTTCTGCACATATTTCTCATGCTTCATTTGGGTTCCACCTAGACTCTAAGTTATAAAAACATGCTAAAAAACATCACATTAACACATTCATACAAGGTTCTCCAAATTTCAGCAAGTGTAGAATTTTACTTACCTTAGATTTTGTTGTTTCAAGCCCAACCAAAACTTTTCTTCAAAAGATCATTCTCTTTCCCTTGCTCCTAGCTCTCAGTCAACGTAGATTCAACAAGTTAGGCGTCTCCTTTGGCTCCAAAACAAAATATGTTATAATAGGGTATGAGAGAAAACATTCTTACCTAGAAACGTTAAATGAAACTTAAAGAAAATCATGAATCCCTTCCACTTGAAGCTCACGGTTCTCTCTTGAAATCCACTATACAAAACTCCTCATTTTGCTTTGATTTTTGGATATGTGGTAATTTGGCTTGTGAGGAATTGATTTATGTAAAAATATTGAGGTGGTATTGTAGAAAAATTTATGAGTTCTTCCCCTACCAGCAGCTCACGGTTTTGAGAGAAAATGGAGAGCCTTTGTGTTTGTTCTTGGCATGGAAACTCACGGTTTTGAAGAAGAGACTAAGTGTTTGCTTTAGTTAATTGTTCCTTTCAATCCTAGCTATTGAATATTCTCAAGATTAACTCTAAACCATTGGATTGCATGTTCACAATTCAAGAACTCACTCTTCTCTCTCACGATTTCACTCTCTTCTTCACACTACAAGCACTTTCACTCACTACAACTCAATTCATTCATCAATTGCATATCTCTCACCAACCAAGATCCAATGACTCAAATTTAGATCTAAATCCAAGCTAAATCCTCACCATTGGTTTGTTTCCAAGAAACCCAACACTTTCACACCATGAATAGTACTCTTATATCCCACTAACTCAATCCAAGGACTCACATTAATTCATCTTACTTCAAACAAATTTTCCACCCTTGGATTTACTTCTCAAAAGTCACAACAAATCTCTTCTCTCCTCACACATCCGTCCACTCACATTCTCTCACTCTCTACACATTATTTGGTCTTGATTTAGGAGAGAACACTTGTTAAATTTGTTTTAATCTCAACCATTAATCATCTCAAGAATTATTTCTCACCATTGGATTATTTTGCACTAACAAACAATTCATTTTCTCTCACTTCTTCAATTCCAAAGTTACAATTTAATTACAAACCAATCAAGAATTATAACCCTCCTTCTAAATTCTTATTAATTTCAAATTAGTCCCTTGACTTTTAAAAATTACATTTGAGCCCCAAAATTTTTATAATTTCACATTAGACCCAAAACCTTGTATTAAGCCTAATTTAATTTATCCCACATCAAAACGTAGTCGTTTAGCCTTTCCAAGTTACAATTGACCCGGCTAGGGTTTTATCGGTGATTTTTTAGAAAATTTACGATTTAACTCTACGAAGTGAGATCTACCCAAATTTGAGATTGTTATATACTCTAGAATCATTCTCATTATTATTAGACCATCAGTAGTCATTTTAGAAATTTTTGAATTTTCAACGACTGGGTTGAAATATTTCGGGAGTGGTTTTAGCTGAAAAATTTTTTTAATGGATTTTCTACATAGAAATATGAGCAATAGCATATATAAAATGAAGAGGAGTACAATAGTGAGTACACCGAGGTGTCGGTATTACGATTTGTGTAACTCCAAATATGAAATAAATCTTTCTCTGGTACACAAACCTGTAATGAAAATCTCAAATTTAGATTTTCTCCTCTTAGTCTTAAACACAAATTCTCAGATATTATACTTATGTTTTACGTATTTTTTTTCTGAGTAGACAAATACTAATCAAAGAATATAATTCTAATGTGATTGAGATTCCTTATTTTTAACCAATTGATGTTTAAATTTTAATTAATAATAATTATCCTGGAGAGATATTAAAATTAAATAAAGAAGAATTCTTAATTGCTTAGTTACTTATGATTTAGCAATTTCAAATGTACAAAAATATGTCAGAAAGTTTCTACCAAAAATCTTAAAATTATAAAATAATAACAACAATAACAACAATAATCAGAATTTGATTCCAATAATTGGGATCGATTTTGGAGTAGACGTATATGTACATAGTCTTTCCCTTGCATTTTTGCAAAGAGACTATTTGCACACCTCGAACTCGTAGCAACTCAACCGTTGTACCAAGATTCATCCAAAAAAAATTTTGTTGAAATAATGAATACTGTAATCCACAACATTTTCCAATTTCAGTAAGTCTTGAAAATCTTGATCAATTCTCTTGAAAATCTTGTTCCATTCCATTAATTGATTTAAGAACAATGTTTTTCATGTCTCTAATGATGAGGATGCCCACAGAATAAAACCAAATGATCAACTTCCTTTCTAGTTGAGGGTAGTTTTGCCACTAATGAGGAAATCTTTTCGTGATGACGAGAAAAAAGAATCAAGGAAAACCGCAGTTGGAGATCATCTTTTGGAAGAAGATGAACAAAGAGCGTAATAATGCAGATTCTGTATTCCCTGAAACTTTTATTGAAATGGCTATAAATCTTGCTCAGGTGTCTCATTGTATATACCAATATCGAGATAGGCATGGAGCTCCAGATTCAAGATCCAAGAAACAGAATCTGTTCTTTATTCTGCATAATCTTTCATATGCATTAATGGCTTCTTGGTCTGTAGCTGTAAAAAATTCTTCTCTTCCTGTTTCCTTTAGAAAGCTCAGCATTGGACCAACCCCGGATATTCTCTATAAAATTATAAAATAAGAGAAAATAATTTCAAATTCATAAAATAGGATAAATAATTTCAAAATTAAAATTTAAGATAAATAATATTCTAAAATTCCAAACTAATTATAATTTTAAAAAAAATTACAAACGAACACATAACTGCTCTCTATATATTATTCTCAATTTCAAATTAATCTAACATCAAGATAATTCCATTAAGTTTTTAGGATAAAGAAGGAACTTATAATATATTTATTTTGGCTACAAAATAATTATAATATAATTAGTTAATCTAGTAGTTGTAGTAAAATTATTTTAACTCTAATTAATTCTACTAAATAACTAAAATTGCACTCTAAAATAAATACTTCATTATTCATAGAATTCAACAAACAAATATCTATTACTTTATACTTGCTTTGTATGCATTTTTATATATTATCCCTCTATTAATATATTACTATCACTTTATCAATTATTTAATATGTTAAATCTTTCGTCCAAATCAGAGAATATCCAAAATTATTCAATTTATCATCTAATGGCTGATAAAATTTGACAAAATTTAAAAATATTCAATACGATATCAAATCATATCATTAAATTTAATTTCCAGATAGTAACTAAGATGACTTTAAAGGGAAATTTCTAAAACGGTCAATGTAGATTCTCTATTGTGTATGTATGTCCCGATTAACCAATATAGTAAATCTAATGTATGAAACTATAGACTTATAAAAATTCACTTATAATGTATTAAAGTATACAACTCTAATTTTGCAAATTCATCAACATTCACTCAAAAATAAGAACAGATATATTGCATATAGTTATAGAGTACTACTTTCCATTTATTGTATATTTAAAAAAAAAAATTACTTTATAAATCCTATGTAGTGTTAGCCAGAGTCATGTCCAATTATCAAGATAAATCATCTCTATGATAATCTTAGAGAGTTTTGAGCCAAAACTGATGTATTCTTCTTGGAGAAGAATGCCCATTATATAATGAATACAATTTGAAATTTAGTTCTAAAATATAGCTAAACTATCATATACAGATTTGTCTAAAAAAAAGTCTATAACTAATATATCCTAAATAAGGAAAAGATAGAGAATTTACATTCATAAAGATAATAATTATAGATGTACAGGGTACAAAATCAGCCACAGAATCAATCATAGGATGGCATAGAATCTACCATAAAATCAGCCATAGAATGACATAGAATCTGCCATAAAATCAGGCATAGAATCTGGTAGTTTTGAATGACCAGCTAATTCATTTGACATCCCCCCTCAAATTGATGTTGGTAAGTTAACAAGCAACAATTTGCTAACAAGAAAGTTATGTCGCTGACGTGTCATGGATTTGATGAAAATATCTACAATCTGTAGAGTAATGGAGATACGTGGGAGAGTGATAACTTAGCGATCATAGGCCTCCCGAATAGAATGGCAGTTAACCTCGATGTACTTTGTGCGTTCATGGTAAACAGGATTGGTAACAATTTGGATGGCACTAGTGTTGTCAGCATGTAATGGAGTAGGTTGATCTTGGAAGAAACCAAGCTCTGTTAAAAGACCACGCAACCAAATGATCTCGGAGCATGAAGTAGACATGGCATGATATTCCGCCTCAGTGGATGATTTGGAGACCAAGTCTTACTTCTTGCATTTCCAAGAGATAAGAACATCACCAAGAAACATACACCATCCTGTAGTTGATTTTCTTATGTCCGGGCAACCAACCCAATCTGCATCACTATAGGCTTGTAGTTTGAGGGAAGAACTAGTAGGGAAGAATAAGTCATGACTAGGTGTGCCCAGGATATATCTAATGATACAGCGGACTGCAGATAGGTAGAGATGCCGAGGGGCTTGCATGAACTTGCTGACAATATGGACAACATAAGAGATATTTGGGCGGGTGATAGTTAGATAGATAAGACTTCCAACCAGCTTTCGATATAAAGTAGGGTCCCCAAGAAGTTCCCCTTTATCACATCGATATTTCACATTAATTTCCATTAGGGTGTTAATAGAATTAGTATTGCTGAGTCCTGCTAGTTGAACCAAATCTATAATATACTTGTGTTGATTCAAGAAGATACCTTGAGGCCGATGATGCACCTCTAACCCCAAAAAATAGGTGAGTGGGTCGAGATCTTTCATGTGGAAAGTAGAGTGCAACAAATTCTGAAGTTTAGAAATAGCCTCCATATCAGAACCGATGATGACAATGTCATCCACATAAACAAGGAGAACAACTATGCCCTTGGATGTCCATTGGAGAAAAAGTAAGGAGTCATACTGGCTTTGTGTAAATGAAAAGCCAAGGAGAGTCGATCGAAAGTTTTCAAACCATACTCGCGGTACCTGCTTCAATCCATACAAAGAGCGTTTTAGTTTGCAAACATCATTAGTGGCAGAAGTAGGCATACAGTAGGGAAGTTTCATATAAACTTCCTCCTTGAGATTACCATGTAAGAAAGCATTCTTTACATCCATTTGATGTAAAGACCATGATTGTAATGTTGCAAGGGCGAGTATTGTTCGTACAGTGGTCATTTTGGCTACCGATACGAATGACTCATCAAAGTCTAGGCCATACTCTTGCTTGTTGCCAAGAACCACCAATCGAGCCTTGTAACGTTCTATAGATCCATCAGAACAGAGCTTGATAGAAAACACGAACTTACTACCAAGAGGTTTCAGAGATGGTGGACACGGAACAACATCCCAAGTCTAGTTTTATTCAAGTGCAAGAAGTTCTGTTTCAATAACTTTCCACCAATATTCATGCTCCATAGCCTGCTTATAGGATGAAGGAATAGGACTAGAAGATACGGTGGCTGTCAAAGATAAAGGAGAGGTGAAACCATACCTATCTGGTGGTCTACGAACTCGAGTACTTCATCTTAGAGGTGCGGTGCAGTTGCTGGAACAGGATCAGTATTAAGGGAATGAGCTGGAGGGGACCTGAGAGGTGCTGAAACCTAGCGTCGTTGGTAGACTATGAGAGGCTTAGATGGCACGAAATTGACAGAGCAGTTAGGAAACATTAGCAAAACAGAGAATGAAGGAGAAAGGTCATTTTTGTGGGTGGAAAAAAAATACTGATTTAAAAAAAAATCACATTTCGAGAAACCCGAATACTCGTAAGTTAGGATCATAACAAAGAAAACCTTTTTGGTACACTGAATAGCCTAGAAAGCACATTGAACAGCTTGAGCTGTTAGTTTTGTGCATTCGTGTATAGGAAGATGAACATAGCACACACAACCAAAGGTACGAAGATTAGAGTAATTTGGGGTATGACCAAATAACCGAAAGAAAGGGGAAACATGGTTCAAGGAGGGAGAAAGTAACCTATTGATGAGATAGACAGTAGTGGAGAGAGCTTCACACCAAAAACGAGATGGTACAAATGACTCTAATAGAAGGGTGCGAACAACATCTAGAAGGTGTCAGTTCTTTTTTTCAGCCACCCCATTCTGTTGAGGGGTTGAAGAACAAGACCTTTGAGAAATTATACCATTGGTTTGTAAGAATTCTTGAAATAAATGAGACATGTACTCATCCCCATTATCAGAACGAAGAATTTTGATACTGGGTCTGAATATGTGCATGAAAAAGCTTAAAGACAGAAAACAATTCATCTTTAAAATGCAAAAAATAAATCCATGTGAAGTGACTATAGTCATCAATAAAAGTGACAAAGTACTTATAATTAGCATGGGAAGTAACTGGTGCCATTCCCCACACATCACTATGTATCAAATCAAAAGGCTGGACTACCTTAGGTGTGTGAGTGGGAAATGGCAGAACTTTACTTTTTCCAAGCCTACAAAAATTGCAATCAAATTGAACAGCACTAAGAGATGGTGACCCTTTATTGCCAAGTAAACCAGAATTTAGCAAAGCATAAAGTACATTAGAGTTTGGGTATCCAAGGCGTTTATGCCATGCTCGATAATCAACATAAGCAGAATTACAAGAGATAATAGGTAAAGAGGAACATGAGGACATAAGAAATTGAAGAGGAAAAGACGTCCTACTTTAGGCCCCCTTGCATCCATCTTCCCCGATTGCTGATCCTGCACAACATAACCAAATTTAGAAAATTCCACTTTACAATCATTTTCAACTAATTGTCTAATAGAAACAAGATTAGTGGTAAGGTTAGAAGAGACAAAAACATCAGTTATGGATGAAGAAACATCACCAGTGGTAGTGATAGGCAAAGAGTTGCCATTAGCTGTATAAATCTTGAGATTTTCAAGATATTTACATACATTGGTGAGGAATTTAGCATTGTTTGTCATGTGATGGGAAGCCTCGAAATCAAAATACCAAGGAAAAGGTTTAGAGAAGGGTTTACCTGAGAGTCCTAATGCGAAAAATATAGAAATGATCATTTGCTGAATCATTTTAGGTGTCACTGATTAAACAGGAGCAGGAGCACTTTGTGTCAGATGTGCTACATCCTCAGAACTACCAGCACTAGAAGAACCAACTGAGACAGTATATGCTATTCCAGATCTCTTGGGAGGTCGAATAGGACATTCCTTGATGATATGTCCATCCTTTTTGTAATAGTTGTAGAATTTTTTTGATCAACTTGAAGCATAATTGCTAAATTTTTTGCTACAATAACACTGAATAGTACTCATGTCCCTACCTTTTGACTTCCCTTGACTGCATAAGCTATAGGAACAAGAGTGGATTTAAGTTATTCCATACTGGCTTAAGTAAGAAGTCGTTGCTCCTCGCAAAATAAATCATTGAGACATGCATCCAAGGATGGGACAGTTTCTTGATTCATAAGATTAAACCTAATACTTTCAAATTTAGATCTCAATTTCATAAGAAATTGATCCCTCTTAGTAGTTTCATGTATAGATTAAACAGAATTAAGACCTTTGGGAGGTAAGGTAACATAGACGATATCAGTATATTCAGCCCAAAGATTCATGAAACTAAAATAAAAATCAAAGATTGAGAGATTGCCCTATTGAAGACTTGCTAGCTCATGTTCAAGCTGAAACCGACAAGCAGTGTTGTGTTGACTGTAGAGTTTTTTAAGATAATTCCACATTTCTGCTGCAGTTTTGAAGGGTCGAAGATTCAAAATGTTGTTGGATTCCACAAATCATAGAATCCATGTCATGACTTGAGCATCATTGACTTCCCACTTGGAGTGCTCATCCTTGTCTTTGTCTTTGTCAGGTGCAGGTTTGCTGCCATCAATATGAACCCATAGATCTTTGCCTTTGACAAATATCTTGAAATGAAATGCCCAGGTTGAGTAGTTTTTGTCATTGAAACGAATCAAGAAGATATCATGCTTGTCTGAAGACATGAGGCTGAGATAATTTGATCAAAATGACTAAGAATAAGAAACTGAACTAGGACTGAGAAGAAGAGACACAGGAGAATTCAGAGCTAAGGCTCTAATACCATGATAATCTTAGAGAGTTTTGAGCCAAAACTGATGTATTCTTCTAGAAGAAGAATGCCCATTATATAATGGATACAAGCTGAAATTTAGTTCTAAAACCTAGCTAAACTACCATATATAGATCGGTCTAAAAGAAAAGTCTACAGCTAATATATCCTAAATAAGGAAAACATAAAGAATTTACAAGCATAGAGATAATAATTACAGGTGCACAAGGTACAAAATCAGCCATAGAATCTAGTAGGTTTGAATGACCAGCTAATTCCTTTGACATCCCTATAAAATCAACCATAGAATCTGATAGCTTTGAATGAGTAGCTAATTCCTTAGAGACTAACTATTGAAAAACTCGCAAACTATATACATGAGGAAATATCCAATTTTATTAATTAGTTATGACTTATTTACTTTTTATTGATATACTCATCATTTATCTCTTTTGTATGCATCGTAAAGTCAATTACACACATAAGTTTCACACATTAGACCTAATACATACATAAATAATATGTAAAACTATGTCTACTTGAATAACTAAATCAAATATTATTCCAAGATAAAAAAACAAAACTTAGTTTTTTGAGTATACAAAATAATAAAATTAGTAAAAAATTAGGATTAAATATTAACAAAACTCTCATGCTAGTCTATTAGGAGAGTTTTGAAAGAAATTAGTTGATCTAAAAGAAAGGAAAGTTGTTGCTCATGAAGGATTACTTATTCTTGAAGAATTCATGTTTATGAAATATTTTAATTTTGTGAGTTCTTCTACTTTTATGAATTATTTGATTAATAGGTTTTCTATTTCTTGTAGGAGTATATTGTCTATTCACCCAATAAACTCATTCTCAATTAATTTAGTTAATTTTTAGACTTTTTGCGCCTTTCTCTAAATTTCTAGATTGAACGTGTTTATCACCAAGGTGTAGTAGTGTGCTGGTCAGTGGGTCAATTGGTATCAAAGCGGGAAAATTTTGCCCATATTAACATGTCAAGTGATCCAGCCATAATCGATGGCAGTTTTCAGGACAAGGTCAAGGTATGACATTGAAAGCTTTGTAGTAGCAAATAGATCTCAGATTCGAATCTATAGAATGATACAACTGAAAGGTTCTATTGTGCATCAAATGCAATAAAAATCAGGACAAACAAGTGAAATCCGAAAATAGGGGATCAAATGTATCTCCGGCCATTTGCGACTCCGACGAGCTCTGACCACTATAATAGCACCAAAACGATCCTTGGAATGTATACAAACCTTCTAAGACCTCAATTTCACTCAATAGATAGTGTAGAGTTTAGAAATTAGAATTTAGGGACCTAATACACTAAGAGAGGGTTTATATAGGCTCTCAACCATCAAAGAGCCATTAAAACCCTACAATTATAACTCTAAATAATTGATGGACGTTATGGGAATCCAATTAAATATTCAAAATGGAAAAACAAGAATAATTATATGGAGGTTTGAATGGAACACCAAAATCTAGCCAAATACATCCCCAATTCAAATCCCTTCCATTCTTCATCACATTTAATCCATTTCGATTATATTTTTCCAATTAACTTTAATTTGAATGTTTTGAATTCATTGAATTTGAATTCCAATAGGAATTCCTAACATTCTCCCATTTGGCCCAGCAAATCGACTCAAAATCACAACCAAGTCAATTCCTTATAAAAATAAAGTACACGAGTCACGGCGATATGTCCTCTAAAAATGAGTATTATCTTCCGTGTACCAAAATGCATTCTATCTTCCAACCTTATGGTGACATTTACTTTATGAATAAACCCTATGTTTATTTGAATCATTACTTGATGAATTTATCTCAAGAAGATAGCATGTGCACAACTTTATTAAGAAAATTTAACTCTAAGTTTTATTTAAATAAGGCAATAAACTCATATTTACAACATGATCCCTAAACCTACTTGGTAACATGCCTTTAGTTAAGGAATCGGCCAACATACAATCGGTACTAATGTGTTAGATTACAACTTTATTTTTCAACACCCTTTCCTTAATGGCCAAGTACTTTATGTCGATGTGTTTACTTCAACTACCACTCTTATTATTCTAAGCCAAAAATACAGTAGCTGACTCATCATAAAATACACATAATTGTTTAGGTACAGAATCTAAAACTCTAAACCCAGAGATGAAACTATTGAGCCATACCGCGTGTGACGTAGCTTCAAAACATGCCACAAACTCGGCTTCAATAGTAGAGGTCACAGTAAATGTCTACTTAGTACTCCTCCATGATACAGTTCCACCGGTCATCATGAAGATGTAACTTGACATTGATTTCTGGGAATCAACACAGCCGGTAAAGTCTAAATCCGAGTATCCAACTACTTCCAGACTGTCGGTTATTTTATATATAAGCATGTACTTCTTGGTGCCTTGTAGATACCTCAATACCTTCTTTGCAGCCTTCCAATGTTCCAAACCCGGGTTACTTTGATATCTACCTAACATCCCCACAGTATATGCTACATCAGGTCATGTACAGACATGTGCATACATGAGAATTTCAATAATGAAAACATATATGATGTTAGCCATTTTTTCCCTTTCCAAATCTGTCTTAGGGCATTGGTTCAAATTGAACTTTTCTCCTTTGACAATCGGAGCTACACTTGGTAAACAGTTCTCGATTTTATATCTCTTAAACACTTTGTTTATATAAGTCCCTTGAGATAGTTCCAGAACTTTATCGGATCTATCGCGATATATCCTAATACCGATAACATAAGATGCATCACTTAAATCCTTCATTTTAAAGTTTTTAGAGAAAAACTATTTTACCTCATACAGAATCCCCTTATCATTGGTGGCAAGTAATATATCATCCACATACAGGACAATGAAACAAAACTTGCACCCTCTGATCTTTAGATATATGCATTGATTCACAATATTCTCTTCAAAACTGAATGAAGTGACTACATTGTGGAATTTAAAACACCACTGGTGGGAGGCTTGTTTTAGCCCATATATGGATTTCTTGAGTTTGCATATCAAGTGCTCACTACCACTAGAGGAGAATCCTTCAGGTTGATGCATGTAATCCTCTTCCTCTAGATCCCATCAAGAAAAGTCATTTTCACATCCATTTGTTACAACTCTAAGTCGAAATGCACTACAAGTGCTAGAATGATGCGAAGGGAATCTTTCTTAGACGCCGGAGAAAATGTCTCTGAGCAGTCGATTCTTTTCGTTTGGGTAAATCCTTTAGCAATGAGTCTGACCTTATATTTCTCGATATTACCTAATAAGTTAATTTTAGTTTTAAAGACTCATTTACATCCCATAGGTTTTACCCTATCTGGTAACTCTATAAGATCCTAAACTCCATTGTTCCTCATGGAGTCCATCTCATCTTTCATGGCATTCAGCCATAAGTTCAAGTCCTTAGAACTCATGACTTGTGCAAATGTTTTCGGGTCCTCTATGGCTCCGACATTATAGTCGGATTCTTGAAGGTATACCACATAATCATCAGGTATAGGCAGACCTTCTTGCTCAAGTAGATCTTCTTAATATTGGTTCAACATTCTCCGTAGGAGAAGGTTGACCAACTTGATCTTGGTTAGCTATTTGTAGAATTTCTCGATTGTCATCTGTACCTTGATTTGTGTCCATACGAACTTGAGGGTCATTTTGGATGACAACTAAGTTGGTACTAGAACTTGACGGGATACTTGATAGATCCCTTTCCGGAGTTAAGTCCCGAAAGTAATCCTTCCCACTGACCAAGTCATTCTCTAGAAATTTAGCATTTCTAGATTCCAAAAAACCTAGTGTGGTACGATGGACAATATAAGCGGTATCTTTTGGACTTTTTGGAATAACAGACAAAGTATCCACTCACAATCCTTGGATCCTGTTTTTTTTCTCTTGGATTGTAAACTCTTATCTCTACAGGACAGCCCCAGATGCGTACATGCCTTAAACTAGGTTTCCAACCCTTAAATAACTCAAATGGAGTTTTGGTTACAGCCTTGGTTGGAACCCTGATTAAGATGTATACAGCCGTCTTGAGAGTTTGAGTCCATAAGAACTTAGATTGGTTGGAGCTAGCCATCATGCTCCTAACCATATCAAGAAAGGTCTTGTTCCTTCTTTCGGCTATCCCATTCTGGTTAGGTGAACCAGGCATGGTGTATTGGGAAATGATCTTATTTTCCTTAAGGAACCTTGTAAATAGACTTGGCACTTGTCCATCCTTTATATACCTTCCATAGTATTTTCCACCTCTATCTGACTTCAAGATCTTTATTTATTTATCGCATTGTTTCTCTACTTCTGCCTTAAAAATTTTAAAGGAATCCAATGCCTCATCTTTATGGCGAATGATATAGAGATACATGTATCGTGAATAATCTCAATAAAGGAGATGAAATAACTATGACCATACGAGTCTATACCCAGAATACAAATATCCCTATGTATAATCTCAATGCTCTTCCTAGCACCTTTTACATAAGTCTCAAAGTCGTTAAAGTTTAGGGTATCAAGTACCTCATCCTTTATCAACCTTTCAATTCTCTTTATGAAGATGTATCCTAATCTCCGGTGTCACAACATGAAAGAATTTTCCTCAATGACACTTCTCTTAACCCCTGTATATGTATATTCATGCAAACATTATCTTGTAAAATAATAGTATACAATCCATCTAATAATGGACCATAACCAACAACATTTGAACCATAAAACAATATCATTTTATTATTAAATTGGAAAGAGTAACTGAATTATACAAGTTTTGAAATATAAATTAACTTCCTAGAAAACTTAGGTGCATAAATACTCTCTCCAATTTTAAGACATGCCGCTTGCTAAAATGAGCTCACAATCGCCAATGCCCTTCACTCGTGAGCTCTTCTTGTTACCTGAATATATGAATTGTTCACGATCCATTGGCTTCCTTAGGTTTTGCAAGCCCTACAACACATTTGTAATGTGGATGATACAACCAGAATCAATCCACCATGTGTCATGAGAATTCTCAGTCATGCAAGATTCATAACAAACTAATGAGATTTTCATACCTTTACTCTCAAGCCATCGTTTGAACTTAGCACAATCCTGCTTCGTGTGTCCCTTCTTTTTACAGAAGAAACACTTGGACTCCTTCTTTATGTCCATTTTTGGTTTTCTGCCTCTTTGATTTGGCTTGAACTTGCCCTTCTTCTTTCCTTGCACAGCCACATGTGCAGTTTCAGAACCCTGCTTCATCTCCATCAATAGCCTTCCTTCCTCCTACACACACATGGTCATTAATTCATTGATTGACCATTTTTCTTTATGTGTATTATAGGAGATTTTAAAAGAACCATAGGGTTGAGAGAGAGAGTTCAGAAAAAAGTGCAAGGAAGGACTCGGACATCTTAATCTCCAAATTCTTTAATTGAGGCGTAATGTTTCACATCCGCATGATGTTGCTCATGCACACCGTGGATAGTAGTGAGTCTCATGGAAGAGCATTGCATGATGAGGGCACTGGCCAAAAACTTCTCTGATGCCACAAATTATTCACTATAGCCTTAAGAAGAGTATGGACATTGGTTTGTTGATTGATCGAGCCACGGATACAAGTCAAGATTTTACTCTTTATGAACATGGTATTTAAACGATTAGATTGCTCCCAACATTTATAAAGAGTTTTATCAGTCTCAGAACTAATATCGATCACCGGAGGTGGTTCGTCTTTCCGAATAGCATAGTCAATGTCCAAGCAATCCAAATGGAGAAGCACAATTTCCCTTTATTCCTTATAATTCTCTCTATTTAAATCGAGAAAATCATATTTCAAATCTATAGTTTGAAATACTGCAAAATAAATAAATATGCTTACAAACTATATATAAGGCATTTAATATATGTCTACTAATACAAATATATAAAAATAAATCTATGACACAAAAATTGCCTGTAAAATAAATTTCTAATTCTATTAAATTTATGAAAACTTATGATAAAATTTATAAAAAATAACTAATTCTCTAATGCCTGTGGGCTAATTTGGAAGCTACCAATAGCTAATCTTTCCTTGATTACCTTATCCTTCTCTATTTAGCCTTATAAGACGATCTCTCTAGTGCACTAGGTAGGTTCCCAGATAGGTGGTGAATCACATAGTACTACTTAAGAACCAGCCAACGTTAGACTTATCCCTGTCTTTTTGACAGAATCATTCTAGACATGCACTAAATCAACTGCATTTATTGTACTATATAGAAAAAGGAATTCAATCAAGTAGACTACTATTGAAAAATAGCTATTTTTGATATCTTATCTCTAATTTTATTATTTCATGTAACAAAAATTCTTATGGGATAAAATTCATCATATAAAAATAATTTTTATAGCAAATCTATCATTTTCCTATCGTGATCATGCCTTATATATAATTTTTTACTTAATTATGGTTGTTGTAGTTAAACCATAATTAATTTTAGAAATTATATTGATCACAGGATAATAATATTTTCAATTTTGTCATGCCAAAGTGTGTAAAATTTTTTAATATAAAAAATACAATCGAATTACCCAATACATTTTATTAATTTTGAACCTCCGCTTAATATACAAAATTATACCCAAAAATTAATTTTATGCATGATTTTTTTAAAATTTGGGTTTAGAGGATATTTTGAAAATTTGGAAAAATTTTGAAAATTTTTCCAAAAGTTTTTCGACCAAAATATATATTTATTAAATCCAAAGGATCAAAATGATATATTTCAAATTTTGTTGAGCCCTTTTCAAAAACAATGTTGCAAGGACTGGATTGCAACATTTTAAAGTAATCTTCCAATTGGACAGAATAGTAATTTTGAAAAGTAAAGTCCAATTTTTTAAGATTCAAGGACCAAAGTGTAATAATAAAAATTTATTGGACTCTTAAAAAAAAGAAACGAATTGTTAAATAATGAAGTTGTTCCAAAGTCAACCTTTGTTATTTCACCCATGGATCCACGTGCCACCTTTAGAGTGGCCTCCACATGACACATGAATTATCAATTCCGCAGAAGATGACACCGTGCATCTTCTTCGCCCGAAGAGGATCCGGTCGGGTAGTTTCCAAAAAATTAGCAAAAAGCTCAAGAGCACTTTACTTTAAATTTTGAAGATATGATTCTGATCGCAATCACACAACAATTTTAATTTTTGACTCAATTTTTTTGGATAAATCAAGATTTTAGACAAAATACTCAAAAATCTAAAAATCCTAAATTTTTGAAAAAGTTAAAATTCGTCAAAATTTTAAAGGTAGAGAACAAATCTTGCTTTAATACCAAATGAAAGGTTCTATTGTGCATCAAATGTAATAAAAATCAATACAAACAAGTGAAATCCGAAAATAGGGGATCGAATGTACCTCCGGCAATTTGTGATTCCAACAAGCTTCGACCATTGTAATATCACCAAAACGATCCTTAGAATGTGCACAAATATTTTTAACACTTAATTTCATTCGATAGATGGTGTGGAGTTTAGAAATTCAGACTAGGGACTCAATGCACTAGTAGGGGGTTTATATAGACTTTCAACCATCAAAAAGCTATTAAAACCCTATAATTATCACCTTAAATAATTGTTGGATATTATGGGAATCTAATTAAATATTCAAAACGAAAAAATAAGATTAATTGTGTGGAGATTTGAATGAGACACTAAAATTCGGCCAAATACATCTCCAATTCAAATTTCTTCCATTCTTCATCACATTTAATCCATTTCAGTTATGTTTTTCCCATTAATTTTGATTTGAATGTTTTGAATGTGTTGAATTTGATTTCCAAAATGAATTCCTAACAACAATAACAACCTTAGTCTTATTGCCAAAATTTGGGGTCGGCTCAGAGTCTATAGAATGATATTTTGGGAAGGAAAAAAAACTTGCAATTGGTTGGGTGCTCTAGGTATCGATGCTAGCAAAAACTTTGAAGTAGATCAGTTTTGAGCCTAAGATGATTTTGCTTGCGAGTGGCCAATTGGCAAATCTATTTGTGTATTCCTACCCATGTGGAAGACTCAGGAGAAGATGATGATTACTTTGTAGAGTCCAAGAGAAACACTAGATACATAAAGGATAAATATGCCAATAGACATGCCAATGCTTTTAGACTAAATGTAGATATTTGTTTCTTCAATAGAAATTTAAATATCAAGAATCTTTGGATTGGATTTTAGAAATCAATTTTTTTTTTTTTTTTGAGTATATGGATATTTTAAAGGGAGAAGGATAAGACTTATCATATGTCGATCAAAAGGTGGAGTTTCAACATGGTATAAGAGATTGCAGGCTAGAAGGAATCATGAAGGAAATGCATAGGTTAGAACTAGGTACCAAATGAAGCAATTGTTAAAGGACAAATTTCTTCCTCTTTATTATTGATGAGGCATGGCCCAAAACCCATTACCAAAGGGATCAAAACTCACCCTGGGCCCTTTAAATTGGAATCACCAAACTAAACTCTCCCATAACTTCTCAGTCACCTTAATCCTTGGTACTTAAACTCCATGGTCACTCCACTTCTCGGTGGATACGTCTTACGACTATGATCCACTCGATTAATATGATAAGTATAACTTGGGATAAACCCATGAAGGAAATAAATTTTTAAGTAAATTCAAACTTTCCTTATGTGAATAGGAATCTTCCCCACTCATAGAATTACCCCACAAAATAAAGAAATATATCTCAGCATGCATACTAGAGAAGGCAGGAAGCTCCCATGATTATGGGACTTTCCTTAACTACCAAGAGGGCATTATTTAAAATCTCTTTGACTATAGTTCCCGCAATCTCGGAGATTCTTAACAATCTCTCCATAAGAAAACTAGTGTTTCAAGATTCTCAGCACTCTACAAACAGAGCAGGTATCTAAGAAAAAACTCACCCCCATCAGATTGGTACCGTCTGTAAGAAACAGACCAGAGAGAATCTTGTCTCACTCTCTATAGCACAAAGAGCCATGCCTCTAAAGAGAAAGACCAAAACGACTTCCAAGGCCGCGTCTATGATGGAAGGATGCCCCACTACCCCAATAGACTCTGTCCAACCATCAGTCCCCATCAATCCTGCAAATCCATCCACTGCCCAAGTTCAATCACAGATAGCTTAGCAATAAAACTAATTGGTTCTATCGTCTACTCCTGCACCTCCTAATGAACTTTATCGTTCCGAAAATAGAGAGGCTTGCTTCGAAATTGTAAGACATGAGTAGACGGTTCGAGAACCTCAGTTGTACCCGCTAATAAGAAGGCTCACCCTCTCCCTAAAGATTAGGACACTCTTGCCTATATAGACTTATCCCCTGAGGAGACAGAGAGCTCTCAGTGACATCCCAGCATGATCTTAATGATCTCAGAAAGTAAGTGGAAGATCTTGTGGTAGCCGAACTTAGGCGCGCCATTGTTAGACCAAGCGAGACCACCCATTATGCGACTTACACCTCACCCTTCGACTTGAAAATTCCTGTTGAGCCAATGCCACGAGACGTGCTACTCTCTTCCATGGAGAGGTACGATGGGACAACTAATCCTCGGGATCATATAGCACATTTCATGGTGATAATGATTTTAAGAGACATGTCTAATGAAGCTTATGCAAGCATTTCCCCCACGATGCTCAAGGGTAATGCCTTGACATGGTTGAATTTGTTACCACTATTTAGCATCAAAAGCTTTTCCTAGCTAGGGGAACACTTCAAGGCCCATTTCATAATCAGTTGAGAGGCTAAGAGGAAATCGACCTCTGTCCTCTCATTACGATAAAGGGATGATGAGCTGTTGAAAGATTTTATAGAGAAGTTTAAAATAGAAATGATGAAGGTCCCAGACTTGGACCATTCCATAGCCTTGGCAGCACTGTTAATGGGATTGAGGGCTATGGGCATGAAGACCTCAATCACAAAGAACCACCAAACATAATACAAGAATTCTACTCACAAGTTGAAAAGTACATAGCCGCTGAGGAAGCAGAAGCATTCGACAAGTGTCGATCCAGACTGAATAAGAATAAACAAGTTATTCTCCTCGACAACATTCTCCCAAGAAGAGCCAATCAACACTCCCACCTCATGGCAAGTTTAATCACTACTTGCCACTAAATGAAACTCCTAGCTAGATCCTATTACAGATAAGAGACAAATCATATATACGATAGCTAGGGCACCTCCTAGGTGATGATGCTAAAAAGGATCAAACCAGGTATTATCATTTTCATTAAGATTATGGCCATCTGACAAATGTATGCCGCAAGCTAAAAGATGAACTCAAGATGTTAGTCCATGTTGGTAAACTCCAAAGGTTCGTTCATGATGACCATGGCAATAACGCTCACTAAACGCCATAAGAGGAGAGACGAGGGGAAGTGAAGTATAAGTATCACGAACCAAAAGCCACAGGAAACCAAGTGAACAGGGTGGTCCTTCACATAGGAACCAAGGATAACCCAACTACTGCTTCCTTCGATCACATGATCCTAGCCCTGATCTTTCAAATGTCCTCTTGGTATCAGAATGCTCAACTGTGATCAAGACCCCTCTGCTCCGTTTACTTAGGAAACTTGATAATTTACCTGTTTCACTAGTGGCACTACACCATATATAGAGAGTTTTCATTTGCTTCTTTTTATGTTCTCGCTTCAATATCTTAATAACAATATTCTGATTTCCCACGCTTCCTTATACTGATTGAGCACACTAATTTGTATCATTTGTGAATAGCTATTATGGGGTACTAAACAATCTCAAGGCATAACACCTGGTACGCTAAACAATCTCAAGACACAATGCCTCCGAGTACCCTCGTCATAATGCTTGGTATGCTAAACAATCTTAAGGAGCAATGTCACTAAGTACCATCAGCACAACAGCTGATACGCTAAACAATCTTAAGGCACAATGGCTCTGAGTACCCTCAGTGTAATGCTTGATAAGCTAAACAATCTCAAGGTGCAATGCCACCAAGTACTCTCGACGCAATGCTTGATATGCTAAACAATCTCAAGGCATAACTCCCTCTGAGTACCCTCAACATAACACCTAGTATCCAACATGCCTTATGATGTTCCACATACTTTGCATTTGATATACGATCTCAATGCTTTTCAGTGCAATAATAAAGGCACTAATACTACGATACCCTGATTAATTTCGCATGATGCCTATCTACAATTTAATAAAAGGGGCCTCAATAACAAGCCCAACGTTGTTAAGGGATTCCCCTTCAATAATCTCATGATAATTAAGGAATAACATGCAAGTTACTCGGCGATATAAGAACTCAAAGATCTTATCATTACAAGACATCTACATTATTAGAAGAATACAAATAAAAACAAGAAAACAAAGAAAAATCAGGGGGAAGGAGGAGCCCAAGGTTTATGCCAAAACTTATCAAAATTAGTCTGAAGAGCCAAAATAGATGCATTAGCAACGTTAGGGCCACCACTACTGGTTCCAACCAAATTTGTGCCTGGGACACTGGAGTTGTAAATATCTACTCCCTCTGTAGAACTGCCTCTTAAGAATTAGATGGTTTTCTCAGCTCGGTGTAGCTTCCTAGAGAGCTCCTGATAATCCCGTTCATAAGTTTCCCTCATCTTTACCAGGGTCTCCTCTTGCTCTTGTGACAACTCCTCAATAGCAGACAACCTGTCTCGCTATCAACAAGAAGATCTCTAAATCATTCAGCCAGGTCAACCTCTAACATCTTTATCATTTTTTTCCTTTTTATCAAGAGCAACAGATGCTGCCTGTTTCTCCTCGGCTTCCTTTTCACCCTTCTCGGCCCAAAGCTAAGCAATCTCCTCCCTAAGACTATCCAATTAACCCTTTAGATAGTTTATCAATTGGTCTTTCCTTGTCCGTTGAAACTCAACCATTGCTATGGCCTACAAAAAGACAAATTAGAATTCACCATCATAAAGATTTTATATCAGGGCAGAACCCACTAGAAAACTCGTACTTGAATCAAAAGAGCCACACTAGACTCCTCCCCTTCCTCCACTAACAAGTGGTTCAACTCGGACTCTGCCGATGGAAGTCTAGCCTAACAACAAGCCTTCTTGCCTGCACAATGTCCACATAACAGAAGTGGTGGTCACCACAACTTATAATAGTAGTACCCTTCTACTTCAGCTGTTTGGATCAGTCAAATGACTGAATCAGAATAAGAGGAAGTGGAAGTGAGGCACCCTGCTCCGACATATCTCTCTTGCCCTTCTTAATATACAAATATTCCAGCAAGGCATTAAAAGAGCTTGGCTCCAGCCTTCCTGAAGGAGCTGGCAACAGAGTGGTCCCTACCATAGCTGAATGAGGATCCTGAGGTAACTCCTCAGTGATCCGCACTTCCTTGATATCCCTGAAGAACCTTACCTCATCAATCCCCACAGCAGGGCCCTGTAGCCTACTCTTTTTTCCTTGGGGAATAAGTATAGCAATAGGACATTCATCGCCCCTCCCCTTATCCTATGGGCCCTCATTCCCTTCTCCCCCAGTGGATGAAGTGACTACTAACCCCTTACAAGAAATTTCCCTCCTAGAATTCATATTCTCTACGATAGTGACAGAGTCCTCAGGATCCAATGTTGCCACTGCACCCAAGCTCGGCTCACCGCCTTTGCTTCCCCTTAGAGCTTGGCTTTCACACGAGCCTCCTCTTCCTTTGAGTATAGCCCAAGAACACATCTCCAGACGCACTTTCCTCCTCTTTTTTCCCTTTCTGGCCCGACTTGATATGGGCCTTCATAACCTTCAAAGTAGTTACCCGAACCAGGTTATCCCCTCTATCAACTAGACCCTTTGACCTCTTCTCTAAAATAAATGGCCTCTATATCTGTACCTTCCCACTCAATAGAAAACTTGCCAATTTGAGTACTTCATCCTCAACAAAGGCATCCACCACACTGCCCTACTAGATGCCTGACAAAAGTCACCAATAGATCTAATAAAGCCCTAGTGATGAGAAGACACAAGAGCCTCGATCTAATTAGGGGCTTCGCATTGGGCATCGGTAGGAACGACAATAGCTCTCTATCCAAAAACTCTAAAAGAAAATTTTGCTCCTCCAAGACTTGTCTAAGGTCTCCTTATAGAAAAACTTACAATTTGATTGATACCAGATCTAAACGCAATACCACCCTCGATACGGCCTCCGTCTCCACATTTTCTCAATAGAGGACAAAATCTCAAAAATCAAACTTCAATCAATAGAAACTCAATAAATTAGCCACCGCAATTATTAACCACCAAGCACTGAGGATAAAAAGAGTAGCGAATATACTTTAACCCCTCAAAAAAGTATAAAGAGGTTCCCAATAGGGAACCTGGAACCCATATCTAACATACTCCCTATATGTAGAGACACAACTGGCGGGAAGCTAGTTAGCCCTCTCTAAACTCAAGAGCAACCTCAGGCAAAAGTTCTCACTAAGATTCAAGCATTTCACTATAGATTCCAACTTCTTCTCTGACATCACACTAATAATCTCATCAATTTTATAGTGATTGTGTGAATTAGAACCTTGAGCCGTGATCGCCTCTTGTAGACTTACAAACCCTAAAATCACTCGTTTTGTTACAAAAACACATCAATTGAACCTACGGCGAAGAGGCAAAACATATAAGAGAAGATTTGAGAAAACTGAAAAGACACAACTTCGCACCTATCCTGCTAAACATAGAAAACACTTAGTCTACTCTCCAAACTCTCATCTTACTCCTAAATGTCATTTTTACCAAACCCCAATTAGGAGTGGGGGAAAATGATGAGGCATAGCCCAAGACCCATTACCAAAGGGATCAAAACCTCACCCTAGGCCCTTTAAATCGGAATCACCAAACAAAACTCTCTCATAACTTGTTGGTTATCTTAGTCCTTGATACTTAAACTCCTCAGTCACTCCACTCTTTGGTGGATACCTCTTATAAGTATGATACACTCGATCAACATGATAAATATGACTTAGGACAACCCATGAAGGAAATAAATCCTTAAGTAAATTCAAACTTTCTTTACATAGATAAGAATCTTTCTCATTCTCAGAATGACCACTCAGAATAAAAAAATATGCCTCAGTAAGCATACTAGATAAGACAGAAAGCTCCCATGATTATGGGACTTTCCCTAACCACCAAGAGGACATATCTTTAAAAGGTCTTTAGCCATTGTTTCCACAATCTCTCCACAAGTAAACTAGGATTTCAAGACTCCCAACACTCTACAGCACCTTCCAAGAACCACGAGTATATATCTGCAACATCGGCTACTACCTAGGTAAGTTCTCAGGAACCTAACACATCAAGCGCATTGGCATCATAGAGTCAAGACACCATTCTTCTCCGTCTGTTTACTATATTCCAAAAAATTTCTCTTCTGACTTAAGTGTCAGAATCTCTCCCGTCGGAGCACCCTCTAGTGGTATTTGCAGGTTTCAACTCTCGGCCCACATCTCATTTCTGGACTCCTACTCAAACAGGCAGAGCAAGTATCTAAGGAGAAAACTCACCTCCATCAATTATGAATATATATTGTTTAAGAATCTGATTACTATATCGGCAACATTAGTCTTGATGCTAGTGGATAAGAAAGACGTAGGAGAGACCAATAAGTTAAGTTTTAAATTCTTTAACAAAGTTAAAAATAGTTGCTGCTAAAAATTGTTCACAAAGCTGATTCCTGATTGTAAGAAAGGGGAAGAGCAATTTCCAATTAAAGTTATTCATGCTAAAGATTTCAAGAAAATTGGGAATGCATTTGGGTTTGTTGTTGCTAAGTCTACCAACATGTTTGGTTCCTCTAGTGCACAAGAAAAGAGTGTTGAATGTGAAGGTGTTCTTGAGGAAACAATTGATATTTAGGGGTACTTGTTGGAGAAATTGATGACAACTTTGACTAAGTTCGGGACTGATGTGGAGAGCAAAGTGGTTAGGGATTTTGAAGTATTAGTAAAAAGTCGGTTGTAATTTTTAAAGATATTGATTCTGATAAAGCAAAGTAATGCCTTTGACAAAGGTGAAATTTGTGAAGGGGATTTTCAAATTGTTGTTGATATACGTGTGCCTAAAAGATAAAAGGAATATCATCCGTTAGTAGAGTCAAAAATTAAGTAGTAAAAATTGAAAGAATAAAGAGTAACAATCTTTAGAGAAAAATTAATGCAATGATCAACTTGGTCGGCTAATGATGATTCAGAAACTATGTAGGTAAAAATGTCTAATAATGTTAAAAATATAGGTAGAGAGGTACTTGGTGTATCTAAAAGGAGGGCGCAAATAGGTAAGGAGTCATGGCGGTGGAATGAGAAAGTTCAAACTGCTATGTAAACAAAATGGGAGTGTTATAGAAATATTAAAAATAATAAAAATAATGAAACAATTGAATTATACAAAAATACGAAGAAAAAAGTGAAAAAAATTATCCAATAATCAAAAAATAAGGTGTATAATAAATTGTATAAGAAGTTAGAAACCAATGATGGAGAGAAAGAGATTGATAGAATTGTCAAATTAAGGGAGAGAAAGGGAAAAGATTTAAATAGTGTTAAGTGTATCAAGAGTAAGACTAATAGCATATTTGTGAGAGATGATGATATAAGAAAGTATTGGAGGGATTATTTTAATAATTTGTACAACGTAGAGAGTACAAAAAATATTGGCAATATCACAATACATGTAGAGGAGATCAATAGGGACTTCAAACATAAAATTTATTCTCATGAAACGAAGGAAACCTTAAAGAGAATGAAGAGTAATAAAACCTTAGGACCCAATGGTATACCCATTGAGGTGTGGAAATGCTTGGAGGAGGTAGGAATAGCAATGTTAACAAACCTTTCTAATAAAATTTGGCAAACCAAGAAGATGCCTGAAGCATAAAGGGAGAGTACACTTATACCATTATATAAGAA
Organism: Dillenia turbinata; assembly: GCA_037126225.1. Taxonomy (NCBI): domain Eukaryota; kingdom Viridiplantae; phylum Streptophyta; class Magnoliopsida; order Dilleniales; family Dilleniaceae; genus Dillenia; species Dillenia turbinata. Next base: position 19,036,384 of record JBAMMX010000018.1, on the reverse strand, counting down.
TAAATGGGATATACAAGACTGCTCTAATTATAGAGTAATTAAACTTATGAATCATACTATGAAATTGTGGGAAAGAGTGATTGAGTATAGATTAACATTAGAGATAAACGTGTCTCAAAATCAATTTGAATTTATATCAGAAAAATCTATTATCAAAATAATCTACTTATTAAGAAATCTGATGGAGACATTTAGGGCACATAAGAAAAATTTACATATGGTATTCATTGACATAGAAAAAACGTATGATAGGGTGCCAAGAGATATATTGTGGTGGGCGTTGATAAAAAATGGGATTTTCATCAAATACATCAATCTTATTAAAGATATGTATAATGGAATTATCACCAATGTAAGAACTTATGGGGAGGTAAGTGATAGCTTCCCAATAAATATTAGACTCTACCAGGGATTGGCATTAAGTCCAATTCTATTTGCAATAGTGATAGATAAAGTTACAAAGAGTATTCAGGATGAAATACTATGGTGTATGCTATTTGTAGATGATATAGTGTTGTTAGATGAAATTAGAGAGGGTATTAGTACTAAATTGAAGTTATAGAGGGACATAGTAAAGTTCAGAGGATTTTAATCGAGCAGATCTAAAACAGAGTATATGAAATGCACATTCAATGATAGCCATCAAACGATGAAAAAACAATTAGGCTAGGAGGACATGATGTAACAAAAAGTGAATGTTTTAAGTATCTTGGGTCCATTATCCAAAATGACGGCAATATAGATGGGGATGTAAATTATATAGAATTTAAGCGAGTTAGATGAGATGGAGAAGAACATCTGGAGTTTTTTATGATCGCATGATACCACTCTCTCTGAAATGAAGTTTTATAGAACGATAGTAAAATCTGTATTACTATATGGTATCGAATGTTGGGCCATTAAACAAAAACAAGAGTAGAAAATGGTTGTAACTGAGATGAGAATGCTAAGATAGATGTGTGGTAAAACTAAAAAGAATATGATTAAAAATAAAGAAATATATAGTAAATTAGGAGTGTACTCAATTGTAAATAAGATGCAAGAGTATCGCTTGAGATGTTTGACCATGTGTAACGAAAATAAAAAAATGCACCAGTTAGGAGAATTGAGAGTTTAAATGTAGGAAATCTAGTAAAACGACAAGATAGACCGTTAAAAATCTAGATGCAATATATTCACAAAAATATGATAGTTAAGAGATTAACTAAAGAGATGATTTCGAACAAAAACGAATAGCGTAGAAGAATTAGAGAAAGTTAAATCATCACTTTTCGTATTATGGTGTGTGTGTGTGTGTATTTTTTTTTAATAATCTTATATTTGTCTCTCAAATGGCCGATCCCAAATTTTGGGATTAAGGTTCAGATTATTAATGTTGTTGTTGTTATTGTCGGATTTTCAAGTTGTTGTCCTAGACGAGATCTATGACGGGCTTGTAAAGAAGCTAACTAAAAGGTAAGAAATTGCTTAATTAGTGATCCTTTTAATTCCAATGTTCTCTAGGAAATCCATATACATAAAGAGCACTATAATCAAATCTTTGAATACACTGAGCATGACAATAGGGTTTATTATGTCAGGTAGGCAGTTATGCAAAAAAAGGATGAAGTACTCAAGCATGCAGTGGTACCTGGCAAGTTCAAACCAAAAGTGGGGATGAGTCAAAGGAGGTTAAGTTTGTAAGGATCAAAGGGTTTCTAAAGACGAAAATAAAGTCAACATCTGACATCTTTGGTTCCACTGAATTGAACTCCAGATCCTTTTTTTCTTTTTTATTTCAAGTAAAGGGTTTTGATGTGGAGTGTCTTGCCAATTGCAAATGTCGAGCCAATTGCCAAGAAGATTAGTGGATTGAAAGTTGGACGATTATTCTTGAAGGAGGGTTGTTAAGGAAATGCAAGAAACAGAAGTCCTTGCACATCAAAGATGCTTATTCTTCAAGAATTTTTGTTCAGGAAGTATTTGAGTTGTTTCAAGATTTTTAACTTTTAGAAATTATTTGCTTATAGGTTTTCTAATTTTAGAAGAAATATATTGTTTTTTTATTCTATAAATAACGGGTCTCTATTTATTATAAAGTATCTCATTCTTAATTAATTTAATTAATATTCAGATTTTTGTGTTTTTTTTCCTCTAAATTTCTGAATTAAAGTTTAGAGCATAGTCGTGTGATATTCCTTTGTCGTGCCTACTCACTGCTTCATACAATATTTTCAATTGTGCTCCTCTGAGTCTATTTAAAAACGAAGAACTGTCTCCTTGTTTATGACATTTCAGGTCCTTTACCCTAAATTTTCTCATCATTCAGCCATCAATCTAGCAAATAATATGCTCAATCACAACAATGATTGTCTTACGCATCCATTTGATGTCAAACCTAACCTCCATGTTTAAAAATTTTCCTACTAGGACATGTATTAATTGGAAACAATATGGACAAATATGGTAAAAAAAAAATTAAAAAAATGTTAACACACAGCCATCAATCTAGCAAATAACATGCTTAATCACAATAGTTTAGACCAAAAATAATCTATAGTCTCTATGTCAAATTGTCTTAAACATCCATTTACAAATTTTTCTTAGTTTCATCTTTCTTGGGTAACACCTGATTTTCCCCAGTTGAGGATCCTTCATCTCCGGGAACCTTTTCAAAGTCCATTCAAACACCCCTAAATAATCACTCATCTGTCATAAGAGACATGTTCTACTCCAATTGAAGAAGGTAGCAACTTCCTGAGCAAATGGAGACCCACCATAATAAATTTTTAACATCTCATCCGATCAACTAGTCCGTGGTGAACCCTCTCAAAATTGCCCACTTTGCAAATGGAAACCAGCCTAGTTAAAAATAGCGTAGATGATTTACAATGTGAATAATGAATGTAGATTACAATAATCTTAATTATGTCTGTTTTAATTGTCTTCTAAATAGCTCCTAATTTACTACAAAAGACGTAAGTTGTCCCAACCTCTCTTTTTGTGAGAGTTATAACCCCTTGGATGTACCATATTGCTCTCTACTTGACAGCCTACTTTGTCCCAGATAAAAACAATTATCCATATTTTGTATCTTTGTCAAGCCACAGCTTTTACAGTCTTTACATTCTATATTTGCCATATGTTCAGGCATGGTTAAGAACACAAAATGCTGCCTATAAATGAGGCATAAGCGAGGGATAAAAGAACTCTCAAAAGTACCCACTATGGTATTCACAATACAACATAAAGCCACATTCTCCAAAAAGAGGCATCAGCTTATGGGTCACAAGCTCACTGCACTACATTACCTAACAAGCTGTTTGTTGAAGGTGAGCTTTGTTCACTTAGCCAAGGATCCTGCACTGAAACAGGCGAATTTTCCTTCACATCCTCCATTTGACTCAAACTATCAGTAACCCATTTCGGAACAATTACTCTCCTACTCCCAATACTTGCCTTCTTAGCACTCACTCCGCCAAAGGACTTCTCGCTTTCACTGTACGGCGAAGAACAAACAGATCCCACAGATGATGCTATGCATATATTCTCATCTAACGGTGCCCACCCACTTAGCCTTATGTGCTCCAGCTCGTCTGCCACTTCCCTCATAGAGGGCCTCATGTCCTTGTGAAATGCTAGGCATCTGAATGCCAACTCTGCCACCTTGTGAACTGACGAGAATGTCCAAGCATCCCTGTGAGGCTCCAGGAACGGATCTACTATCTCATCCACACAACCTTTCCCAATTCTATCAACAGCCAGCGCTGCTAAATTCACCTCGCTGTGAGGTCGAGAAAAATCAACCACTTTCAAAGCAGTTATGATTTCAATTAGCACAACTCCGAAACTATAGACATCACTCTTATCTGAAAGATGGAAGTTTTGATGGTATTGAGGGTCAAGATATCCAGGGGTTCCCTGCGGGGCAGTTGAGATGTGCGATGATTCCATCATGCCAACTCTAGAAAGACCAAAATCAGCAACCTTGGAATTGTAGTTGTAATCTAGGAGTATATTGCTCGACTTTATATCCCTGTGGTAAATTGGTGGGTTCACCACAGAATGTAGGTGGGCAATAGCACGCGAAGTTTCTGCAGCAATGTTGAGGCGTGTAGTCCATGGGAGGCCATTGCCTCTCTCTCTCTGTAGATGCTGTGATAAAGTTCCATTGGGCATAAACTCATAGACGAGTATCTGTTCTCCCTCCTCTATACAACAGCCTAAGAGCCGAACCAAATTTGGATGGCTCACTGAAGAGAGAAGTTTGATCTCATTCATTACTTGTTCGATGCTGTCTGTGTCTCTTTGTCTAATTTTCTTTATTGCAACCCATTCAGTGTCATGGAGCTTTCCTGCATAAACAGTGCCATATGCCCCAGTTCCCAGCCTGTGTTTCTCCGAGAAGCTATCAGTGGCTCTCTCGATCTCTTTGTAAGGATAGAAAGGAATACTGGCATTACCTGCAACTTCACAAAGCAAGCGTTTTGCACTCGATCGGCTTTTTAAGGATCTAGACCTTTTTCTGATGAAGTAGCAGATTGCAGCCAGACCGGCCATTGCAGAAGCTCCAGCAATAATCCCTAAAGAAAAGAACACCATGAATAACGTAAATGTCCTAATACATTTGTTATGATGATGTTTATCTGCAACCCAAACAAGAGAATGATCCATCCTATTATGCACCAGGACTTTTCAAATAGGAAAGCTAATGATAACTTAGATGGTGCAGAACTCACACAAGTCTAGACAAGAAGAAAGATGAAGCACTACCCCTTCTAGATAAAATAACCTCCAAGTGTGTTTCAAAATGTTTAAAGGTCAGAGAATGACGAAATCAAAGAAAGCCTCAAATTTTATAATTATAGGGAAAACATAGATGATGCATGGAGAGAGACCTTGGTAATCCAAAAGAAAATTTTACCTCCAATGAGGAGTCCAATTCCAACCGTTTCTTCACATTGGCCTGGCACATATTTTGAAGCATTGCATCCAGAAACTGGTCAAGTAAAAACCATCAATCAGTGAAAAAGGAGTATGAAATTAAGAGACATAAAAATGTGATATCAAAAGCTTTAACTAATTTGCTGCAATTATCCATGGAAGGGCTTACTTTGCCCCAGTCCAGACCCCTCTATTTGCATCCTGTTGCCTGCTTGGCGATTGAATCAGGCGCCATGATAGGTGCCTCAGGTCCATGCACAGGATTGAGAGTCAAACTATGTGCCTCAAGTGAGACCCAAGGTGTCTACTGTGGCACCTCACTCTGGTCAACACCCCTCCCCCGCAGAATCAATTATAAACCTAGTTTTTAAGAATTATGTTATTTTACTTTGTTGTAAACTTTCTCTCATCTTGAATGAACAGAAACAGATATTAATTTAATTGATTTCAAAGAAGATTTGCAGCTCCTATATGGAAAAATGCAAATTTTGCTAAAGTTAAAAAGTGTTTGAAACCAATGCATTGGCAGATTATAGATTCTGAATCTACCTGTGTCACAAGTATCTAATAAATTGCTGTTCCTTAACTTCTTTGTATTAATAACCTAAACCTAATTTATAGTGATACCAAAATCCAAACAGACAATATTGATATACCATTTTGTCAAATGGTAGGGTCTGAAAGGTGGCACTCTATTTTCCAATATGTAAGGCCACAGCAAATCTCTCTTTGGACTCATCTAAAACTTGGAATTTTCTCCTAATACAGTTGAACCCAATCCGATTACAAATTAAAAAAAAAAAAAAAAGGATCTTAAAGTGTGTATAGTAGAAGGTAGATATTGCTTAGGCAAACATTTTTACCAGACACGTGATGAAAAGTCAAACTCTTTATCAAAACAACCTTGGCCCTCCTCTGACTTTTCTGTCTCCTTCGCATGTGCTACATCTACCATAATGACTAATACAAAAGAAAAACATTTTAGTTTTGACTTTCTACAAAGATTACTCATCCGTTTGGCAAGTTTCCATTTGAAGCATAATAAAATTAATCATCCTTATGACGATATTCCTAACAAATATAAATCTAAAAAAAGTTCAAGTCAAAAGTTCAGACCACAGGCATTTATCGACCCACCCAACCCAAAACCCCAATCCCCCAGTGTAATATTCAAAACCAACCCACCCAAATGACTTGCCTTACTCGACGTAATTAGTTCTAACAACAACCAAGAAGCCAAAGAAAGGAAAATAATAACCATCATCACCAATAAAATAAATAAATATTATATATATATATGGACATGTCAGTGGTACCTATTTTTGATCGCAAATCCTAGAAAAGATTTCAGCTTACCACTTATAAATATCACCACTACAGATGACTAATTCTGTATATACGTGGTATAATCCACATGACTTGATAGAAACGGGAATAGGCAACAAATAATCTTATATCTTATGAAATAATCATTCACTCCCAATATTCAAATTTGCGATGAAAAGTAGTATAAATTATTTTTATATCTTAACCGGAACTCTAGTAGCATGCGTTTTGTGTATATAATAAAACCAATTTTTGCAAAAGAAAATAAAAACAAATGCTTACTTTTCTGGCAACCATGGCCATCAATGAAGCCATCACCTTGAAAGCCCTCCTTGCACTGACACCGGAAACCAAAGCTACCATTGGAGGTCTGAAAATCGGTACAATTAGCATTAGGATGACATTGATCCCCACATTGACCAGACAACCACCACCCAAGCTGAAGGGTCTGCAGATCAAGGGTAACCGCGGCCTCATCAACCACAACCGAGCTGAACAAGAACCGGCAACCGGTCCGGATCAAGCTCTCAAAACCCAAGAACGTGGAGTAGTTCTGATCACTTGAATAGCAGCTTATGTTTTCATTCTTTGAGCTGGAGTTACAGCTGAGTAAACTGAACCGTTTCTCCAGCAGACTCGGCTGAATCAAGCAACCTCCGAGCGATGAGTTGCATTCTTGGAGGAGAAGACTGTTCTGTGATGTTGGAAAGAAGTGATTGGAGTTGAAGAGCGCTCGGATTGTCTCGATCGGACGGCTACAATTCGTCGGAATGTTGATCAGAATATTTTCCTCAGTGATGTTTCGGACTTGGAATTCTCCGATTTTGATGTCTCCTTCCTCGTTGCAATTCAGTTTGATTTTGCATCCCTCGGAGAATCCGAAAGGGTAATTTACAGGACTTCTTGAACCGCATCTTGGAAGGCAGCTAAAATTATGGGCTTCAATCGATGGAATAAAGAGAATCAACCAAATTAGAAAGAAAATTCTCTGCCCAAGAAGCTCAATCGTCATCTTCAACCTCAATTGAACCGAACCATTGGAACTTTCTCTATTCAAGAAGAGATGAGATTCTTGAATTAGATCGAAACTAAAAATCAAGAAATTAAAACATGGGTTTTTGAAAGTTCTCGATTTTCCATCTGGGTTTCTCTGGGATAGATTGAATTCTGAAAATTTGAAACGGGTTAGTTGAAATTGCAGGCGATCAAAATTCAAAGGGGAAAATTTAAGAGGCGGTCGTTGGGCAGACAATCAATTTAATTAAATGATCTTAGAAAAGAATTGCCCCATTTTCCACTCAAAACCATTTATTACTTACTTTCCAACAATATTTTTTTTATATAATAATAAAAATGGTAAGTGAGAGCACTTCGGTTTGGTGGAAATTGTAAAATCCAAAAGTGATTTAAAAGCTTACCTCTGCAAAATTCTTGAATGGATTTTGCATTAAAGAAGCCCCAATGGTTATTGGAGCTTGAAACGGCAGCGCCCGACTGTTTAAGCTAACAAAATTTAATGGGTTTCTGTTCAACGTTCCATTTCAAAACTCTCTCTCTCTCTCTCTCTCTCTCTATCTACAGAGACAAAATTTGTTTGCAGCGTTTCTGATGAACACACAAAGAAGCCTAGATGTGTTGTGTGGAGTTGAATTTGAAAATGATTTATAACATTCCAAAGATAAAACATGAAAAATTAAAACGCATCTTCCCCTTTTTCCCACAAAACTAATTAAGAATTGCGCACGCCTGCTTTGCCCTTCTCTCCTCATATGCGTGTCTTGATTTGATTGTTTCCTTTCCACCCAAATGACGCTTTTGCCCCTATACGTTTGGAATTTCTGCATCCGTACCAAAATGCCCTTTCCGCGTCGGGTAAAATGGCTATCTTTCGAGCCAAAACCCTTACAGCAGTAGTGTGCTGTATTTCTTTAATAATAAAAATATTAAATTTAAATCATATTAATATAGAAGTGATATTGATTTGAGATCAAAAATAAACAACGAGATTTGAAAGTGTTAATTTTGTATATGAATTTTATAATATTTAAAAGTGTTAATTTTGTATATGAATTTTATAATATTTAGATTAGATTATTTAAATAAAATTTAAATATCGGTGGCAAATATCTATTTATAAAAGTGATGATCTTTTGTTAATAAAATATAATAAAAAATATAAAATAATGAGATTTTTTGTCTAATGTGAAGCAAAAGGTTTCGAAGCTTGTATTAATAAGTGATTTTATAAATAGAAATTATGAATTAAATTTTTAAAACCTCATAAATGGGAGAATATTACTTTAATTTGATATTTAAGTATTATAATTCTTTTATTAATCATAATTTATACCCGACAACAAGACTCGTATACTTGAAATTTAACTTTTTTATTGAATTATAATACTTAATAATTAAAAAAATAATAAACTTTCCACAAAATTTTGAATGGGTGCCAAATAGTACTTGGCCTAAACATGTAAAGAATGTTGGGAAATAAAACTCATATGTATTGACATAAGGTAATAGCATATTTTAAGTATTTGATTAATTAAAATTAGTATTATTATTATCTGATGGGACGTATTTTAAAACACAATCCAAAAGAGTTAATTTTCAAAGAGCTCACGAAAAAAGTATCTGCCGATCAATATCTAATGACCGCAATAACAATCTACTGAAGGGCCGTAGTCGTCCCGATAGATCTACCGAAGGGCTTTAATCGCCCTGATCTACCGAACGATAGGGTCTCAGTCGCCCCGATTAACCGATCGTTACTCATCAAACGGAGATAGTCACCTCGATCAGTCAAGTAAATGTTAGTCCTCTAACCGGGCAAATCTCAAAAGACTCTTTATCGATCAAGCAACCGAACGAGGGGCAGCACCCCTATCAATTAAAAAAGGAAAATCAGAACTTCCTTGATTTCAACTTCTTATTTCGTAACAGTAATTCTGAGATCTTTTAGATAAAGAAAACATCCCTCCCGAAAAGGAAGGTTTCCAATATATGAGGATCGTAATCAATTCATAATACTGACTTCCGAGATTCCCGAGATCAGTTCGATAAGGAAAGTAGGGTGGAAGTCTCTCAGCGGCGCACAACTCTCCCAAGTATAAGAGATCTCAAACCCCTAAATATCAGGTACGCTCTCGGGGGTACATTGATCACAGGGAATCACTTTCCCTCAACTCTGAGTCTGTTTCTTTCAAACGAAAACCGCTCTTTACTGACTTGAGCGTCGGAGTCTCCCCGCCGGAGCACCTTCCGGCAGTTTTTGTAGGTATATCCACCATTGACGGTAACCGTTTGAGTCAACAAGGAGTTGATATCTGAGAAGCCAAAATCCACCTCCATTAGATTGGCGCCGTCTGTGGGAAAACAGATTAGAGTAATTCCTGTTCCTCACAACGATCATGCCTCCGAGAACCAGAGCGTTCTCAAAAGTCGTCCCTCCTGTGGAAGGGCGAACTACCACGCTTTCTGAAGCCGTTCCCCTTGCAGCACCTGATCCAGCCACTCACGATCCGACAGCTCCCATGAGATCACCTCATCAAGAACTGGTTTTACAACCCGCGCTTCCTGTCTAACCCATGGCCGATCCTATTCCAGAGCGAGTCAATCGTCCCCAAATGAAAAGGCTAGAATCCAAACTTTAGGACGTGAGTAGACAACTAGAAGACCTTAATCGGGCTCTCAGACCTGAAGTCCAATCATTTGTTGGGGGATCTAGACGTCCCTAACAACGACCATTGCCCCCACGTGGGGAAGCACCCGAAAACCCCAAACTAGTCCCGGATGATCTTCGAAAGCAGATTGAACAACTGGTAGCCGAGGAACTAAAGCGTGCCAACCCTCAAGGAGACCAAATCTCCTCTTATTCTTACGCTTCGCCGTTTGACTCCAAGATCTCCTCAGAGCCCATGCCTCGCAACGTACTCCTGCCTCCCATGGAGAGATACAATGGGACAACGGACTCCCGGGATCATATGGCCCATTTTATAACCGTAATGATCTCCAGGGACATGCCCGACGCAGCCATGTCCAAGTATTTTCCCACTACTCTCTCAGGAAATGCGGTCACTTGGTTCAACTCTCTCCCGCTGATGAGTATAAAGACCTTCTCTCAGTTACGCGAACAGTTCGAATCACACTTTGTGATAATCAGGAGAGTCAAGAGGAAGTCCACCGCCTTACTATCGCTGTATCAAGGTAAAGAGGAATCCCTAAAAAACTTCCTGGAAAGGTTCAAAGAGGAAATGATAAGGGTCCCTTCTTTGAATCATTCGATCGTATTGGGTGATTCTTCAGGTCCACGTATTCCAAGGCCCGTCCAAAAGAGTTAATTCCCAAAGGGTCCACAGAAAAGGTGTCTGCTAATCAATATCTAACGACCGTAACAACAATCTATTGAAGGGCCGTAGTCGCCCTGATCAATATATAACGGTAGAGCCTCAGTCACCCCGATTAACCGATCGTGACTCATCAAGCGGAGATAGTCACCTCGATTAGTCAAGCAAATGTCAGTCCTCTAACCGGATAAGTCTCTAAAGACCCTTTATCGGTCAAGTAATTGAATGAGGGGTAGCACCCCTATCAATTAAAAAAGGAAGGTCAAAACTTTCTTGATTTCAGTTTCTTATTTCGTAACAGTAATTCCAAGATCTTTTAGATAAAGAAAACATCCCTCCCGAAGAGGAAGGTTTCCCGATATATGAGAATCGTAATCAATTCGTAATACTGACTTCCGAGATTCCCGAGATCAGTTCGATAAGGAAAATATGGTGAAAATCTCTTAGCGGCGCATAATTCTCCCAGGTGTAAGAGATCTCAAACCCTTAGACATCAGGTACGCTCTCTAAACCTAACATATGAGGCACATTGATCACAGGGAACCACTTTCTCTCAACTCTGAGTCTGTTTCTTTCAAACGAAAACCGTTATTTACTGACTTGAGCGTCGGAATCTCCTTGTCGGAGCACCCTCCGACGGTTTTTGCAGGGGTATACACTATCGGCGACAACCGCTCAAGTTAACAAGGAGCTGGTATCTGAGGAGCCAAAATCCACCTCCATCATTATCTAAATTAAAAAAAATATATATAGTGTTCTAAATTTGATTCGATTCGGATTGAACTCTTAAAAGATAATATTCTCTCGATGACTAATTTAGTCATACATAAAATTTAAATTCGAAATCTAATTTAATCAATATCAATGTTTAACTTTGGATCAATAAGATGTTGGTAAGAAAAGTTCATTTTTAGATATTCAAAAGTTGATTAATTAGAATTTGTACAATATTTGGGAAATATTATATATTTCTCGATTAATAAACATATTTGGCAAACAATTTTCCTGTTCATTATTATTTTGTTGTTGTCACAGGTTTCTTCGTGCAATGCAATTCAGGGATTATTGTATATACGACTAAATAAAATTTGGATAATGATTTATTTATTGATTTTCCACAATTTACTTTTTATAGGATGAATTTAAAACTTTATTTTCCTCTGGTGGAAGAAATTTTAAAATTTTTGTTACAAATAATAATTATATTAAAATAGTAAATTTTTATGGGTATATCTTGTTCGGGATTGATCCGATGACGCTTGCAGCAAGAAACCGACAAGAAGAAAAACGAAGGTCCCGCGATGCTTCCCTCCCATGAAGAACAATTATATCCCTTCTTTTATATTTTCTTTTCACTATTTTCAAACGACTAGTCGTTCTCATGCTGTTTCTATTAACAAATTTGGATATTTTTCATATATGAATATCTAAAATTATATTTTAATTAATATAATTTAATTATTTATGAGATCTTATTTAATAATAATTTTTTTAATATAATTTTTTATTTTTAATTTTTAAATTTAAAATTTGATTCAAAAATTTACGACTCTACCTTATTAAACCAATTTTCGCCGGCTCTCTCTCCCCTAATTATGTATTATATTATTTGAATGTGTTTGGGTTGGCCTAGGGAATCAAGGTTTTTTTTTTTTTTTTTTAAGTTTCTCTGTAAGAATTATATTATATTTTTTCTATTTAAAATTATACCATATTTAAGAAAAGAATAACCCTATAAATATTTTTATATGTAATCTATTTTGTAAAAAAAAAAAGAAAAGAAAAAAGGGTGGATAGAGGTTATAGGAAATATTTTGGGGGCTATATTATTTTCTTTAGTTATTCTAGAGGATATAAAGAGTTTTTTAAGACTACTTGTATTGATTTATTTTTATAATAAAATAATTGAGTCTCTCTTATATATAGATAACGGGTGCTGAATCATTTAAAACAATTATCTCTCTTTACTTATTTTAATTTTAATTATGAATATCGTGTTTGTTAATTTTTTGAGTTTATTCCCCATATATAGTATTAGAATTAAATAAATTATATAATTATAATTTAAATCTTTTTTTTAAAAAAATACCTATTAATTTTTTTATTTTAATTAATTAATATTATAAATAAATTAAAATAAATCTCAAACACTACCAAATCCCTTTCCGCTCGTATACGTCAAACATCACGGCTTTATCACCTATGGCCAGCAGCAAGTGGGTAAAAGATGACAACAAAAAGGAATAGGTATCCGGTGCTGTCACCCTCTTCATCACCCTTGCTTGGAAAAATGCATGAGCCAGCTCAGCTCAGGGCATGCAAGTGAAATTGGAGCTGCTACAACCACCCTATTTCCCTATCTTATTTTGTTTGGATAAAATTATTGCATAAATGTTCACCAAACATTAGATAAAAAAATAATTAAGAACTAGCATATAGGTAGAGTATCAAGGCCTAATTGGTCATTATACATTGATATTTTTAAAATAAAATTTTAATTTTGAATTTTGTGTATAAAGAAAATAAATATCGGGTAAATTTTTATTCTTTTAAGAGTTTAGCCCGATTTAAATCAATTTTAATTGGATTCGACATTATTATTGAATATCAGTAGACAATTACATCAACGGAGAAATCGTGTTCACCAATTATAGATTTTGAAGATATTTTTGGAATGTTTTTGATATGAGGCGTATTATTGTGTGCTTATAACAAGATCAAAAACGGAGACAAAAATAATAGACTTTGTTGATGACATGCAAATATGAGAATATTGAAGAAAGAAAAGATAAATTCAACTAAGATCACCCAACAGAGCCCCAAAGAAACCTAGAAGCAAAAGTAATAACCTAGACTACAACATAGAGGAAAAAAAAATTGCTGATTAAAAGGAATTTTGTTGTTGAGAATGAGATGTTGTGTGTTCTTTGCTTCAATCCTTTATCCATTTTTTAAAAAATAATAATCTAGGTCGTGAAGATCAGTTTCTTTAGCTGTTTGGATCAACATCATAGATAATCATCGTCTCAACTCTTATCCTAATAGCTTCTCAGATCTTAGTGATCAGAATCGCTTTCTCTTCTACGGAGGTAGAGTTTGTTTTCCATTCCAATTGGAAGTCTTATTTAATAATGGGGACTCCAAGTGCATCAAGAATTTCAGTCATTAACCTATGGATTGATCTATCAATCGACTGGTTGACATATGATTAAAATCGAAAAGTATAACAAAAAAAAGGTAATTTTACGTCAGTATGGTGTTAATATATTAGGTCAAATTTTAAAATCTTAAAATAATTTATACAATTTTTTAAAATGAAAATTATTTTAAAATTAAAATTTATTTCTAGAAATGAGTATGACAAAATATGATTCATTAATCAAAGGATTGTTTCGAAGTCAATAGAGTGCCCACCCAAGACGGGGCTTTTACCTCTTGATAATTAATGTTACTTTTTTGGTCGAACCTTTGAAAAACGATTGGGAACGTCTTTATCTTTATTAAAAGAATCAAGTTGCTGCCCCTTTTTTGACCGTTGATTATTAAAAAAGTAAGGAAATGAATCCTATATTTTAGTGCCAAAATCTCTCTTTAATTACTAAACTACCCTTTTAACAAGACTACATTTAATTGAGGAAAAATTTGGGAAGGTTAGGATTGACAATTTGGTTGCCATATTTAATTTTTAATGATTATAAAATATTCGACTTAAATTTTAATTCAATGATTTATAACGGGTAGTATTATTTTTCTCTTAAAAGTTTTGAGTTCATATCTTTCCTATGTTTAAAAAAAATTAATTCAAAAATATTGTCATCATAACTTTATTATATTTTTTTCAATAACTTTTTCTGATATAAAAGAATATAATATATAATATATATATAATGAATTCATAAGTACCAAGATAAATCCTTATATACTCGATAAATCAACAAATCACTATTTATGACCCATACAAAGTGATCAAAGTACTAAGTTGAATCAAGTGTAATAATACACTAATAAAAGTCGTCATAACATGCGATAGAAGATATCATTCACCAATCCCCCCTCTTATTCCTCTCCATCCATATATAATAAATAGCAACACTGATGACTATTTAAAGATGCTATTCCCCTGGACGGGATGCCTTACTAGGATAAAGAGGGTTGCTCGAATGCTGAATCAGGAGATATAGGAAAAGATAAAAGAATATGGTGCGTCATAGTCGATCATCACACTTTTCTCGAGGAAAGGGCAATGAAAAAACAAGTAATCAAAGGTCTCTCCCTGACATGAACAAAGGAGCCATGTTGATGAGGTGGAAATCTCAATTTTGAACAGATGTTCGCTCATCTAAAATTGCTCCATGCAAACCAACCACATAATGAGGGTAAAACGAGAAATCGCTCCCGAGAACCATATCAAATCCGACCATGGAACATGAGTATAGGAACATCGGAGACGCTTCCATGTTGAAGCAATAGAAAACTTCAAACTGGAAATGATCATCCACACAAACATATCGCAACTAGTAGAAGACGAAAGATAGGATTCCAGAATAATCTCTCAAATATAATCAAGAAATGCTCGATTGATCTTGACATCCGCTGCTCAGTACCTTGGATATATACTGTACAAAGAGTGCAGGAAAAGAAATCCTGAATAGTAATCCCATTAGTAAAACCTGATTTATCCATAGTATGCTGCTAAGTATCTGTATTAGGGGGCCCATTAGAGACCAAGCATCATACGAAAATGAGATAGAACTACCATCTCCCATCCTCTAAGCTACTAACTCTCACACCAAATGTCACAGAGATAGAAGTTTTCTTGAACATACCAAAAACCGTAACCCCGAAAAAGATATGTCCTCACCTATTGAGTCCAGACATTATCCTCCAAGTCAGAGAGAAGATACCAAATATGTTTGAGCTGGGTTGCTCTGTTCCAATCCATTACTCTCTTTAGCCCTAACTCCCCTCACTCCTTATTCGGCAAACAAGGGATCAAGCAACCTTGGCTTTATGGTGGTCAAGAGATGGACTAGATTATAAAAATCAAGACATAATCTACTCGATCTCCTTGCAAACTGCCTTTGGAAGGAGGAATATGTATGACCAATACATTTGAATTGAGAACAGGATGGAACTAAACAACTAAAGTCGACCTACATATGATAAATGCTTGCTTGTGCAATTTGAATCTTGACTATGATCTGCTAAACCAACTGAACATAATCCCTAGCCAAAAGTCTAGTTGACAGTAGAGGGACCCCTAAGTACCGCATGGGGAGGTGGCCCTCACAAAACCCTGATGTCCTCAAAATAGCCTCCGTAACCCCTGATCAACTACACCAAAGAAGATCTCACTCTTCTGAGGGTTCATGCGCAATCTAGACATTGTCCCAAACTGAGTCAATACAACTAAGATATATTGAACAGAAGATAGACTACCTCCAGAGAAAAGTATTAGATCATCATAAAAGTAAAGATAAGAAAGTCTAACCTCCATACATCTCCAATGATACTTAAAATCTGCTCCCTTTGTGGCCTTGTGCATAAGAGCAGAAAATAGTTTCATGACTATCTCGAAGAGCTTAAGAGATAGGGGGTCCCCCACCGAAGACCTCTAGAGCTCTGAAAAAACTCCATTAACTGATACTACAAAACTCACTATCGAGTCACACTCCATGATCCAACCAACCAGCTAGATAAGAAACCCCATACCCTCCAGCACTAGTTTGAGAGAATCCTACTCCACCAAGTCATATACCTTCATGATATTCACTTTAATTGCACATATAGGGGAATTGCGATTCAGGTGGTACCTGTAAAAGAGCTCGTGAGCAGCAAGATATTATCCCTAATCCATCTACCTCTCACAAAAGTAGACTACTTACTACTAATGATACTTGAAAACACCCTACTCACCTTATATGTCATGATCTTGAAATGCATTTGTAAACCATACTATAGCAGGAGATGGGGCGAAAATCTGAAAAAGATATCGGGTTATCTTTTTTTGGAATAAATGAAATGATTGTGTCATTTACCTCCCGAAGAAGTCACCCATAAATAAAGAAATCTAATACAACCCTGATAACCTTACACCCCATAATATCCTAGCTAGATCTGAAAAACTCAACACTGTATCCATTCGGTCTTAGAGCTTTATGTCTGCCCAAGGAGAGCATAGCATCTCTTATCTCCGTCCTCATTATTGGAGTTGCTAGAGATTGAATCTGACCCTTAGATAATGTGCCCCTTAGCAAAAGAGTGATACTCGAATCCATCTAAATATTCCTATTCAGCTCGTAAACAATTCCTTGAAATATCTGACCACCTCCTATCAGATATCACCCAGATCAAATAATCATGTGCTATCCTCTCTGACCAAAGAACAAATAGAATTCTAGTTAGGCCTGTACTTGACCACACTAAAAAAAAGTAGTGTTTTGGTCTCCCCCTGGATGGCATCGGACCCTTGCTTTTTGTCTTAACATACTCTCCTCTATACTAGAAAGTATGTAGTTTCGAGAGGTAACAACTCTCTCCTCATCCCCTAAGTCAATCCCAGCCCTATCTACCAACATCTCTTGATAGATCTGCATAGGTGTCTCTCGGGCCTCCTAAACCCTCATAGACAAGTCACTATACTTCTCTCAGTTTAGCTGCCTCAATCTCAATTTCAACCCCTTGAGCTTCCTATACAAGCAATACATCGGAGTGTCTCTATAAACCTCAGCACAAGCTTCTAATACAATGTCAGGATATTGAGGATGATTCATCTAGCACTTGAAGAACTTAAACAAAATTCTCCTACACTGATCTCCTTACTGAAATTGAATCAGACATAAAGAGTGGTTTAAATCACCCGTTGGAAGAAAAATTGTCTCAAAGAAAGAGTAGGAAGCTAACCAGGGGAGTTAACCAATTTCCTCATAATGGGATCCATCGCCCGCCAGTTCCACCAAGTAAAAAAGCACCCAAATATCTCAAATCTTCTAGCTCTAAGTGCCTTATGCAAACATCCAGGATAGAATCAGCCATCGACCAGCTAATCCTACCTCGTGCTCTTAGAAGGACATCTGACCACATTAAAATCACTTAGGACACACCATGGGCTATCCAATCCCCTAACCTAATACCTTAAGAAATTCCATAGTAATCGTCTGTCATCAGTTAGGTTAGACCCATATATAATAGTGACCTCACAGCAAACATCTGAATGGATGAATTGAACTCTATAATGGATCTATTGCATCTCACATTGGTTCACACAAGGTGTTTTGGTTGTCATACCACTGCGAATGAATTGAACCAGAAATATTAATATGTGGAACAAGATTAAATACAGTATTGCAGTCACAGATAGTATACAGAGTATCTATTAATTGCTTCTCAAAATTTGAATCACTTGCTTACTTTGTTTTCCAATAAATAAAATAAAATAAAATAAAATAATCTGACACGATCGTATACTTGAAAACTTTTTTCAACAGAAGATGTTTAAATACTAATAATAATTTTGATTTATTTAATAATTATATAAAATGAATTTTTCTTCCTTACTTAAAGCTAGTCTAATAGCCCTAATTTAATGACCCTAATTTAAAATCGAAATTCTAAACAAGGATCTAAATAAATTATTACCAACCAGCTTTACAACAATAATGAAAAAGCAATATTTATCTCTGCTCTTTGAATCTATGATCCTAAATCCGTTATTTGAGAAAATAAATCATATTGTTTCCATAATAATTGTCCAACACTCAAACAAATTCTCGTGAATGCCGATAATGTTAAAAAAAAAATTAAAAAAAAATTGATATGCTGAACTTTTAATCCAACGTTTATAGATCTAATAATTTGAGGAAAAAAAATAACAATCGGCTATTATGCATTCAAATACGCTTTCACTTATACAACGAATAATTTTTTGATAATTTAATATGAAATCTTAAATATATATATATATATATATATATATATATAGATGATAACCTCCATTAAAGGATTATTTTCTAACATGAGAAGCTCGCCATTCTTTTTTATTGATTTTTATTCTTCCTGTCCTCAAGACCAAGTGTTTTTTCTTGTCGCCAAATGTGACCTTGGAGTAATCAAAGTGTTCATTCTCTCTCTACGTGAGATTACTGCAATCTGTATCTAGAAACCAACAATTTTTCTACCCCTTTTTGCACCATGTGATGTGAGAAGCTAACAATAACGTCTGCCATTTATGTCTGTCACTTTCCACAATTTAAGGCTGCCCAGAATTGTTAGCAGACTTAAAAAAAATCTATTATCTAGAATACCAAGTATAATAATGACCGTGTCTTTTACGATTTTGGCATCAGACATGGCTTCTTGACTATATGCCCTTGTGACACTCCACCAGTGGATTTCCTTGTCTTTGATTAAAAGTTATTGCCTCTTTCACATCCTCAGCCTCTTTAGCCTTCGTGGCCATGTGCGGAGCCAAATGGGCAATGCATGCCGCTTAAAATTTTGACAGAAAAAATTTTAATATGTATTATTTTTGTGACATTTCTTAAGAAAACTCAGGAACACCGTTAAAAATTATTTAAACGAAAATTTTAAAACGTCATTAAAATTTGATAAAATTTTATTTATATATTTTTGTAAAAGTTATAATTCTTGCTTTTCTTTGCTCCTTGTCCCTATATTTTATAATTTACAACTTTTAAAAATTATAATTTTTGCCTGAAATTGTAAATATTTAAAAGTTTATGGAAAGTGGGCGACTAGTTTAGCATATAACTTTTTTTAAGAAAGCAAATTTGAATATTAATTATAACTTTAATTCATTTAATAATTATAGAAAGGTGGTTTCTCTCTTTTGTGTATTCTTATTCAAAGCCCATTAGCATCTTATTATTAACAAAAAAAAATATATACTATCCTTCTTATTAAATTTTGCAATGATTTTTATTTTGATACTTGATAATCGGTATTTGAATTATTTAATTAATCTAATTTAAATAATGAATGACCCATTTCAGTTGACTTTTTCAATATATATATATATATATATATATATATATATTTTAATCATTTCCAACGCTTAAAACAATCATAAAAGAGTTTAGTATACAGCTATTACACTGACTAGACTTTGATTAGAATCATGCAACGGTGCACAAATAATAATTGTCGTGTGTACGAGGCTTCAAGCTTTGGCTAACATTTTCCCCATTTTCTGAAATGAACAATAGAATTTCATAGTCGACTTTCAAGCCGGCAGTAGCATTTTAGTCACGGACCAGACATCTACCGTCATTTTGGGACATTAAAATTAGAGAAAAGTAAACTTAATAAAAAATTAAGAGCAAAAAAGAGAACTTTTAATGGGAGGGTGGAGGGAAAAAAAAAAAAAAAAAAAGGAAACGAGAAGCTTATCGGTTTCGGTGGCAATGGAGGCTATGGGATGGTTCTTTAGCTTCTTTTTACAAAAAACATACTGCTAGTTTCTTTAGATATTTAATTTTTTAGATTAAAAAAATACCGAATAGGGCTAAATCACTACAAGGACTTGATCCCATTATTAGTAGTTATGTATAGAATGATGAAAAAATCTAGGTTCTATTGAAGGTAGGTTTCAACTCCACAGATCCGATTCTTTATGATTCGAATCGAGACTTGATTAAGAGGTTTGAAACCTATAAAAGACCATCGAAGGGTATTCCGGCGGGAGAGATTTCGACGTTCAAATTAGAAAGAACGGTTTTTAAAAGGATAAATAGACTAAGAAAAAGAGAGAACGGATCTCTCTGTGATCTTTATGTGTCATATGCTCAATTAGAGGACTTACCTGGCTTGACGTCTCAAAAACTCTTATATAGTGTTCCTATGAGAATTGTACTGTCGCGAGGTATTGCAACCCTAATTTCTTTATAGAGTGATCTGGGGATTCCAAAGTTGTGAATGTCAAATATTTTATGTTGTTATCACTTAAAAAGTTGAATTATATTGGGAGATTCTTTTCCTTATCAATTGGATTTTCGAAATTCCCTTCCTTTCTTGGGAAATACATTTCATATTAAAATAGGAAACACAATTGAAATGAGATTCCATTGAATACTACGGAATAGAAGGAGAAGTGTTCGATTACTTTGATAGCTATCAGTTAGGAGAGAGAAAGAGAGCGTTTGGTTCCATCGAATGCTCTTATAGGTTAATCGTGTAAATGTCACCCGGGGCCGGATGATTAGTGAGCAGGCTTCCACAGAGTTTGACTCCTTCAGATGGTTGGGGCAACTAAGCCCTGCTTTGGGAGATAGATCCTTTCGGTTGAACATGATGACATAAGACCATTTACGCGTGAGTGGATTGAACACAATGGATTGAGGGTCTTAAGCCGTTGTTGGGCGAGACCCATTCTTTACAGTAAATTCTGCGAAACGGGTCCTATCATTTACCCTCAACTTGTGGTGTCGCTTCGTGAGAAAAGCACCACGAGTAATAACTTTTCTGAAAAGGCGCCAAATCTTTGGTATAATGAGTGTCTTTTCGGCTTCTGTGAGCTGCCTCTAGTGATCTTTATTAATGCTTTTACTAGAGGGTATTTGACATTTTCACTGCCTTGTGCTTATTTCTTTCTTCTTTCAAATTGTCTCTATATATAGGGAAGCTTCCACAAAAGATATGGCGAGAGGTTCTGTTGCTCAAAATATTAACAATATTAGGAGTACCATGTCGGCGTTGGAGTTCCAAGAAGTTCAGGCCACCATGTTAATGGGTGACGACTACACCCTAATATTAGTCACAAACAACGACAGGGCAAATAGGGCCCCAGAGGGTTGTGTCCTGATGTATAAATAGACGGTGAACTTTGGTTTGAAGGTACCATATACTGGTCCTTTCGCTGAAGTGTTACAGCGACGGAATATATTTCTGACTCTGTTGACTCTTGGATCTTAGTGTCTAATTATTGCTGTGATTTCCTTGTTAGGGTTTTGTCATTTTTGCTTTGATTTCGATATTCTGGCTGCTCTTTTTTCTCTTGTGAGATGTACGAAGAAGGGTTTTGTCCGAGATTTGTATAGGCTATAAACACGTCTTGAATCCGATTGGAGATTTCGTTATAAGAAATCCACTAGTAGTGACTGGGCGCGTAAATACTTTTGTGTGGAATTCCAAAATAAGGGTCTTATGCCAGTGCTTTCCAGTGTTAAGTGAAGGCCTATGTTGGGATTACAGCCTTTAGACCCTTCTTGTCACTTTCGCTTTTTGCATTCGATTGGTAATTACCGTAGGTCTACACGAAGGGTTATCCTGATTGATTTTTTGACAAATGATCAAATTCTCTCACTGGCGAGTCTACTAATTGGATAGAAGAGGAGGGTTGATTAGCCCCTCTTATTTAATAGGAGAGAGATCGAGTTGACTACTACTTCAGTTTTCTTAGATGACTCTATGCTAAGAGAGGTCACAATTGATAAGGATTAGCCTTCTGAGAATTCTTCAGCAGAGACCGAGGGGCCGTCTGGGACCCAAACTTTAACAGAGCTCCCCCCAACGAAAAGGAGGAAATTAGTTCAGCTTGATTCTCTGTCGAGGAATGGTCATGAGACGAACAAGGACATTGAGGAGTGCATGCTTGCGGTTTCGTTAAAGACGTTCAAGGTTGAATCAGAGAGGTTGGATAGCGTTGGTCACGCTCTATAAATCAGGAATGAGGGGGCTTCACTATCGGGGGCTTCGCTATCAGAGAGACTTGGCAGAAATCCACCGGTTGGCGTGGAGGGAGACAGTGACACATGCCAAAGAATTGTGTGGCCCGTCGAGCACGATTCCCTTATGGCCTTCTTGTAAACACAAGATACTTGATGGAATAGCTATCCCTCCTTTTATCCATATCCGTTCCTTTCATGACGACAAGGGGTCGAAGGAGAGAGGAACAGTAGCCATTAGCTCTAAGGATAAGTAGTATAGTTACGTGGACTTGGTTGAGGCAGAGAAAATAGCTGATCGGCTTGATTTTCATCATTGCGATTTAGAGCTACACAGGATGTCCGTAGAACTAATTGATGGGGCTCTTAAGTCTCTTGGCTTAATGGTATCACCTTCTGAATTCTCTTCACTTTGTTTTCATCTTACTGTAAAGTAATTTCTCTTTTCTTACAAACGATGGCTCTGGCAGAATTCCAAGAATGACAGAGAAAGCAAATTATTTGTCACTTAGAGGAGAAGGTCCATCAGTTGAGTGCCCAAGTTGGGGCCTTACGGGGTGCTACCGATCGAAAGGAGAAAGGCATGGGAATAGAGGATGCGTTCGAGGCCTCGTTGGCCGTAAAAGAGATTAAGAACCTCTGAATTTATTATGAGCATTTGGAAATTGAGAAAAAGGCTCTCGAGACGCGGTTGCATAATGCTGAGATGTTGGCTCAATTACATGAGGAGTCTCTCCAGGTAGTGGAATAAAGAGCAATTGAATCTAAAAAACCTTTACTCCAATGTGCTGCTTCCTCTAGAGATACTCAGCGTGAATTAACAGAGAGGCTAGATATGCCAAAGAGATAATCTGTCGATTGGGATTGGAGGGAGCCCTGCCTCTAATCAAGGAAGTGGCCAGCTGGGATACGATAGGTCAGGATATAGCCTCTTTCAGATTGATTGGAACCTGAGTGTGGTGGATACAAGGGCTTCTCTTCCGGAGGCCTCTGCTCCTCCAAAGTTTATGTAGTTCTAATGTTATTGTATCATAATGCTTCTTAATGAGACTCTATTTCATGTTTCTTTTCAATCGATGCGTGTTGGTAATAAGGGATACTCCCCTTAATGTCTTGAATAAACTTCTCGGTTATGTCTTGTAGTTCTGGGCTTTTCCAAGGAATGTTAGCCTGTCATGGGGTATTCTCTAACGATGTGTGTTCATGAGCGTCTCAGGTTTTTCATGAAATATCTACTAAGATAACGAGGAATAGGAACGCTTTTTGTTAAGTCGGGGCTACGGAGGCCCGTTTGGGAAGATGGATCCCTTTGTCCGATCAAAGCGACGGAGATCCGCTTGGGGAGATAGATCCCTTCATTTAATCAGGGCGATAGAGATCTATTCGGAGAGATAGATCACTTTGTTTGATCAGGGCGACGGAGGCCCATTCAGAGAGATAGATTCCTTCATTTGGTCAGGCTGACAGAGACCCGTTCGGGGAGATAGATCCATTCGTTTGGTCAGGGCGACAAAGGAGATAGATCACTTCGTGGCCCATTTGGGGAGATATATCTCTTCATATGGTTAGGGCGACGGAGGCCCGTTCGGGGAGATAGATCCCTTTATTTGGTCAGGGCGATGGAGGCCAGTTCCGAGAGAGAGATCTATTTGTTTGGTCAGGGCGATGGAGGCCCATTTGGAGAGATAGATCTATTCGTTTGATCAAGGCAATGGAGACTCGTTTGGGAAAATATATCCTTTTATTTGATCAGGGCGACGGAGGTCCATTCAGGGAGATAAATCCTTTCGTTTGATCAAGGCGACCGAGGCCAATTCAGGGAGATAAATCCCTTCTTTTGATCAAGGCAACAGAGGCCCATTTGGGAAGATAGATCCCTTCATTTCGTCAGAGCGACAAAGGCCAGTTTGAAGAGATAGATCCCTTCATTTGGTCAGCGCGATAGAGGCCCATTCGAGGAGATAGATCCCTTCATTTGGTCAGGGCGATGAAGGTCTTTTCGGGAAGATAGATTCCTTTATTTGGTTGGGGTGGTGGAGGTCCGTTCGGTAAGATAGATCCCTTCTTTGGTCAGGACAATGAAGGCCTGTTCGGGGAGAAAGATCCATTCGTTTGATCAGGGCGACGGAAACCCACTCGACGAGATAAATCCCTTCGTTTGGGCGATGGTAACCCATTTGGGGAGATTGATTCTTTCGTTTGGTCAGGACGACGGAGGCCTAATTGGAGAGATAGATCCCTTCATTTGATCAAGGTAATAGAGGCCCGTTTGGGGAGATAAATCCCTTCGTTTGGTTAGGGCGACGAAAGCCCATTTGGGGAGATAGATCTCTTTATTTGATCAGGGCGACGAAGGCCTATTTCGAGAAATAAATCCCTTCGTTTGGGTATTTCTTTCCCATAGGAAGTGAGAGTTTAGTAAGATGTAATCAATAAGGCATACATGTGTTCATTATCAAACGAAGGAACATCATAGTAAAAATGTAAAAGACATGTGGAGCTCATCGAAGCATGTTGTGCAACTATTTCGGGATGGGGGCTGAAGACTTCTGATTGCAGGACAAGGTCCAACTCCGAGTGAGGTCTAAACTTTACCTTCATGTGTTTAGTACTGGGTAGAGCTTCCAGAGCATTCAAGTCTAGTCTTCCTAAGATCGCATTGTAAGTGAGGAGAGATTGACCATATTGAAGGTCACTATAGTTGTCGCATGGTTGGAGGGCATACCCAACATGATCGGAAGAAGAATAATCTCTTTGGGGTATATCCATTCGCCAGAAAACCCCTTTATTGGACCCGTATGGGGTTGTAGATGTGCGGGGTTGTAACCCATTATTTGAAAGCATCCTAATATAGGAGATCACACCCCGTCCCTTGATCGATGAAAATCTTTCGGATTTCATATGGACCTATTTTGGCAATGATGATGAGGGAGTCATAGCAATTTAGATTCACGCCAACTAGGTCCTCATCGGTGAAACCGATGATCGGTCGCTTACCTTTTGCTTCTTTTTTAACGTGAGTTGCTATTATCTCTGGCGAGAGAGGGACATGGGCGTTAGGTAATGGAAAATGGGTGTGATTAGGTATTCAGCCTCATTTCCTTGGGTACCATCCGAGGAGTTTGGAATGTCCGACGGGGGTGGAGATGTTAGAGAAGCTCGCTTCTTGCGAATTTGGAGAATGACTCTGTCCTGACGATTAGTTGGTGGTGGATCGACCGGTCAGTTGTTCGGTTTATTCTGCCTTGGCGGTGCATATCTTTTGGGATGAGACATATCCCTTCATTCTCTACTGATAAATCTTTGTAAATTTCCATTTCTGAAAAAGAATTCAAACTTAACTTTGAACCTTCTATAGTCATCAGCCGTGTGGCCATAATCGCGGTGGAAGTGACCGTCAATATTTGCTTCTGTCTTTCTTGGGATCATCCTCTATAGGTTGAGGAGGCCATTGGATGTAAGGGTGATCCTTAATCTGAAACAGAACTTGACTGAGAGTTTCATTTAAAGGAGTGTAGGTGTTAAACCTTCGATGAGGCAGAGGACCTGGTCAGTTACTCTTCACTGAGGGTTGTTGGAGTGATCGGCTGCATTTTCTCCTGGATGATCAATTCTTTCTTTGATCGAAGGTTTCGGCATCTTCAGCAGCAATATATTTCTCAGTATGGGAGTAAAATTCCTAGATAGTGGAGGGAGGTTTTTTTGTGATCGAGATTTCATACAAGACGGGCATAACCCAGTAAGCAGCGTCGCTAACACAATAGAGGTTTGAACCTCTCCAGGAACTCCTTCAGGGGTTCATCCTCCTTTTGATGCAATGATAATAGAGAGGTAGATTTTCTCTTTGCTCTCTTGCTTTTCACAAAGTGAGTTTTGAACTACTATCGAAATTGGGAGAAAGTTCTTATACTAAGCAGTGGAAGTGAGTTGAATCATATTAACGCATTCCCCTTGAGAGTGGTAAGGAAGTGTTGCACATGGCGGTGTCAGTTATATCTCTTGAGACCATTACCTTCACGAAGTGTGCCGTATGGTAACAAGGATCGGTTATCCCATTATATCCTTCTATGGGAGGCAAAAGCATGTCACGAGATATTGGTTTCGAAGAGACCTTCGGGTTAAAGGGCGAAGCGTTAGAGTATAGGGGGCCTGGTTTTCTCTGGCATTGGCCCACTTAAGTTCTTCAGCAACGAGTTGCTCAACTTACCTTCTCAGATTTTCAGGATTATGGTGAGAAGTCACCGCGGGCTCATAGCTGAGTGGTGGTATTTGTCGTCAGGGACGATCGCGTCCAAATCCCCCAAGAAAGAGTGGCCCTCGGGCCTTACAGCATAGCTAAGGCCTTCCAATTGCTTACTCATGTTCTGAATTCTAGACTCTAGTTTGTCCATCTGGGGTTGACTAACCCGTTCTGGAGATATCGACATGGGAACCATGGCTGGGCATTCTTGCAACCCAGATTGCTAGGTCTGTTCTGACTGAGGAGGTTGATCGTGAGTAGAAGGATTGTCGGCAAGTTGAGAAGGTGCCGCAGAAGGGGCTGTGTCAGTAGGGGTAGCGGTATGACCATCTACCGCAGATCCGACTCTTGATGCTATTTTGGTTTTTCGTTTTGGAGGCATGTTGGTCTTATCAATCCTGATTGTTTAATAAAGATTCTTAAATCTGTTTCCCACAGACGACGTCAATCTATTAGAGGTAGATTTCGACTCCACAGATCTGACTCTTTGTGACTCGAATCGGGTGCTCGATGAAAAGGTTTGAAACCTACAAAAGACCATCAGAGGGTACTCCGTAAAGGAGACTCTGATACTCAAGTCAGAAAGAGTAGTTTTCAAAAGGATAAACAGACTAAGAAGAAGAGAGGACTGATCTCCCTGTGATCTTTGTGTATCCTATGCTCAGTTAGAGGACTTACCTGATTTAACGCCTTGAAAGCTCTTATATAGTGTTTATCTGAGAATTGTGCTGTCGCGAGATGTTATAACCATAATTTCCTTATGGAGTGATTCGGGGATTCCAGATTTGTAAATGTTAAAGATTTTATATTGTTATCATTTAGAAAGTTGAATTATATGAGAAGATTTTTTTCCTTATCAATTGGATTTTCGAAATTACCTTCATTTATTAGAAAATATGTTTCGTACTGAAATAGGAAAATCAATTGAGATGAGATTCCATTGAGTACTACGGAATGAAAGGAGAAGTGTTTGATTCCTTCGATAGCCATCGGTCGGGGGAGAGAAAGAGAGCATTCGGTTTCACCGAATGCTCTTATAGGTTAACCGTGTAAATATCATTTGGAGACGGACGATTAGTGAGTAGGCTTCCATGGAGTTTGACTCCTTCGGATGGTCGGGGCGGCTGAGGCCCGCTTTAGGAGGTAGATCTCTTCAGTTGAATGGGACGACATAGGTCCATTTATGCGTGAGTGGATTAAACACAATGGATTGAGGTTCTTAAATCGCTGTTGGGCGAGACCCATTCTTTATAGTAAATTCTGCAAAATGAGTCCCATTAGATTCGTTAGGAAAAATCCTTTTTTTTTTTTTGGTTAAATTTGCAGCAATAACAAAATACTAAATGCAAAAGGAAAAGTAGTTTTATTAAAACTAAATTATTACACTCATGAAAAATACAGTTTAAAATTTAAATTTGATTCAAAACATCAAACCCAAAACATTAAGGTATATGGTATACCAATCGATATTTTCGATATGGATCCATACTTAAACTGAGATGAAATAGATTTATCTCATACCTATTTCTTAAACGATAGAGATATAGTAGTCGTTATTACATAGTAGTTCATCTCTCTTTCAAGTTTGGTATTTTTTTTATCACTATATAAGATTAGACACAAAATCAAAAATTTATATTAAGAAGAAAAATGTAAGGAATAAGGGGCGAAGGGGCGGAGATTATGGATTTTGAAAAACAAGCAACATTTTAAAAGTTTTAGTTCCTTTTTCTAAACTTCTGTGTTTTTAATAGCCGCCAAGACTTTTTATAATATTTGTTAAAATACAGTTAAAAATATTCATAATAATTCTTTTTTTTCTCCCCCAAAATTCAAGAGTCAGTTACTGTATATTGGATAAAAAAAAACAAAAAAAATCATAGAAATAATTAAATCCAAAAGACTTTCTCACCCAATAGATTAATATTTTGGAAGAGTTTGAGTTTATCATATAAATCCATAATAAATTAGTGACTAATGATAAATTGGTAATAGAGCCTCCGGTGTAATATAGAAAATGGTTATCTAGAAGAGAGTTACCTGATACTTGATAAAATCTGGATTGAGAGTCATCTAAGAGGAAAACGGCTATTTGGTATCGGAGTGAGAACCGTCCAAATGGGAAAAGGGATATCTGGTGTCAGAGTGAGAGCCGTCCAAAAAAGAATTATCTTGTGTCAGAGTGAAGGCCGTTCAAAAAGGAAAAGAGTTATTCGATGTCGAAATAAGAGCTATTTAAAGGAGAAACTGACTATATGATATCGTGAAGATTTCAGAACGGGAGTCGTCTGTAAACCTCTGACTTCTCTAGAGATAACAATATTACGAATTTTATATTAAATTTACAAAAAAAAAATTATAAAAGTATTTAAATTTAAGAGTCTTTTTCATCGAATATGTTAATTTTTTTGAATTAAATTCTTTTATTGGGTTTGAATTCATGCTATTCGTGACAAATTACACCCTTGTCCTGTCGGCCCTGCACATGCGTGTAATAGTTATGATCAAACTACTCCGAATGTAAACGTAATTGACATCTCAGATTTTGATATTATAAGATTTGTATGCCACTCCTCAAGCACTATTAGCTGCATGATGCCCAGGCAAACCCAAAAGTCTGAATTTGCAATCTCACGTGCAATGCTGTTTGTAGAATATACCTACGAATTTTGGTTGCTTGTTTTTGCTTTGTACACGATTCTAAAGTTTTGAAATTTCTTTGGTTCAAATTATAAATATGTATTTTAAAATGTAATAATTCTTAAAAAAAAAAATTATGGTAAATAACTTAATACTTTTCAAATTGCAGATTAAGCTATAAATAGGTACTATTACTATTATTATATATGTCAATATATTAAAAAGCATACTTTGAAATCTTAAGTTTATTATATCAATGAATTCTAACGACATTTAATTTTGTCTTTTTTAATTTTTTCTTAACCACCGGTATTTATAAATCTCACTAATCTAATTTGAGCAATTGTAGGGTCTAGTTTAAGAATTGATTCTTCTAATATCTGTTTTTCATTTTTTTCCTAAAACTTGAAATCTAAATTTTAGTTGAGAGAGTGTAGTGTTCTATTACTGAATTCACAGAATATTGGTATTTTGTTATTATAATAAATAAATTATTTATTGTCAATATAGCAGGTATGAATTATTTTTGTTGATATGGCAGGTATTCATGTTGTCAGTAGATAGGGTAAATCAAATTTCTAATCTATTAAATTAGATAATGAAGGTCAACAGTTTTGGCAAAATAAAAAAGGGTATTTCCTATTAAAAATCTCATATTAGTGGTACAACCTTTTACTTTCATACACTAAACAAAACACAAGACTACTAAAGAGGTTGTCACGCCCCCTCGCATCTTGTTTTCTTGTTAAGGGTTCTTCCATTTTTTTTAGAATGTTCATCTCATGAGGGAATAGTCGGAGCATTACGATTGTTGAATCTGTCTCCCATTCCTACTATTTTCCATGATAACATCTCTAACGCTTATACCGGTCTTGATCCTGTCTGTGAAACCAAAATAAAAACACATTGAGATAGATGCACTAACGCTAATGAATTTTAACTCAACTGACACCTTCCCCTTGTTGTAAAATTTTAATCTTGATATTAGACTCCTCGTATGTTTCTAGACATGCAATCTAGAACCAATGTTACGTAAGAGAATTATATCAAGATAAAATTTGAATAAGAAGAAGAAGAAAATGAAAAGAACTTTCTTTGTATTGATTGAAGAAAAATTACAAGAGAGAAGAAAGAGAGCTAATGCAAGAGAGAAGATTGTCTCTCATTGCTTGATTACAAAATGTGGAGAATAGCTCTATTTATACAAGAGTTTAGCTAGTAGAGAAAAGGAAAGAAATTTGAATAAAATTAGTAAAAAGAAAAATAGTAAATAATAAAGTTAATTTTCTAAATATATAATGATTGAATAAATCA
This sequence comes from Dillenia turbinata, assembly GCA_037126225.1. Taxonomy (NCBI): domain Eukaryota; kingdom Viridiplantae; phylum Streptophyta; class Magnoliopsida; order Dilleniales; family Dilleniaceae; genus Dillenia; species Dillenia turbinata. The sequence continues at coordinate 19,005,911 of JBAMMX010000018.1, read as the reverse complement.
ATCATTATTTAAATCAATTAAATATAGAATGATTGATTAAATCAATATTAATAATTGATTAAATCAATCAAATATATATAATTGATCAAATCAATTGAAATGGTTAAATCAATCATAATAATTGAGTAAATCAATTATTATGATTAAATGGTTGATGGTTGATTAGATCAATCATGATGGTTGACTAGATCAATCAATGAGTCTCATTTTGGTATATTTTAACACTCCCCCTCAAGTTTGGCGAGTAGATATCTATGGAGCCTAACTTGTTGAGAATGTTTTGCATGTGACTTGTCGCAGTTCCCTTAGTAAAAATATCAGCAAGCTGTTCACTACTCTTCACGTAAGGAGTGACTATGGTCTTGTCTTCAACTTTTTGACGTACAAAGTGACAATCAACTTCAATATGTTTTGTTCTCTCATGAAAGACAGGATTAGAAGCAATGTGAATGGCGGCGTGATTGTCGCAGAAAAGTTTGATTGGAGAAGTGACTTGAAATCCTAATTCTTCAACTAGAGCCTTTAACCAAACGATTTCACTGGTTGCTACTGCCATGGCTCTGTACTCAGCTTCCGCACTAGATCTTGAAACTACGGATTGTTTCTTGCTCTTCCAAGACACGAGATTCCCACCAACAAACATACAATAGCCTGTGGTGGATCTTCTGTCCGTTGAATCTCCGGCCCAATCCGCATCACAATAGCCTACTATTTCTGAACTTTGATTGTTCTTCATGCAGATTCCTCTCTCGGGAGACCCTTTAAGATACCTAAGAATTCTTTCAGCTGCTTTCCAATGGCACACCTTAGGAGCATGCATATGCTGACTGATTTGACTCACGGCATATGCAATGTCGGGTCTGGTGATAGTCAGGTAAATGAGCCTTCCTACAAGTCTCTGGTACTTTTGTATATCTGTGAATAGTTGATCAGTATCATTCCCTTCATTAGATGTCGAGATAGGGCTAATGACTGGTTTTGCTCCCAATTTACCTGTTTCCTGCAACAAATCAAGAGTGTACTTTCTTTGGGATAGGACAAGCCCCTTGTGAGAGTGGGCAAGTTCTATTCCTAGAAAATATTTAAGTATCCCTAAATCTTTAACATCAAAACTAGATTTAAGAAAATTTCTAACTTGATCAATATGACTCATATCACTTCCAGTAATAATAATATCATCAACGTATATGAGCACAATAGTGATTATTTCATTATCAAGTTTAATAAATAGAGAGGAATCACTATTGCATTTTTTAAAATTGTTACTGAGAAGTGCAGAGCTTAGTTTTGCATACCAAGCCCGAGGAGATTGTTTGAGACCGTAGATGGCTTTCTTTAATCTACACACTTGTCCTTCGTGACCTTGGTTGAGCCCTTGAGGTAGATGCATGTAAACCTCCTCTTCCAGCTCTCCTTGCAAGAAAGCATTCTTTACGTCCATCTGATACATTGGCCAGTTCTTATTGGTTGCAAGAGACAAGAGGACCCTTATAGTGTTCATCTTCGCTACGGGTGCAAAAGTCTCTGTATAGTCCACTCCATAGGTCTGGGTAAACCCCTTGGCTACAAGTCTAGCCTTGTACCGATCAATTGAACCGTCGCTTTTATGCTTGATCTTGTAAATCCATTTGCATCCGACTGCTTTCTTTTCTCTTGGGAGAGGCATTATTTCCCAAGTCTTATTCTTTGTGAGAGCATCTAACTCTTCTTTCATTGCTTTCCTCCATTCTGGGTGATTATTAGCCTCATTGAAACTTCTAGGCTCCTGTACTTGATCAATGCCACTCAAAAATATTTGGTGACTTGAGGAAACGTTAGTTGTAGTATAATAGTTAGCAATGGGATAAGATGTGACCTTAGAGACATAGTGATCCCATCTTGATGGAGGGAATCTCAGCCTTGTTGACCTTCTAAGTGGCGGTCGAGATGATGACGGATCATTAGATTCTGTATTTGCTTCTAAGAGAAGTAAGTCTTCTTGGATTTGGTCTCCCCCTTGCTCCTTACTTCCTTCAGTTTTGGGGGAATTTCTATCTTTGCTTTGCTCAGAATTTTCTGATAATTCTCTCTCTTGCTCTTGCTCTGAGTTGTCCTCTTCATTAGATTGGCAAGAAGGGTTGCTAAGTTCTTTAGGAGTTAACAAGAAAACATCCAAATCTTCTTTTTCTGGTGTTCTCTCTTCACTTGTATCTGTAAAATAAAACTCATTTTCTACAAATATCACATCTTTTGATGTGTATATTTTGTTAGTCATAGGATCATAACATATATAACCCTTTTGAAATGACCCATATCCTATGAAGACACACTGCTTCTCTTTTTTATCTAATTTATTTCTAAATTGTTTTGGTATATGTACATAGCATATGCATCCAAACACTTTTAAGTGAGTAATATTTGGCTTGGTTTTAGTGAGAACTTCTAAGGGAGATTTATCTTGAAGTATCTTAGTGGGTAAGCGGTTAATTAGATGAGCTGCGGTACTAACAAAGATCACTCCAAAATATTTTAGGCATGTTAGCATAGAACATGATTGTTCTTGCTATTTCAAGTAAGTGTCGATTTTTTCTTTCGGCTACTCCATTTTGTTGGGGGGTATATGGGCATGAAGTTTGATGAATTATTCCATTTTCTTCTAGAAAATTTGTGAATGTATGATTAATGTATTCCCCTCCATTATCTGTCCTAAGCATTTTTATGTTTGCGTTGTATTGCCTAGTGACAAAATTGTAAAAGTTTTTAAATGCTTCGAATGCTTGTGCTTTTGAAGTGAGCATATATACCCATGTGTATCTAGTCTTGTGATCAATAAAGGATATAAAGTATTTAAAACCTCGTCTAGATATTACAGGAGATGTCCAAATATCAGAATGTACAAGATTAAAAGCATTTTCATAAATTGTTTCTGAAATTGGATAATGCATTCGAGTTTCTTTTCCAAAAATACAAGCTTCGCAATATCTATCTTCACAATTTTTTGTTGGAAACATATATTTCAAAACTTGCTTACTAGGGTGACCTAATCTAGCATGCCATAAAATATAACTTTCTCCTTGATGTGCCGTATATGCATGATTATCTTGACTCAAAAAGTATAAATTATTTCTTCTGAATCCCCTACCAATCACTTGGTTTGTTTTGAGATCCTGAAAAACAACAGTATCAGGATCAAATATAACTTTACAATTTTGGTCCCTGGTTATTTGGCTAATAGACATAAGATTAGAGGAAAATTCGGGAATATATAAAGCATTAGTCTTTTTTCCGAAAAAATTAATTTTTCCAAATTTTCTTATATTTAAATTATGCCCATTAGCAACCTTGACTGTCTTATAGTTTGGTAGAGATTTCAGTTTCTTAAATTTATCCTTATCCCTAACCATATGATGGTCGCAACCCGAATCTACCAACCAATCTTGAAAATTCAAAATTGAGTTTAAGCAATTACCTGGATTAGTTGTTCCTTGCTTGAGCAGTATCTTTGATATGATACTTTCGATAGTTGACTCAAGTGATGCATTCTGGGCCGCATTTGAAGATATTTGGTCCTTTCTCTTCATGTGTTTAGGCCTTAGGTGAGGATGAAGAAACCAACATCTTTCTTGTGAATGATTTGACTTTTTGCAATGAGCACATATCTTTTTGGCCATGTGGTGCACCTTATTGGCCACTTGCCCTTCTGTGGTTGAGTTGAAACCATACCCTTCTACTTTGGATTGAGGAGTATCCTCAAATTTCATAGTTGCTTCTGCTCGTTGGATCATGGCTCTTACTTCTTGATAGGAAGGAAAATCCTTCATTCGAAGGATTTCTTGACGAACATGTGCGAACTGTTCTCCAAGAGAAATGAGGAGCCCAAAGGACTTGTCCTCATCCTCTCTTTTTTGTAAAATTTTGAAATCGGTTGTAATCGGTCTCAAAGTTTTGATCTCGTTCCAAAGGTCTTCATATTCGCCGAATAGTTGGGAGAGAGTTTTTTCATCTTTTTTGATATTGGCAATTTGCCTCTTTATCTCAAAAACTCTTCCCAAATTTGATTCTTGCCCATAAAGATTATGCATTTGATCCCATAGGGCTTTTGAATTTGGAGAGCAAGTGACCATAGTTCTATGAGTTTGATCCATAGAACTTGTGAGTAGGATGAAAACTTGGTCATCCCTCATTTTCCATTCTTCAAATATTGGGTTCGACTCTTCAAGAGGATCCTTTGTAATGTGACTCAAGAGATTTCTTGAGTTTAAGGATCTCTTAATATGAGCAGCCCATTGGAAATAATTTGAAGATGTAAGAAGAATGGAAAAAAAGGGTTGTGAACGAAAAGAATTGATTTGGGAAAAATGATCACCTAACCTCGAAGAGGAAGGAATTGAAATTTGCTCTGATACCATGTTGTAAAATTTTAATCTTGATATTAGACTCCTTGTATGTTTCTAGACATGCAATCTAGAACCAATGTTACGTAAGAGAATTATATCAAGATAAAATTTGAATAAGAAGAAGAAGAAAATGAAAAGAACTTTCTTTGTATTGATTGAAGAAAAATTACAAGAGAGAAGAAAGAGAGCTAATGCAAGAGAGAAGATTGTCTCTCATTGCTTGATTACAAAATGTGGAGAATAGCTCTATTTATACAAGAGTTTAGCTAGTAGAGAAAAGGAAAGAAATTTGAATAAAATTAGTAAAAAGGAAAATAGTAAATAATAAAGTTAATTTTCTAAATATATAATGATTGAATAAATCAATCATTATTTAAATCAATTAAATATAGAATGATTGATTAAATCAATATTAATAATTGATTAAATCAATCAAATATATATAATTGATCAAATCAATTGAAATGGTTAAATCAATCATAATAATTGAGTAAATCAATTATTATGATTGAATGGTTGATGGTTGATTAGATCAATCATGATGGTTGACTAGATCAATCAATGAGTCTCATTTTGGTATATTTTAACACCCCTTCCCTCATTGTAATAGATTTGATTTCGAATCCCAGTATCTACCGAAAAAAGATAGATGCCCTAACTTCATGTCGCTTAGTTTTGTCCAAAGACCAACTAGCTAATCTCTCACTAATCCTTTGCCTAACTAGCCATTTTAAGGAGAGTTCCAGACGGAATCCTAATCTTGTAAGGGCATGTTAAGTCCACGGTGAATTTGAATTAAGACTGTAGTCAGCGTTATATTTGTCGATGGTTAGAATTATATTTTCTATTGTATTGTTCTACAGATCCAATAAATTCAAATCCTGTAAACTCTCTCTATGTATCGATTGATAAATGAAATATTTAAATCTTTTTCCCACAATTCTAAAGTCTTATATAACTAAGTTTTGGGTTTGATGATATCGGCAAAAATGTTAAAAATAAGACTAGGAAGCCCATGAGTAATTCTTTATTTTCGAACACACATAGAATTGAAATGAGTTCCCCCCCCTCATTTTTGAGAACGAGAAAGAAAAGCATTATATATATATATATTGATATAAAAAGCATATTATATTGCAAATACCATAAAAGTTTGTTAGCTATTTTAGTTAATTCTCCAACCCAGTAATATAGTTTGATTCATTCATATATCATCCATTGAAAATCTTATTCAATAATATTGTTTAATGTTTTTGTTTGGAAGGCCAACTTCCACTTTTGTGTGCCATGACTCCTAGTTCGTGCCTCTTGGTGCAATAAATGGATATTGCAACCGGTTAAAGTATAGGGCAAGACAACTGAGTGAATTTTGAATGAAAATGACCCAAATTATGTAACATCACATTGAAAATTTCAAGATTTCATAAAAATAATACAAATTTTATTTTCTCAGAAGAAAAGGATAATGACTAAAGCTCATGAATACCACATGTATCATTTTTGTGGTTGCGTGTGCGGGTACCACAAATTGAACTTCGGCCTGGGGTCAAGCTCCCAAGCGGGACGTAACCACTAGGCCCGAAGTTGTATGGTCATGTATCATTTTCTTCTCGTGGAGGGAAGGAGCCAAAGTCTGTTTACTCAAGTCTTCAATAGATAAGGAGTCGATAGAGAAATACAGCCGCATGGCCATGTGCAATTCTTGACTTAATTCACACCCCCAACCCCAACTCGTTTTCTGGCGCCCTTTTTCTACGCAAGTCTGAGGGGGGCGTTTTCCTTGTAGGGCCAGGGTATGTTGTCGTTCCTTGTAAATCCGTCAGGAATAATTCCTAGATCGACCCCCTCATCCAATCCTGTTTAGATTCATGTGGTTCATCAATCAACAAATTGTTTGGGGCGGGGGAGAGGGAGAGAGAACAAGTTGAAAAGTGTTGTATAAATTTTCTTCCAAATTTTTGGGCAATTTGACCCACCAATTTTCTAATTACATGAAAAGTGTTGTATGGATTTTTTTTTTCTTTTTTTGGGTTTAAAATGTTAAAAGCGAATTTTGGTACAACAATGAAATTGTTCCTTTAATGAGCTCGAAGTTACGGATTCGAGTTATTAAAACAGTCTCTTTGCAAAAATACGAGAAAAAGACTACATGCATATACATCCACCATCTCCCTACTCCTGGTAGGATTAAAATGTTGCTTTTATCACATCTTTGTTACTAAATGGAGGCATAGTAATAAAAATAAATATTCTATTTCCTCATATTTTGGGTAAATTTTGGATAATGAGATTGTATTTGGGGAAAAAACTTTTATATTCATGTTACAATAACAATCTAAACCTTCTATTCTAAAAATTTGAAATCAGCCACTTATATTTATGTTAAGAAAAGTAAAAATTAAAACCAAAAAAAAGATTAATGTGGACGTAGTTTTTTGTGTTATGAATAGTGATACCTTTGTATTTTGAAGGTGATAGGACCCTCTTCTAAAAGCTTGATGCATAGTATGGAAGACGTTCAATAATCAACATAAGACACGTGATTCAACAAACTAAAGCACAAATAGGTCTATGTCGCTCTGACCTAATGAAGGAATCTATCTCTCTGAATGACCCTATTTCACCCCACTCTACCTATGGAATCTATCTCTCCTAATGGGTCTCCATCGCCCCGACCTTTCGAAGGAATCTAACTCCCTTGTGGTATCCTATTCACTATTCAATTAGACCTCAATGAGGTCTATATGATTCGATCCACAAGTACATTCGGTAAGACTGAGTGACTGTCTTTTCCGTTTGACCGATGAGTATTGAATACTTAAGGAACCGAGTACTTCAACTCCTAAATGGTAATATCCAATCGAATCTCATCTTGATTAAATTTTCTATTTTAGTACGAAACGTAACTCTCGGATAAGAAAGGAAATCCTTGAGAATCAAATCAATAAGGGAAAGAACTTTTCCGAATAATCAAACTTTCTAAATGATAATGATTTCGAATTTTTGACATTTAGAATTCGAAATTTTCGGATCTCATTGTAAGGAAACTAGAGTTATGACACTCCAGATGCACACGGCTCTTGCGGGATCTTGCATAAAAGCTCTCGATATATTAAACCAGGTAAATCCTCTCGACTCAACACTCGGCACACAAAAACTATAGGGAGATCCGTCATACCTTCTCTTTGTCTGTTTTCATTCTCTTTGAAACCATTTTTTTTTACTTGAGTATCGGAATCTCTCACATCGGATCGCCCTTCGGTGGTCTTTTGCTAGTTCCTAATCCTATCACTGAGCATCCATTCGAGTTACAAGAAGTCAGATCTGTAGAGTCAAGACTCACTTCTAACAGATTGACGCCGTCCGTGGAAAACAGACTAACGAATCTTTATTGAGTTCTTAGGATTACCAGACCGATATGCCTCCAAAGCAGAGAACCAAAACTATATCGAAGGTTGCATCTGTCATGGACGGCTATACTGCTATCCCTACTAATGCAGCCCATTCTATGGCACCCACTCGCTCTATCGACAGTCCTCTAGCTTATGCTCAACCTCCTCGCTTGGAGTAGGTCCTGTAACCTACTCCTCAGGAACACCCAGCCATGGCTTTTGTGTCGGTACCCCAAGAACGAGTTAGCCAACCCTAAATAGACAGACTAGAGTTCAAGATTCAGGATATGAGCAAGCAGTTGAAAGGCTTTAGTCATAGCGTGAGGCCCGAGGGCTAGTCTTCTTCAAGGGGATCTGGGTGTGTATGCCCTCGACAATGACTGCCATCGCTTAACTGTGAGCCCTCAGTGACTTCTCACTATGACCTTGAAGACCTAAGAAGACAAGTTGAACAACTCGTTGCTAATGAACTCAAACAGGCCAATGCTTGAGGAAACCAAGCCCCCTCTACTCTATTAATGCTTCACCTTTTGACTTGAAAGTCTCTTCGGAACCAATGCCCGCGACATACTTTTGCCTCCCATGGAAAGATATGACAGAATGACTGATCCTCGTGATCATATGGCACATTTTGTGACGGTAATGATCTCAAGGGATATGACGGATGCCGCCATGTGCAAACACTTCCCTGCCACTCTCAAGGGGAACATATTAACATAGTTGAATTCACTCCCACCACTAAATATAGAAACTTTCTTTCAACTCAAGCAGCAATTTGAGACTCACTTTATGATAAGTTGGGGAGCAAAGAGAAACTCCACCTCTCTACTATCGTTACATCAAAGGGAGGATGAATCCCTGAGAAACTTCTTAGAGAGGTTCAAAACAGAGAAGATGAAAGTACCAGTCTTGGACCATTCTATCGTGCTAGCAGTGCTACTCACTGGATTATGCCCCTTGGGCATGAAAACTTTGATTACGAAAAATCCTCAATCCACTATCCAAGAGTTCTACTTTTGTGTTGAGAAGTAAATCATGACTAAAGACACCGAAGCCTTCGATCGAAGGAGAAATCGATTATCCAGGAGAGAATATAGTCGATCGCCCTGATGGCTCTCACCAAAGAGAAACCGATCAGATCCTCCACCTCCCCGAAGGTTCAACACTTACGCCCCTTTAAATGAAACCCCCAGTCAAGTTCTGTTCCAAATTAGGGACCAACCTTATGTCCGATGATCTCCACAACCTACAGAGGATGATACTAAGAAGGATAAGATCAAGAACAATCACTTCTATCGCGATTACAGCCATACAACCGATGACTACAGAAAGCTCAAAGACGAGCTTGAGTTCCTGATCCGAAGTGGGAGACTACAAAGGTTCATCAGTAGAGGGGGAGAGACATGTCGAATCCTAACTGATAGGTACTATCAAGGCGGAACGGATTGGATGATCAACCGGTCATCCCACCACCAGTTAATCATCAGGATGGAGTGATCCTTTAAATTCATGAGGAGCGAACCTCTCGAATGCCACGTCCTCCATTAGATATTTCAGACCTTCTAGATAGTCCGCAAGGAAGCAAGGCTGAATGCCTAGATGCACTGATCTTCTATTCACCTAACATCCCTCTGTTCAATATAGTCAATATCCCCTCACCTTATAATGCAATCTTGGGAAGGCCGGGCTTGAACGCCTGGAAGCTCTACCTAGCACAAAACATCTGAAATTTAAATTCAGAAATCCACTCGGGATTAGGACACTGTCTTGTGATCAAGAGCCTTCGGTATCTACCTCGAAGTAGTAATACGGTATGTTCCAATTGTCTTATATAGTCCTTATGTTATTGCCATGGTATTCTTCCGTTCGACAGTGAACACACGTGACTATCTTATCATTTGTATTCTATCGAACTTCTAACGTATATAGGAAAGAAATATGTTAACGAAGGGATCTATCTCCCCGAATGAGTCTCTGTTACCCTGACCTAATGAAAAGATCTATCTCCCCGAATCGGTCTCTATTGTTTGGACCAAATTAAGGGATCTATCTGCTTGAATCGGCCTTTGTTGTCCTGACCTAACGAAGGGATCTATCACCCCGAACGGGTCTCTGTTGTCCTGATCTAACAAAGGGATCTATTTCTTTGAACGGGCCTTTGTCCCCTGATCTAACAAATGAATCTATCTCCCTGAATAGGTTTCTATCGTCTTGACCTAACAAAGAGATTTATCTCCTCGAACAGGTCTCTATCGCCCTGACCTAATGAAGGGATTTATCTCCCTAAATGGGTCTTTATTGCCCTGATCTAAAGAAGTGATCTATCTCTTTGAATAGGTCTCTATTGCCTTGACCTAACAAATGGATCTATCTCTCCGAACGGATCTCTATTGCTCTGATCTAATGAAGAGATCTATTTTCCTGAATGAGCCTTTGTTGTCCTGACCTAACTAAGGAATCGATCTCCCTCTTTTTCAAATAAATCTTAGTAGGTGTTACTTGCCAAAAAGCCAGAGGCACTTATCAAAATGCACACCTAGAAATGCCCCTAGATGGGCCGACATTCTCTAAAAAAGCCCAGAACAACTAAATGTAGCCGACGAGTCCATTCGAAATAATAAAGGGAGTATCCCCTATTATTAATACATGTTGAGTAAAAGAACACAAAAGAATTTCTCATTAAGAATCATTGTGATATAGTGGCATAAGAATTACATAGACTTTGGAGGAAGAGGGGGAAGTTCCAAGACCTTCTGAGAAGAAGTCTTCGTAGCAATTGTGCTTGATTCGGCTGGAATACTAACCAATATGGTAGGAATTGCATTTCGATCCATCGCATCCTGACTGGTAACCTCCTTGACTGGCGACAAAGCTCTATCCAATCCAAACCGATGGATTATTTCTTTGGCGCATCGTAATCTCTCTATCATCTTATGTTGAAAATCTTTAAAGGTAGCGACATATTGAAGTAAAGACTTTTCTAGTTCAGCCGCCCACTGCTCCACCACTCGGAGAGACTCCTCACACAACTGAGCTAACATCTCAAGAGTTTGCAATCGTGCCTCGATGGCCTTTTTCTCGATCTCTAGTTTCTCATAGAAACTCTGAAGGTTCTTTACTTCCTCTTCCTTTTCGGTCAGCAGGGCCTTGAGTGCCTCCTCTGCTCCTATACCCTTCTCCCTTTGATCAGAGGGATCTCGCAACGTCGCGACTTGAGCGTTCAGCCAGTTGACTTTCTTCTCCAAATGTCCCACAGTCTGTTTCCTCTATTGTTCCTGGAATTCTGCCAGGGCCATTGTTTGCAAGAAGGGAAAAAATGGATCATTCGATGATGAGGAGAAAACAAAATGGAACAAATTCAGAGGATGATACCATTAGACCAAGGAATTTAAGAGCCTCACTAGCCTATTCCATGGACATTTTGTGCAACTCTAAGTCGCAACAGTGAAAGTCAAGTCGATCAGCTATTTTCTTTACTTCAACTAAGTCCATGTAACTATATTGTTTATCCCCTGAGTTAATGGCTACCGTCTCTCTTTCCTTCGACCCCTTAGGTTAAACTGGGATAGAAGGAGAGATGATAGTCCCATCAGATACCTTACGTTTCCCCTCGTGAAAAGGCCACATGGGAATAGCGCGCGACGAATTAGATAGTTCTGCGATCGGCACAACTTGAGTCACTGGATTCCTCGGTGCCCTCAGTTCCACAACGGATGATGGAGCCCCTTCGAACCTCTCCATGGTGAGCACATCTAGCAATGAAACTCCCTCATCTCTGGTTGATATCGAATGACCGGCCTTATCAAACTCCTCTGGCTCAACCTTGAATGGCTTTAACACGATCGAAGACACACACCCCCCGGTTTTCTCACCCGCCTCATGCCCACTTCCCGATGGAGATTCTGGCCGAACTATTTTTCTCCTTTTTACTAAGGGAAGTGCTAGCGAAGTATGGGCCTTAGATGTCCCATCGGTCCTTACCGGAGGATTTCTTATGGATAAATCCCGATCAATTGTAATCTCTCCCAGCAAAGCGTCATTTACAAAATCCGAATTATCGGTTAACCCAATCTCTCTCATGTCGACCAAGAATGGCCTATCGATCTTTCTTTTCTCTTCTATCAACAGATTTGCTAGAGATAGTATCTGGTTATCCATCAAAGAATCAATTAAGATGACCCTTCACGTAGACGTACAGTAGCTGCCGACCAAACACATGAAATGAAAGTGACATAAAGGATTTACATGTTACAATCCGAGCGCAAGCCTTCCATCAGTGCTGGAAAGTATCGGTATAAGATTCTTGTCCTTGAACTCCACGAAAAAGTACTTGTGCATCCAGTTACTACAAGTAGGTTCCTCATAATGAAATCCCCAATCAGATTCAGGACAAGTCTGCAGCTTATCCCAATCTTGGACCAAACCATTCTTCGTGTACCTTACCAGAGAAAAGTGGGCCGCCAGGATATAAAAATTAAAGCAAAAGTGACAAAACCCTAACAAGGAGGTCACAGTAACAATTAGATGCCAAGCGCTAGGGGGAACAAAGTTGGAAATATGTTCCAACGTTGTAACACTTCTATGAATAGACTAGTGTATAGTATCCTCAAGCCAAATTTTACCATTTGCTTGTACATCAAAACACAGCCCTTTGGAGCTATATTCGCTCTATCATCATCTTGGTTGACACCAGGGTGTAATCGTTGCCCACCAACATAGCGGTTTGACTTCTTGGAGCTCTACCATTGACATAATACTCCTAATGTTGATAATGCTCTGAAGAGCAGAGCCTCTCGCCATTTCTCTTACAGAAAGTCTTCTGTGTACTAAGATAGTTCAAAGGAAGGAGGAAACAAGTGCAAGAAAGTGGGAACACTATATCCTCTCCCATGAAAATACTTATAAGGAACACTAGAGACGATTCGCGGAACATGAAATGATGTGTGTTATAAAAGGCTCTTTATTTCCCAATGATTGTTACTCATGGCATCTTTCTCACGAAATAATATCACGAGTCGGGAGCAAATGATGAGACCCTCTTTAAAAAGCTCGATACATGGTGCGAAAGAGATTCAATAGTCAGCATAAAGCCCATGATTCAATACGCTTAAACATAAATGGGTTTATATCGTCTTGATCTAATGAAGAGATCTATTTTTCCGAACGGGCCTATGTCGCTCGCTTTATCAGTGGGATCTATCTCCCCGAATGGGCCTCTGTCGTCCCGACCCTCCGAAGGAATCAAACTCCACTCGTGGTATCCTATTCACTATTTGGTTAACCCTGAATGTGGTTTATATGATTCGATCCACAAGTATATTCGGTAAGACCAAGCGATTGTCTCTTTCATTCGACTGATGAATACTAAATACTTAAGGAACCGAGTACTTCAACTCCCGAACGGTAATATCCAATCGAATCTCATCTTGATTAAATTTCTTATTTTAGTACGAAACGTATCTTTTGAATAAAAAAGGAAACCCTTGGGAATCTAATCGATAAGAGAAAAAACCTCCTTGAATAATCAGACATTTTAAATGATAATGATTTCAAATTTTTGATGTTTAGAATCCGAAATCTTCAGATCTCCTCGTAAGAAATTGGGGTTGTGACACCCTAGATGCACACGGTTCTTATGGGATCTCGCATAAAAGCCCCTCGATACATCAAGCCAGGTAAGTTCTCTCGACTCAACACTCAGTACACAAAAACTACAGGGAGATCCGTCCTCCTTTGTCTCAATCTATTTTTTTTCTCTTTTAAATCACTCTTTTTTACTTGAACGTCAGAGTCTCCCCCGCCGTAATACTTTTTAGCAGTCTTTTGTAGGTTCTTAGTCCCATCACTGAGCATCCATTCGAGTTACAAAGAGTCAGATCTGTGGATTTAAGATTCACCTCCAACAGAAGGGAACACCTCGGTCTTTTAATCTAGTGGATCTTACCCCAAACCTTGGCAGGGGCTACAGTGGAGTCCTAATGGGTGGTTTTGGAATTCCATAGGTTGGGATCCCCCAAATCCCTCCTGGACTAACATAAATTCACATGGCTGTTTGAGGGAGAATGAGAATGGGCGGGCGGCTATTAGAGGTTTAGCCCCCTGAATTAAGGGGTTCAATTGTCAAGGGCGGTTCAAGAAAGTGGCAATCTAATATAATTATTTCTTAAAATTTTCCGTTTTTTTTTCTAGCTTTTTTGTGAGAAAGGGAGATTGAACACCGATAAGGGTGGAAAAAGAGATTGTGGGAAGTGATTAGGTATTAAAATGAGAGAAGAAAAGTTATGAAGAAGAAATAAAAAAGGAGACAAAAATCAAGAAAATTACTAGAAATATGAAAGGATAAATAAAAAGGAGGGAGGCGTGAGAGGAAATTAGGAAAATTATAAAGAATTAAAAAAAAAAATTAGGGATTGTGCCTAAAACTTTTGGGGCTCTCAAGCAAAGGGCCAAAGGCTTTACCTGGCTCTTAGCAATTGCTCGGTGGATTATCGTGTTTTTTTTTTTTTTTTTTTTTTTTTTCATATTTTTTATGCCCTTGAAGTTAGTCTACCATCTGGTATTTGAAATTTTGCTCCGATTAATTCGAGTCGAGCCAACTAAGATTCCTCTTCAGGGATAAAACTCTTCTAACGTACTTTGCTCTATTTTCAGAACTCGAATTTGAACTCTTTGATTAAGGAGTGAGGTAACCTATCTATTACACTAACCGATTGTTGGTCAAGGGATGTTGGTGGTAGAAGGGTTTGTATTTGAATGGACAACCCTAACAGTGTGGTCGGTGATTAGGGGTTCCAAAATTGATGGTTCTCTGGTTCAAAGCATCGGAAGAATTTTAAAATTATAGCCCAAAGTCCAATAGCAAGACTGGGGGTAACAGATATTTTCTTTTTTAATAACTATCTGATTATCGTGTTAAAACAAATCAAATTCGATTTGAATTGGGTTGTATTCTTAAGAGTATTCTCTCAGTATTTGTATTCACCATACACAAAACTTGAATTCAAAACCATACTTAAATACTTAGCTATTGGGTTAACTAGGTGTTGGTATATGCTAATAGATTATATCTTTTGCTCATTAAGTTGATTTTGATCCAATAATATTCTAAAATGTAATATGACATTTCTATGCTATGTATCTCCTTGGCATAATTTGTGCCTTTCTTATAAAAAAAAAATGGAAATTGAGAATTTTAAAATGTGAAGTGGGCTTAGATTGGAAAAGGAATTGGGCCGTCTCGTCTTGGTACGAATATGATGATCTCTATAAGCTCAAACCCTAAACCCTACCAACTTGCGCAGGAGCAGCTGAACTCCAACCGAATAAGCTCCTCTGTACAAACCAATGTCCCACTCCATCTCCGACATAGAGAATGACTATGATGTTCCCGAAGAATTCACTCACGAGCAGGTTTCTCTCTCTCTCTCTGCGTTTGATTCATGGCAAGCTAAAATCTAATGCATTTGTTTTCCTCTTTTCTCTACTGTAGGGAATCCATCAAGAGGAAAACATAAGAAAAGTTGAGAGAGAAAATAAAGCCAGGCTAGTTTCTCTGATTTACGATTCCCACCTTTTTGTTATCAAGTTTTTGTTTCAGTTATTGCCTTTGGGCCCTGTTTGTTGATGCTTAACAAGCATCCTACATCAATTTCTCAATTTTTAGAAATTAGGGTTTTGGGGAGTGATTGCTGTTAATGACATTTGAGCAAATTGATTAATCAAAGAATTCTCCTTGATCTCTTTCTCTGTGCAAAAGAAGTTTGGTATTTTTTTTTAGAATTTTACATTGTTTGCTTCTTTAAATAAGTTTGGAGTGGATTGGAAATTATAGAGATTTGCTAGAAAATTTAGGGTTTTAACATTGATATATTATGTAAACTTAGGGCTGTTTAAGACTGATTATTTGGGCTTTTGCTTGTAAAAAATTAATTATGTGAAGAGAATCATTGCTTGGTTTTGGAACCGTAGTTCACAAATTGTGCTGATTCCTGCTCCCCACCCCCTTTTGTGCTATTTTTTTTCCTTCTTTTCTTGTCTGTTACTTTCAATATGTCTACCCTATATTTTGGAAGGAGGGAATTGGAGGGAAGCGGATTCCCAAACTATTGTGGAACCTAGTTTCACCTAATTCCTTTTTTTTTTTTTTTTTAATAATCCAATTCTCATATCATCTAACATGGCCTAGAAACATTTTTCTTATACTATCATTGGCAAAGGCCTGGATGGTTCAAACCTTAGCAGTTGGAAACTATTTTTTTTTTCCTTTTTGGGTCCTTAAGGAAGAAGCGATATAGTTGATTGTGCATAGTTCTCTACAGCAAAGGATCATATAGTGAAACCAAGGCTGTTGGAGTAAGTAAAAGGACAACCCTTAAAGATGTTGCAACTGGATAAAGAACATTTACCTGGAGCTGAACTCTAAAGTAGGATTTATTTAGCAATTTCATGGTCCAAAAAGAAGGCTGTTGTGAACTAGGTTTTAGTGTTCGATTTTGTGCCTCCACATCTGGACCACATAAAAACCTTTGGTCAACTGGACTGCAGTATCAGCTTATAGTCTTTTTATCCAAGGAAAACATCAACTTAAATAGTAATAAGTTGGAAATTCTCCTTCGGGTAAATGCTAAACTTGGTGCAAGAGCTCAGACTTGTTCTAACTTAATGATAAACTTTGCTATGTAGGCAAGACATGAACCTGTGGACCTGCATTTATCAACTGATGCAAAGTGGATCAATTTTCATATTATGCCTCTTTGATCCTTCAAGTTGTTTATCCTTCAAGTTGTTTATGATGGTTTGAAAGAATACAACATATTTAAAAATGTAATGGATATCTAATCCTTCTGATTACATATAAGCCCTTTTGGATAACTAACATCAACATTTGTCCAACACGAGCTTCTACTAGAATGAAATGACCACATAACCCAAGGGAGAAATGCTTAATTATATGTGTGACACAATAATCTCAGGTTCTAAAGAAAAATGGATCAAAATGTGTATGTTGTTGGACTAGCATAACATGCCTTTTAGTGTTGTTAAGTCTAGATACTAGCACAAGTTCCCTTTTTTGTAGTCTTATTCATTATTTATATTGGATACAACAATAACAACAACAATGTAGACCTTCTATCCTAAATTTTGAGGTCGACCATATGAGAGATAAATACCGTAAATCAAAGAAAAAAATGATTTAATTTATGTAGATTTTTTTACGCCACTCATTCTTATATAATGCTATCTCTTCAACTAAATCCATATTTATCATGGCTTTACGAATACATTGTATCTAAATTTTTAATGGTTTATCTCTACGTTTTATTAAATCTCTTATTTTTAAGTTTTCAGTCTTTCTAATAGGTGCATCTTTAGATTTTCATTGTACATTCCTAAACCATCTTAGATGGTACTCTTTTCATCTTATCTACAATTGAACTAACTCCCAACTTATTACGTATCTTATCGTTTCTAACTCTATCTTTTCTAATTTTGTCACATATCAATCTAACTTAATTTAGATCTTTTCCCTTCCTTTCCCTTAATTTGGCAATTCTATAGATCTCTCTTTCCGCGTCTCGAGTCTCTAGCCTCTTGTATAATTTGTTATACACCTTTCTCTTTGATTCATTATTTATATTGGATACAAATAAAATTTTTTTTAGTAATTAGTTGTAGGCGTCAAACTCAAGACAACACTTCTGGCGAGGTAAGGAGTTAGATGGTCTTATATGGAAGATTCGTCTGCAATAGATGCTTAAGCTGAAAACATGGTCAGACCAAGGCGGCATTTGGTTGCGACCTCTTATGGGGCTGTTCTCCTGTAATTGTTGCATTTAGAGCTGAAATTTGTTGGTATAATGACTGTCTTACTCTCATTTATGGAAAAATTCTGTGACTTTTTGGTAAACCATACATTTTCATATCCAAATTTTTGTCATAGTTGAGAAATACTACAATTGGAATAAGACAAAATATCACATCACAAAGAGATGAGAAGAGGAAAAGAAAGAGACCGTTCCCAAACATCACCAAGCTTGTGATGATAGTACATTTGCTGAAAACAAGTTGGTGGGTTTCCCTTTTATGTTGCCTAGATCAAACCCTCTTTGGTGTCATAACATTAAAATTATTAAGATGATGAACCTGTGCTCTTTTGGCATTAGAGTGGCTGCATGAGCTCCAAATTCTTGCTTATGAGCTCAGTGATAATGTGTCTGATTGTACGAATCTGTGAAGATGCAAATTTGTTTTTATAGTGATCAGCTGTATTCTTAGCAAAGTTGCTAAAGTAGTGTCACTATTTCTAGGACATACCTACCATATATGGTGTGTGTCTGTAATCTGTAGGTGGTGCAAGTTCTTATGCTACACTGTTGGTTGACTAGCTTACACTTTACCATGGTCATGGATATTTAGAATTACACTGTTAGACTCACAATTCGACCATTTCATTGCATCTTTTTAACCGAATAATTTTGAATTCTAGCTTGAAATAACAGTCTCCTTATATAGGGTTGTCCGTGAAGGCAAGGAACGTCGCAGAAAATGGGCACAAAGGAGAGCAGGAGCTTCAGGAGAGAATAAAGGAGCAAAAAGAGCCACAGAAACTGAAGAGGTTAATGATGGAGAAGAAAATGAAGCAGATCAGGAGGCTCTGGGTACAGGAGGAATGCTTCCAAGTGACATAGTCAAATTGCTCGCAGCGCGTGAAAAGTATTTCCTTCATCCTTATCCTGTGTTTGTTTGCACATAAGGATGGGCATGCCATGTCTGCTTCTTAATATATGTTATTTATATTTATCTTGCGCTTGTATTTTTAATCTGGGTCTTAATAGAATGAACTTGACTGCAGGCAAGTCTTTTTGTCCGACTCTGAGGATGAGGAAAAGGCTGATGAAAAGCCTACCTCAAGAAAGAAGAGGCTGCCTGAAAGCTCTGGGTAAGTGATGTGATAGGACTATGTAAAAATTGTTTCTGGTTTTGATAGAACTGAAGTATTATCTATTTTCTCTTAAAATGTGACATGATTTGCAGGGAAGATACTGTTATCTTGAAGGACATACCACCTCCTCAATGCATGCAGAATTCGTTGGACTTCCTAAAGAAACGGAAAATGCAAGTTCCCAGGTCATCTTCAGTTTTGAACAACACTAATAAAGCTTTGCGTCTTCTTTCAAACACTGGCCTATTGTAGAAGAAATGATTATTAAATGGCAAAATATGTCAACTTGCTTTGTCACCAATAAATAGATCAGGGCTCTTGGTTTGTATGGAACCATCACAGATTATGCTTTTGCATGTGTAACTTATCTGGTATTCAATCTTGCGAGGCAGACAATGGGCCCTATTTGAGCAAGTGAGAATACCTCGGCTGGGGTTAAGTCATTATTAATATAATGATAATTTAAATTTTTTAAAAGGAAATTTGAATCTTATTGTAAAGTCTTGTATTGTTTATTAAAAATTTTTCACTTTAGTTAAAAATATCACAGATTATGCTTGAAATGACTTGAGATTTGAAAGTTGGATAGTGGATTATGTTGATTTAAAGATGAGCATGTTCCTGGTTTCATCAAAAGCAGACATCAGTCTCAAGATTGGATCTCTTATGTGCAATACAGATATCCTATTATCTGAGTTTGAAAATAATATCAGTAATTTGGGAGTTGGGAGAAAAGCTTATGTGCATGGTCATGGTCAGGAGCAGAGGTATACAACCAACATGATTCGGAACAGCAACAGCAACAGCAATACTAGAAATTAGAATAGAAAAAACGTTCATGGGAGAAGAGAGATTGACATTTGGTGGAAGATGAATTGTAATTGAACACAACAATTTATATAAATAGATGTATAAAAAACAAAACTAAATCAAATTGAATGGACCCATATTATGAATCGGAGAAAATGTCTATTTTGGGCCTTCTAATGTTATTCTTCTCCCACGTAGTCGAACTACTAGTTTCTGACTGGGGAGAGCTGCTTCCCCTTCTGGGTCAGAGTAGAAGTAGAATCTGGTATTGCAGGTGACAAGGAGGCTCCAACCAGTGTGTGGAAAGTGGTTTTAAGCTTGTAAAAGCACCTGTGGTGGCGGATACGCCTGAGAACTTTGTCTCTGTTTAGAGTTTGGGGTTGATTGGAATTGGATGATCTCAAGTAGAGCTGCCTACTTATTACTGAGTCTTGTATGGAAGAATTAGATGGGCTCGAATGGTTCAACTCGTTCTCAGCTTCCTCTGGCATTGTGGTTTGGGGTTCAGACGTCATAAGAGCCTTTTTCTTAGATGGAAAAAAAAAATTATATATATATATATAGAGAGAGAGAGAGAGAGGGAGAGAGAGAGACCGGTTTCTATAAATCCATGGCCTACTACTTTATGATTCCAAAACCACGGCTTCTTTTTGCAGAGCTCCGGATTTTGGTTTCTTACCTGACGTTACGGTGCCTTGTATTTCTTTGTTGGAGCACACTAGCATGGCTTCCTCAAAATAATCATTTTTTTTTTTGTTATCTGGAATTTGTCATATGAAACCGACTACATAATATGATGATTCCGTACAACAAGACACACACACGCATTATATTAGAATGTTTTCAGAGTATTATGTTAATATGCATCAAAAATATTATTTATGATTCAAATAGATTACTTAATATAAAAGGGAGTTTTGAGCTTAACAACTGGATTTGCTAAATATGTTTGCTTAATATATGTAACTTATGATTTATTACGATATAACGAGAATTATCTAAAAATTAATTTTAAAATTTAAAGTTGATTATTTGAGAGACAAATATAAAATGATTATATATATAATTAAACACATATATTATCTAAATATATTTATAATATAAAAAGTGATAATTTAATTTGATTTAATTCTTTTATATTATTCGTTCTTCTCCGAAATTATCTTTTTGATTAACTCTTTTTAACTCTTATATGATTTGTTATGATACATATTAAATTATTTTATTAATTAAAAAGTATTAATTAAATTTTTTAACGCCATATAAAAAAAAGCAACTCAAGTCTAAGGTAATGCCTCATTTGTTTTTTTTTGTTTATTTGATAATTGGTATTTATGAATTTTTTATTTTGAAAATTTAAATTAAAAATTTTAATTGAAAATGTTTAGTGTTATCTCATTAGAATTTTTGGATGTCAAGTCACCTATCAACATCATATTAATAACCCTATAACAAGTGGATTTGTCTTTTATGTAGCATGCGTGGGTTGGCGGTAAAGCAACCTAAACTCGCCCACAGGGTTTTTGTTGTCGTTTTCCGTCTATTTTCTTTTATTACTTATTATTATCATTTTTTTATTTCTTCTACAAGTTTTCTCGACCAAATGACAGATTATATTTTAATTACTGAGTTTTCTGAGTCATTATAGCATTGTCCAATACACATTATCCCATCCATTTGTAAAAAGAATCCACAAAAATCATTGTACCCTTCATCATGGGACATTCAAAGATCCCTTATTTCGCTGAAGTCATCGATGGTGTTTATTTTTATTGGAAGTGAAAGTGAAAGTGAAGGTGAAAGAAATGCTAAAATGGAATTCAGGGACCACACCACACCATACCACAGAAATTAGGGACCAAGGCAGAGCTGGAAACTGAGGGTGAAAAACAGCGGGCAATATCAGTAGTATTGGATTTTAAACAAATGGGCGTTTTAAAAGCTTTGTAATTTAGTTTATTTTTCTTGGGGATCTGGGAAATGATTGTAAGAAAAAGGAAAAAAAAAAAAAACAAAATACCCTTTCACGTTGCTAGTGGTTGGGAGTCAAAAATTTTGACAGATTAGCGATCAATAGCTACTGCTAAATGAACAATAATTTTGAAGCCTACCCCCACATAGGTATATTCATACATACATACATACAAGTTTTTCATTTATCATCAGCGTTGTTGTCCAGAAAACTCAGCAAAAGGCCACAAACAATTCTCCTTGCCAGAGGACTAGGGATACAACTGCATAGCCACCCTCAACATGTGCAACCATCCCGGACAATGCGAACTTGCCAATACCCAATTTCCAGATAGTCCTCGCTCCTTTTCCTCTTCATTGTTGGATGCTGTCGCAATAGCTTTATCATCACTTCTATTAGGCAGTGCATTTAGCCTAACGCTGCCCGTGAACTAGCTAGCTTGCTTCTTGAGAATGCGGATTGCAAAACTAACAAAGAGGTGTTGACATAGTGTCAAGACAGTCCGATTTTCCATTCCTGCAAGAACAATTGACAAAAGCTACTGTCAACGGTATCTCAGACATAGTTCTAGTTCTGCTTATCGTTAGGGGCTCGAATGCATTTCAATTCCTAGAATCTTGGATCCATTTGAAGCATTAAAATGTAAATATTTCTACTGATGCTGCAGTTCAATCATGATCTTGATTTAACAAATGCTGGTTTGTTTAAAGCAACAAAGAAGTCTTCCTCCAATGAGTCTCTTAGATGTCCAAGTTCCAAATAAATCATGATAGACTAAAGGAAGCCATAAATTTCATAGTGAAAGGGTGCCATCCCCCAAATATCAAATGCAAAAGGTACTAATGCTTGGTAGATGCACAACATCACTCACACTAGCTCCTCGTAGATGCCTTAATGGACAAGAGGTTGTTGAAGAATCTCCTCTAAGCAGTCCCTTACAAGAAAGTCCTTCACACGATTCATTATCTCATCTATAAGAGCACTGCTTGGTGGTAGTTTTTTAAGCACCACCTATCTTAACAAGTAAAGGATTTCTGTGAATGCAAGGAGCATGAACGGTTAGTATGTTAATCTAGAATAAACTTTCACTTGTACCAAAGGCTAACACATTCATGAAAAGGGGGTCTCATTCTGGGAGTATACTGACCAAAGTATGTCAAGAGTGTAATCAAAATATAGCTATTGAAGATGTGCTACGCTTCATCAGGTATCTTCAGCCTAGTGTTGTGGCGTCAAGTTTTGTTTGATTATGGGACTCTATCATTCAACGGAAGCATATAATAAATTTTCGAAGCGGTAAAATAGTCGAGTTCGCAATATACCTCAATAGGTGATGCAGAAAACTTCAGAAATCTCAAACTCTAATCTCGAACAACTCGTAGTCGAGATGATAGTCATGAAAATCGAACTATGACCACAGTGTCACAACGTCTCAACCCTCAACCCGATGATTTTTGTGACAATCGAAAAACCCTCTCAATGATCTCAATAATCTCTATTGTTCTTCACAACAATGGAGATTCAATTCTCTCACAATTAGATTTTTCTCTCAAAAAATAAATCTCACACTTAATTCACTAATTGAGTAATTGTATAATTGTAACTCATGTAGGAGTTACTAATGAGAGAAAATAGGAGAGTGAGGATAATAGGTAACTACCCATTATCCCTTATTCAAATTTAAAATAAATATTTTCCTAGGGTAAATTGCCCATACGTAGACATATTTACCTACATCACCTATTTGTATACGAGAGCATTTTACTTCCGTCATTAGATCACAACTCATGTGATCCATCACATTACCCTACTAGGCTTTCATACAGGGTTGGACGTTTTGCGCCTTGCGAGTACACCTGCAAACAAAGATTTCTCGATACACTTGTTAGGATGATTGAGTAATCACCGTTAGTACCCAAAGAAAACTCGTTGTATGTCACGCCCCGATCCTTGGATCGAGCACGCAACAACCGTCGCGTTGTTTCGGTATACGGATAGAATCTCCCTATATACCGGGACTCCGCAAGGCTACATTACTGAACATTTAATCCTCCAATACATAAATCCATCAAAGATAAGAAAATCATGAAACAATACACATGCAAAGGACCTATCTACTCCATTCCCTGTACACACACAAGCATACGTCGTCACACAATCAGAGAAGGGGTTCCTGTACATGCACGCATGCAGTGTGGTCATCCCAGCCAACCAGAATCTCTCAGTACAAATCAAGCATTTAAAATAAAAGAAATCCCAAATCATAATTGCAGGATTTTACTAATACTTGCCTAAAGGAAACAATCTAGCATCAGTAAAGTCCAAACGGTATGAGATGTACAGAATTTCACAAATCCAAAAGAAAGTATCAAAATTCAGAATACAATCCAAATGTCCCAGTACAGAAATAAACATTTAAAAAAAAACAGTTAAATCAAAATAATGAAGTCCCAAATCATAATCGTCAGATTTTATCAATACTTGTCGAAGAACTCAACTAGTATCAGTAAAATCCGCACGGTATGAGATGTACATAACTCCCTTTCTATGGTTATACAAACTACAATTCCCAAAAAAAAAATATTGCATTATTAAATATCTATACAAATCAGCAAAAATCCTTCGCAAGCTCCAAATGTCCAGTCTCCGAACTAAGTATCCTCTGTAAAATGTGGAGAGGGGTGAGTATTGGGGAATACTCAGTAAGTGGAGTGCAATGATGTGATTGTATCCATAAATGAGAGGTGAATGTGGGGCAGTCAAAGCATATATCATAAATAGCACTTTATATATATAAAAACATTTTAATTAATGAAACAATTCGCAAAATATGCATCCACATCGATCATTCTATCAGAAAATCATGAGGTCTCATCGAAAACACTACCATCTTAGGCTGGCCGAACCCAAACGAAAGCCCGTTAAGGGTTTTTTTTTTCCGTCCAATGTTTCAAAACATACCCCTTCCTTGACGTTGGCTCATATCTCACCGGGGTGCAATCCAGATATAGCACGATTTCGGCAGAGGGAGGGACTTCTAACTCTCCAGCACATCCAACCCCAACCACGCCACCCCGTCAGGTCGCTCCGTGGAGGGAATGACTATAGCCATTAACAACCAGCATCCTTCATTTCTCAAACATCTCATTTCTCAAACCATGTGCTATAATTCCAACAAATAATCATCAATCTCATGCCATAGCAATTCATAAAGCAATATCAAATATCATATGGCACACATGCATTTATAAACACAGTAGATGCATTCATACTCCACAATTCAGTTCATATATCTCACAATCACAAAACAATTTATATAAAACATGTAAAAATTCTTTCAAAATCATTTATAAAACAATTTTAAAACAAGTTACTTATTTAGGAACACAATGAACCATCCACTCACCTATAGGGAGGGTATTCACCCCATATTTCCATAATTTGGTCCAATCAAATCGTACTCCGATCCTTAATTGATTTTTCTAATTCAACAATCACAATTTTATCATCAATTTCCAATTATTTTTAGGGTTGATCAATTTTTCCTAATTTTGTACAAACCCTAATTCCTCTAATTCATGAATGCAGTCTAATGCCGTCACTTGCATTTCATTCATAGCTAAATAACATGATCAAAGTCGAGTCTAATTCAAACTAAAAGACCACTCAAAGTCTAAAACAAGCATGAATAATTAGTTTTCTACTAGTTAGAAATTCTTCAAAAAATCATAAACTTTTCAATTTTCATCCAAACGTTTCAATCCATATGTCATTTTCAAGGTGTAAAGGTCTAGTTTCATAATATGGAGATTGTAGTTGAATTACCTATATGCAGAACAAAATATAATGAAAAAGGCTACATCAATCTTTAAGCTCTAACCTCAATTTTCAAACTATCCTTCCATATACATACCGTTATGTAATTAACAACTCCAAAACAACCTAAGAAAGATATTGGATGCAACAGTATCCAATATTCTGCAGAATATTCCATTCCAACCCCAAAATCCTAAGATTTTCATACATATTTCAATCGAACTTTAAGGAAAGCTATTCAAATCAACCCAACAAGATTCTATTATCCTCTAACATGCTTCTTTTGTATCAAACAGTCTAATTTATGTAAAATTCTAGACTTAACCCTAATAATCACATATAGAATTTCAGAAATGCATCTTATTCCAATCTAACATACATTCTAGATATATACACGACTTCTCACCCCTAAATTAACACTAAATTCATTCAATTATCGAAGGGATTATAATTCCCTCACCTAAGGTTTTCGCAGCTCGCAGACTTAACTTTCGTGTACCCTCAGTTCTGTCCGGATTCCTGCAACACTTCCAAATCGAAGCATGGTTTAGCAATTAAGTTCAATCACTTAGAAAAATCGAAACCCTAGAACTCTAAATTAGGAATCTGTCCTTACCTACGCAGAGAATGGAGTTCGCGGGCTGGGTTTTCGAAAAGGGTGCTGTCGCAGTAGGGGTTGCAGGAAAAGCTCTTGACAGAGAGAGTAGTGGCGCGCACGAGCGAGGGGGAAGAGATAAACTGCTATCGCGCGTGCGCGAGAAAGTGGGAGAGAGAGAGAGAGAGAGAGAGAGAAACAGAGAGAGAGAGAACACAAAACAATCACGTGCGGTGGTCGGAGGTGAAGAATGAGGAACAGAGAGTGAGAGTGACGAGCGAGAAGGAGATAGAGAGAGTGTGAGATTCAGGAGAGATATGAAAGAGTGTAGGCGGTGGCGGTGGTGACGGTGGTCGGAGAAACCACCATGAGTGGCAAAGAGTGGCGGGAGAAGGTAAGTGTGGCGGAGAGAGTGGCGAAGAGATAAATAGAATTCGGGAGGGAGAGAGAGACAAAAGAGGGAGAGATGAGAATTAGGGTTTTCTAACCTAAATTCTAATCTGGGGGGGACGTAGCATTTTTCCCCAAAACGCTGTGTCTCCTTGCTGTTTTTATTTTTTTTTACTTAAATAACTTTATAAATAAATAAATAAATATTCATATATATATTTTTTTATACCCACATTTTATTAAAATTCTAAATTTATCATCAAATAGAATGTATCTCGAATCGAAAACATGGATATTTTAATATACCAAAAATTTCAATTTAATACCTCAAAATCGAAAATCAATAAAATTAAAAATTTTCTGTTATATTATAATGATATTTACAAAATGTCTAACATAGGTTTTTCGGTATTACACTGTACCCCAAATCCAAGATTAATTATATCTATTGAGCCACTTTTCTCATCGAAAGTAATCCCCAATAAGACTGCTTGACTGTGTATTCACTATTATGTTCGAATCCCTACATGGATGAACATAAAAGACCGATTGGTGAATACAACACAATGATGCAATGTCAATTGGTTTTCCTTTCCAAAACTCGAATCTATCAGTCTTAACTCAGCTGCTTTCTTAGATCTGTCCCTCAGATCTCAATTTAACTTCCGGACCATCGGTAAACAGACTAAAATAGCAAACACTGAATTAAGATCTCAAGAGATAGTCAAAACTAATAAGAGTACTAGAAATTTCACCAAATAGATCTCGTGTCTCACACAGTGGAGCTCGGGGATAATTTCAAATTAATGTCTCAAGCAAAATAGCTCCCACTATCCCTAGTCATCTTATCATACGTAATATGAAACGCGTGTCACAGTGTTATTCTCCAATCTCTCAAAAGGGCATATATCAGATTTCTCTAATACTGTGCAGGTATGGGACTCAGTTTATATATAAGACTTTACCCAGAAATCTCGGAGAGAGTATCTCAGAGACAATATTGCAAATCGCAGGTAATGTCTGAGATCTCAAATCTGGCTACTTACAGGTAACATGGATGTGGGTATGTCCATGTTGGTCATATCGCATATAACCTTATCCTGAACACGTATCAGGGCGACTTATGTTTTAGCAGGGCTACTCTCAAAGCCTCTTACAAGTGATGTCTGAGATCTCAAACCTGACTACTTACAGGCAACATAGATATGGGTATGTCCATGTCGGTCATATCGCATATGACCTCATCCTGAACACGTATCAGGGCGACTTATGTTTTAGCAGGGCTACTCTCAAAACCTCTTACAACTAGAAACCGTCTTATTCCTACTCACTCAGAGTTGGAGGTGGTCACTCGCGTGAGAGAGTTGACCTTGCCTGCCTAACATATCTATTATCACATCACATATCATATATATGATAATAAAAGTAAGTGCATTAATTAAAATATTATACAAGTGTGATCGAATAATGCACAATAATCATATATATAGAAAAATCAATAAGCATCAATGTCGTCAATAAAGTACAAACTGAGAAATGTCAAAAAATATCCAAACCCAATGACTCTCTATGCCTTAAAAAGGAGTCTCTAGTGATGAGTTTGGAGAAGGGGTCAGCCACCATGTTGTGTATAGAAACGTACTTGACGGTCACTTCACTCTTCTTGATAATGTCTCTCACGAATGGTATTTGGTGTTAATGTGTTTAGTTTTACTATAAAACTTAGAGTCTTGAGTGTAAGCGATAGCGGCCTGATTATCACAATAAATCATTATTGATCTCCCACTATCTGCTACAATATCTAAGTCATCCAATAATTTTCGTAGCCAAACACTCTCCTGAACTGCAACTGAACAAGCCACAAACTCAGCCACCATCGTAGATAGAGCAACACAAGTTTGCTTCTTACTTCTCTAAGAGATGACCCCGCCATTGAGTAAGAAAGCAAAACCTGATGTCGATTTGTACTTATCGAAATCGCCTCCCCAATCGGCGTTCGAATAACCCACAAGGCGTAAATCGCCTCATCTGTAACACAAGGAGAAATTTGCAGTTCCCTTAAGATATCGAAAAATCCTTTTCATTGCTCTCCAGTGACCCCTTCTAAGATTTGCCTGATATCTGCTCACCAGACCGACTGTATAACATATGTCCAGTCGAGTACATAACATTGCGTACATTAGGCTTCCTACTGCACTGGAGAAAGGTACTTTACTCATTTCCCTTACTTCTTCTTGAGTTTTAGGACACATGGCTCAGGCCTTCACTTTTGGCGATCGGTGTATCTATAGGATTACAATCACTCATTCTAAAGCACTCGAGAATTTTCTTAATGTAGGTCTCTTGTGAAAGAGCCAACGTCTTTCTCGAGCGATCTCTCTAGATCTGAATTCCTAGGATGAACTCAACTTCACCCATGTTTTTCACGTTGAAGCTGGATGACAAATATGTTTTAACGGTCATTAGATACTGAATGTTGTTCCCAACCAATATTATGTCATCCACATACAATGACAGAATCACAAAAGAGTTATCAGACCGTATCAGATAGACACAATGATCCTCCTCGATCATTGTAAAACCATAAGACATCACCTCTTCTTAAAATCTTAGGTACCACTGCCTAGATGACTACTTTAGGCTACATGTCGACTGCTGAAGTCGACAGACCTTATTTTCTGACCTACTAGAATGAACCCAGGGAGTTGTTCCATTTAGATCTCCTCATCCAGTTCCCGTTAAGGAAAGCGGTCTTAACGTCCATCTGGTGTAACTCCAAATCCATACTAGCGCCAATCACCAAAAGTAAACGAATCGATGTAAACTTGACTATTGGGGAAAAAGTCTCATCGTAGTCAATGCCCTTTGTCTGCATGTAACCCTTGGCTACCAGACGGACCTTGTACCTCTCGATCGATCCGTTGGCTTTCCTTTTGATTTTGAGAACCTACTTGTTCGCAATAGCTTTTCTATCCATTTTGGGATTCTCATACTACGGGCAATGGGAGTGATTGCCAATTGAGAGATTCGTTTTCTTGAGAGAAAAACATATTATGAGGGGATGAGAAATTTTCGTATAGGAAAATTTATCCGTCACTTGGATTTACCAGATTTTGGGTTGAGACGTCATGATATTGCGGTGGTTATTCGATTAATTTCGTGATTACCATCTTGCCATGCATCGTTCGAGAGTTCGGGGTTCAAAGATCGGTGCAATTTTTGAATGCCCTACATTGAGATATTTACCCGATCCAATCTATTTAATTTTTTAAAAATTATTTACTTCCGTTGTGCATGAGAATTAAAATCTAACATTGATATCAGAGCATTAGTTGGATTAATTAAAATAATTTTCGAAATTATTTGAGTACAAAATGTTAGGGTTATAAATTTTGGGTTCAGATCATGAATGAGTTTTGTGAATCCGAGGACACTATCATGTTGCCAATGATTCGTAGATCGCAAAAATAATTTTTGTTGAATTTTTAGAGTACATTTAGGGCATGAAATGTGAGATTGAAGTTTTCGGCCTCAATAGTAACCGTGACCCTAAATTTTTAGATTTGTCAAGTTTAAGGATAAATTGATGCTTGAAATCAGTTTAGACATGTTCCTCAAAACCTGATCTACATTTTGATATACATATTGTGTGTTTTCGTCACCGAAAACTAGGATTTCCAACATTGGCTGTGAGGGCCATACAAAGGGTGTGAGATTCGGCCCATTTGGAGCTTCAATCCTCCAAATAATCGAATTAGGGTGATTGGAGGTGGTTCAATTACACTTTGCAACCAAAAACCGATGGAAAAATGGTCGGAAATAGAGTTCTCCAATAGCTGGGTCGCGAAACCCAGTTGCAGGCCCGTCAGGTGAAGGAGAAGAGATTCAAACCAATAGGCACGTGAAGAGCATGCATGAAGAGGTGCATGTCAATGAAGGGTGCAGGCACGTGTAGTCCACGTGCTAGTGAGTCCTGTGGAAGTCAGGGTGCGGTCTGGGTCAGTTTCGACCCGGATCTGCTTTCCGACCCACGTCCCGACCTGGAGAGGCGGGTTACGTGCGTGTAGGTGTGTGACCCACGCCTCTGCGCATCTGGTGCATTTAACAACAGGTAAGATATGCGTGCAGGTGCATGCTAGATGCATTGTGCGTCTGGCACGTGTGCGAGTCTTTCCCCGACACTTGCAGGAATGTGGGGACACGCTGCCGGTATGTGGCGGCGCGTGAATCCTTCAAAGGTGCGTAGGCTTGTCTAGAAATGGAATTTTTCAATTTTTTAAGGGTTTTATGCTATTAAATGTGATTTTTTATGGGTTTTTGTGTGCCGAATCCAAATCCGAATGGTAAGATGCGGTCCCAGGTTGTGGTGTATGGTGTCCGTTGACTCATACGTTTCCTTTTAGGTTTATACTCAAATCATTTTGAATTTGTTGATTCGAATGGTGCACAAAATTGTGAAAGTAAGCATAACAAGTCATTATTGTCTCTCAGATTGTATTAAAGATTATTGTATTGGATCTTTGTAAGGGGGATAAACTGAATGGTAAAGACTGTGAGTTTTTACACCTGTAGATTCAGTTTATCCTCGAACAGCAAGATCTGTTTGAGATTCTGAGGTATGAGATGAGATGGGATTAAGAGGCACTACGTTCATAGAAGAGGAAGGATGGCTGAGTTAGGGTAATCCTCCTTAGCAGCATGTACGATAATGTGATCCTAGTCAATGAGTAATTTCCTATGGCTATGTCGGTGTGGCTCGCCCTAAAGAGACACTACAAAAAAACAAGGGTTTAGCGACGGAAATTTTAAAAAAAAATCGTCGCTAAAACGTTTAGCAATGGAAAAATTTCCATCGCTAATAATGAGTCGCAAAAATTTAGCGACAGAAAACCAAATCCGTCGCTAAATTTCATATTTAATTTTTTTATTTGTAGAACCCGTCCGCCCACCCGCCGGCTGCTGCCCACCATCGCCCCGGCCCCCTGCTGCTTGCCCACCTATGCCCACACCCTGCCAGCCTTTGTCCGCATGCGCATGACTACCTTTTGCTGCTTTATTTTTTTTTTTTACAGAAAATGTATTTTTGCCCAGATTTGAACATGGATTTAAAGAGTTATCTGAAACACTCTTAACAACTATACCACATTAACTTATCTGATATACATTTTTTTTTTTATTTCTATATTTTTTTCTAACTCTCACCATTAAAAATATAATTCCCTAATCTAACAAAAATACAAAATACAAAATTATATTTAATAAAAACACAAAATTATTTTTAATATAATTACAAAATTATCTTTAAAAAAATCATAAAATTATATTTAAAAAATATAAAATTTTATTTAATAAAAATTAATACCCTAATTTAATTAAAATATAAATTATAAATATATATTTAATAAAAATATAAAATTATATTTAGCGACGAAAAACAAAATCCGTTGTTAAATTTAGCGACAGATTTTGTTTTCGTCTCTAATTAGCGACGGATTTCATTTTTCATCGCTAAATTTAGCAACTAAATTCATTTTCCCCCGCTAATTAGCGACGGATTTTTTTTCCGTCGCTAATTAATGACGGATTCCAATTTCCGTCATTAAATTTTGTATTTAATTTTTTTATTTGTAAAACCCATCCGCCCAACCGCCGGCCGCAGCCCACGACTTCCCCGGCCCACTACTGCTCGCCCACCTATGCCTACACCCCGCCAGCCCTTGCCCATCCGCGCATGACCACCTTTTGCTGCTTTATTTTTTTTTTTAGAGAAAATGTGCTTTTTACCCATATTCGAATCTGGGTTTAAAGAGTTATGTGAAACGCTTTAACCAATATACTTTTTTTTACTTCTATATTTTTTCCTAACTCTTACCATTAAAAATATAATTCCCTAATCTAACAAAAATACAAAATACAAAATTATATTTAATAAAAATACAAAATTATCTTAAAAAAAATCATAAAATTATATTTAATAAAAATCAATACCCTAATTTAATAAAAATATAAATTACAAATATATATTTAATAAAAACATAAAATTATATTTAAGAAAAATTTAAAATTATATTTAGCGACGAATTTAGCAATGAAAAATAAAATCCGTGGCTAAATATAGCGACGGATTCAGAATCCGTCGCTAAATTTAGCGACAGATGTTGTCTGCTGTCGCTAAATTTAGCAACGATTTTTTTTTTCGTCACTAAATTTAGCGACAGATTTTATTTTCGTCGCTAATTAGTGACAGTTTTTTTTTCCGATGCTAAATTTAGCAACGAAATTTTTTTCATTGCTAAATTTAGTGACGAATTATATTTTCGTCACTAATTAGTAACAGATTTCAATTTCTGTCGCTAAATTTAGTGACGAATTTGTTTTGTCACTAAATTTAGGGACGAAAAAGCAAATCCGTCGCTAATCAGCGACGGAAATTGAAATTCGTTGCTAATTAGCGACAGAAATATAATCCGTCGCTAAATAGCGATGAATTTTTTCTGTCGCTAAATTCCATTGCTAGAAACGTGTTTTTTTGTAGTGAGAGCATTGGGTGCTCTTACAGCTCCTAAGGTGAGGATGCTGACTTGTAAGTTTATAACTAATGAGAAAAAGGCTAATCATACAATGACGCAGCAAATGTTGAGTATGATCACCGAGTTAGGGAATGCGAACGAGTCTATTTCTGATATGTTTTTCAAGTACTAAGTGCGATCCAGTCTTTACCTGATTCATGAGAGACTATAAAAACCTATATCATACATGATGAGAGTATTTATACTTTCGCTAATGTGAATAGGCACAATGAGTTCGAATAGGAGCATTTGGAGGAGAGTAGGTCTAACTCGGGTCATGCTTATGAAGTGAAGTCGAACAAGGACTCTTGTGGCACTAAACACAAATGACATAAGTATGAGTAAAAGACTCGAGGTTCAGGTAAGAAGAAACCATTTGAGAAACCCGACAATTAAGTATTAAACCATAGGAAGGAGTTGGAAAAGACCAAGGTGAAGTTCTACATCTATAGTAGTTTTGGTCATTTTGTTCGTAAGTGTGACGAGCAGAAGTTATCTCTTTCTTCTTTATGTAGTTTGAGATGTTCACTGATTTCTCTCCTTCGTGGATTGTAGTCTCAGGAGCCACCGACCACGTAGCTCAAGACTGGAGCGTGTATATGGAGTTTCGCCGAATGAGTTGTCAAGTAGGAGGATTTACGAAGGGAACGGAACATTTGTTGACATAAGAGGGAATGACACTTTTAAGTTAGAGTTGCAAAGTTGCCGGACTCTGCACGTTCTTTATGCTCCGGATGTTCGACGGAACTTGATCTCAGCTTAGGATATGCTTTGTTATTTGAAAACTCTATAGTTTTTATTTATTAGGACATTTCTTTGATTGGTTTTGGTTTAGTCCATGAGAAATTAAATGCACTAGATGTGATTCCTTTTAATGGTGTTTCTTGTTATCCTCCTAGGGTGACAGAGGATGAACCGATTAGCAGTGAGTGGTCTGAAGGACCTGCTAACTAGTTTTGCCTAAATGACAAAGTTACAAGAAAACCATTAGACAATGCAATGAGAACTGGGAATCCATTATAGTTGTTTCGTTCCAACATCTGTGGCCTTATGAATGTGAGAACTCGAAACAAAGTTGTGTAATCTATTACGTTCATAGACAATTACATGTGTTTCGGTTATGTCTATCTGATCTCACACATGTTTGAGGTATTGAAATGGTTCAAGAGGTTTAACAACGAGGTTAAGAATCAGTTAGATTTGAGAGTGGAGACTCTTAGAACCGATCGAGATCGCGAGTATTTGTTTGAAGAGCTCTGTTTTGAGAAGGGTATTATAAGATAACTAACTATTCCTACTGGAGTATGGTAGCTGAGAGAAGGAATAGGACTCTGTTGGAAATAGTGATGTCTATGATGGTGTAGGCCAATTTGCTCGTTTCCCATCGAGGAGATGCTTAATTGATTGCTGCCTACGTCCTCATCCGTGTTCCTTCAAAGTCTACAGTCAGTACCCCATATGAGTTTAGGATAGGGAGGTTGCCTGACCTTAGCCACTTGAGGTTATGGGGTTGTACCGCATATGTTCACGTTTTCTCGCATCCATATGGTAAGTTAGGCTCGCGAGAAAAGGAATATATTTTTATGAGATACTAAGAACACTCCAAGGGCAATGTGCTCTAGGTGAGCATACGGACGATATTGTTATTGTGATTAAGTCTCGTGATGTCGCGTTTCTTGAAAGTGATTTCCCTAAGAGAGGTGAAATCGATTGGAACTTTACCTTCTATGAGATGGATGAGCCGCATGGCTTAGCTGAGCCTAGTGACAGGACTCAAGAATCCATTATGGATCTTGGTCCTAGTGGATACGATCTATCTAGAGGTGAAAAGTTCCCCTCCTCGTAAAAGTAGTCGAGAATGCGTACCTAATCGTTGCTTCCTGATTGAGGGAGAGGCTCTCATTGTGACTCTTAAGGATAATAAGAAATCTAAAATGGTCCTAGAGACTCTTGAGGGTTCTATGAATGACCATTGATTAAAGGCCATGGATGAGAGAAGGAGTTGATGAGAATCAACAAGATCTGGGATCTAGTTGATTTGCTTGAGGCTATTAAGGCCGTTAAAAATAAGTGGGTTCTCAAGATCAAGAGAAAGGTCGGCAGATCGGGGGAGAGATATAAAACTCGTCTGGTAGCCAAGGGTTACATTCAGACTATGAGTGTGATAACCTTAATCCATTTACTTTTTAGTGATTATTGCGGATATAGATTTGGAGTCACACTAGATGAATGTTAAAACTACTTTCCTAAGTGGAAGCTTGGATGAGGAGATCTGTATGGAGTAGCTTTCTTGGTTCACTTCTAGGTTTGTTCTAATAGGTCACAAGGATAAGGTCTATCAAATTCGAAAGTCGACATATGACATTAACCAGTCATCCAAGTAGTGGTATCTAAGATTTCATGAAGAGGTGATATCTTATGTTTTTGTGATGATCGAGCAGGATCATTACATCTATTTATTATGTTCTACGGACTCCTTTATGATTTTGTTCTTATGTAGATGACTTTCTGTTAATTGGAAACAATAGAGAATATCTGATAACCATGGTGATGTGGTAATTGTCAAGTTTTGATATGAAGGATATGGATGAGACTCAGTTCATTCTCGAAGTTAAGATCCAGAGAGAACTCTCAAGACGGATGTTGACTCATTTATTGGAGTGCTATATCAGGGGAGTTCTCATGCACTTTGCGAAGAATAATTGCAACCCCATAGATACTCTTATCATCAAATATTAAAACCTAAGTCTTGACGTGTGCCCTCAAACTTAGAAAAGGATAAGGGAGATGAGTAGAATCCCTTGTATTAGTGCATTGGGTAGTTTGATGTACGTAGTGTTGCATACACATCCAAACATTTGTTTTGCTGTCAGTCTGGTGAGTAGGTATTAGTTGAATCCTTAAAGAGATTACTGGAGAGCAGTGAAAATAATTCTGACATATCTTAAAAGAATTGTGAACCTCTCCTTGTGTTACAGAGGAGGTGATTTTCATTTCGTTGGGTATTCAGATACCGATTGGGGTGGCGAGTTAAATGTTTGAAAATCGATATCAGGTTTTGCTATCTTGGAGTAACAAGAAGCAAATTTGTGTATCTCTGTCTATGATGGAGGTTAAGTTTGTGGCATGCTCAGCAGTAGCTCAAGAGATTATTTGGTTCCAGAAAGTTTTGAATAACTTAGGGGTTGTGGCAAATAGTGAGAGGTTAGTGATGATTTATTGTGATAATCAGACCTCCGTTACCTACTCCCGAGACCCTAAGTATCACAATAGGTCCAAACACACTAATAACTAATACCACTTTATGAGAGACATCACCGAGAAGGGTGAAGTGATAATTAAGTACATTTTTACATAGTATGGTGGCTGATCCCTTCACCAAATCTATTGTGATAGATTCTTGTATGAGATGTAGGAATCATTGAGTTTACGTGTATTTTGATATTTCTCATTTCGTACTGATGATGCTTATTATTTTATATATATATGATATCTGTGCATGATTTAATCATAAGTTTATTTATTGCATTGATTTGTTGTCATATATTTGTGATTTATTGTGATAAATGATATGTTAGACAAGCGTGGTCAACTCTCTCATATGAGTGACCACCTCCAACTCTAAATGAGTGGAGATGAGATGGTTTCTATTCATAAGAGGTTTTGAGAGTAGCTCTACTAGGAGCCCGTTTGGTAGAGTTTTTTTTTGAATTCTTTTCTCCTTTTAAGGAGAAGACTCACCAAACGGGTTTTTTTAGAAATTTTTAAAAAAAGAAGAACTTTTTTTTATGAACAAAAATTAAAAAAGTGACTTTTAAGTAAAAGTTTCTAGGAGGAGTTTTTACTTCTCTTTATTTTTAAAATCTAGCTTTTTATTTTTTTTATTCCATTTATACCCTCACTTAAGGAATATAAAATTTCAAATATATCCATATTATAAATTTATTTACTTTCATATTCTCTCTTTTTCTGTAATTTTTACTTTTTACTTTTAATATTTTACTTTTTACTTTTTACTTTATTTAAAAGCTATTAAATAAGTTTATTTTTAAAATAGAATTATCAAACAACTTTTAACTTAATTTTAAAAGTTATTAATTTTACTTCTCCTTATAAGAAGAACAGAAACCGAAAAAAAGTCCTACCAAACGGGCACTAGAACATAAGTCGCCCTGATACATGTTCAGGATGAGATCATACGCAATGTGACCGACATGGAAATACCTACACCCATGTTGTCTGTAAGTAGCTAGATTTGAGATCTCAGATATGACCTGCGACTAGTGATATTGTCTTTGAAACGCTCTCTCTGAGATCTCTTGGTGAAATCTTATGTGTAGATTAAGTCCCATACTTGCACAGTATTAGAGAAATCCGACATATATCCTTTTGAGAGATGAGAGAATAACACTGTGACACGCGTTAAATACTGCGTGTGATAAAATGACTAGGGATAGTGGGAGCATTATTTGAGACATTAACATAATTTAAATCTCCGTTCCCACTGTGTGAGATCCGAGATCCATTGGATGAGATATCTTGTACTCTTATTACTTTCGGCTGTTTCTAGAAGTCGCGGTTCAGTTTTTGTTACTTTAGTCTGTTTATCTATGGGCCAAAAGATAAACTGAGGTGTAAGGAGTAGGTCTAGGAAAGTAGCTGAATTGAGACCGATGGATTCGAGTTTAGGAAAAGGAAGACCAATCAACATTATATCATTGTGTTGTATTCACCGGCTAGCCTATTATGTTTGTCCATGTTGGGATATAAGCATAATAGTGGATACACAGTCGAGCAAAGATTGGAGATCACTTTTGATGATGAAAGTGGTTCGATAGATGTAATTACGTCAGATCTGGGATACAACAAGTTCTTTATGGTACTAACGGTGACTTCTCAATCAGCCTAACATGGCTATTGAGAGGTCTTTGCTTGCACGTATACTCGCCGGTCGCACGATACTCAATATTGTATAAAAGTCCAATAAGGTGATATGAAAGATTACACGAGTTATGATCTTGTGATAGACGTAAAATGCCCTCATGTGTAAGTGAGAGATATTGATTTGTATGCCTATGTAGGGGCATTATTGGCAATAATTCAATTTAACTTAAAATTGAATTAGTGATAATGGGTTAATCCCCATTATCTAAAAAAATTAACTCCCCCACTACTTCATTTAACTTCTCTCACGTAGGAGATGAAATGGGGATTAACCTCTCCATTGTCATTTTGGGATTCTCATACTACTACCGGCAATGAGAGTGATTGTCAATTGAGAGATTCGTTTTCTTGAGAGAAAAACATATTATGAGGGGATGAGAAATCTTGATGTAGGAAAATTTCTCCATCACTTGGATTCATCGGATTTTGAGTTGAGATATCGTGATATTGCGGTTATGATTCGATTAACCTCGTGATCACCATCCCGACTTGTATTGTTCGAGAGTTCGCAGTTCAAAGATCGGTGCAATTTTTGGAAAGTCTACATTGAGATATTTACCCGATTTGATCTATTTAATTTTTCAAAAATTATTTACTTACGCTATGCATGAGAATTAAAATCCAACATAAGGTCACACATCAAAGCAATAAAAAAATTCTAGATTGTTCCGAGTGAAAACGTGTTGGTGTCATCTCTAAAAGACACTATGAATACCCTCAGTTCTGGAAGTTTTCGTAAGTTTATAGGCAAAAGATGGAACTCTGCAATCAAAAACAGAAAAGTTAAAAGGAAAAAAAAAATCTGCAGAGTTGGGAGAAACTTGCCATTATTGAACATACAACCCTTGTTAGCCTTTTCCGGATATAGTTATTATCTATCTCTTTTTTTTTTTTTTTAATATGATTTAGATATAAATTAAATATTTTAAACTCATTCAAACCAGCTTTTCCTTAAACTAAGGAACATCACAGGTTCTGCCGAACCCTCCCTTGCTCTCTCTCATGTCTATCATTTAAACTTCCACAACCATTTGAATTTGAATTAAATACAAATTTTAATTTATTTTGACAACTCACGCCAATAGAAAATTAGAGGTTTGTTTAGATTTTATTATTTGATAAAAAAATATATTATGAATGTCACATCTCGACCTGTAGGTCCTGACACGCGACAATTGTCACACTAGCCTAAAATACGTATGAACCTCACCCTGTGTTTCAAGATATCGCAAGGCATTCAAAATTTCTAGAGAAAAATATGAGCCAGTCCGGCCTCTAAATCTCATCCAATCCATAGAACAAAGTCCTTACTCAAGGGATACATATCAAAACTATTGAAAACAATTTCCAAAAAAATTTCATATAAGAAAAACAAAAGCCCTCAATGTAAAATATACAATTCCAACCAAAATTCAAAATACAAGTTTAATTAAGTTTTCAAATAAGTTTTATATAAAAATACCCTACTCGGATCCATTTATCGATACCTAAAAAAAACCAGAACAAAATCTATACTAAAAAGAAATTTGAGGAGGTGATCTCCCAAAGTCCGGCACTTAAGTGTGAGTATTCGATTAAACCGTAATCGAAATGATGAAAATTAGAATAACTGATTTAATTCGGTACCTTACTGAATAGACAAAAAACTAATTGGTTATTTAACCGAATTAGATAGTTACTGTAGATAGTTAATATAGGTTGGTTATCCAAATGAATTAAATTATTGAAATCTTTTACTACATATTATTCATATCAACTTGTGGTTATAAAATGTAATTTAAAAATTCAAAATTCACTTATAACTTTAATTCACTAAATATCATTTTATAAATTTCAAATAAAATAATAAAATATAAAATTTTAAAATTAAATCTACTACTCTACTAGTAGCTCATGAAATAAAAAATATAACTTATATTACATTATCTTTTGATAAAACGAGTTTCAAAATAAAATTGAAATTTAAAAATTTAAGGGAAAAAACCTTCAACCTTCAAGAGGCCAAAGGCATGGATAAGGACTCACAGTGGAAGAGAGAACCACATTGAAAATAGAAATATCAAATCAAAAAGTAAAAATTGAAAATTTTTCATTAATTGTTTATGCATTCTCCTTTTTAGTTTTTTTTTTTCCTCTTTTAGATTAGCCACATTAGAAATAGAAAAATCAAATCAAAAGATAATAATTGAAAAATTTTCATTATTTTTGCACTGTTATTTTTCTCTTTTAGAATTTTTTATTAATTATGATATATTTTTTCTCTTTTAAATTTTAATTATAATATTATAATAATATTTATATAAATAAAATTATCTAAAAATATATAATATTTTTAATTAATTTGGTTAGTTTAGTTTGATCAAAATAAAAGTTGTTAAAATCGATAATCTCCTAAATAAACCAAATTAAAATTCAGTTTTATTCAAAACTAAACCGAATACCTAATAAACTACCCAAAATATAAAAAAAATGGTTAAGAGAAAATGGTTTTTTTTTATAATTTTAACTGAATAGTACTCACCCCTATCGGCACTAAACGACCACGAGTTTCGACTAAACTTCTTCTGTAAAAATGAAGGAAGGAGGGATGAGTATATCAATACTCTATAAAGGCATAACATATTATGATAGTAAATTAGGGATTATTGTGGGCATATCAAAACAATTAACTCAAAATCATATCATTGTACTCATAAAAATCAAGGTTCATCATCAAACAACAAGTCTCAAACAAGATTAAACAAATCATAATAAACAAATCATATCCATCTGGTCATATCAATATTTTTTTCCTCCAAAATCATGAGGTTGCCAAAATCAAGTTCTCGACATTGGTTTACCAAGACCGAGACTGGAACTGTCAAGAGATTTTATGCTTTTCTCACTCACAAAACCCCCAACCTTGGTATTAGCTCAGACCTCCTTTGGGGTACTACTAGGTTAGTCCGAAGGGATGATTTTGGAGGTGCCTCTCGAACGTAGCTACTTCCTTAGTCGTATAAACCCCCAACCATGTCATCTCATCGAGCTCCGCACC
The DNA here is from genome assembly GCA_037126225.1 of Dillenia turbinata. Classification (NCBI taxonomy): domain Eukaryota; kingdom Viridiplantae; phylum Streptophyta; class Magnoliopsida; order Dilleniales; family Dilleniaceae; genus Dillenia; species Dillenia turbinata. The sequence goes on along the minus strand of JBAMMX010000018.1, from coordinate 18,965,068 downwards.
ATGGAAGGGAATGACTATAGCCATTAAATCATGTACACATGCACAATTTTGCAAATATCACAATAGATATCAACATGCTAACATCGTTCAACACAATCTCAACACATGAGTTCAATTCAATCATATTAAATATAAATCAATAAACATGGTATATTAATTTCAATTCAACACATGAATGCATATTTCATTCCAAACTCCATTTTGGGACACTCCACAATCACAAAGAAATTTGAAGACCCATTTTTTTAAAAGTATTTGTAAAATCAAACAAAGCATTTTCTTATTCAAAATCATAAGCATGCATTCATTCACCTCTTGGGAGGATAAACACTCCCAATTCAATCCACAATAAAGTTCAACTGCCACTGGTTCCTAAATGCCTTAAATCTAAGACAATAATCGCTAATTAATCATTCAATCACTATTAGGACTAGGGTTAATCGATTTTTCCCAATATAGCACAAGCCCAAATTTGCAAAATCTATGAATCTATGTTCAAATTTCATCAACTATACACTATTTGCATCAATGTACCATTTCCACTCATAATTTCCCCAAACCTCAACATTTATAAACTCTAAGTTTAATTTCCCAAATTTCACATTTTTTAAATCTCGACATAAATCTTGAACGCAAGTAGGGTAAACTCAAATCTAAGATAAGAGGAAAGTATTACATCTATTTGTGTCGCCGATTTTGTCTCCAAATTGAAATACCATTCAACTCTAGATTTTCTCTCACTAGAAAACCTAATTCTTTCTCTAGGTTTCGATCTTCTAAGAGATTGCTTGAGAGTTTGGAAGCTTAAGTCTATGTGTTTGAGGAGAGCTTCAATTGTTTTTCAAAAAGAAAGAGAGAGAGTAAGGAGAGGGATAGACGAACGAGAAAGAAAATATGAGAGGGAGAGTGAGGTCGTGCGATGGAGAGGGTGAGAATTGAACGTAGGGCTTTATTGATGCCCTTTTGTAGTGGAGGGTTCATTTACCATTTTGCTCCCAATGACTCAAGTTTTAGTGGGTTTGATTGTCCTCTTCTGTCATTTCGGGCCCTTAAGCATTCAAAATTCACCCAGGCAAGTCGACTTGCTTTGTAACAAGTCTACCTATAGTTTAGAATTCATCAGGGCAAGTCGACCTGCATTATGATCAAGTCAACCTATAGTTCTAAAATCCAAGTCTCAAATTGACCTGGTCACTAGACAAGTCGACCTGAGGAAAATAAGGTTTAGAAAATCTAATGCTGAAATTAGACAAATTGACCTGGTCATAGGATAAGTCGACCTGCTGAAACCAATGCTTAGAAGTCTTAGTCTGTAAACTAACCAGGTTGACTTACCAACTGCACAAGTCGACCTATCAAAACCAAGGCTCAGAATCCTAGTCCGTGGACTAACTGGGTCGACTTGTCAATTGCACAAGTTGACCTGAACCATCGACATAAACCTATAAGTCGACTTGAACACTACACAAGTGGACTCGTCCCCCATATTTCATAGACATAAGTTGACTTAGCAAGAAAATGAGTCGACCCAACTAGTTTAAGTCTTAGAAAATTTAAAATTTCCACTATAATTTCGTATTTTCATCATTTCCCTTCACACCCTCAAATTCTAAGGAAGACATAAATCTTCAAGTAAGATTCAAAATGCTCCTTTCAATGCATCAAAACTAATATAGGTCCTAATTTTTTCCCCAAAATTACATAAAAGAACGAATTGAAAATTCAAATACTAAATTTTCAGTGTTACAATTCCGAACCCCTAAAAATAAATTTTATTCTCAAAATTTAAACACAAAATCCTTCATCAAAATAAATAAGGGTATTGTTTCTGCATAGCATCCTCAGGCTCCCAAATCTCTTTTTCGACCCGATCGCTTTTCTATTGGACTTTAACAATAAGGATTTATTTGTTTCGTAACCCCTTGATTTGATGATCAAGAATGGCTGTGGGTTGAACTTCGAAACTAAAATCTTCTCTTAGTTCAATTGGTGGGGTATTTAAAACATGCGAAGTATGCAGTAAATATTTCTTTAATATTGAGACATGGAATATATTGTGGATTTTCATCAAATCCGGGGTAACTTCAATCGGTAGGCCACCGTTCTTGTCCTCTTAATAAAGGACAATGTAATGAGGATTCAACTTTTCCCTTTTTCGGAACCGGATTACACCCTTCCAAGTGACATCTTCAAAAGTACCATGTCTCCTACCTTTAATTCCAAAGGCCATCTCCTTTTAACGACATAGCTCTTTTGTCGGTTTTGGGTTGTCTTCATCTTTTCCTGAATCATGTTCACCTTTTCTTTAGTTACCTCTATCAACTCTATATTTTTAATTTTCTGCTCTCTAACCTCATCCCAATACAATGGTGTTTGACACTTCCTTCCATACAAAGCCTCATAGGGTGGCATCCTGATACTTACTTGATAGCTATTATTCTAGGCAAATTCTATTAATGGGAGGTGCCTGTCCCAACTTCCCTGGAAATCTATGATACATGCCCTCAAATGTCCTCTAAGGTCTAAATTGTGGGCTTCAACTGTCTAACAGTCTGGGGATGGAATACGGTATTGAAATTCAGCTTAGTCCCTAAGAACTTTTGTAGTTTTAGCCAAAACCTTGAAGTAAATCGAGGATCATGGTCCGAAATAATAGAATCCAAAACTCAGTCAAGCCACGTAATCTCATCAATGTATAGTTTAACCAATCTCTCTAAAGAATAAATGTTTTGAATCGGAAGAAAATGGGCTGATTTGGTGAGCTAGTTTACTATAACCCAAATAGCACATGACGGCTCGGAGTACATGGCAATCCCACCATTCCTACTTCCACTCAATAATCAGTAACGGTTGGAGGGTGTCGGCTAGCTTCTGATGCTCAACCTTGACTTGTTGACATATAAGGCACTTGGCCACAAACATGGCTATCTCCCACTTCAATTCCAACCACCAATAAGTTTTCTTGATAGTTTGATATATCTTGATACTCCCAGAATGCATGCATAAGTTGAGGAGTGTGGCTTTTCAAGAATAGTCCTTTGAAGATTATCATTCTTGGAAATACAAATCCATTTACCATATATAACTATTTCATCATCTTGGATTCTGAATTCACCACCTTCACCCTTTTGGACTTTATTTATTACCCTTTTCAACTTTTCGTCAGTAGATTAAAGCTCTTGGATATGACCCACCGAGGTAGGTCGCACTTCAAATTTAGCCACAAGTGTACCTTGGTTATCATGGGCTAACTCAATACCAAGAGCTTAGAGTCCAACCAAATAGAATAGGTAAGAATTCCCAAGAGACACCAAGCTAAAGGAAGAAGATTTATGGCTTAATACGTCTGTGACCACATTAGCATTCCTAGGATGATAGTCTATCACTAGATCATAATTTTTTATCAACTCTAATCACATTCGCTGCCTCAAGTTGAGTTCTTTCTGTATCAGCAAATATTTGAGGCTTTTATAATCTGTAAAAACTCGGCATGTCACCTCACACAAATAATGCCACCAAATCTTCAAAGTGAAGACAATCACAGCTAACTCCAAGACATGAGTGGGATAATTTAACTCATGTTTCTTCAGTTGGCACGAGACATACGCAATCACCCTAACATTTTGCATCAAAACACAATCCAACCCTTGCTTGCTAGTATTACTATACATAACATAGTCACCACCGCTAATGGGGAGGGTATGGATAGGTGCAAATATGAACTTCTTTTTTAGTTCTTGAAACTTTCTTCACATTTGTGATCCCACTCCAATTTGACTCCCTTTTTAGTCAAGTTGGACAATGGGGCTACAATCTTGAAGAATCCCTCGACAAATCTTTGGTTGAATCCCGCCAATCCGATGAAACTTCTTACCTCCGTGATATTTTTGGGTTGCTCCCACTTCAGGATTGCCTCAACCTTTTCGGGATCTACAAATATACCATCTTCGAATACAATGTGCCCTAAGAAACTAATCTCCCTTAACTAGAACTCACACTTGGAGAATTTGACATATAACTACTTCCCCCGAAGAGTCTGCAACACAATCTGAAAATACTTAGAGTACTCATTATCGTTCTTGGAATATATAAAGAAATCATCAATAAAGACTATGACAAACTTGCCGAGATAAGAGTGAAAGACTTGATTTATCAACCCAAAGGGCATCATCATAAACTCGTAGTGGCCATATCGCATTCTAAATATAGTCTTATGGATATCATCCTCCTTGATTCTCAACTGGTGATATCCTAACCTCAGATCTATCTTCAAGAATACTGAAGCGCCTTGAAGTTGATTGAAAAAATCATCGATCCTTGGAAAAGGTACTTGTTTGATCGTGACTTTTTTGAGTTATAGGTAGTCTATACACAATCAAAGGGTCTCATCCTTTTTTTTCACAAGTAAAACCAAAGCACCTCATGGTGAGGTACTCGACCGGATGAACCTTTTCTCTAATAATTCTTGGAGTTGCATCTTAATGTTCCTCTAACTTTACGGGTGCCATTCTATATGGAGGAACTGAGATTGGAGCAGTGCTCGGAACCAAGTCTATAATGAAATCGAATTCTCAGAACGGAGGCAATTCAGGTAACTCTTCCAAAAAAACATCTGGAAACTCCTTCACCACTGGAACATCATCCAAGTTTGGACTTCCATCGTGGTGTCATTGATATATGCCAAGCAGGCTTCACACCCCTTGTGCCCCAATCTTCACGCTTCCATTGCTGAAATCACACAACTCAGCAACACCAACCAATCGCCAGCGAACACTTATGTTAGATACCCCAGTCTTTGGAACTCTAACTCCTTGGTAAAGCAATCCATGGATGCCCAGTGAAGGTGTAGCCAATCTATACCTAGAATAACATCAAAGTCTATCACATCTAGCGGAATTAGATTTGTCTCAAGAGCCACTTCACCACTTTCACTTAGTAACCCTTTTACATAGTATTTCTAACCAATTGCTCTCCATAGGAGTAATAAACAATAGTTCCTCTTCAAGTAGAATAAACGACCTATCTGAGTATATAAAAAATTTCGGGTTCACAAAAGAATTATTAGACCCCTATTAATCAATATATAGGTGTCAATACCAAAAATTTTCATCATACCATTGAATGGAAAGCATCAGACAAGTTATAAATTAATCTATTAATTATTTGAAGTTTTAAAACCCAGAATTGTTAAAATTGAACATTATAGAAGCAAGTTGACTTGCACCTTAAATAAGTCAACCTGCCTTATCTAAGGGAGAGAATAAGTCGACTTGGGAAGAGGACAAGTTGACTTAGGAGGACTATGAGTCAACCCAGGGACAAAATAAGTCGACTCAAGCAAGGTGATTCTCAGAAACTAAGCTCTACAGAACTAGAAGTCAACTAGGGTAGTCATCAGTCGACTTAGATCAACATGCTCTTAGAAATATAGACTTGTAACATAACTAATTTGACTTGACTAAGACACAAGTCGACTTGACCTTTGTGTCAAAATACCATAAGTTGACTTAAAAGTATACAAGTTAACCTGATTGAAAAGCAAATAAGCACACAAGTTGACCTAGCCATAAACCAGGTCAACCTGAGAAATCCAGGTCATAAAAATTAGCATCTGTGGCATAAGCGAGTGAACCTAGGGGTAGGACAAGTTGACCTACCTCTCGCATATAGGTATAAGGAAATTGACTCTGCTCTCAACAAGTCAACTTAAGTACTTTTATATTCAAGAACAATTTGACCCAAAACTTCATCCGATCAATCCTATGTGAGTGACTTCTATAGGATAAGGAAAGGGAATTAAATAATGAACTCAACCAAGCTCTATAGTCATCCCTACCACCATAAACTATCATAAAACATCAAAATCATTTACCCAACTTCACAATCATACAATATCATCAATATGCACTCTTAATCAAATCAAGCACACATAACCATATAATATTTGTATCAAAACTTTGAATCCAAGTCCAAGAGAATTTACTTGTGATTACATCTGAATTATTTTGAAAATCTTTATTTAACATCGTGTAAATTCTCATTTGAGTCCTTGGTTGGGGACATTGAGGAGGAATGACCAACGTGTTGCTCCTAGTCCCCATTCATGGAGCGGTACTAGTCGATGGTGGAAGGGCATTTGAGTAGCCACTCCTTGAGCCACTTGAGTGGTTTTGACTCGATTAACATCCATGTCCGCTTAAACCTGATTTGGGATAGATATTGTGGAAATGCCCAACTTTCCCACAATGGTAACACTTAGAAGGCTCCTGACTTGGCCGAGGGTGGTTCTTCTTGCAATTCCAACAAGGTTCTTTTTCGGTCCTACTGACTTGCTCCTGGACGTAGCACTAGAGGTGGAGTGCCAAACCAGAAGAATTGTTGGCCTCTTGGGGAGCCAATGGACCTGGAAACTAAAACTCCACCCTTAGAGTTCGCGTGTCTACTTTTCTTAGAACCTTGACCCAAAATGAGCCCGGGCTTTGTCTTCTTACCCTGACTTTCCTTGATCCTTTCCCTTTCAATTACCATTTTCTTGATCTTTAAGGCTAATTCTAGGACATCTTGAAGCATATGCCCCTTCATTATCAACATTTTCTCCCTTATATTTAAATTTAACCCCGATTCAAATTTTGCACATAAGAACTCCTCGGAGTTCACAAACTCTAGAATATAAGTAGTTAGCTCTTTTAGCTCTATCTCATACTCCACCACCATCTTATTTCCTTGTGTATACTTGAAAAATTCTCCCTTCTTTTGGTCCCTATGGAACCGAATGTAGTGCTTCTCCTCAAAAGCCTAAAGAAATTCTCTCCAATGAAGAGTAAAAATTCTACCCTTCACATTTTTTCACCAAGTTCATGTACCCTTATCCAATAGTTTCATGGCTTCACGGCTACCCACAACTTCATCTCGTCATCCAATCTCATGTTAATGATGGCCTCTTGGATTTGGCTAATCTAGTCCTTGGCTATTGAGACATCACGTGTGCTTGAGAACGTCTCACATCCGAGTTATCTTTGCCTCTTTGATCAACTTTTACAACTCAATGGTAGGGTGATCATTTGATAAAATGACTGGAAAAGGAGGTGGTGCCATCAGGACACTTGGTGCAATGGCCGGCATTGAAGGAGGAATTGATGGGGAACTAAGATTTGATGTAGAGCTTGTAACTGTGCTCCATAGGCATTCCACCACTCCATTACCTGCTCGAGGGCGGTAAAGGGAGGAGTAGGGATCCTGGTTGGAGGAGCCAGATGTATTGATATCGGAGGAGGCACATATAAAAACGATGCGGCCTTGGGTTGAGGAGGTGGAGTTGAAGGAATCTCATTCGGGTTCCTTATTCTTATTTAAGGAGGCATAGTTCTACAAAAGAGAACCATGCTTAGAATGCAAGACTAAGTGAAGGACTAATTACCTAACCCCCTAAATATCCTTACTTCCTTGGACCCGTAGGAGGCCTTTAAAATTATTTGAGACACTTTGAAAATTGAACTTTTCAAAATTAATTTTGAAAACAATTGAGAACCTTTAAAATACTTGGTAATCTATTTAAACATTTTAAAACATTCTAAAATTGAGAGACTAAACTCTGATACTAATAAAATTATTATGCCCTGACTTGTAGGTTCTGGTCTGCGACAACAGCCACGCAAACTTAAAACACATGTGAACCTCACCTCATGTTCCAAGATATCTCAAGTAATACAAAATTTTCAAAGAAAACCATAGGCCAGCTCGGCCACTCAAATCTCATCCAATCCATAGAACAAAGTCCCCACTTAAGGGATATATATCAAAACCATTGAAAACATTTCCCAAGTAAATTTCATAAAAGAAAAACGAAAGTCCACAATGAAAAATATACAATTCCAACCAAAATTCAAAATACAAGTTTAATTAAGTTTCCAGGTAAGTTTTATATAAAAATGCTCTCCTTGGGTCTATCTATCGATACCTTAAAAAAACTAGAACAAAATCTATACCAAAAAAAAGTTTGTGAAGGAGATCTCCCAAAGTCCAACACTATACAACCACGAGCTTCAATTAAATTTTCTTTGTAAAAATGAAGGAAAGATGGATGAGTATAATCAATACTCAGTGAGTATATAACATGTTATGATAGTAAATGAGTGATGATTGTGGGCGTGTCAAAACAATTAGCTAAAAATCTTGTCGTCGTACTCAAAAAATTAAGGCTCATCATCAAACATCAAGTTTCAAACAAGATTCAATAAATCATAATAAACAAGTCATATACATCTAGTCATATCAATATTTTTTTCCCAAAATCATGGGGTTACCAAAATTATAGTTATCGACAATAGTTTACTATGACTAAGGCCGGAACTTTAAAGAGTTTTTATGTTTTTTTGACTCACAAAACCTCTAACCTTGGCATTGGCTCAAGCCTCCCCTGGTGTGCTACTAGACTAGTTCAAAGGGATGACTTCGGAGGTACCTCTCGAGCACAGTTATCTCCTTTTTCATATAAACCCCTAACCATGTTACCTCGTCAGGCTTCGCACCATGGAAGGGAATAACTATAGTTATCAAATCATGTACACATGTACCATTTTGCAAAAATCACAATAGGTATCGATGTGCCAACATCGTTCAACACAATTCTCAATGCATGAATTCAATCCAATCATATTCAACATAAATCCATAAACATGATACATTAATTTCAATTTAAAACATGGATGCATATTTCATTCTAAACTCCTTTTCGGGACACTCCACAATCACAAAGAAATTTGAAAAACAATTTTTTAAAAACATTTGTAAAATCAAGCAAAATATTTTCTCATTCAAAATCATAAGCATGCACCCACTCATCTCTTGGGAGGGTAAACACTCCCAATTCAATCTACAATGAAGTTAAATTCTCACTTGGTTCCAAAAGTCTTAAATTTAAGATAATAAATGCCAGTTAATCATTCAATTACTAGTGAGACTAGGGTTAATCGGTTTTTCCCAACATAACACAAACCCTAATTTCCAAAATCTTTAAATCTAGGCTCTAATTCAATCAACCATACACCATTTGCATAAATATACCATTTCCGTTCATAGTTTTCCCAAAACCTCAACATTTATAAACCGTAGATTTAATTTCCTAAATTTCATATTTTTCAAATCTTGACATAAACCTTGAAAGCAAGTAGGGTAAACTCAAATCTAAGATAAGAGGAAAGTATTACCTCTATTTGTGTCACTGATTTTGTCTCCCAGTTGAAAAACCACCATATCCTAGATTTTCACTCACTAGAAAACCTAGTTCATTCTCTAGGTTTGATCTTCTAACTGATTTCTTGAGAGTTTGGAAGCTTAAGTTATGGGTTTGGGGAGAGCATCAATCAATTTGCAAGGAGAAAGAAAGAAAGGAGAGGGAGAGATGAATGAGAGAGATAGTGAGAGAGGGTCATGCGATGGAGAGGGTAAGAATTGAACTTAGGGCTTTATTCATACCCTTTTATAGTGGAGGGTTCATTTACCATTTTGCCCTCCGTGACTCAAGAGTTTAAGTGGGTTTGATTGTCCTCTTCTGTCATTTTGAGCCCTTAAGCATTCGAAATTCACTAAAGAAAGTCGACTTGCTCTGTAACAAGTTGACCTATAGTTCAGAATTCATTAGGGCAAGTTGACCTGCACTATGAACAAGTCGACCTATAGTTCTAAAATCTAAGTTTCAAGTCGACTTGAGCACTAGACAAGTCGACTTGAGGAAAATAGAGCTCAGAAAACCTAATACTGAAATTAGACATGTCAACCTGGTTATAGGATAAGTCGACCTACTAAAACCAAGGCTCAGAAGTCTTAGTTTGAAATCTAACCAAGTCGAATTACCTACTGCAAAAGTTGACCTGTCAAAGCCAAAGCTTAAAATCCTAGTCTATAGATTAACCTGGTTGGCTTGTCAGTTGCACAAGTCGACCTTCAACACAAACCTGTAAGTCGACTTGGACGCTACACAAGTAGAATTGTCCTCCACATTTTATAGACATAAGTTAACTTAGCAAGAAAATGAGTCGACCTGACAAGCCAAAGTCTTAGAAAAATCAAAATTTCCACAGCAATTTCACATTTCCATCATTTCCTTTCACACCCTCAAATTCTAAGGAAGACATAAATCTTTAAGGAAGATTCAAAATGCTCTTTACAATGCATCAAAACTAATACAAGTCTGATTTGTTTTTTTTTTTTTTGGGAATTACATGAAAGAACAAATAGGAAATTCAAACATCGAATTTTCAGTATTACAATAAATACCTCCAACATGAATTGCACACATTACGCATGTACCCATACTTCATTATATTGCATTATGATGTCTAGTAAATAATTGACAAAATATATGATGTTTGTTCTTTTCAAATGTAAGTAACATATTATGTGGAATGATGACTTGGTGTGCTAAGCCTTTTAAGATAAAAACTTTCAATAAAAAGTTGTAAAAATAAAAAACCGTAATGCTTGATTATTTGACAACCTTTTGTAAAATTGCAGTACAACATACTAGCAAGTAAAATGTGACATCTGTAAACAAGTAGTTTGATTCAGTATAATGTCATTAGATAAGCCTAAGAAAACATACCTCATCAACTGTAGGACTTTGATCCACCTTCCATAAAAGCAGTTCACCCCATTAGTGGCTCCATTGCTACTCTTAATATTTCTTAATGAAATCCTATCAACTAAAATCATTGAGCACTAAGGGTCAGGTAGATACCATGCTAGAGCTTACTATATCTAGTGTGGAATCTTAACAAGTACTCTTCTAAAAGGTACATAACATTCAAGTTGCACAAATAGTACTTGGAACGTCTGCATGGGAAACAAACTTTCATTTCGAGCATTCTTCTTGTGATTTAATAATTCAAATAGCTCAATGAAATAGTAATAAATCATGGCTAGCAAAATATAACAACATTTAATGATATATACATACCTTTCAATGCAGCATAAGTATTCCTCTATCTGAGAAATAAAAACTATGCTTTAGTATCTCTAGAAATATGGTGTCATAATCTAGGAAAGCCTTAAAATTTTAATTGTTCACACTCAACCTCATCTTTTTCTGTTTTAACTGTACAAGGTATTATACCTTTCCTTAACACTAATCACTCAACTTCAAAATTTAACTACATTTCATTCTCATAAGGCCAATTCATCTTTTGTAGGACTTTTAGTTTTTTCAACATTGCATAAATATTTACACAAAAATATAATTAATTCCCTTAGATGTATTGACATTAGTTAGGGGACATTTCCATGGCATTTGATAAAGTTTAGTAATGTGACTTTATATTCAAAGTACATCTTTTGTAGTTACAAATTGACAGACATTTGATAAAGTTTAGTAATGTGATTTAATATTCAAAATAAATCTTTTGTAGCTACGGATTGAAAGGCATCTCAAAACGTTATTGAACATAAAATTTTGGGGTTCAAAGTGTAATTTTTTGAAATGTAAGTTCCAAAGCTTAGTCAGAAGCAAATATTTAGCTCACAAGTAAGCCTATTTTTGGTAATGCTAAGCCAACTACTTTCTAGTACCTAGTTAGTTTCTTTATCCAAATTGTTAGAAAAAGAAATATCTATTCTTTCCCCAAAAAATTTTCCAATTATTTTCTCATGTGAAAATTGCCATTATGAACCTACAAAGATTAAAATCAATTAGTTAGAAGATCACTTTCGTAATACTAGAAACTGGTGTCCAATTATATTTGTGTCTTTTATCCTATAAGGTGAATTTGGTGTAGAAAAATTTGAACTATGAACCTTGAAGCAATTAAAGAAATTTTGAGATCTTAATTTAAGTTGTAGTACAAAAAAATAAAATAAAATATGTGATATTAAAATATAAAACATAGTGTGGACTTGGGAGGATTGGAATAGGAGATTTGGGATTCGATTGACCTAGTATTTGAGCTCAAATTTTAAGTTCCACCCTTGAGTTAACAATCTAACTCTTTGAACCCAAACTAGAGCCCCAACTTTTGAGTTAATGGCTATAAGCCCTTACCTATGTTTTTGCTTTCTTTTTCCTTTTGTTCTCTTTTCTTTCTTTGAAACAAAGAGGTAGAAAAGTAAAAATATGGGTATTAAAGTGTGATGGGTACATTTAATCCAAGAAGTGGGAGTGGTGTGGTTAGTGTTGTTTAGAGAAAGAAAGGAAGGTTGTACGCATGTGTGGCCGAGAGAGAGAGAGAGGGAGAGAGAGAGAGAGAGGGAGAGAGAGAGAGAGAGAAAGAGAGAGAGCTATATTCTTGAAACTTCCTTGAGTGGGTTTTGTGTGTACGACCGAGAGAGAGAGAAAGAGGAAGAGAGAGAGAGAGAGAGAGAGAGAGAAAGGGAGGGAGAGGGAGAGATTCTTGAATTTCTTTTCTTCTTTACACTTTCTTCTCCTCTCCTTCAAGGAATCCAAATCATCCAAGAAATTGCTCTGTCATATCCCGACTCTCGGATCGAGCATGCGATAATCGCCAAGTTACCCTGGGATACGGGTAAGCTTAACCTATACACCAAGTTACCATAAGACATTTATTGATATTCTTCCATTCTTTAAAATAATTCAAAAAATCCAAATAAACCAACATGTATTCATCACACAATCAAAGGACCAACACGGTATGTCCCTATTCAAAACATACATCCATAAGACCATCCAGCCATTCAAATCAAAGTACATGCACAAGGTCAGCATAGCCATTCTAATCAAATCCATAGAATATAAAATAAGTTTCCACTCACTGGATCCAAACCAACTCAATCATAAATAATTCCCAAGTAAAATTTTAATAAATTAGTAAGTTCTCAATATATGTATACAACACCAAATGAAATTCAATTCCAAAATTAGTATAGATAGTACTCAGGATAGTTTTTTCAAAATAGTTATAAAACTTACCTCCATTTGGATCCACTAATATCTCAAACCAAAAGAAGACTAGTACCTGAAGGAATCTAACAAAATAAGCTTCTATGAATTCGGTACTAGACAACCACAAGTCTCATCTATGCTTTCATTGTAAAAATTTAAGTAGAAGGGGTGGGTATAAACTATACCTAATGAGTGAGGTGCATGTTGTATATAAAAAAGAGTTATGTAGTGGATATATTTCAAATCAACATATCATCCTCAAAATTATTCAGTAATAAATAGATTTTCCATTCATCATGATTCAATATCCAATGCATCCAACAAGTTCATATTTTTCTAAACATATGACAACCAAAATCTTTATTCCTGATTAAGATCTACCACGACTTAGGGTGGAATTGTCAAGGAGTTTTAATAATTTAACTTCACAAATGCCTCCATCCTTAGCGTTAGATGTGGTGTTTCATTGATGGTGTAACCATTCCACTACCTTTTTCATCATATTTAGCCATATATGCACTGCACGTGCTCGGCTACATCGCATGGTCTACTAGCCTTACCAAGTCACTCCGTCGGATCGCCCCATTGAAGAAAATGACTAGTCATTTAATAGGGTTTAGACTCTCACCCCAAGGAAATCATATGCATCATTTCACAAAAATCGTAAATCCAATTCATGTGCTATCAATTTTAACAATTTCTCGATAGTAATCAATATGACAATGTATTCAATATCATTAAATCCACATGACACATTTGTTCATTCAAAGCATATAGCATGTATAAGAGTTCAAAATTCAATCTTTGAAATATCTTACACAAACTAAAATATATAAATTTATGTTTCAAAAATCATTTAGAAAATCCAATAAAAACACTTTTTCTTATATAAGTGCAAACATACAACCACTCACCTTTTGGGAGGGTAACCACTCCCAATTCCAAACCCAATGAAATCTAACCCCTCTTTGGATTTTGAATGCTTTAGCCTGAGACATTGAGTACCAAATAAATCATTAAATCATAAATCAACATTTGGCTAATTTGTTTCTCCACAATATTTCCCAATCTTAATTTCCAATAAATTTTTAGCATAACATGTCCTAGAAAAAGGACCATAATTTGAACTACAACTCTCGGATTATGGTAATTCCAATTTTTAATTAATGATTAGACATGAAACAACTTTTGTGTTTATAACCCAAGTCCATTCTAATCACACAAAAATATTTAAGTTCATAATATGATTGCCCTAATTGCATAACTCTAATTTGAGTAGTCATTGAAAAGTGGTCATAAATTTCACTGCACATATCCGATCCATGTGATTCAACTCTCAAATTAAAGATAAGACATGCATTTACAACTTTTGTGTTCATACTTTGACCTAATTCAACTTAGAAGATAGCTTAAAATTGTAACAAATCAACAACCAGAATAGGACAAAAAATAAGAGATTTCTGCAGAACTTGTTTCTTCAAAAAATCACAAAAAATTCAATTCTCATTGAAATGCCTACTACAATATGTCAGTTTAAAGCCTGAGAAGTCTAGTTTTAGCAGGAACAAATGCTACTCAATTTGCTCTTGTACATAGATAGTTATGAAAGAAAAACTACAATAAGCTCAAACCGTCCGGCTTATAACATTCATGGCTTTGATTCCATTCTCATCCTAGAATTCAAATACTTGCATAAATAATACAAATCTAAGTTGAGGAAGATAATTTATCTCTGATAGTGTCACCAATTTCATTTCCAAAATCGAGACACCACAACCCTAATTTTTCTCTCTTTATAAAAATTTCTAAAAATTGTATAAATTTTCAATATAACTATAAATAACTCAAATATGTGTTGGGAATGGTTATTACCTTGATTTTCCATACCAATCTCATCCAAAACCCAATTTTTTAAAACCCTAGATTTTCTCTCTCTAAAATTTCTTAGATTTCTCATTAGGGTTTTGTTCTAGAGTTGATGTTTGAGTGTTTGGAAGCATCAACAATTGATTTTGGGTGTGATTTGGGTGAATTCTAGAGAGGCGGAGAGAGAGAGAGTTTGGCGAGAGAGGGGAAAGGGAGCTGAGAGGGAGAGAATGAGAGAAGGGAATGGGTTCTTGGTTAAAATAGGAATAAGTGAATAAGTGAGGTAGGGGAGAAGAGAAAGAGAATAAGTGGGAGGTGGGTTTGACTTTTGTCCCCCTTCTTTTTTTTTTTGTTTTTGTTTTTGGTATTATAACACAATAGCACCCTTGATTTCTAAGCTTTTTGGCTTATTTTCAACAACTTTTAGCAATTTTTAAGTTTATTACAAGGAAAGTTTGGGGTTATATCAAGTTAGATCTAGAAACTTGTGTCTAGGAGTGATCACATTGACAATAGATGAAAATCACATGAGACAAATGCAAGGTAAGTTTAGTTTATAAGTTTATATTTTGATTTATCAATTGAATCATGGTGAATGGTTTAACTTAATGAATTGTACCTTTTTGAGTGATGGTAATGTTAGAATAAGGATGAAAACCTTTATTTTTGCAAACTGTATAGCATGACTTAGTGTTGATATTTCATCTATATCTTTCTGTACAAAGCTGTAAACTAAACTAGGTTTTCCCTTATTGAAATTAGACTTTTAGAGCTTTTAAAATGCCATATTGTAACAAATATTTCATTGAGAATTGGATTTTTAGTGATTTTTCAAATAGACATGTTCTGTAGAAAATTCTCCGTTTCTATTCTATTCTAACTGTGTAATTTGTTTTGAATTTGAGTTGCCTTTTAGGCAAAATTAGGCTAAATCCTAGACATCAAATTGTAGTTCTATGTCCTATCATTAAATTGGAACTTGATTCACTTAAACCTAACATGTGTAGTAAAAGTTATAGTGATTTTTCAGTGATTGTACATGTTGGGTCATGAGGATAGGATTATTGTATTGGTTGATCTGGATATTTTTGTATGATTAGATTGGAGTTGGTTATAAACATAAAAGTTATAGCTTTATGTCTAGTCATTAAATAACAATTAGAATTACTGCAATCTAATGATTATGGTTCAAGATATAGCCCTTTTTCTAAGATATGTATGTGTTAGGAATTTGTTACATTAGTTAGATGTAATGATTTTGGAATGAAAATAAGCAATAAGTAGGAGTTTAATAGACAATGTAGGACAGTTTTTATCATGCCCTAGTCTTTAGAGCCGAGCGCATAACAATCGCCATATTGTCTCGAACTACTTGCAACCCCAAGCATCCACTCCGAGACTCCACAAGAGTAACTTGTTATCAATCTGAATTTAATTCACATCCTAATCCTTATAATCATAAAAAATTATGCATATGATCTCTCCCAAAATAAAATAAGTGAAGTCCCATTCTCTTTAATACAAAGTGGCCAATCAAAACATATACAAAAGTATTAAACCTTATACAAATTACTCATAATACAACATAATTCTACTTCTATTGATTTTTTTCTTGGATCCGTCTACAATTACGTAAGCCCAAAATGAGACTATCTTACATGAAGTGTATAAATCTAAGTGAAATGATCTCATAGATCTTCAAAAAATGTCTCTTAATCTGCACTTACTATCTACAAATCTGAAAACATGAGAGAAAGAATGAGATGAGTATAAATGTACCCAGTCAGTGAGAAGTCCATGTACAAGTCAATGAGTATGAGTGTAATCATATTCTAAAATCATTAGCATCAATTTCCATATTATCAGTACAAAAGTAAACACAATTTCACATAGCTTTCACATAATCAATCATTGCCTTCAAAATATAAACATTTCTCTATGCATCAAATGGGTTGCATTTCATTCAAAACTTGGGACAGCCAAAAACATACTTTCCAATCCAAGACCTTGGCCGGGGTCAAGGACTAGAACCACCAAGGGTTTTTATTCATTCATTTTTCTAAAAGTGTTCCGTCCTTGGTGTTGTCTTGGATATCACCGTTGGTGACTTATGACTATCTAACCGTAACCTTGGGTAAGTTAATGCCCTATATCACACCACACCAATCCAATATCTGACTTTACTCATACCGCTCTTCCTCCTACCGTTGATGAGTGAGCAATAAAGTACAACAACTACATGAACAATCGGTCACTAAAACAAAGTTTTCATTCACAAATAAATTTCAAAACCAACTTGCAACCCATACAGATCATTGTCTTAGTAAACCTCAATCAACAGTGCAAGGTAAATCATGTGACAAACATTTCTAACATCATCATTTTAAGAGAACACATAACACGTAAATGGAATTATAAAACCGCATTTCAAAGTATGATTTTTCAAAACAAATGAAACATTTCTCATTAACAAAACATAAAATTCTCAGTCACAGTTTGACGAGAGTGCGCACTCCCACTAATCCAAATTCTCAAATTTATCCCGGTTTGATGGATTTTCGCCTAATGGTTATGTAAATTATAACATAGAATTTAGATTAGATATTATCCAATGCTACTAAGACGCCAAATGTATGATATGCAAAGTGGAAATATGTCTCTATGCTCAAAGTGTTCATTACTCATATTCAATACCTGTTTCCATATCTTTGTGTCTTAGGAGAATAAGTATATTTCAAACTAGCATCCTTAGATTACCAAAATTTAATTTATACTTAAAGACTAGACATAAAATAAAAATTTTCATATTTGTAACTTAGGTCCATTCCAATTATACAAAGACATGTAAATCTACCCTATGTTGCCTTAACTGCATGATTTCCATTATGCACAGTCATGAGAAAATGGCCATAACTTTCACTGTACAAATCTAATTCACATGATTCTTATATCAAATTAAAGATAAGACTTATACTACAAATTTTGTGTTCAGAGGTTAATCTAATTTAGTCTAGAAGGCACCTTAAAATTGAACCAAATTCTTTGCCGAAATCGGGCAGAAACAGGGGATTTCTCTACAGAATGTCTCATTTTGAAAATTATTAAAAATCCAATTCTCATCAGAATTCAATGAATAATATCTCAGTTTCAAGGTATGGAAGTATAGTTTCATATAAAGAAAACCTCACTCAATTTTCCCTTGTGTAAAAAACTTTATATCTAAAAATTAGAGCATGGTCAGAATGTTCTCTTTGCAGGAATTTAAAGTTTCCATCTTGATTCCAATTTTTCATCATCCTTCTAAGTTCAGATCATAAAACATGCTATTCACTATGATTTCAATGATAAATCAAAGACTAAAGCCATGAATTAACTTACCTTAAACTTAGTTTTTCAAACCCCTAACTTCTCTTCTCAATTTTTCTTTCTCGGCCTCCTTTTTCTCTTAATAATTTTGACTTGAATTAAAGACTTTTCACTCCATTTTATGCTTCCTAGAGGCTGTGTATGGGGTATACATGGGTGGGTGTAGCTGGTTTCAAGTTTAAATATTGATTTTGATGAAATTTGAGGTGGTTTTGTGGGGGAGAAATAAGGGACTCATGAATAGGGTTTGGAAGAATAAAAATGTTATTTTACATATCCCTGTTTCTCTATTTCTTTTTCCTTCTTTGTCCCACACACATACACCAAAAATATTTTCAAGTAAGTTCAAGAATATGGACACCTCCTAGTCCACTTGTTCTCCTTTTATTCACTAACCCCTAATCTCACATTCTATACATTAAATGCTTTTGTTACTTTCCTTGTTTGACTTTTCTTCCTCTTGTTTGCTAAAGAAAGAATGGGAACAAAAGCAATGGAGGACCCAAATGTGGAAAGGATTTTATTGGTGTTCCAATTTAAGTTTTGGACTTCTAAATGGGCTCAAGGAATTGGATTCCATGATTGAGTTTTTTAACTCAAAGATTGGACTCCAAGGTTTTTGGATTTCCATCATTATTTAAGCCGAGTCATAATTTAATTTGTTAATCCATCAAATTTGATGGTTCATATTTATAATATCAAAATTCATTTTATTGACTATAAGTTATGCATAAAACTAAGCAATAATTGTAGGTTTTACAGTTTTGAAAACGGAAATCATGTCTAGATAAGAATAGAGTCACATTTGTATGTCATGCAATTAGTTTCATGTTTGCAATAAATTGGTATCTAATCTTATTTTTATGTCACTGCACATACAAAATTTAGATGAGAGCTCTTCAACCAGGATAAAGCTGAGAATTTGGATTAGTGGGAGTGCAAACCCTCCCCAGACTGTGAGGGGAGCATTTAAGTGTTTTGAATGAGAATTGATTTTATATATTTTGTATCCTTATTTTGAAAAATAGTTTTATAATTGAGTTTTGAGTTTGATATGTTTTATTTGAAATTATGAAGACGAAAAGGTGAATTTGGCATGTTAATGCCTTAGAAATTGTTTTTTTTTTTATTTTTTTTATATTTCACAGTTGGCTAAACGTTCATTTGAGATAAAAGTGAAAAATTGGTCATGAAATGATTTTAGAATTTAATTGTGAACGAAAAAGATGTTTACATGGTGATTGATTGTGTCATGCCCCCACCTCAAGTCTAAGCACACGACAACCGCCGTGTGATCTAGGTGTACATACAATCACCAGCATACACCCCAAGATCCCGCAAAGCTATGAAAATATCTTTTCCAAGATTTAGAAGATCCAACACACCAAATATTTAATATTTCAAAATATATGTTTCAACTTTAGAAAAATATATATGTGATATATGCTACAAGAAGAGTTTCAAAGTATAATTTCCAAAACATAAGTTTCAACTTCTAAAATGTCCTTTGATGGGTTTGTCTATATGCCTCAAAATCCTCATCAAAGAAGGACCAATACCAATAGCTAGTCCAGGGAAGCACTCTCCATGGCTAGATGTAGCTAGCAGTGGAGTGGTCTTTATTTCTATACTTCCTCTGCAAAATAGAAGAATGGAAAGAGTGAATATAAAAATACTCAGTGAGTGGAGTGCAATAGCATAGTTGTGCAAGAAATGAGTGGTGAATGTGAGAGTGTCAATCGATGATTTCAAAACATTTTTCTTTTCCAACAAAACATCAAGTAGTTATCCAAATGTTTTTCAATAAGAGCCATAATTTCCCACCAAATGCTTTTCCCAGACCAATGGTGGAATTGCCAAAGTATTTTATCTATCATAAAAATCATCTCAAACCTGGCGTTAGCTAGGGACCACTGAGGTGGTGCAAACCAAGTCAGTCTGACAATGACCTGGGGGCATCTCTCTACCGCTGCCTACCCCCTCAAGTCTAATAAACTCTCCCTGTTATTCCCTCAAATCGGTCCATGGAAATCTAGACAGGTCATCACATAAACATGGGTGCTCACACCCTATACATGCACCGTTTCACAAAACATCATATCATGTGCCATAAGAAATCAACAATTTCTTAGTTCATGAGTTCAATGACCAAATCCACAATAGAATTCAGCATGGCACAAAACATATTTGCAAATACATAAAATTTTCATGGCTCAGATCAAATTATTTTCATGGACACTTCACATTTATAAAACAATATATAAAATCTTGTTAAAAATCATTTTAGAAAAAATCAAGAGAAAACATTTTCTTATTCACAAACAGAATAATCCATCCACTCATAGTGTTAGGGAGGGTGCTCACTCCAAGATCTATCCACAACAAGGGTCTTATCCTAATCAGTTTGTCCAAACCATAAAAGACATTATCAAATAATCAAAATTATCAATACTATTAAACCACATTAACCTAAGAAACCTAACATTCAAAACCTACTTTTATTGCCTCACTTCATGTGACTTAAAATCCTCCAAATCTAAATGGATAGGTGGTTGAACAAAATGAAGCTTGGGTTAGAAAGATTATAGTGCCTTGATTTCATCTCCAAAGAATTTGGGTTACCCTAAATCCTTGAATCTTCCTCGTTTTGTGACAGCTTTAAAATCCTTAATTTCCTCTCCAAAATCAAACTAGAATCTAACTCTAGGGAGTTGGATTAGTAGTTTGGAGTCTTTGATCTTGAGCTTTGGATATAAATAAAGATGGGTATGGGGAAGAAGAGAAGAATAATCTAAAAAGTCAGAGGAAATTTGAATTTCGTAGGTTCTAGAGTCTCATCTTCACTTCTTCTTTTATCCTTGAACCCATTCTCAATATTTGCTTAGTGGCTCTCATACATCTCTAAATTGCATAAAGTGTCCACTTTGTCCTTTTGGGTCATTGAAGAGGTCAACCCACTGAGTTTAAATATTTAGAGTTTATTTTGTTGTGAAAGATGTGTTCAGAGCTGCGCAAGAAAAGTTGGATTGTGAAATGCAACTTATGGAATATTTAATATTATGGAATATAATATAAATTAAGTATTATATTGAGTAGCTTGGTGGTGTAATTTTTTTTGGATACTTTGGGAGATCCAAGGTTCAAATCTTAAGGGATAGGAAATTTGGAAGATTTGCAAGCAAGCGACAAGTGTATGCAATACCAACAAAATGTAAGTGATGTACTGACAGAATGGAGTAAGGTAAGCCAACAAGAATGAAGCAAGGTACTGACAGGAAATTGGAATGTATTGACGGCCAAATGAAAAAAAAATAACGGATATGTAAATGTGTTGACAAACTTTTGGTAGCAAACCGATAGAGTGAAATAGAGTAAAAAAATTGTAATATACTGACTGGGTGAAATAGAGTGAGTTGACAAGATAAATGCTAGTGTATTGATAGCCTATAAGTTTCAAAATATACCATCAGACAACAACTTCACAATATATACCAAAGAGGAAAGGGGGAGTGTACAGATAGGATCTCCATTTGCAAAATAGCAAATAGTTAACTTGTACCGAGAGGCAGCAAGTTTTGAAGAGCTGTCAGAGTTTCAAAATGGATATATCAATAGATAATAAATTTCATAATATTATCAAGGTAGGTGAAATGAGTGTACCAATAGATAAGTGGAAAATATATATACCAAAAGGTAGAAATTAGCGAGCACTTTAGTAACTGATGAATTAAAAATTTAAGGTCTATTGATCAAGTGCCTATGGGATTCTTGGAAAATCCAAAGAGCAAAAATTTACATTTATAACCAAATTAATTATTCTCCCACATTTTCACAGAGTACTAAAAATGTTCAAATAGTCTATTTTGAGGCAACGTCACAATTCGGATTTGTCCGATGTTACAAATTGTACATGTAGCTGGTTTATTTTGTTGCTCGCTAATGGACTGGCAAGGGGATGAGCAGCATGAGTGGTGTATAACAAAATTGGATGGGGTAGTGCGATGTGGGGGGGTTCACATACCCAAACTTTATGTTGGACCAGCTATGAGTCACCAATGTGGAGGTCTAAGCCAACACCAAAGATGAGACATTTTTGGATAAATGAACTAATAAAAACCCTTGGAAGATCTAATCTTTGACCCAACCAAGGACATGGATTGGGAAATATTTTCGGTAGTCCCATGGTTTTGAGTTAATTGTGACTTGTTTGTGATAAAGAGTAATATTTTTTTGATTATATTGATTTTATCCATCATGAATGTTTGTAACGGAAAAATAAAATTAGTTTGCTAATGGTTTTAGGAGACAATCACACTCCCACTCATTGGCATATATATAAATTTTCCACTCACTAAGTACAATTGTACTCACCCCATCCTTTTTCTCTTATATTTTCAGGTTTGTAGCTAGTAAGTCTAGCTAGAAGACTCCTTTTTTGCACCTTGTGACATCCACTCATGTTGTGACTACATCTTTTGTGTGAGTTGGTCCTATTTTGACGTCTTTCGATTATAGATGGATCCATATAGGTTAACGAAAATTAAAATTTGCTGTCTTTGGAGATACATGATTTATGATCTTAGAGAAAGGATTGAGAATTGAGAATGCGATGTTACTGGATTAGCTTTGTGGTGTCTCACAATGTATGCCTGACGTTGCACGTAGTTCAATGCTACACAGCTATTGTCACATACTCAGGTCCGAGGATTGGGTCATGACAAGTGGATTGGTATCAGGTTTTTAACGTTTTCTTGAAATGTCTTTGAGCCTCCCATATACCCCAAGATAGTTGAGTTTTATATAGGGTCGGTTAGGCATGCATGGGTTAACTTATTTTTATAAACTGAGCCTTATCTTCCTTTACAGTTAATAGCACCAAGGAGACACACAGGGGGGTTACTTCCCTCTTTCTGAGCATGAAGACATATCCTTTTCTTGTGCTTCGATGCCAACGTCCACCCCAAGTGCTCCGATGCCACCTGATCCATCGAAGATTCCTCCTCCTCACATGGTAGTCTTCCAAGAATGCATGGAGTGGTGGAGTAAATATGGAGTTAGGTTTTGCCAGAAAAATAAACCTAAAATCCAAACATTTCCTCCACCATCACTGCACCTCTAGCGATGGCTATACCCTCTATGCTGATTGTCGCATCCTCTACTTGCCCCATCACTACCTTATCCAAATTGATCAAAGAAATGTGGTAGTTAGGTTGTGAAACCTTTATTGGGGTAAGTAATGCTACAGTAGCTAAGGATTGGATTAAACCGGTCTTGGAAACCATGTAAGATATGGGATTGGTGATGAAAATAAGCTAAAAGTGGTTGTTAGATTGTTCGATAAATAAGCACGAACTTGGTAAGAAAATTTAAAGAAGTGTTCCTCTATTCCCATTACTTGGAGCGTCTTCCAAAGGGAATTTGATGAAAAATATTATACTTGATTCTTTTTTCCATCTCCATCAAGAGAATAAGTCTATGAATAAATATCAAATAAAATTGAGGAAGCTTTCAATGTATGTGCTAGAGATGGTAGCCATGGAGAAGTAAAACCTCAACAATTGAGAGAAAATGATAGTTCCTGATACCCATACCTTCAAGGATGTGCTACAGATGGTTTAAGTGTTGAGAAAATAGTTCAAGAGAGGGGTTAAATTCAAGAAAACTTTGAAAAGAAAAGGAAGTTTGGAAACGATCTTGGCTAATCATCCAAAAGGATTCGTATTGTCACTTCCTAAGGTAGTGCCTTAGCTGCCAGCTCAGTTGCTTCACCAATGAGCCAGTTCCTTTTAAAAGCGAGTGCTCCCACCACTAGTACCACTCTGGTGTGAGTTCTTTTTAGGGTAATCGTGACTAATGCTGAAATTGTAAGAAAATGTATACGATGGCTGTCTTGAGCCTTAAAGCTGTTTTAATTGTGAAAAAACTTGTCATTTTAAAACAAATTGCCCCGAGCTAGGTGGTAATGGACAAGGGTGCCAAACTTTGAAAGCTAGGTTAGGTGCTCCTAAGGGAAATCATGAGCATGTTCCAACTCTATCCACTATTATCGCTTCCAAGACCGGGACAGGGAGTAATACAGTGACCCATAATCTATCTAGTCCTCAAACATGTACACAAACTCAGATATATATAATGACTAAGGAAGATGCTCAAACCAAACCCGATGCTATCACAAGTAGTGGGTTTAATACCTAAATTTTCAAAGTTATATTGTCAAAAATCATGTATGAAAATTTTTGTAATACAGTGAAACATGGTGATTATGCATGTGGGTGATTCATATATACTTAGGACTCAAATTTCTTTAACAATGACACCAAATATTTTGCATGATGATGCTGCATATTTTGGACCTCTGAGACTATATGAAGGGAAATTGATGAATCATTATATTATATTGGGTTTAAATGAGGAACAATGTATAGTGGTGCGGGATAGAGAGTTTCCGGCATTGGATAGGTATAGTAACTGGCACCAGAATGTTTTGGGAAAAGTAAATGGTTGGAAGTCAAAAAAGTTATGGTGCCGTAAATCTTTTGTGAAAATAATTTAAGAGTGTCTAAAAGAAAAATACGTTGGACTAGAGATTGATGAATATTAGTCTAACTATATTATGATTAAGAATCAATCTTTGAGAAATTTCTTGTGAGTAGGTATTATGACTCTCTTCGATCAAAAGGCATATGTATTAATTGATACTGGTGCTGATAGATCCTTTATTAGTATTGTATTTTCATAGTATTCCAATAAAGAAATGTCTCCTCTTGAAACTGAATATCTTGTACAGGATCCTTTAGGTGAACAATTAGGTTGGAAAAATAGCATTAGTAGCAGACTTGATTCCTATTAAGTTAATGATTTTGATGTAACATTGCGAATGATTAGTTATCTCAACATAGAGCTATGGTGAATTGTTTTATAAAAAGGGTTGAGTTTAGAAGGTTAGATGCTGCAAGTTTGGTATTTATTAGGGAATGCCGAGTATTACCGATTTGTGTGATCTCAGCTTTAGAAGCTCGAAAGATGGTTAAGAAAGGATTTCAGGCTTATTTTGCTCATGTGATTGATATATCAAAAGAGAGTCTGAATTTAGAAGGTATTCTAGTGGTAAACGAGTTTCCATATATCTTTTCTAAAGAATTATTGGGGTTACCCTAAGATCAAGAATTTGATTTCGTCATTGATTTACTCCTGGGAATAGCACCAATCTCTATCCCTCCTTATAGGATGGCTCTCACGGAATTAAAGGAACTGAAGGTGCAGTTGCAAGAATTACTTAATAAAGGGTTTATTAAGCTGAGTTCTTCACTGGGGGAGCACCAGTTTTGTTTGTTAAAAAGAAAGATGGTATCTTATAGCTTTGTATTGATTGTAGGCAGTTAAATCAGACGATGATTAGGAACAAATCCCTCCATCCCCAAATCGATGATCTTTTCGATTAGTTGCAAGGAGCATGTGTTTTCAAAGATTGACCTTCTATCGGGGTATCTTTAACTCAAAATCAAGGAAAGAGACATTTATAAGATTGCTTTTTGAACTCGGTATGGTTATTATGAGTTCTTAGTGATGCCTTTTGGCCTAACTAATGCCCCAATTACGTTTATGGATCTTATGAACCAAGTCTTCTACCAGTATTTGGATAATTTTGTGTTTGTTTGCATAGATGAAATTTTGTTGTATTCGAAGAGTGATGAAGAGCATGCAAGGCATCTCTGGATTGTAATTTAGACACTTCAAGAGAAATAGCTATATGCAAAGCTCCCCAAATATGAGTTATGGTTGAGAGAGGTTGGTTTTCTTGGCTATATCATAACTGGTGAAGGAATTTTTGTAAATCCTAAAAAGGCAGAAGCAATCCTTAAATAGGAGTAACCAAGGAATGTTATTGAAGTTTGAAGTTTCCTAGCACTAGTGAGGTATTATCAGAGATTTGTCAAAGGGTTCTCATTGATAGCAGTTCCATTATCGAGGTTAACCTGGAAATGTGTCAAGTGTGAATGGGATAACAATTGCGAGGTGATTTTCTAAGGACTCAAAATGGAATTGACTTATACTCTTATTGTCCCACGTCGTACAAGCGATAGCGGATTTATTGTGTACAGAGATGCTAGCAAGCAAGGGTTAGGGTGTGTGTTGGTTCAAAGAGATAAAGTGATAGCCTATGCTTCTAGACAACTATAGAAGTATGAGGTAAATTACTCCACCCATGATTTGGAGTTAGTTGCTGTAGTGTTTATATTGAAAATATGGAGACATTATTTGTATAGTGAGACTTGCCAAATCTATATGGATCATAAAGGTTTGAAGTATTTGCTTACTCAGAAGGAGTTAAATTTAAAATGATGAAGATGGTTGGAACTTATTAAGGATGACGAACTTATTATTGACTACCATCTTTGAAAGGCAAATGTGGTGGCAGATGCTTTGAATCGAAAGTCATTGATAGGTGTGGCAAATATTACAAGTAGTTATCTCTCCTATCTTATAAGCATTTGGTCCTTTCGAGTAAGGCTGGTTTGTGATGGACATGGTGTACTTGTGGTGAGATTTGAGGTAGGGCTAACTTTGACAGTACAAGCATCAGTTGATGGGTTAAAATTAGAGTTTGAAAAGATTCAAAGGGAGGAAGAAACTAAGTTTAAATTAAGAGATGATGGTATAATGGTATTTAAAGATAGAATTTATATTCTAAAGGATAGTGGTCTTCGAAATGCCATACTAGAGGAACCTCATAACTTAGTTTGCTTTGCATTTAGGGAGTACGAAAATGTATCAGATAATCTGAGAGAGCTACTAGTGGCCCGCAATGAAAAGAAATATAGTTGAATATGTAGCTAAATACCTAGTACGCTAACAAGTAAAGGCGGAACATCAAAGTACCGCTAAAGTTCTCTAACCCAAACTCGGTCTCGAGTTGAAGTGGGAACACTTGATGATGGACTTTGTCACTTGATTATCGTCATCTCAGACTGGGCATGATGCCATATGGGTAATTGTGGATATGTTTACTAAGTCTTCTCATTTCTAATCGATCCAAACTTCATATTTGTTGGAGAAACTAGCTAAGATATACATTTATGAGATTGTGAGATTACATGGAGTGCCAGTGTCTATCATGTTAGATAGAGATCTACGATTCACATCTTAGTTTTGGCTGAAACTATAAGAGTCTTTGGAGACTAAGTTGAATTTTAGTATAACGTTCCATTTTCAAATTGATGGTTAGTCTGAGAGATCGATCCAAACTTTAGAGGATATGTTTCGAGTCTGTGTGCTTGACTTATTTGGTAATCGAGATAGATATCTCCCTCTAGTAGAATTTGTTTATAATAACAGTTATCAGTCTCGCATTGAGATGCCACCATATGAAGTATTATATGGAAGAAAATGTCAAACCCTATTTTGTTGGGATGAAGTTGGTAAGAGAATGATCAAAAGCTTGGAGTATTGATACTATGGTTGAGAAAGTTAAGATAATTCTGGACAAAATAAAAGCGGCAGAAGATCGTCAGAAAAGTTATGTTGATAAAAGAAGAAGCATATTAGAATTTGAGATCAGTGATATGGTATTCTTGAAAGTATCACCTCGGAAAGGGATGATTCGTTTCCAGAGCCAAAAAGTTAAACCCTTAATACATTATTCCATATAAGATCATATACTCGATACATTAGTCTATCCACATGGAACGTAGGATCTTTAACCGACAGGTAATGGCTAAGTGGGTGGGAGAGAAGATTAGAGTAGTAGAGCTATATGGCCATAAATTTGGTGCATAGGAAAGGAGAAAATTAGGAATGGAGAAGAAATAATTGTCCATAAGGACTTAAAAGAAATTTTAGTGGAGGTAAGAATGAGGAATTTTGCTTGTTAAGCTAGCTATTGGAGAAGACTTAATTAATATAGTCAGTGTCTATGCACCCAAAATAGGTGTAGATACAATTAGTAAAAAATAATTTTAGGAAGATTTAGATAAATTTATACAATTCATACCTAGTAAGGAAAAGTTATTTATTGGAGATTGTAATGGATAAGTAGGAGAGACTAACGAAAGTGTTGAAGCAATACATGGAAACTTTGGTTTTGGTAGTAGAATTGAGGTGGGTGATACCATTTTAGAATTTGTCACAGTATTCGATTTGATTCTCGTAAACACTTTCTTTAAAAAAAGAGAGCTGCATATAGTTATATATAGAAGTGGGTCAAATGCCAGTCAAATAGATTTCTTTCTCACCAAGAGGAGTGAAGAATGGTCTATAAGGATTGCAAGATTATACTAGGGGAGAGTGTAGTAACTTAACGTAGATTTTTATTTTTAAATGTGTATGTGCCTAAAAGACAAAAGGAGTATCGCCCATTTATAGAGTTAAGAATTAAGTGATGGAATTAGGGACGTTCTTGGCATATCTAGGGGTCGGAGTTCAATATGCAGCGAGTCATAGTGGTGGAATAAGAAAATACAAATGGTTATACAAACCAAATAAGAATGTTATAGGAACCTTAAAGGGAAGAGAAGTAGCAATGCATTTGAAAAATACAAGAGTGCAAAAAAAGATGTGAAAAAGATTATTCACGAGTCAAAAAATAAGGTTTAAAATGAATTATATAAGAAACTAGAAACTAAGAATAGAGTAAATGAGATTTATAGAATTGCTAAACTAAGAGAAAGAAAAGGAAAAGATCTAAATAGTGTTAGGTATATCAAGAGTAAGACCAATAGTGTATTTGTAAGGAATGAGGATATAAGAAAGTATTGGAGAGATTATTTTGATAATTTCTTTAACATTAAGGATATAAGAGTTATTGATGATATTGCGATACTTGTAGAAAAGATCAATTGGGATTTTAAACATAAGATTTGTTCTCATGAGCTAAAGGAGGTCTTAAAAAAAATGAACAATAATAAAGTCATAGGGCACTATGTTATCCCTATCGAGGTGTAGAAGTGTTTAAGTGAAGTTGAAATAGTAATGTTAATAAATTTTTAACAAAATCTAGTAAACCAAGAAAATATCTCAACCATGGAGTGAGAGTACACTTATACCACTATATAAGAAAAAAATAGACATACAAGATTGTTTCAATTATAGGGGAATTAAACTCATGAATCATGCTATGAAGTTGTGGGAGAGAGCGGTGGAGTATATATTGAGATTGGAGATAAGTGTATTTCAGAATTAATTTGGATTTATGCTAAGATAATATACCACCGAAACAATTCACTTGTTAAGATATTTGATTGAGATATTTAGAGTACAGAAGAGAGATTTATATATGGTATTCATTGACCTAGAAAAAGCTTATGATAGGGTTCCTAGAGATGTATTATAGTTGGTGTTGATGAAAAAGGGGATCTCTTTGAAATATGTAATCTTATCAAGGATATGTGTGAGGGAGTTATTACCAATATAAAAACTCGTGGGGATTTAAGTGATAGCTTCTTAATTAATATTGTGTTTCACCAAGGTTTGGTATTGAATCCTATCTTTTTCGTAATAGCGATAGATGAAATCATAAAAAGCATTCAAGATGAAATACTATGATATATGTTTTTTGCAAATGATATAGTTTTGGTCGATGAAATTCGAGAGAGTATTAGTGCTAAATTGAAGTTATAGAGGGACACATTAAAATCTAGAGGATACAGATTGAACTAGTTAAAAACTAAATATATGGGATATATGTTTAATGACAATCATCAGAATGATGAAGAAATGATTAAGTTAGGAGGATAGAACGTGCTAAAAAGTGAACATTTTAGATATCTTGAATCCATCATCCAAAATGATGGCAACATAGATGGGGATGTGTGTAACACCGACTCTCGGTGTATTCTATAGTGAATTCCATTTCATATATATATATATATATATATATATGATGTTTTTACTACTATATTCATAAATTTTCACTAAGAAAATTTTCCTGGTAAATCAACCTTAGATATTTGACGGTAAAATACAAATCGGATCAATTTTGACTCAAAGAGATTCAAAACCTTAATTTCACATTAAATAAATTTAATTAGGTCTAATATAAGATTTTGGGCCTAGTGTGTAATTATTGAAATTTTAGGGGTCAAATTAGAATTTTTATAAGTCAAAGGACTTGTTAGCAATTAACAAAACTTAAATGAAATGTGACAAGTGTATTCTTGTATTGAACAAGTGTTATAGTGAGGAGGACAAGTGTTGGCCAAATGGAGATGAGAAAGGCAAGGTGGGCCAATAAGAACACATGCACATAAAAACCAATGAGAACACATGCAATAGTCAAAATGATCCTATGGTTTAGATTAATTAGAGATTTGATCCTAGGGTGGTGAGTTATTAACACAATAATAAAAGAAGAAGGCCTTAGAATGCATGTTCATTCTTCCAAATTCGTGAGAACAAGGAGAGAAGCAAGAGAGGAAGACCAAGAAAGTGAGGTAAGAAATTTTATCCTGTCTCACTTTAAATTTTATTTCTGTCCATGAATTCATCTCTGTTTTAAGACATCTTAGAGCCAGAATTTGAAAATGTGTTAGTTATATGAATTGTAGATCAAAGTCTTATCTTTCCAACGAGATAAGAATCACCAAAATCAGATGCCTGTGCCAAAATTTATGGCACTTTTCCTGAAACTGGACATAGAAGTGTCCAGTTTCGAACCTTGACAGTAGTGAGTAAAAACGACCCCTCTCCAGTCTTATTTTGAAGAAACACAAAACATGAAAGTTATATATATACTTCTTTTCTATAACATATAACAATTTCAGCCATTTCACACAAGGAAATTGAAAGTTATACAATTTTCCTTAAAACTGTGTTGACAGAAACTTTATGTTTCACTAAAACGTATCAGTCTTGTTCATGAATTTTGTTGAACCCCTTCCAGGCATATTTGGATAAAACTCAAAACACGAAAGTTGTAGATCTACATCTTATCTATAACATGTTAAAATTTCATTAGACTTTGATGAGTAGAACGAAAGTTATGGCTTCTGCACAAAAACTGGACAGAATCCAAAACTTAAATATGACAGTAACAAAATTAGGCTTATCGGGAATTCTGTGATTTGAATCTGAGGAAGTGTGCAAAATGAAAGTTATAGTGCTATCTCTTAGCTTTAAAATGAGATAAGAATCATCTGATTTGGACTAGTATAGCCAAAGTTATAGTCTGTTTTCCATGACTGCGCAGGTTAAAAAAAAACTGCAGACTGTTTGTCTCCCTAAGAGTTATTTGAGTTGAACGGAGGGAGCACCTGATTTACACTTTGTGGAGATATTGGGGAGTGTATTATCCTCCCCTAACTGTGAGTGGGACTTGACATCTACTTTTAATTGATACTGTGTTTTAAAAAGTTTTCAAAGGCATGATTTAAAATGGTATGATTGACCTATTTCCCTGGATTTATGAAAATGTTTTGTGATATATGGAGTGTCCCAACTTGTTTATATCGATATGCATCCATGATTTTGACACTTGATGATTGTGCCACACTTTGATATATCGATATGATTTTATACTTCCATTGCATATTGGCACATGATTTTGACATGTTATGGCTTGAGATATGTGATTTGGGCTGGATGCCCCTGTGGATACTGTGATGATGATGATTTGCTTCCTATGGCATTCCGTAGCTACGAAGGACATTTGATAGAGGCACCTGTTGTGCCTGGATATGCCTCTGCAGGGGGTATCCGCCAGATTGTCATACATATTGTATGGACAGTCGTCGGTTGAACCATTTCGGGGAGGACCTTGGTAGGTCTAGCACCGCGGGTTTCCATACACGCTTGATCCTTGATACGTGTGCGATATATATATACAGGCTAGTTGGAGTAGTCTGTGGCCAACGTTGGGGTGGAGAGCCTTATTTTATTACTTGCATCGTGAAAACCCCCAACGTTGCCCGTCCTTGGCCATGGTTGGCCTTTGCCGGGATATTT
Organism: Dillenia turbinata; assembly: GCA_037126225.1. Classification (NCBI taxonomy): domain Eukaryota; kingdom Viridiplantae; phylum Streptophyta; class Magnoliopsida; order Dilleniales; family Dilleniaceae; genus Dillenia; species Dillenia turbinata. Next base: position 18,933,009 of record JBAMMX010000018.1, on the reverse strand, counting down.
TCGGCCGGCTCTACATGATATGATGGACATGCATAATGGATGCATATTTGATTTGATACGTATGCCGTGAATGATTTATTGAGATGTCATAATATTTTTGCATACCATGGATTTATTGGGACATAATTTTGACACTCCTAATTCACCCGAAAATTAATTGTAGCATGTCATCCCCCCGACTTGCTGAGTACCAACCCCCCCTCTCTATGGTACTCACCCCTCACATTCCCCTCCTACAGGTGTAGACTCAGACTGAGAGATTTGTTCGCATTATTGTATTGGACATTCTTTGGAGACTACTGGGCCGGGGTATGACTACCCGCTATTCCGCTATGTATTGAGGTTATTTTATTATTTTATTATTTTGAGAAAGTTAGGATGACCATTGTATTTGTTTAAATTGGGATGACTGTATTTATAATTTTTTCTTATCTGTATAAGTTTAACTCTCACTTGTTTTAATTTGCATTGAGGCATACATGTATTATTTTTATTTCTTGGGGATCTCTGTGATTTGGAAACCTGGATTTTGTGAATGTCGACAGCCTTACGGTGCTTCGATGTGCGGGACGTGGTGCCCGTGCATCGAGGTGCCGCGGCGGGCTGGTCACGTGCCCGGCTCGGGTGTGGGTCGGGGCGTGACAGGCCTCGGTTGGTATCAGAGCTCTTGGTAAGAGTTGAGTTTTGAGAAACTGATTTCGAAAATATCCCCAAGTAAATCTGATTTTGAAAGTCCTCAATGAATGTGAGAGTTATAGTACAGTCATGAAATCCCAGTACATGGTCATAGGCAGATAAGTTCATCCATTTTTAGAGGGTTGGATATGGGTCATATCTAACCTAGTATACCTTATCCATTGGTTCCGATGCCAAGTTGATTTCTTTTAGGGGGTTAGTTATTCCATAACTAACCCTAATTCTTATATATCTGTCTGATTAGTGCCTTTTTCCTTGCAGAAGTATGACGACTAGGCGAGGTACCCACTTCTTACCTATTGAGCCCCCCAGTGTACCAGAGGACGTGTCTTCCTCACACGGTTCTCCTTCAGTGCCTACACCACCGGCCACCACGGCCGCAGATCTACCACCACCGCCACCGTTGGACGCCTACCGACAGGTGTTCGAGTGGTACGCTGCCCATGGCATTCAGATGCCACCACCACCACCACCACCGATGGCCGAGCCAACCCCTATGGCCGTGCCACGACCAGTCGCACCGGAGCCTCCACCGGTTATCGGTCCATCTGCAGTTTCTATACCCAGCGACGATACTTCTTCGACGTTGAGACGGATTCACGAGCTCACCCAGCTCGTGAAGGAGGCGAGACAGCTAGGCTGTACCGAGTTCTCTGGGGTGGGTGATTCCACTGCTGCGAAGCACTGGATCAACCGCACCCGTCGAGTATTGACAGACCTTGGCTTGAGTGAGGAGTTCAGACTCCGAGTGGCCGAGAGATTATTGGATGGAGATGCCCTCTCGTGGTGGGAGGCAGTTTGTGATGATGCAGCGGAGCCCAGGAGTTGGGAGGATTTTCTGCGGGAGTTCAACCGCAGATATTTTTCAGCATTCCAGCAGAACAGGAAGAGGACGGAGTTCCACTACCTGCGGCAGGGGACTCGGACTGTGACCGAGTATGAGGCCGAGTTGAGGAGACTGGCCGCTTTTGTTCCGGACCTAGCCACACCCAGTCAGTTGAGGTTCAAGTTTGAGGATGGCCTCAACTTGAACATCCGGAGGTATATGACGGTGACCCCTAACTTCTCATTTCCAGAGATAGTAGACTCAGCACTCCGGGCTGAGGAGATCGTCCATGCTGAGGGAAGACAGAGAGAGAGCAGGAAGCACCAGCACACTCTAGCCCTATAGCCCCACGAGCAGTAGCTGGGAGTAGTATGGCACCGGGACCATCGCGGCAGCAGTCGAGGACTCAGGCCTGAGTGTACGCGATGACACAGGAGGATGCGCGGACGAATCCCGATGTCATTATTGGTACTCCCCCTTCTGACTCACACACTTAGAGACTTCCCCTGTACTTTTATTTTGAGACTCATCATAAGCCAAAGCATTAGAGGCTTGACTATGTTGGTTGTACCTACTTTTGAGATATATATGATGAGCATCTATTTCCACCTTTATCTAAATTGATCTCTTTATTTTCCCCACATTTAGGAACTATGAAGATTTATGGAGTCGACGCCCGTGTCCTTATTGACACCGGGTCGAACTACTCGTATGTGAGAGCGTCCTTTGCCCACCTGATGGGTAAGCCTTTGACCCCACTTGGAGAGGAGAAATTGGTTTTCACACCTCTCGGTGAACAGCTCTTGAGAGATTCAGTCTATAGAGGGATAGAGGTCGTGATTGGAAACACCGTACTTGAGGCAGATTTGATCCCTTTGGACTTGACCGATATTGATGCCATCCTTGGCATGGATTGGCTGAGCAGACACAAAGCCTCCGTTGATTGTTTCACTAAGGAGGTTGAGTTCCGGAGATCGGATGGACTTGCTTTGAGGTTTTCTGGCAAGAGGAGAGTATTGCCTCGCTGTGTTATTTCGGTGATGGAGGCCAGAGGTTAATATGCCGAGGCTGCACGGCGTACTTGGCCCATGTTGTGGATACTACTGTGAAGGAACCGAGGAATGAGGATGTCCCTGTAGTACAGGAGTTTGCGGATATTTTCCCTGAGGAGCTACCCGGCCTTCCACCGGCTCGGGAGTTTGACTTTGAGATCGATATAGCTCTGGGAACCGCTCCTATATCTATTCCGCCATACAGAATGGCGCCAGCTGAGCTGAGAGAGCTCAAGGTCCAGCTGCAGGAATTACTGGACAAGGGTTTTATCCGTCCGAGCACTTCGCCTTGGGGTGCTCCGGTGTTGTTTGTAAAGAAGAAGGACGAGACCCTACGGCTGTGCGTGGATTACCGGCAGTTGAATAAGGTGACCATCAAGAACCGGTATCCTCTGCCACGTATTGATGACCTATTTGACCAGCTTCAGGGTGCACGGGTCTTTTCAAAGATCGATTTGCGGTCTGGTTATCACTAGTTACGGATTCGGGCCGAGGACGTGCCCAAGACTGCATTCCGCACTCGCTATGGTCACTTTGAGTTTTTAGTGATGCCGTTTGGGTTGACTAATGCTTCAGCGGCTTTTATGGATTTAATGAACCGGGTCTTCCACGACTACCTGGATCGGTTCGTCATCGTATTTATTGATGACATTCTGGTATACTCACGGAGTGATGAGGAGCATGAACAGCACCTGAGGGTGGTTTTACAGACTCTCCGTGAGCAGCAGTTATATGCCAAATTCACCAAGTGTGAATTTTGGCTAAGGGAAATTGGATTTCTGAGCCATATTGTTTTACCAAGGAGGGGATTTTTGTTGATCCACAGAAAGTAGAGGCCATATTGAGGTGGGAGCAGCCACAGACCGTTACTGAGGTCCGGAGTTTTCTTGGACTTGCTGGTTATTATAGATGATTTGTAGAGGGTTTCTCGAGGATTGCTGCTCCACTCTCTCAATTGACGAAGAAAGACGTCAAGTTCTGTTGGGATGATCGCTGTGAGGCGAGTTTTCAGGAACTCAAACAGCGACTGACGTCGGCACCTATCTTGGCTCTCCCTACAAGCAGCAAGGAGTATGTTGTGTACAGTGATGCCAGCCGGCAGGGGCTGGGTTGCGTATTGATGCAGGATGGACGGGTGATCGCTTATGCTTCGAGACAGTTAAAGAAGCATGAGGCGAACTACCCTACTCACGATCTTGAGCTGGCAGCCATAGTCTTCGCACTGAGGATATGGCGGCATTACTTATATGGAGTTACCTGTAGGGTCTTCACAGACCATAAGAGCTTGAAGTATTTATTTACTCAGAGAGAGCTAAACCTAAGACATAGGAGATGGTTAGAGCTGCTGAAAGACTACGACTTGGTTATTGACTATCATCCGGGTAAGGCAAATGTAGTAGCAGATGCCTTGAGCCGGAAGTCATCTTCTTCTACCACTTCTCAGGCAGCAGAGAGAGCCTACATCTCCTGCTTGGTAGGACTCCGAGCTTTGGGAGTCAGCTTGGCCAACGATGAGCAGGGCACACTGCTAGCTAGATTTGAGGTACGACCTACACTACTTGACCGCATCAGAGAGCATCTTAAAAAATCCATCACTATTGATATCATGTGGTAACCGATGATAAAATGTAGCAATATTTTCTAACACTTATGGTAACTAATGATACAAGATAGTAATTTATACTAATACGTATAGGAACTGACAATAAAAGATAGTAACTTTTCTTAACAGATGATAAAAGACAGTAACATTTTCTAATACCAGTGGTAATCGATGATAAAAGACAGTAATATTTCCTAACATATATAGTAGTTGATGATAAATGATAGTAATATTTCTTAACAGTTGTACTAACCGACAATAAAAAATAATAGCATTTCCTAAATCCTGTGCTAACCGATGATAAAAGGTAATAACTTTTGTCATTTTTTTCAAAATGAAGATAAAAGATAGTAATTTTTCCTAACACTAGTATTAATTGATAATAAAAGATAATAATTTTTTCTAACACATGTGTAACCAACGATAAAAGATAATAACTTTTATGAACGGTTTTCTAACTGTCAGCATAGTAAATTTTACCAACGGTTTTCTAACCTTCAGAATAGAGCCAGGATATACTCCAACGATGACCAAAATAATCGGGATATTCCTATCCCAACCGGTGTATAACTAACTGAAGGTCCATCCATCATAGAAGGTTCTATCGATAGTTTTAGTAGGTTTTCCAAATAGTTTTCGTTCGTCTAGATACAACATTTGTTTTGTAGTGTGATGTCAATTCGTCTATAAAATGATATGACCAATATAATTAATAAACTATTGAATCGTAGATTGGTCAAACTGACATCGTTTTATGAAGAGTAAAGATGATAGATGTTTTATTACCAACGGACAATTCCGTTGTTATATGATTTTGATATACAACCTTCAGTGCTCCATACTATTGTTTTAGACCATAAAAATTATACTAACGGTTTGATTTTCGTTGGATGGACAACGGTTATACTAATGGGAGCGAACCCACCGAAAGGCTTGTCAGTTGAGGTAATCAAAATAGGCTACATATTGATATTTTTATAAGTTATACTGACATTATTTCTTGTTTGATAAATGATATATATTTTAGTAACTAGAACCCACCTAACACTACAAAATAAGAGCACTGTATAGACGGTCAAAAAACGTCAACAAAATACATAAAAAGCGCCAGTAACACTTTCTCTAATTGATGGAATATCAGTTGAGTATATACCAGTCGGGATAAGTGTATTCTGATGGTTTGTGCAACCGTTGTAGCATACCATGTATGTATTGTGACGTTTAAAAAGTGTCGGGATAATTAATGGTTGTATCGTCAACTAATAGAGTGTTAGGAAAAAGTAGATTTTTTATGATCGGTTACCATATGTTACGAGATATTACTACTTTTATATTGGTTAACATTGAGTTAGGAAATGTCACTAATATTATTATCCGTTATCATTGTCGGTACATTATGTTAGGAAAAATCACTGATTTTATCATTGGTTACCCATATGTTATGAAATGTTACTACTTTCATTATCAATTACCATTGTATTAGAAAATATCACTGATTTTATCATCGGTTATTATATGTTACGAGATGTTACTACTTTTATCATCGGTTACTATTGAGTTAGGAAAAGTTAGTGATTTTATCATCGGTTACGATATGTTATTATTAGGGTTATCGTCAGTTACCATCGATCACCTGTTGTCGTTGAATTAGGAAATTTTGATTTTATCATTGATTTCCATGTGTGTTACGAAATATTACTACTTTTAACATCGATTTTTTAACATCAGTTGCTGTTGCTATTGATCTGTGTGGGGGCGGGCGCCCGCGTATGGGAGCGGGCGCTAGGCCCCACCCATGGCGGGCACCCGTGTATGGGGGGCGGGCACCAGGCCCCCCCTTGGTGGGCGCCCGCGTATGGGGGACGGGCGCCACCCCCCCCGGCGTAGGGACGGGCGCCAGGCTAGTCTGTATGTCACCATATATGAAATGTTTTAATACAATAGGGTTTTTTTTTTTAAGATAGTATAGAGACCATAAGTTAACAAAAATTACAAAAATAATATAAATGTGTATTGATATACGAGAATGATTGATACATTAAGTAGAATGAGGGATATTCACTTAGATCACCAAAAATTCAATCACAATTTGAAGGCATAATCTCAGTATCAATTCTAAGCAGGTGACCAACTTTATTCACAATCTTTCATGCCAATCTGTTAATAAAAATCAGTAAAAATTAATAGTGAAATGAATATAATTGCCTAGTACATTGTAAAAAATGGTTGTAAATAAAAATATTACCTTTTGGATGGATTTATGTGCACTCCCAGGTATTGAAGAAACTTAAAAATGGAAAATTGTGATTCTTTATGGTTGTGATTCATCTGGTCAGCTGTCGTTTATTTCATCCCATAATCATAACTAGAAAAATTCAAAATCTTTTAGAAGAAGAATGTAGTAAAACCCAGAATAACTTTTTTTTAAAAAAAAAAAGCGATTACCTATTTGTAAAATTTTGCAAAGTTGTTGGTATTGTAGATTTGTTGCGGTGAAAGCTTGAGTGAGAGGCTTAGATGGGTTATGGGAAGAAAAACTTTGGTCAAGTTACAAGTTTTTATAGATTTCGAGAGGAGAGCTTCTTGGAGGGAAGCATTTGAGAGGAGAGCTTTCTGGAGAGAATGAGAAACTCGCGATTTAGTCATATGACTGTTATTTTCACATTCAAAATTTCAAAATTCTACGTTTCTTTCCCACTTTTTTTTCATAATTTTACTCTTTACCGCTTTTTTCACATTTTTACTCTTTATTGCTTTTTTTTACTAAGTTGTTCTTGATTTGTTTTTTTTTTTTCATATTTTAACTTAATACTATATATTTAGATTATTCAAAAATATCACTTACTACATTATATTTCATTAACTTTGTGCAATGCTAGTCCAATGAGAGGTGTAATGGGAGGGGAGATGAATTGAATTGGAGGCTTTGTGGTTTCGCCCAATAATGAACTATGGTGGCCTAGGTGTGTATGTGCACATTTAAAGGTTAGGAGGTGTACCAAGTTAAAGGTTTTGTTGTGAAAGGTCTTGTTGTGTTGTGAAGAGAGGAGGAAGGGAGAAAGAAGAGAGGAATTGGACAATTCAATGTTTATAAACATATATATCTATTAACAATATTTGCTTGTACAATATGAGAAGGTAAGGTTGGTGATGAGTGGTTACAAAAACACTATCAGTTCTGCACTATGATCACGGAGAGATTTGGATTTAAATTTAAATATAATTTATATTTACATTCTTCAAAGTTATCACAAATTACCATTAGTTATCAGAACTTACCACTTTTTATCACAAAATTATTACATATTATCAATCTATTTATCAGAACTTACTACTTTTTATCATAAAATTACTGCATGTTATAACGAATTTACAACTTATTATCATTTATTATCGCAAAATTACTATATATTCTCATTTTTCTTTTCTCTTGTATTTTTCTAGGAATTTATATATTATATAATATTTTTTCTTGAAAGATTATTAATTAATATTATATTTTTGCAAAATTACTACATATCATAAAATACGTTTTCTCATTCACTTTTTTTTTAATGATAATTAATATTACAATTATCAAAACGTCTATATAATGATAATAATGTATATTATATACTAATTCTAATTAAAAAAATATATATCATTATACTATATTAATATATATGCTAATGTCTGCATATGAGGGCGCCCGTAGATGGGGGCCGGTACCAGGCCCCTACGTGCACGGGTGCCTGTTGAATTCTTATTTTTTTAATTTTTCATTAATAATTAATATTAACTAACTTATATTATATAATATTCATAATGTAATTAATAATATATTATTATCTAAACTATGTATTTTTACATTTCATGTAATGCATTTTTAGTACTCAAAACCTATCGTTTATTACTATGTTTTATCACTTGTTATGACAATACTCATAACAATGCTCGGAATCCTGTGTTAAGTTAAAAATGAAGATTGAAAAATTTTTGAGAGTTTTGAAAAATTTGTATTGACATTAAGAGTTTTGAGGAGAGCATTGAGAAAAAAGTTTTGCGAGAAAGAAAAATTTTGGAGTTACCAATTTCAAAACCCGCCATTTTTTTTCAATTTTTTTCTTATTTTTTGCCCGCTTTTTTTTTTACGAGTGATTTTTTCATACTTTAACCACATTTTTTATATTACAATCCTTACCATTTCCTAATCATTTTATATTTTTCATATATTTTTAGTCGTTCACATGTCTTTCCTTAAGTTGATTTTATAACATGTAATTTCGTATAATTTTTTTTTTAATTTTTACTATATTAAAATTTAAGATTTATAATTACATTATTTTCATCTACCCTAGCAAATGGATTATTTTGGTAAATAATTATTAGTTAATTATGTAATACTATATTGTATAATAATTGTTTAAATATAATACTATGTTGTAATATAATAATTGTTTAAATATAATAATTATTAACAAATGACCTTTAAAGGTAAAACAATTAAAGATAATTAATTTATGTAATTAAATATAATTATTTACTTAACTATTTTACCTTTAAAAATATATTGAATTAATATATATTATAGAGTAACAATACATTTAGAAGGAAAAAAAAAATAGGGGGCGCAAACACCTGTGCCCCATTATTTTTTTTCTTATTATTTCCTTTTTTTTAATTGTTTTGAAATCAGAAAAAAGATGAGATATTAAATTTATGAATTTGTAGAACATATAATATAATTAAAACTATATTATAATTTAATAAGTAATTTAAAAAATATATTACAATTTGTCATAATATAATGCAACATATATACTAATATAATATATAATAATAATTTATAGTAATATATAATCTAATACTAATGTGTTAAAATATAATATAATAATATGTAATACAATAATATAAAATATAATACTATGTTGTGTATAATATTAATATAATAACAGTATTTGTTATAATATAATATATTAATATATAATATAATAACATGTAGTTATACTAATATATTAGTAATATATAGAAATAATATTAATATATAGTAGTATATAGTAATATATAGTAATTGTTTTAAAATATTTACAATATATGGCAATATATATTAATAGATAGTAGTCTAAAGTAATATATAGTAACATATAGTAATATATAGTAATATGCATCTATATATAGCTATAATTTAATTAATTATTAAAAAAATATGCAATAATTTAATAACGACACGACATATAATAATATAATAGTATAAAATAATATATAATATAAATAATATATAATATTAATTTATAATATATAATATTAATTTATATTACTGTATAATGTAATATTAATGCATGATATAATATATAATATAATATAAAATATAATAGTATATGGTAAGATATAGTAATATATAATAATATATAGTGATCTACAACTATATATGTATATGCATAGTATTAGTTATAATTCAATAAGTAATTATAAAAATATATACGAGAAATTAAAAAATATTTTGAATTAATATATATTATATAGTAACAATACTAATATAATAATATAATAATATAAAATACAAATAATATATAATATTAATATACAGTATATAATATTAATATAGAAAGTATATAATATAATATTATTTCATAATAATATTTGTTATAATATAATTTAAAGATATATAATAATTATATAATAGTAATATATAGTAATATATATATATAATATAGTAGAATATAGTAATATATAATTATATGTAATAATATATAGTGATGTAATACATAGTTATAATTTAATAAACAATTTAAAATATATACAAAATAGTCATATGGACACTTATCTAACCATCTATAAAATTTTGCTATATTTTCTAATCATAAATAATAACCATCAGAATTGTTTTGATCATAAGAAGATGGTATATTTAAGTAGACAGTAAAAATAGTCGTATCGAGATTGTTTTGAAATCATCCCTAAAAGTCTATCATATTTACTGACCACAAATGATAAACGTCTGCATTGAATATTGCCTTTTAAGACTATATAATGTCTGAGTTAGTATAGATATAAAACTTATGTAGTCGGTATGGTTAGGTAGACAGTAAAAACAATCATATAGTGACTGTTTTTAAATCGTCCCTAAAACATTGATATTTACTGATCACGAGTATTAACTGTGATAATTTAACATCGCTTTTTAGAGACAGTTGTGCTAACTGTGATAATTTGACATCGTTTTTTACAGACAGTTGTGCTACCTTTACTGACGATTGTTAAATTTTTCCTGACTAATAATTCTATACCGTAGTAAATTATATATATTTTCTAACGGTTTTGTTAAAAGTGCTGCTATAGGACACAAAAAATCGTTACTAAAAATTACCGACAATAAACATTACCGTCACTATAACGTTTTAATTTTGTAGTGTAAACTATTAAAAAGAAATATTACGATTCCCATTGTTAATACGAGTAGTATTATTGTCATTGTCTAACATTGCTAGGATCAATTGAGAAATGTTGAGATTAGAGCTTTTCATCAATAATAATAATAATAATAATAATAATTTCAGTTTAGTGTCTGTTTTGATTTCTAATTGCAGAACTTTATATTTTTCTATTCAAAAAATCTATGAGTAATAGTGGCAATTTTTTTTTTTTCATTTCACCATTTATTTGTTGCCAGAATTCTTTTTGCTTATTTGTTTTCTTGAAAGTGCTAGAGAAATAGAATATATGAAGTAATATAAAATAGGAAACCAAATGATTAGTTCTTTCAACTAAAGTATTGCGATAAATTAGGTATTCATAAAATATCTATTATTTATATATAGTAACAAAAAAATAAAGAAATTTAAATAATTTTATAATTAAATTATTATTAATTTATTTTAATATTCATTTTTTAATATCTGCTTATAAACTCAATATAATTTAATAAAACTCTCTAAATTTGAAAAACGTAATAAATTTTAATACATTTGCAACAAGAAAACTAATGATTCTCTTTGTAGATTCATAAATTAGATAGGTCTAAAGACGGGAGTTTAACTTCATCGATAAAAGAATAGAATGGGGTTGAAGAGACTTGCTTGAAAACTGCACCAAGTACATACTCGAATTTTCGTCGCTAAAAGTATTAGCGACAAAAAATTCTGTCACTAAAAGTCACCTCTCTAATTTAGCGATGGAAATTTTCCGTTGCTAATCCGTCGTTAATTTGAAAATTTCAGCGACGGATTAGCGAGTCACTAATCTGTCGATAATTTAATTTTATATTTTTTTAAATTATACCTAATTACTGACGGATTTTAATGACGTTAATCCGTCGCTGAAATAAGTAAGAGCAAACCCAAGTGCAAGAGTTCGGACGCTCGCCTGGCTGCCCGACACGGCCGCCCGCCCTCACACGCTCCTGCCCCGGCCGCGGCCCATCTGCCCACGCCCCAACTTTTAATTTGTTGAAAAAATGCTCACACCTTGGATCGCACCTCAGTGTGAGAGAGAGATTTAGAAAGTCTCAACCACCATACCACCATCACCTTTGTGTTATTAGTTTTTTTTGTTCCTACTTCTATACTTTCCTTATAATTCTAAATATTAAAAATACAATACTCTAATTTAATAAAAACATAAAATTATATTTAATAAAAACACAAAATTATATTTAATAAAAGACAAAATTATATTTAATAGAAACAAAAAATCATATTTAATAAAAAGATAAATTTATATTTAATAAAAAGACAAAATTATATTTAATAAAAAGACAAAATTATATTTAATAAAAATACAAAATTATATTTAATAAAAACAAAAAATTATATTTAATAAAAATACAAAATTATATTTAATAAAAAGATAAAATTATATTTAATAAAATCACAAAATTATATTTAATAAAAAAAAATTATATTTAATAAGAAAACAAATTTATATTTAATAAAAACAAAAAATTATATTTAATAAAAAGATAAAATTATATTTAATAAAAACACAAAATTATATTTAATAAAAATACAAAATTATATTTAATAAAAACACAAAATTATACTTAATAAAAATACAAAATTATCTTTAATAAAAACGAAAAAATATATTTAATAAAAAGATAAAAGTATATTTAATAAAAATATAAAATTATATTTAATAAAAACATAAAATTATATTTAATAAAAACACAAAATTATATTTAATAAAAACACAAAATTATATTTAATAAAAACACAAAACTGTATTTAACAAAAGCACAAAATTATATTTAATAAAAACACAAAATTATATTTAATAAAAATACAAAATTATATTTAATAAAAACACAAAATTATATTTAATAAAAACAAAAAATTATATTTAATAAAAATAGAAAATTATATTTAATAAAAATAGAAAATTATATTTAATAAAAAGATAAAATTATATTTAATAAAAACACAAAATTATATTTAATAAAAACAAAATATTATATTTAATAAAAACACAAAATTATATTTAATAAAAGAAAAAATTATATTTAAGAAAAAGATAAAATTATCTTTTATAAAAGTAAAAAATTATATTTAATAAAAACACAAAATTATATTTAATAAGAACAAAAGATTATATTTAATAAAAATATAAAATTATATTTAATAAAAACAGAAAATTATATTTAATAAAAAAATAAAATTATATTTAATAAAAAGAAAAAATTATATTTAATAAAAGGACACAATTGTATTTAGTAAAAACACAAAATTATATTTAATAAAAACAAAAAATTATATTTATCATAAACAATTTTTTTTTTCAAGTTTTAGCGACAGAAAAATTAATGACGGATTAGTTCCGTCACTAATTTAGGGACGGATTTAGCAAAGGATTTTTCCATCGTTAAATCGGTTGCTGATTTTTCCCTTTACTAATCCGTTACAAATCCGTCATTAATAACGACAAATTTTTATCCGTCAATAATTTTTATCATTGAATGACCGTTTTCTGGTACGTTCATAAGGTTTTGAACATTGAATCTCAAGGAAAACACTTGACTAGGGGTCTTTACCACTGGGCATCCCTACAAGGACTTTCTGAGTATATTATTACATCTCTCAATATTTGGGGGGAAAAAAAAATAGTCAACAGACAATGAATGTTACCTTAGGCATGCTGCTCAGGTTGCTCAAACCCTTCTGTGAGCTTTAAAAAAAGAGTATATTATTACATCCCTCATGTTGCTGAAGATGTGGAAAATTAGGGGTGTGTAATTTTCGGTTATAATCGAATATCCGACCGAATTGAATTCAACCGAACTCGAATTTATAAATTTGAATTCAATTTTCGAATTACGAATCAGTTTTCGGTTATAACCGAATTTCGAATTTAGTTTTCTATTCGAGTTTCGAATTTGAGTTTTTAATACGAATTCGAACCGAAAACCGAATTTACATTCGAATTCGATTTTCGAGTACTAAACCGAACCGAATTCATAGTCGAATTAAGGTTTATTTATTCAAATTTGAATTCGGTTTTATCAATCTGAATTCGGTTAAAACGAGTTCATATGAGAATTTAAATATCAAACATCAAATTCGGTTTTATCAATTTGAATTCGGTTTGAATTCAAACCGAATTCGATTAGAATTCGAATTCAATTCAAACCAAATTCGAAATTCGGTTTATTCGATTTGATTTGAATTCAAACCGAAAACCAAATTTCAAAATGAATCATTAAACTAAAATATCATATAATAACATAAATTTCTTAAACTTAATTTTGTCGATCGGTCTTGGATCCTAAGAATACAAGTTGGGTAAAAGTGTAACTGTATTGAAATTTTAAGAAAGAAATTATAAATTTATATATAATTTTAAAAATTATGGTATACTTATTCAAATATTATTTTATATATTTTAAAATTATATTTTAAATATTTTAAAATTTATAAATTAGTAGTAGTAGTAGTACCATTAGCCGAGTCATGCGCGTTTTTGCATTTACATATGACAAGTCGCCTCGGGTGTTGTTGAATTACAACATAAGATTTATTTCTATTAATTGAATTATAATTTAAGATCTAGATAACTACTTGGCTCCTTATCGTTTGTCAATTAAAGTATTCGTCAAAGGTAGTCTTTTTATATTTGGAATAATACACACACACACACACACACACACATGCATGTTTCGTCCACTCTCAGGTAGTCTCATAAGCAGGTAGGGTGAGGGTGGTTGTGGTTGTCTCCATTCTCAGGTAGTTTCCTTTGGAGTTTCCGGCCCATTAGTAAAATCTAATGCCTGTCCAAGGAAAAAAAAAATGTTGCTCGGACTTGGGGATTCATGTATATCCTTTACTTTAACTAGGCTGATATGTTCCTTATTTTATGTTTAATTTTAAACAATTGATATTTAAATAAATCCCAAAAAGAACCCGTGAGAAAATGCTTGATTTTATGATGGTTGATCGACCGGTTTAAATTAATTTAAATAGATTCAAATTACTTTTAATATATGTATAAACTCGAAAGATGGTTAATTATTTTTACATCGTAATGCATGAGAGGGTTCTAATAAATACTTCAATCTTAAATTAAAATGGTTTGGAATAATTGGAGTTCAGAAACTTATGCTATGATACTATACTATGTAAAACAATTATATTTTTGAAGGTTTACATTAACTTTTTTTAAATTTAGATTTCTAGATTTTGTTTTTTGGATATATTGAGATTTTAGGAAAGTAACCATTTTTATTATGCAATATTAAAAAATACATTTTTATTTAACAAAGACCGAAAGAAGAAAATGCTTTTTTTTTTTTTGTACAAGAAGATGCGATCAAGTGAGATTGATTCAGGGAAAGAGAGGATGGAAGTTGGGAGACTCTACTGCTTGAGTTAACCCTGAGGGACCGAAAGAAGAAATGCTAACAACCCAGATTGAATGCATTTCCGAAACGTGCAACAAAGGTCTATGTCCCTTTGTTGTTTGCAAAAGTCAAGAGTAGAAAGAACCTTGGACGTTGCTTTCCTATTGCATGTGCAAATATGAAAACAATCCATTAAACAATAGCTTAATGTTTGTTAGGAAATAATTCACAAAGATCATTGGATAAGGTAGTAGATACGAAAGGGACAAAAGGATATTCGTAGTAGATGCGAAAGGGTTTAGTTTACACTACATGCATTTGTAATTTATTCAATCCATTAAACAATAGCGCTCTCTCTCTCTCTCCCCCCTAAAATATAGGAAAGGTAGTAGATACGAACGTGACAAAAGGATAAGCATTGCACTCAATTAAGTTGTTAAGAGGAAAACTGTTCCTCTTCACTCTCTATTAAAAATATAGGAAAGGTAGTATTTACGAAAGGGACAAATGGATAAGCATAGAACTCAATTAAGTTATTACAAGGAAAGCTGTTCCTCTTCACAAAGATCTTAGGATAAAATGTTAGTGGCTCCGGAACCAGAGTTCGTAAGTAGGAGAATAGTTATTTGTTAGTAAATGCCCACGTAGGGCATTTTACTTATGGTAAAAAATTCAATTTCGAATTTTAAATGGGATATGGGATAACTCTCATTACCCATAATTAATTCCCCACTTATGATAAATTTCCTTTTGAGTTAAATTGTTATTAATTCCTTTTCAATTGAGGGAACTAAGAAAATAAGGAAAAGACCAAAACATTATTCTAGGGTTGAGAGAACATTTCCGCATCTAGGGTTTTTCACTCTTAGAGAGAATTTTGCACCATTGTATTTTTGAGAGAAAAATGCACTATTGTGAGGGTTACCAAATTCCGAATAGGGAATTTGTTTTATGGTGATCTAATCATCGGACTTTGAGCTATGACGTTATGAAATTGCGGTTATAGTTTGATTTTCGTGATTATCATCTGGCTGCAAGAAAGATCGAGACAAAGTTCGTGGTTCTCAGAATTTCGTATATTGCTCATTAAGGTATACCAAAAATCCTAATTCTTTTATGATTCCGAAAATTTTATTATATGCTTTCGCTACATGATTGAGTCACAATATTTTAACATTGGTATCAGTGTATTGTTAGATTTATTTTAAAATAAATTTTTGGAATAATTTTGAGTATAAAAATATAGAGTGTAAAATTTAGGGTTTGGATCACAGATTAATTTCATAAATCTGATTATACCACGTTGTTACTCATGTTATGTAGATCACAAAAATAATTTTTTCGTAATTTTCAAAGTACGTTTAGGCCATGAAAATTTCGGTTGAAGTTTTCAACCGTGAATACTGATCGAGACCTTTAAAAGCCAGATTTGTCGAGATTTATGGCAAATCAATGGATGAAACTGGTAGATATGTATTCCTGCTATAATGATCCATGTTTTGATATGCAATTTGTGTGCTAATATTGCCAGAAAGTGGAGTTTCAAAAACGACCGCGAAGGGCCGAAATTTTGAATTCAAAATACACCGAGATTAGGTAGCGATTATTCCAAAAATCGAGTCAAAGATGGTTCGAATAAGTGGAATTAGAGATTACTAAAAAAATCAGTCAAAAATAGGGTCAGAAAAGTGGATTTCCGGTAATCGCGTCAAAAGACCCAGTTGCAGGGCTCGTCGGCCAAGAAGACCTGACTTGGGTCCAAGGTGCGTGCGCGGCAGGTGCGTCATGTGCAAGGGAGGAGGCGCGTACAACGCACACGCGCTGAGGCGCATGAGAACCCCGAGTCTGATCTAGGTTGATTCTGATTCGGATCCAAGAACCCAACCTGCGACCGACCTAGATTCGGTCTGACCTTGGAGTCCGACTCGGATCTGTGTTCAACTCAGGCTTCGTCCTAGGTCCATGCCCCTCTGGGCATGTGAGGGCGCGTGATAGACGTGTCCATGTGTCTGTCACGCGCTGTCCACTCTCCGCACACGTGGAGGCGCATGGTAGCACGTGGACCACTGGCTGCCCGTCAGGTCATGTTGGGTTGAAAAATTTTATTTTTATGAGGGACCTATGCCATTTAATGTGACCAAATATGGATTTTTGTGTGCCGAATTCTACTCCGAATGGTGAGATGCGATCCTGGATTGTGGTGTATGATGTCCGTTGAATCATACGCTCATCTTGGGGTCTGTACTCGAGTTGTTTGGGTTTTGTTGATTTGTAGGGTATACAAAATTGTGTTATTAAGCATCATTTGTCACTAACGTCTTTCTTTTTTATGTGACAGAGACATAACTACTACAAAAACTATCGTTTTGGATCTCGTGAAGGGAGACAAGTTAAATGGTGACAACTATGACATTTGGCACCGGAAGGTTTAGTTTATCTTCGAGGAACAAGAACTCGGGGAGGTTCTTAAGCACGAGATGGAAAACCCCGGGGAGGGTAACACGCCATAGGCGAGATGGGATCAGGAGGTGTATTGTGCTTGGATAAAGAAAGATGGCCAAGCTAGGGTGATCCTTCTTAGCAATATGCACGATAAGCTGATCCCGATATATGAATAGTATCCTACTGCGATATCGGTCTGGTTTGCTTTGAAAGAGCATTACGGCTTCCAGTCAACTCCTAACCTGAGGATGCTGACCTATAAATTTATCACGTGCAAGAATAGATACGATCATACTACGAAGCAACATTTAATACATATATCAAGTATGATTACTTCTCTAAAGAGTATGGGGGAGCCTATATCATATGAGTTTCAGGTACCGGGTGTGATCCAGTTTTTTCCTGACTCCTGGGATGTGGTTAAGACCTATCTCATACACATTGAGAGTATCCGTACTTTCATGGATGTGAGTAGGCATTTTGAGCTCGAGGAGGAGTGCCAGGAGGTGGCAGGTCTACTTCAGCTCATGCTAACATCATGGAGTCGAGTAAAGGCTCACGGGGCATAAAGCAAACGTGGCGAAGCATGAGAAGAAGGCCAAGGGCCAAGGCAAGAAGAAGCAATCTGCCAAGACCGATGACAGAAAGCAGAAACATAAGAAGAAAGAGCTCGGTAAGAGCAACGTCCAATACTACGTATGTGGCAAGCATGGGCATTTCGCACACAAGTGTAGCGAGCGAAAGGTACGTCCTTCTTTTTAACATAGTTTGAGTTATGTGTCATCTAATGTGATGCTCGCTAACTCTTCTCCTTTGTAGATTGTAGACTCAGAAGTCACAGACCATGTAGCTTGCGACAGGAGCGCATACGTGGAGTTTTGCCATTTGAGTCCTCATGTAAAGAGGCTATATGTAAGGAACGGAGGATTTGTGGAAGTATGAGGGATTGGTTCATGCAAGCTGATGCTGCGAAATAACCAAGTCCTTTATCTTCATGATGTTTTGTATGCTCCTAAGATTTAGCGAAATCTTGTATCTGTCCGATATCTTGATCAGTTAGGATATTCTATTTTGTTGAGAAACTCTAGAATTTCCATTTATAAGACAATATTTTGATTTGTTCCAGTTTTGTTCATGAGGGACTATGTACTGGATTTGATTTCATTTTATGATAATTTTCCTTCATCTCCTATTGCCTTTACATCTAATAGTGTATGGATGATGTGATTGTATGGCATAGTAGACTTGGCCACATAGGGCAAGAGAGGATGGACCGGTTAGCTAACGAGTGGCTTGTTGGGCCCGCTAATTAAGGTCAAGTTATCATTGTGTGAGTTTTCTCTTATGGGCAAAACAACTAGAAAACCATTTGAGAAAGCAATGAGAGATGTGACTTTATTGCAGTTAGTCAATTCTGATATTTTTGGACTCATGAATGTGAGAGCCCAAAACGAAGCCACGTATTTTATTACGTTTATAGACAACAACACGCATTTCAGTTACGTCTATCTGATCTTGCACAAGTCTGAGGCACTAGACTACTTCAGAAGCTTTATTAGCGAGGTTGAAAATCAACTAGATTTGAGGGTGAAAACTCTTAGAGTTGATCGGGGGCATTAGTATTTGTCTAAGTAGTTTAAAGAGCTCTATTTTGAGAGAAACAATACGAGACAACTGACTATTTCTGCTACTTCTTAGCAGAACGGAGTAGTCGAGAGAAGGAATAGAACTACGTTGGAGGTGGTGAGGTCAATGTGGGATAGGCCAATTTACTTATCTCCTATTGGGGGGATACATTATTGACTGTCGCCTACGTCCTTAACCGTGTCCCAATGAAGTCCGTAGTCAACACCTTATACAAGCTTTGTACAGGGAGGTAGCCTGACCTTATCCATTTGAGACCATGGGTTTGTGCCGTGTATATTCATGATTCCTCGTATCAGTATGACAAGTTAGACTTTTAGGAATGAAGTGTCTTTATAAGATACTCTAAGTACTCCATGGGATATGTGTTCCTAGGAGAACATACTGATAACATAGTCACTGAGATTGAGTCTCGTGATGCCACGTTCCTTAAGAATGATTTCCCTAAGAGATGAGAAATCGATCGGGATTACACTTTCTATGAGATGGATGAGCCTAGTGGCTTAGTTGGGCCCAACAGCGGGACTCAAGAGCCTGTTATTGATCTTGGTTTTAGTGGGAGTAGTCCATCTAAAGGTGAGGAGACTCTCCCTCCTCGTAAGAGTAGTCGGGGATATGTACCTTGTCGTCATTTCCCGATTGAGGATGAGATCCTTATTGTGACTGCCGAGGACGATGAAGAGCTGAGGACATTCCAGGAAGGTCTCGAAGGTTCAGCGAAGGATCAATGGTTAAAGGCCATGTAGGAGGAAATGAAATCTACGAGAGTTAACGGGGTCTGGGACCTAGTTGACTTACGTGAGGATAGAAAGACCATTAGGAACAAGTAGGTTCTTAAAATCAAAAGAAAGGCCAATGGATCGATAGAGAGGTACAAGCCTTGTCTGGTAGTTAAGGGTTACATGCAGACAAAGGGCATTGACTACAAAGAGACTTTCTCCGCAGTAGTCAAGTTTACATCGATCCGTTTACTTTTGGTGATTATTGCTAGTATGGATCTAGAGTTATACTAGATGGACGTAAAACTATTTTCCTTAATGGGAATTTGGATGAGGAAATTTATATGGAACAACTCCCTGGGTTTGTTCTAGTAGGTCAGGAGGATAAGGTTTGTCAATTTCGGAAGTCGATATAAGGCTTAAAGCAATCATCCAAGTAGTGGTACCTAAGATTTAAAGAGGAGGTGATATCTTACGGTTTTACGATGATAGAGGAGGATCATTGTGTCTATCTAAAAAGTTCAGATAACTCTTTTGTGATCCTATCATTGTATGTGGATGGCATAATGTTGGATGAGAACAACATTGAAAGTTTAATGACCATTAAAACATGGTTGTCATTGAGATTTGACATAAAAGTTTAACTCTCGAGAAAGACGTTGGCCTTTCACAAGAGATCTACATTAATAAAATTCTCAAATGCTTTGAGATGAGTGATTGCAATCCCATAGATACTCCGATCGTCAAAGGTGACAGCCTGAGCCTGAAAATGTGTCCTAAAATTCAGGAAGAAGTAAGGAAAATGAGTAAATTATCTTACCTAGTGCAGTGGGAAGCCTAATGTACGCGATATTGTGTACATGACTAGACATATGTTATGCAGTAGGTTTGGTGAGCAGATATTAGGCAAATCCTAAAAGGGGTCACTGGAGAGCAATGAAAATGATTTTTTGATATCTCAAGGGAACTGCGAACTTCTCCCTATGTTATGGAGGAGGCAATTTGTACCTTGTGGGTTATTCAAACGCCAAGTGGGGAGGCGATTTGGATAAGCTCAAATTGATAACAGATTTTGCTTTTTTGCTCAATAGCGGAACAATCTCTTAGAGAAGTAAGAAGCAAACCTATGTTGCTCTATCCATGATGGTGGCTAGCTCAGTTGCAGTTTAGGAGAGTGTTTGGCTCCGGAGACTATTGGATGACTTAGGGATTATAGTAGATAGTGAAAGGCCAATAATGATTTACTGTGATAATCAAGCTACTATCGCTTACATTCGAGCCCCTAAGTTTTATAGTAGGACCAAACACATTGACACCAGATATCATTTCATGAGAGACATCATCGAGAAGGGTGAAGTGAAAATCAAGTATATTTTTACACACAGTATGGTGGCTAACCTTGTCATGCCCCGATCCTCAGATCGAGCACGCAACAACCGCCGTGTTGTCTCGATACACGGGTAGCTCCCCATATACTGGGACACCTTAAGGCTATATTACTAAACAATAAATCTTCCAGTACACAAATTTATCAAGATAAGAAAATCAGGAAATAACATACACGCAATGGATACATCTGGTCCATCCCTGTACACATAAGCATGCGTCGGCACACATTTGGGAAGAGGTTCTTATACACGCATGCATGCAATGTGGCCATCCCAGTCAATCCAGAATTCTCAGTCCAAATAAAGCATTCAAAATAAAAGAAATCTCAAATCATAGTCGTAGGATTTTACTAATATTTGCCTGAAGAAAACAAATCAGTAAAGTCCAAACGGTATGAGATGTATAGAACTTCATAATTTCGAAAGTAAATATCGAAATTCAACATTTCAATCGAAATATTCCAATACAAGATATAACATTTTCCAAAAACAGTTCAATCAAAATAATGAAGTCCCAAATCATAATCATCGGATTTTACCAATACTTGCCAAAGAACTCAACCAATATATGTAAAATCTGTACGGTATGAGATGTACAGAACTTTCTTTCCATGGTCCCACGAACTACAACTCCCATAAACCCTACATTGCTAAATACCTATGCAAATCAGTAAAATATTCTTCACAAACTCCAGCGTCCAGTCTCCCAGCTAAGTATCTTTTGAAAAATGTGGAAAGAGGGGTGAGTATTGAGAATACTCAGTGAATGGAGTACAATTGTATGATTGTGTCCATAAATGAGGGGTGAATGTGAGACAGTTAAAGCATATCTCATAAACAACACTTTATATATGTAAAAATATTTTTAATAAATCAAACAATTCGCAAAACATGCATCCACATCAATCATTCTTTTAGAAAATTATAGGGTCCATAAAAAACACTTTCGTCCTAGGTTTGGTCGAACCCAGACGAAAGCCCACTATGGTTTTTCAATCCAATGTTTTCAAAACATACCCCATGCCTTGGCCTTAACTCATACTTCATCGGGGTGCAATCTGGATAGTCCGACGTTCGCAGAGGGAGCTACGTATAACTCTCCCGCTCATAACCCCAACCACGTCACCCCGTCGGGTCGCTCTGTGGAGGGAATGACTATAACCATTTACCTCATGCACCATCATTTCACAAATATCCAAAACATATTCCGTGTGCCATGTTTCAAAAAACAATTTCCAAAATCATACCAAGACATTCATGATAGCAAATATCCCATATCATATGGCACACATTCAGTTATAAACACAATAGATGCATATGTGATTCAAATGCTCATTTCGGACATCCCACAATCACAAAGAGTTATATAAATCATGTATAAATCATTTAAAATCATTTATAAAAGAATTTAAAACAAGTTTTGCTCATTTATAACACAACGGACCATCCACTCACCTCATGAGAGGGTATCCACTCCCAATTCCGTAAATTTAATCCAAGAAAACCCTTCTCAACCTTCAAATGGGTTATCCTATACCAATAATCATAATTTCAATATTAGTTCATCTCAACTTCTAGGTTTTATGAAGTTTCCTATATTTAGCATATACTTATTTTTTCAATTTCATAAACCAAGATTCTTGTTTCATCATTTCAAGATCATTTGCACCACTAATGATCTTAAATTTATAATATTCTTCAACTTTCCCTAATTTCTAATAATTTTCCCAATTTCTCCCGAATTTATTTACCCTAACATTTTTCATGCATATTTTAAATCAAACTCTAAGGAAAGCTGTTTTACACCACTTAACAAGTTTTTAATTTCATCTAACATATTTTTTTTTTATATTAATCAGCCTAAATTCATGTAGAATTTAGACGTAACCCTAGAAATCACATATCAAATTTCAGGAAAATACATTCTCTTCAAATTCCACACATTTTCAGAACATATCCAAAGCTCTCATCCCAAATTCAGCCTAAATTCATTCAATTATCGAAGGGACTAGAATTTCTCTCACCTAGGGTTTCACAATTCGCAGCCCCCTTTCGAATGCCTTCTCAGTCCAATTGGTGATCTGTAGTGCCTCCTATCCGAAACAAAGTATAGAAATTTAGTTCAATCGCCTAGAAAAATCGAAACCCTAGAACTAGTAATAAGAAATCCGTCCTTACCTACGTAGAGAAAGAATCGTAGTCGGCCTAGGGTTTCGAAAGTCTAAGGTGGATCTTGGTTCGGAGCTTTAATGAAGGCCATAGAAAGGCTCTCAGCAGGGAGAGCAGCGCACGCGAGCAGGCAAGAGAGAGGGAGGCAGTACGTGCTATTGCGCATGGGAGAGAGAGAGGGAAAGAGTTCTATCGCGCGAGAGAGGAAATAGAGAGAGAGAGAGAGAGATTAGGGTGGCTGTGTGCGGTAGTCGACAGCGGTCGCCGGTAAGAGAGAGGGGAAGAGAGTGGCGGAGAGGGGCGGAGCAAGTCGAGAGGGAGAGAGATAGATTCGAGAGAGAGAGTGAGAGAGTGAGATTAGAAAGAGAATTAGGGCTTCATGCCCTAATTCGAAATTGGGGGAGGGGGGAGAAAACACAACGTTTTAGGCAAAACGTTATTTTTTCCTCTCCTCTCTCTATTTTTTATATAAATAAATAATTAAATGAATCAATAAATAATTATTCATATATATATATACCCACTTTTCACTAAATTTTAAATTTCACAAAAATGAGATCCACTACGAATTGTGAACACGACATTTTATATATACCCAATAATTTCAATTTAATGCCTCAAAATCGAAAATCAATAAAATTTAAAATTTTCCATTATATTATAGAAACATTAACAAAAATTTCTAACACCGGATTTTCGGTATTACAGACCCCTTCACCAAACCTATCACTAGAGACTTCTTTTTAGGGTATAGGGAGTCATTGGATTTGGATATTTATTGACATTTCTCATCTTATACTATTTTGACAATATTGATGCTTATTGATTTTCTATATATATGATTATTGTGTATTATTCGGTTACACTTGTGTCATATTTCATTTAATGCACTTACTTTTATTATTATTATATATACTTTGTGATGTGATAATAAATATCTTAGACAGACGAGGTCGACTCTCTCACACGAGTGATCATCTCCAACTTTGAGTGAGTAGAGATAAGACGGTTTCTAGTTATAAGAGACTTTGAGAGTAGTCCTGCTAGAACATAAGTTGCCATGATATGTGTTTAGGATGAGGTCATATACAATATGACCGATATGGATGTACCTACATCTATGTTGCCTATAAGTAGCCAGGTATGAGATTTCAGATATTACCTATGATTTGTGATATTGTCTTTGAGGTACTCTCTTTGAGATCTCTTGGTAAAGTCTTATATGTAGACTGAATCCCATACCTGTACAGTATTAAAGAAATCTGATATATGCCCTTTGAGAGATAGGGGAATAACACTACGACATGCATTTCATACTGCATGTGATAAGACGACTAGAGATAGTGTTAGCTATTTATTTGAGACGATAATTTGATTTTAATCCCCGAGCCTCACTGTGTAAAACCCGAGATCGATTGGATAAGATCTAATAGTACTCTTATTACTTTCGGCTGTTTCTTAAGGTTCTAATTCAGTGTTTGTTACTTTAGTTTGTTTACCTATGACGCAAAAGATAAATTGAGATCTAAG
Source organism: Dillenia turbinata (assembly GCA_037126225.1). Lineage (NCBI taxonomy): Eukaryota > Viridiplantae > Streptophyta > Magnoliopsida > Dilleniales > Dilleniaceae > Dillenia > Dillenia turbinata. The sequence goes on along the minus strand of JBAMMX010000018.1, from coordinate 18,908,133 downwards.
AGATATGTTTAGAAAAGCAGTTGAGTTGAGATTGATAGATTCGAGTTTGAGAAAAGGAAGACTAATTGATATTGTATCATTATGTTGTATTCACCGACTGGTTTTTTATGTTCATTCATATAGAGATTTGAATATAATAGTGAATACATAGTCGAACGATTTTTGGAGATTACTTTCGATGAGGAAGTAGCTCGATGGATGTAATTAGCCTTGGATTTGGAATATAGTGAACTTGTTTTTTTATACGAGCGGTGATTACTCGATCATCCTAACAGGTGCATCGAGAAGTCTTTTGTTTGAAGATGTACTCACTAGTCGCATGACATTTAATTCTGTATGAAAGACTAGTAGGGTGACGTAGTAGAGATCACATGAGTTGTGGTTTTGCGATGATCATAAAATGCACTCGTATGCAAGTGAGAGATGTTGGTAAATACCCATGTAGGGGCATTTTTCTTAAGGTAAAAAATTCATTTTTGAATTTTAAATAGGATATGGGATAACTCCCATTACCCATAATTAATTCTCCACTTATGGTAAATTTCCTTTTGAATTAAATTGTGATTAATTCCTTTCCAATTGAGGGAATTAAGAAAATAAGGAAAATACCAAAACATTGTTCTAGAATTGAGAGAACATTTCCACATTTAGGGCTTTTCATGCTTAGAGAGAATTTTACACCATTGTATTTTTGAGAGAAAAATACACTATTGTGAGGGTTACCAAATTTCGAGTAGGGAATTTGTTTTACGACGATCTAATCATTGGGTTTTGAGTTGCGACGTGGTGAAATTGTGGTGATAGTTTGATTTTCGTGATTATCATCCGACTGCAAGAAAGATCGAGACAGAGTTCGTGATTCCCGGAGTTTCATATATCGCTCATTAAGGTATACCAAAAATCCTAATTCTTTTATGATTCCAAAAATTTTATTACATACTTCCGCTATGTGATTGAGTCACAATATTCTAACATTATCTATTCAATACCATATTGGAGGCACGCCAGAAAATGTTATTGATTAGATTGTTTTGCATTTCTTTTTTGTAAATTAGTAAATATTATTGAAAATTTATTATTGATAAAGAAATATTTATCAATACAATTCAAATAATAATTTTTTTTTTACTATTCCTGTGAGCATAGATATCAATAGAAATAATAAAATAAATGTTAGAAATTTCGTGACACATACACACAACGGAAGCAATAAATAATTTTTCTGGAATCGTAAAAGGATGAGTTCGCGATATTTCTCAATTGGTGAAGCCGAAATCTTCAGGAACCGCAAACTTTGAACACGAACCTTTCGAAGTCGGGATGATAGTCACAATAATCGAACTATCACCGCAATATCACAACGATCCAACCCTTAACCCGGTGATTGTTAAACGATCGGAAAACCCTCAATTTTAATTGTTCTTCTCAACAATTAAAATTCTCTCTAATGAATCTCTCAAGACTCAAGTGTTTTCACCAACCATAATTCAAGAATTATTAATTCCTTTCCCATAAGAAAAATACAACTCCCGTAGGAGTCCTTTAGAGAGAAAATAGGGGAGAGAGGGGGTAGTGGGTAACTACCCACTACCCCTCATTTTGAAAGTTAAACTTTTAATTTTGGTAAAAATAACCGTCCACGTGGGCATCAACTAATAATAACTGACCCAAAAATTGAATGTCTCACATGAGTTCCCACTCTACAACACGGTGGCAAGACTGCGAAGGGATCAATGTCAAGTTTTGCATCCACAAAGAGTGTCTAATATCTAAAACCAAAGCTTAAATCGAGGGATTATATGGTATTCGATAAAAAGAGTTATTTATAATTTTGTAAATATCAAATGTGAGTAATTAAGTATCTATATACCAACACACCAAATAATTTATTTTCAAACTTATAGACATGTGAAAATATCATTTTCAATTTGGAGAATACAACACGTTTTTTTTTTTTTTGGTGCTAGACTCCCCGGTATCCTGAACCGTCTTCGACGGACAGACTAATCCGGAATCGAGCCGGGTAGGTCCCCGTAGGGCGGTCAAGCTCTCCCTCAACAAGTTTCTTAAATGATTGCAAAGCATTTCTATAATGAAATAATAAAAAATGATTCACCTTAACTTTTTGTTTGGTCTAATCTGATGGCTCACTAAATGGTTATAAAATCATTCCCCCTGCCTTCAAAGCATAGACAGCAAACTCTTCCAGTCTCACACGCGCACACACACTCCTCTCTCTCCCGCTCTCTCTCTCCAAAAAGGAAGTAATGGAAAATGGAAGTGGGAAGAGGTGGGGAATAAGAGGAAACAAGGAAGTGAAGAGTGCCTCAGGAGTTACAATGAGGAGTGTACTCGATGCATTGATGTCAAACCTGAATGCATCAGACAAGAGAGGTCTAATTCCTATGGGTCATGGTGACCCTTCTTCATTCCCTAGCTTTAGAACCACTCTTGATGCTGAAAATGCCATCGTTCGTGCACTTCAATCAGCTGACTTCAATTGCTATAGTTCCACTGTTGGTATTCTTCCTGCTAGGAGGTGATCCTCTTGTATTTTAAGGATCCGTTCTTGCCATCATGCTCTCTCTCCCCCCCTCTCTCTCACACACACATTTACCAACAGCACAAATCAACTTTTAAGCTCCATTCCTGATTCAACTAGTTGATATTTTCTCCACTGCCATAGTAACTCGGTTTATTTTTTTTTTCCTAATGTTTAATACATCATTTTAATACTCTTTTAAAAGATAAAATTTTGGATATGCTTAGCAAGTCTTCAAGTGTCTTTATTGAATTCTCCAAATTTAAGGATATAAATGCAAACAGTAGAAAAGTTAGGGTGTGTTCACCAAAAAGAAAAAAAAAAGTAAGGGTACGATTACAAATAACTTGTTCAAGTGATTCGAACTTCATTGTCTTCTACCATTTCTTTTTCCTTTTCGAGTAAATGGAACATGGTGTTTTGAAGGTATACAAAATTTATTTTACTACTAGAATTATATATGTGATCTCTTTACTTTAATTTTTAGGAAATTGGATTCATATGCATTGTTCTTTTGTGTAGGGCTATTGCAGAGTACCTGTCTCAAGATCTTCCTTACAAGCTATCTCCAGAGGATATTTACCTCACACTTGGTGGTACACATGCCATAGAAATCATATTAACGGCTCTCAACAACCCTGGTGCCAATATTTTACTTCCTAAGCCGGGCTATCCAGACTATGAAGCATGGGCAGCACTTGGCCATCTTGAAGTTCGCCATTTTGATCTTCTCCCAGAGAAAAATTGGGAGTTGGATCTCGAATCCATTGAAGCTCTTGCTGATGAAAATACTGTTGCTATGGTTATCATCAATCCGGGCAATCCATGTGGCAATGTATACTCTTATGAGCTCCTGGAGAAGGTCAGGGTTCCTTTTCTTCCCCTTGTGGAACATCTATTGACTATTACCACAAACTTGGGAGTTTGTATCTAATGGAGTCTAATGATGGTTTTTGCTGTCTTTTTTTGTGATTTTGATAGGTTGCAAAGATGGCTCGAAAGCTTGGGATTTTTGTAATTGCAGATGAAGTTTATGACCATTTGGTGTTTGGTAAAAAGCCTTTTGTGCCAATGGGAGTTTTCGGATCCATGGTGCCGGTTTTTACTATAGGATCAATATCAAAGAGATGGATAGTTCCTGGCTGGAGACTCGGCTGGATTGCCACAAATGATCCAAATGGAGTTCTTCACAAATCAGGAGTATGTGCCCTCTCCAATGTTTCTTTTAATCATTGTTGATTCAACAAATCAGCAACTATTTATGCTTGTACTACCATTTTACTCCAAATTCATGATAATACGGTGAAAAAACTAATTATAAATGAGATCAATCAACTAAAAGATAGATCGATTATAGCTAAAAAATTCGGTAAGAAAAAAACTGAAATTTCTTTCTATTGTTGTCGAGATTATTTATGGAATTTGAAATTTTGGCTATAAAATCCTTTCCATAAGCTCAGATTCATGTTATTGTATGGGGGGTTGTCATTTGTCTTTTTAATTCTTTGTCTTATCAAAGTTCTTACAAATTTTATCATTCGGATCATTACCATACAAGTTAGTCCAAAGCTTAGATTGTATCCTTATAGCCAATTATGATAATCTTATTGGAGATTTTGGTAAAATTTAAATATTAAAATTTTTTCCATTCATTTCAGATTGTGGACTGCATAATTGGATGTCTTAATGTATCATCCAGCCCTGTAACTTTCATTCAGGTTTGTGATCACCGCTGTTCCTACCATTACAAAAAATGCATTGTTCCAATTATGGCAAATACTTGTGTTATTAGAGAAGGATTGCCATTTTTTGATAATTCTTATAATTGTGTAATTTGCTATGGATACAGGCTGCACTTCCTCAAATCCTCGGAGAAACAAAGGAGTTTTTCTTTTCAAAAATAAAAAATTTACTGAGGCAAGCTGCCGATATTTGTTATGATAGGGTCAAGGAAATCCGTTGCTTTGATTGCCCACAGAAACCAGAAGGATCCATGTTTATAATGGTATTGATTTTTGGCTATATAATTAGTTATTTTTGATTGTTTTCTTTTAATTGTAAATTTACCCTTTCTCAGGTCAAGCTGAACTGGTCACTACTTGAAGACATTGACAGTGATTTAGACTTTTGTCTCAAGCTTGCAAATGAAGAATCTGTCATTGTTTTGCCAGGTAAAATCGGAAGGCCCTTTTTCTTCTAGGAATTGGCTTAAGACTTGTTCATGAGCATAAGTGTCCATCATATCTCAAAATATGGTGTTTTTCTTTGTAGGGATTGTTGTAGGAATGAGCAACTGGCTTCGCATAACATTTGCTATAGAATCATCATCTCTTGAAGATGGCTTGCAGAGGATCAAAGATTTCTGCCAAAGGCATAGCAAGAAGCAATAAGATACACACCCCATTATTAGGCTACAACATTTAAGTCTAACCTCTCTCCATTGTATCTCTACACAAGTTCATGTAATTCCTCTATAAATCGAGTTCTTATGTAAGCTTTCAATAAATGTAAATAATATAAATCGAGTATGGGTCATGTAGCTGGTTAGGAGTTACATATGGTGTCAACGATGTGCTTGAGAGCATTTGATGCCCACTATTCTTTTTTGCATGTGCTTCTTTTGACCAAGATGTTATAAGAAGTCAGTGAGACTCATAAAATAAAGATGATCGGGAGGTCAAGTAATCGAGATGTTGTGTGAGCTAAGTATACTAAGGGAAGATGGGGTAAAGTGTATAAAGAGAGATAAAGGACTGACCCGGAGGTTGGGTAATCGAGAGGTTCTCTGTGAGTTTTATAAAGGGTATTAAATCTCAACTTAAACCCATTGCGTAATGAGAATTGCTTCCATAGTAACTGTGAGTATTTGGCTAGGTGTTGAAGTGACCGACGGGTCAGAAGAATGAGGTATCTAAAGGTTGAGTGAGTGTATCGAGAAAGGATGACCTGGTAATGTCTAAAGTGGAGTGAGGTAGTGATCAAGAAGGTCGAGAGACTTGAGCAAGATTATTTGACTGAATAGTAACAGAGAGTGTAGAGTGCTTGTGTTATGAAAACTAGAAGTTAGCTGTACCTAATTAGGCTTCAGGTAATGTCCCTGTTGTGTGCTAGAGGAAAAGGGAAATTAGACAAGAGAGAGCAGTAGATGTTGCATTGAGTGATAAGGACAAAGAGGCATGGTGTTTGAAAACTAACTTGAAGTCTATGTTTTGTTAGTGTGATGAAGTTCTCGGTGAGTGCGAGAGTTTAGAGGTCGGAACGAAAAAGGATGAGTCAAAATTGTTGCGCTAGTTGTATTTTATTTGTACGATGTATAAGAATTCTCATGAAATAAAAAAAATGCTTATTGGTTGCCATTGTGTAATGTACTTACATTTTATATGAAAATTTAATCAATAAGAAAGTAGATTATATTGAGATAAACTAAGCTGAGCATTGAGTTGTCTCGAAAGATATTCAGTCCAAGAGAGGGTGTCAGAACCCTTATCTTGTATCGGAGCCAAGAGACTATTAACTGTTGGAGCTGAAAGAATATATACGGAGTCGATTTATGACGAGCATGATTTAGTGCCAAGAGAAAGGGAGTTTGATCCCATTCGGTGCAATAGTAACAATGTTAAACAGAAAAATTGATTGTAGGTAAGTTAAACCCTGTCCTAGCACCGAGGCCCATATTATATAGAAGTCCAAGAGAAAAGGGATTTAAATTCCATCAAGGGTGTTAGAGCTCATATATATACATAGAAGATTGAGAAAAAGGGTGCAAAACCCATGCCATCCCTGGCATTGCGCCAAAGATGTGTATATCATGCCAAGTGTTGTATCGATGGTACTTGAAGGTGTTGTACTAAGAATATGTATAGCGTACCAGGTGTTATGCCAATAGTTCTTGGTGGCGTTGCACCTTGATAATGTATAGCGTACTAGGCGTTGTGCTAATAGTTCTCATAGGCGTTATACCTTGAAAACATATAGCGTACCAAGCATTACCCTGAGGGTACTCGGAGGCATTGTGCCTTGAAAATGAATGGTGTATCAGGCGTTGTATCGAGGGTACCAAAAAATATTGCACCTTGAAAATATATAGCGTTCCAGGCATTGCACCGATGGTACTCGAATGCATTGTGCTGAGAATGTGTATAAAGTACTAGGCGTTGCACCAATGGTACTCGAAGGCATTGCGCCATGAGGACTCATTGATGTAGTGAGCGTGGATGTGAAACTGTGTGATGTGTGGAGTCGAGAGATTGTGTCTACCAAAGAAAGAGGGTGGTAGACTAGAGCTCTATGGGCACAAGAGTCTGAACTGAGGTTAGTCAAAATATAATGAAAAAGTGATAGAATATATGGAATTGAGATATTATTATAAAAAATTAATGAGATAGTAGACAGTGGATAGAGATTGCTAGACCAAGTTCTTCAATGGATCCATGTCATAGTTGATCACTCTGATGCCGAAGCTTGTTAACTGGCAAAGGGGTGCTCCTAACTATGTTATCACTGGCTAAAAATTACTTTTGTTTATTGCTCGGTCGACATGATTAAAGCGATACGAATATAAAATAAAGATATTATTTGTATGATAATCACAAGACAAGATTCATTATCAGAATGAGTCGTTAAGAGCATTAAAGCACTATCAAAGTAACAATAAGTTGTGAATAGAAATTATTAAACTGAGACATTCATTGGATTCAGATCGCAGTTGAGCTCTTTGGTGCTGAGAGGCGTGCTGAATTGGTTTTAGCCAATATATAATGAAGAAATGACAGAGCATGTAGAATATAACATTATTGTCACAATGGACATAAAGCAGGATTTTAGATGAGATCAATCTATTAGCATTACTAAAGCATTGGCAAAGTAATAGTGGGGTGCGAATAAGGATTACTGAATCCAGGTTGTCCATCTCAAGCTAGGTCATTGGGAAGGTCCACCCTATGGGTTTAAATATTTGGAATTTTGTTTTGTTGAGAAAAGATGTTTGGTGATGAGTAAAGAAGGTTGGAGTGAAAAATATAATAAATTAGAAATATTAGAGATTTGAAAAGTTAACAAATATGGGATATAATATATACATTGGGTATAATATAATTAAATAGTTTAAGTGACATGGTGGTAGTAAGCTTTTTAAGGAGAGGGTGAGCCAAGATTCAAATCTAGATGACTACATTCATAACCACTGAAGGGTAAATTTCACAAGGATGCAAAGATGTGCCTAAAGCAAGAATAACGGCAATCACCAAGTAATGGATGTGCCGAGAGCAAGTTTCACAAGTTCGGACATGGATATACCAAGGGGTAATGTATCGAGAAGTAGTGGAGTGTACCAAGAGGTAATGGTGAAATGGAGCAATACCATGGAGAAATAGAGTAATACTTCGAGAGGCAACAATCACGAAGGGATATTGGAGATGTACAAAGAGATATATCAAAATAAGTTTAGATAAACTGAGCAAATAAATTCTTAAGGTGAGAAGTCAAATTTTACTAAGCACCGAGCATGTCACCCCTAATTATGTTTGGCTTTATAGACATCACCTTCGTGATGACATAGTGTTAGGAAGGAGGAAACGAAGTAAGGCATGAAATTTTTAAGGCTGTTAGTCTGTCGTCCCCATGGATAGTGCCAATCTAATAGAGGTGATTTTTGCCTATATAGATATCTATTCTTTTGACTCGAATGGAAAGTCTGTGTCAAGGTGTTCACTAGATCTTCTCGTGTGAAAAACCTACAAAAATCCCACCAGCCCAGTGGGGAGATTTCGACGCTCAATTTAGTAAGAGTAGATAAAATAAACACTGAGAATAGTCTGTAAGTTTTACTTTGTGTTGTCCTCATGTGATCAGTGTATTGTGAACCATGGATGTGGTCCTATATATTATATATGTATGCAAAAGGAGATAATAAATGAATATAATTGGGTAAAGTCATCCCGAATGTATAGAATGTGACATAAAACCATACCTCTGGTAGTATAAGATTAGTATAGAAACCATATCTCAGATGGTGTATAATTGGGCATATTCTCATACCTCCACTAATAGAGAATTGAGTTATCTTCTCATACCTCCAAGATGTATGTGTAGGGAGAGAGAATATTATTTTGTTATGTTGTTGTGTGATTATGGAGAAATTGTGTTATAAAGGGCTGAGAATATAACCCCCTTTGCCATATGTTATGTTCTTTAGAATGGGTTACCTTTACTTTGTATTTATAATCTCCTTAGAGGTGTAGAAAAATCTAGTTTCCTTTTATATGAAATTTTCTAAAATAATAGGGATTGTAATCAAAGATTTCTAGAATATTTAGCATCCTATAAGATTAAGGAAGGTTTAGTATTTAAGAAAAATTTAATTCTTTATTGAGAGTTTAAGAGAATTAGAATCCTATGAGATTAATAAAAGTTTCCTATTAATTCGGTTACAATCATATTTAATACTAAATTTTATTGGTACAATAATCATATTATAATCTTGTTTTCAAATACTTTTACTTTGTAGTATCACTACAAAATTAAAGCGTTATAGTGACGATAATATTTATTATCGATGACTTTTAGTAATGGTTTTTTGTATCCTATAGCAACATTTTTTACGAAATCGTTAGAAAATATACATAATTTATAACGGTATAAAATTATTCGTCAGAAAAAGTTTAGCAATCGTCAGTAAAATTAGCACAATCGTCTGTAAAATACGATGTTGAATTATTACAGTTATTACTCATTGTCAGTAAATATGAAAATTTTAGGGATGATTTGAAAACAGTCACTATATGACTGTTTTTATTATCACCTAATCATATAATCTGCATAAATTCTATATCTATACTAATTCATACATTATACAGTCTTTAAAAATTATATTCAATGCAAATACTTATCATTTATGGTCAGAAAATATGGTAAAGTTTTAGAGACAATTTGAAAACAATCTCGATATGACTATTTTTACTGACTACTTAAACATACCGTCTTCATAAGTTCAATGCAATTCTAATGGTTATTATTTGTGATCAGTAAATATACTAAAGTTTTAGAGACCGTTAGAAAAGTGTCTCTATATGACTCTTTTTTACTATCTAGTTAACTATACCGTTTGCATAAGTTCTAAATCTATGTTATCTCTTATATTGTATAGTATTTAAAAGACATATTCAATTCTAACGCTTATCATTTGCGGTCAGTAAATATGACAAAATTTTAGGGATAATTAAAATACTCTCAATTTGACTCTTTTTACTATCTACGGTTTCATAAATTTACTATTATATATTAATTTTATATTTTACTATTATATATTATTGTATTATGTATTATATATTGTTTTATTATTTTACAATATATTATATTATGCACTGTAACAAATTATTAGTATATATTAATATGAAATATTATTACTATTTATAACTATATATTACTATTACTATTGCTAATTGTGATATATTACTTTAATATTAAATATTATCATTATTTATTACTATTTATTACTATATATCTATATATACTACTATGCCACATTTATTCTTTTTTTATTTACTTTCTATCTTACTCTCACCATTTAAAATACAATAACCTAATTTAATAAAATTATAAAATTATATTTAATAATAAAATAATACCCTAATTTAATAAAAATACAAAATACAAAATTACCTTTAATAAAAACAAAAAATTATATTTAATAAAAATATAAAATTATATTTAATAAAAAATACCCTAATTTAGTAAAAATACAAAATATAAAATTATGTTTAATAAAAACACAAAATTATATTTAATAAAAAAATAAAATAATTAAAAAACAAAAAAAACAAAAAAAAAGAAAAAACATAGAGGGCGGTTCCACCGCGCACATGCATGGTGGAACCGTCCTCCTATTTTTAACTTTTTTTATTTTTTTTTATTTTTTTACTTTTTATTTTTTTATTTTTTTATGATAATTGTAAGTTTACTAGTAACTAAAATATTGTGGTAAGTATAAGAATTTAAATTGTAATGAGTTTAGGATAATTAATAATAATATAATGGTAGTGATAAAAATATAAAAAAATAAAAAATAAAAAAATAAAAACACAAAATAATTAGAAAAACAAAAGAAAAAAAAGAAGGGGTGGTTCCCCCATGCATATGTGTGGTGGAGCCACCCCTATTTTTAAATTTTTTTTTTTTTTTTATTTTTTATTTTTTAATTTTTAATTTTGTTTTTATTCTTTTTTTCTATTAGTTTGTTTTTTGAGAATTTTTTTTATTCTTTTGGGTTTTTTTTATTCTTTGCGACGATTGAACGGTGGGAGAGATGGACCATTGAATGGCATTTTATATTACAAATATATTAATCACAATATATTTTTTAAATGCTTGTTGAATTATAATATATTTTTATAATTATTTATTAAATTATAACTATATAGTACTATACATATACATGCATATATATATATATATATATTACTATAGATTACTATATATTATTATATATTACAATATATTACTATATACTACTATATTTTACATATATGGTATTTTCTATTACTAATATATTATTATAATTACTATATATTATATATTGTTATATTATATATCATTATATTATATACTATATTAGGCATTAGTATTATATTATATAGTACTATATATTAATATTATATATTACTTATATTAATGTTATTTCATACTATTATATTACTATATTAATATCATTATTGTATATTATTATGTATGACATTGACAATATAATTTCTTAATTACCTATTCACTAGTAGCAAATATATTAATATATATTACTATATATTACGAATATATTAAAATAATTACTGTATATTATAATATATCACTATATCATTATATATCACTATTTATTACTATATACTACTATATATTACTAATATAATTTGTTGTATTATATGCTAATATATTATATTATAATAAGTATTATTATGTATTAGCATTATATTACATACTATTATAATTAATATTATATACAATATAGTGTTATATTTTATATTATTGTATTATATTATAACGCATTAGTATTAGATTATATACTATTATATATTAATATTACATATTATATTAGTATATATATTGGATTAGTACTATATTATTACAAATTACAACATAATTTTTTAATTACTTATTAAATTATAATATATTTTTAATAATTAAAAAAAAGGAAATAGAAAAAAAATTTGAAATGTCGGACCCCGGGCACCCGTGCACTAGGGGCCTGGCGCCCGGCCCCCAATGCGGGGGCACCTCGCGCCCGCGCTGGCGCCCACCCCCTAGTGCGGGCGCCCAAGCAAGGGTTGCCTGGCGCCCGCCGCCCAGTGCGGGTACCCGCGCATACACTATATATATTTTTTATTATATATATTATAATACTACATATATAATTAATATATAATTCTAAAATATATATATTATTATATTATATATTATTGTATTATATATTAAGATTATCAATTTATGTAGTTTATATGAAAAAAAATCTAACTCCAAAATTAATTATCATTATTATTTTATTTTGTACAAATTCTAAAAATTAAGAGCAATAATAATTTTAATTAATAATTTTTTGGCCCAAAAATTGACACCAAAAATATATTTTACTTCTTTAATTTTAATTTATATGCTACTAATTTTTGGGTGCCAAGGATGGTAGGTAAAAAAAAAAAAGTGTGCGGGAGACAAAATTTTTAAAAATGGCGGGTTTTGAAATTAATTGTGAAATAAGGCGGTCAACATCACTTAAAACCATCAAAACTCTCACATTCTCTCGAAAGCTCTCCCTTCCTCTCTAAACTTTCAAAATCCATGAAAAAATTGTCACTCAACCAAACATAATTTCAAATATATTATATTAAATTCAAAACTTTTGTTTCCCTTAAAACTCTCAAAATCAATAGAAATATTAACTCAACCAATAAATTTTCGAACTTCATTTTTATCTCAATTTTCACTACACTTTAAATACCATCTACTGTGCAAATGGCTATTTTAAATATTTTGAGTAACTATTTTTAACAAAATGTGTAGTCTTTTTGAATATTACATAAAATTATAAATATTAATCTTGAAAATGGAGATGGAGGAGATAAATTAATACATATGAATGAAGATGATGAGGTTGATAAAGTAGGATAGAATGCGTATACATATGAAATGTAATGTAATGTGAAGATAAGGTTAATAGATGTGCGAAGGAAAATGTAATGTAATGACATTTCATTTTATTTATGTGATCATTAATTTATTTTCTCTATTTTTATTTTATATCAAAATAATATAATATAATACAGAAATAATAATAATAATTCATGATATAATATGATAACAATTAATAATAAGTGATAACAAGAAATAATAATAAATGGTATAATATGATATTATTTTATTGATATGGTTATAATATTTGTATAATAACAAGTGGTAATACAATGAATGATATTTAGTGATGATACTAACAAGTGATAATAATATGATAACAAATAATAACCAGAGCGATATGTCTATAATTGATGATAATGGACGGTAACAAGTGATAAAATATGACAATAAGTGATAAACTATGATAATAAGTGATAATAATATATTACATTATCAAATAGTTTAGATAATCATGATTTTATATAAGTAATTATGAATATTACATAATATAATGTTAATTAATATTAATTATCAATAAAAAATAAAAAATAAAAAATTAATATTAATTATCGCACATGGGACTGGCACCCGCCTCCATCCACGGGCGCCCACGCATGAGAGCCTAGCTTCTGCCCCCATGCGCGGGTGCTCGTGCAAGTGGGGGGCTGCCATCTGTCCCCTGCACTCGTGGCCACCCATGTAGGGAGTTGGCGTTGTGCGGTGCCTGCGAATGAGGCTGCATGTATTATATTATATTATATATTATTGTATTATATATTGTTACATAACTATTAGCATATACATTAGCATAAGTAACTTAATGGCTGCATTTATTGTATATATTTATACAAAACTCAATGCTTCAATTTTAATAGTCCCACCTCGGTAAAAAAGATTTTGTAATCAAAACTAATTGGTAAAATGTTTTCATTGTGGGAGTCTCTATGTGAAAAGAGTAGTATATTAGTAGAACAAGTATCATTAAATACATTGTAAACATGGACGCCCGCGTGGTAGTGGTAAGTTGTGGTAACTGGCAGAAAGTAGTGATAACTAGTGATAACCCCCATGTAATAGTGGTAATAGTGGTAAGTAATGGTATCTGGCTAGTACCTGTGAGGGTGTGCGGGCGCCCGTCTAGACATGTGTAGATGCTTTTAATTATCATTAAGAAAAAGATAAATTCTGAAAATTAATTATATAATATAATTTTAAATAAATTCCAACAAAACAACAAATAAGAAAAAAAATATGAATATTATATAATTTTATGTAAAATCCAAAACTAATGTACCAACATAATTAATTATACTAATATAATTAAATAATATTAAATATCATGTAATTAATTATACTAACATAATTAATTATACCATTACATTCTCATTATTTACAATAATATAATTAACATTCTTTTCTTTTGTTAAAAAAATATATCAAAATTTTATTTTAATATTTTTGCTTGGCCTTTTTAATAATAATTGATTATTAATAATATTAAATTAAAATTAAAATAATTGATAATATAATTTTAAAATATGACATGTGGTGAATTTTTGAATAATCTAAAACTAAAACTAAAGGTGGATAGGCGGGTAAAAGTGTCCAAAAAATGGAGGGAGACAAAATTTTAAAAAAAGAGCGGATTTTCAAATTTTTGTGAAAATAAAACGGTGAATATCTTTAAAATTATGAAAACTCTCTATTTCCTTTCATTCCCTTTAAAGCTCTCCTCTGCTCTCCAGACTCTTAAAATCCATTGAAAAAACTATCACTCAATCAAATATTATTCAACCAAAATTCTTACTCAATTAGGATCTATACTATATTTTCATTAAAACTTTATAAAGTTTCGTCACTCTGTTTAGGTAAGCATCCAATTGGGTCTAAAGAAGTCACTCTGTTGAGATGAGCATCTAGTGGAGTCTAAAGAAGTCACTTTATTGAGATGAGCAACTAGTTTGGGTTTAAAAAGTCCAACCATCAACCATCCGAGAAGCAGATAGTTTGTTACCAGGTTTAAAAATAAAAATAAGGTAAAGGAACTACTTTTAGGAAGAAAAATTTTATTTGTTTATTATGATTTTTTAAAAAAAAAATTGTTATTTTGTTACTAATGTATTTATATTTGTATGTATTTTTTTTTATCATTAATATTTTACATTGTAACAATATTTATCTTTGACTTGTTATCCTGGGTTGTAATATAACATTTGTAATGGTGATAAACAAACGACCATAGAACACTTATATAACCCACAATAAAAGACATAAATTTTCATACGGAGACTAGCCTGACGCCCGTCCCCAATACACGTAAGAGGGGGACTGGCGCCCGCCCCTATGCACGGGCGCCCGCCAAGGTGGGGGCCTGGTGCCCACCTGCCCAAGCAGGGGCCTAGCGCCCGTCCCCATACACGGGCGCCCGGCCACACAGATCACTGGCACCCGATAATAAAAGTAGTAACATCTCGTAACACATAGTAATCTATGATAAAATCAAAATTTCCTAATTCAATGGCCACAGATGATCAATGGTAATGGATGATAAAAGTAATAATATTTCGTAACACATGATAACCGATGATAAATCAGTAACATTTCTTTACTAAATAGTAACTGATGATGAAAATCGATAATAAAATCAATAACATTTTTTAATTCAATGGTAACTGATGATAAAAGTAATAACATCTCCTAATATATGGTAACCGATAATAAAATCTGATAACCGATAATAAAATCAATAACTTTTCCTAACTCAATAGTAACCGACGATAAAAGTAATACATCTCGTAATATAGGATAACCGATGATAAATCAGTAATATTTCCTAATTGAATGGTAACCGATGATAAAAGTAGTAACATCTTGTAATATATGATAACCGATGATAAAATTAGTAATATTTTCTAATACAATAGTAATAGATGATGAAAATAGTAACATTTTATAATAATGGTAACCGATAATGAAAATAGTAACATTTCGTAACGCATGATAACTGATAATAATATTAATGATATTTTCTAACTCAGTGGTAACCGACGATGAAAATAGTAATATCTCGTAACATATAGTAACCATATAAAAAGTCTAATTTTTCTTAACACCCTATTAGTTGACGATAAAACCATTAATTCTACCGACACTTTTTTACCGTCACAATACATACATGAGATGTTACAACGGTTACATAAATCATCAGGATACACCTATCCCGAATAGTGTATACTCAACTGATGTTCCATCCGTTGGAGAATGTGTTACTGACGATTTTTATGTGTTTTGCTGACGGTTTTTTACCATCTGAATAGTGCTCTTATTTTGTAGTGTATAATCTTCTGAAATAGTTTGTTGTTAAAATTATTTGGGCCTAATTGACAAATACTAGAAGCTAAACATAACAAGATATTACATTTCTTACAAGTTTTTCTCTCGGTTTCAGTACATTACAATTTCGAATTATAATTTTCGGATAGGATCTGTGAAAAGAAAAAGATGTTTGAAAATTTTGAATTATTTTGATTATCAGATATATAACTATTGAGTTAGGTACAAAGAAGCTATGAAGTCTAATCTATTAGGTTAGAGGACCTGTGGAGACTAACCGAGTATGCTCAAGCCTCATGATGAAAAAGGGAGATTAATCATCATATTTAACTCCAATCATTCAACAATCCCATGTACTGTATTGGACTATCGAATATGTGTTAATGAAAAAGGGAAATTAGTTATTTCTATTTTACGAAACCAGTCAATCACTTTCCTTCATTTTTTTTTTTTGCATTTTTTATCTTTTTATTATCTTGGATGAGCATTTTGGGTGAAATGTATGATTGATAAATAAATCTTGCTATTGAATGAAACAAAACACGCTATCATAATATTTTTATCAAAATATATCATTTCCTCACATAAAAAACTTCACTTTTTTATTGAAAATGAGAGATAGAACTAAATATTACAAAGAAATAACATTTTTCTCCCATTTTTATTTTGGCCAACCCTTTTTCATGCCATTGGTGGAACTGTATAACCTGTAAAAGGAAACCACAAGCCAACATGATTATGCAGTCAATAATAACAAAAAATTCAATTTTGTTGAAAATATAAAAGAATAAGATAATAAATCTTACTTCCACACTTCATTCCAGGAGGAACTTGGACTCCACAAGTTCGAGCCACGTAAACAACTTTCTCCATGCTTACAATGAGCTCAATAGGTGGAGTTACATACTTGCAAACACATGGCACATCAACCTTCTTGACAACTGCACAGCAATCTTCAGACGGTTTGACCTTTGGCCCTGGCTTTAACACGAAGCTTTTGCATTTGGCAATAAGGTTTTGAACATCGCCTTCACAATCGGCAAAGACTTGGTTCCTACCTCCAAAGAGTATCATTATTCCTACAACTAACATTAGAGCCAATGTGCTGGGGTTTGATGTGGCCATATCTCTCCGTCGAACTAATTGCAAGTATTTCTTTGCTCTATTCTTTGACTTGTACCCAAGTCTAACCTTTGGCCTCTTTTTATAGACTTGGGTAGGTTTTTACATGGCTCCTACCAAAATGGGATGATTTACTATTCAAGGCTCCTTTTCTTGTGGTTCAGTGTGAAATGAATAAATTGGATTTATGAGGAGAGCCAGAATAGTAAGTGCCAGTACATTAAGATTCTTTGAACCTTGAAAATATAATAGATATTTGACACATTATCTAACCATAGAATAAATTGGATTTATGAGGACAGCCAGAATAGTAAGTGCCAATACATTAATTTCCTTTTCCCATTGAATTAAATCTCTCACATGCTATTAATTAACTATTAATTTATCTAGAGGTTCTTCAGGCTTTTTTTTTCAAAACATTGAACTTGGTGAATGTATATATTTCTTTTTATTGTACATATGTTTTTATTTTCTTTTTTCAAAACATTGAACCTAATGCATGTATTTATTTTTCAATTTCAAGAGAAAATAAATAATTTTTTTGCAACAATTTATGCAGATCTAGAATTCGATTACATCACACATATACACATAATTTTGATATTTCACTACAAGAAAATACCCTTCAATGATGGAAATTATCGACGGAAAAAAATTCATCGCTATAAGTGACGGTTTAACGACTGATTACTAGCGGATTTGTGATGGATTAGTGACAAAAAATTCAACGACAGATCGCTAAATCCGTCGCTGAATTTTTTGCCCCTAAATCCTGCTAAAATTAGCAATGGAAATTTTCCGTCGTTAAAACTTTTTTAGACAGATTAGCGATAGATTTAGCAACGAAAAAATCCGTCGCTAATTTTTGCGTTGCTAAAACCTTTTTGAATAGATTAGTGACAGATTTAGCAACGGAAAAATCCGTCGTTAATTTTTTCATCGCTAATCCGTCGCTAAAACTTGAAAAATATTTTTTATTTTGGTTAAATATAATTTTTTATTTTTATTAAATATAATTTTGTGTTTTTATTAAATATAATTTTATCTTTTTATTAAATATAATTTTTTCTTTTTATTAAATATGATTTTTCGCTTTTATTAAATATAATTTTTTGTTTATATTAAATATAATTTTTTGTTTTTATTGAATATAATTTTTTTTCCATTAAATATAATTTTTTTTATTAAACATAATTTTTTGTTTTTATTAAATATAATTTTTTGTTTTTATTAAATATTATTTTGTTTTTTCATTAAATATAATTTTTTGTTTTTATTAAATATAATTTTGTATTTTTATTAAATATTATTTTGTATTTTTATTAAATATAATTTTTTGTTTTTATTAAATATAATTTTTTTTTTTGTTTTTATTAAATATTATTTTGTGTTTTTATTAAATATAATTTTTTGTTTTTATTAAATATAATTTTGTATTTTTATTAAATATGATTTTGTGTTTTTATTAAATATAATTTTTTGTTTTTATTAAATATAATTTTTTATTTTCATTAAATATAATTTTGTGTTTTTATTAAATATAATTTTTTGTTTTTATTAAATATTATTTTGTGTTATTAAATATAATTTTTTTGTTTTTATTAAATATAATTTTGTATTTTTATTAAATATATTTTTGTGTTTTTATTAAATATAATTTTATATTTTTATTGAATATTATTTTGTTTTTTTATTAAATATAATTTTTTTTTTATTAAATATAATTTTGTATTTTTATTAAATATAATTTTTTGTTTTTATTAAATATTATTTTATGTTTTTATTAAATATAATATTTTTGTTTTTATTAAATATAATTTTGTGTTTTTATTAAATATAATTTTTTGTTTTTATTAAATATAATTTTGTATTTTTATTAAATATAATTTTGTATTTTTATTAAATATAATTTAATGTTTTTATTAAATAAAATTTTATATTTTTTTAAAATTAGGATATTGTATTTTTACTATTGAGAGTTAGAAAGAAACTATAGAAGTAGAAAAAAATAAATTAATAACACAAATGTAATGGTGATATGGTGGTTAAATCTCTCAATATCTCTCTCTTACACCCAAATTCGAACCTGGGTGTAAACATTTTTACAACAAATTAAATGCGGGCAAACGGGCTAGGGCCGAGGCCGAGACAGGTGCGTGCAAGGGTAGGAGGGTCGGGTCAGGCAGTCGGGCCGGTTGTCCGGATTCGTGCACTTGGATTTGCTTTTATTCACTTCAGTGATGGATTAACGACGAAAATATTTTCGTTGCTAATCCATCAGTAATTAGAAATAATTAGAAAAAGTCAAGACTTAAATTACTAATGGATTATTAGTGAAGGAAATATTTTTGTCGCTAATCCATTACTAATTAGTGATGGAAAATTTTCGTCGCAAAATTAGCGAGGTGACTTTCAGCAACGAAATTTTTTGTCGCTAATACTTTTAGCGACTGAAATTTGAGTATCAACGATAGATATTTTCGTCCCTGATACCCACTTTTCTTGTGGTGTTTAAAGGCATTATTAGTTTATCTATTAAGTAATATCTATGTATTTTTAATTTATGGAGATTATGTTGTACATCCGATTTTGAATTAAATGAACCTATTTTTTCTACGACTAGTTTTTGGTAATAATTTAAAATTTAAAATTATATATTCGACAATCTTCATTGAAATTGTGAGAATTTGTAAGCATTTGTAAGTGTGAGTTTTTTCAGTATTTTTCACAGAACCTCACATATGTACATAGTTACCTAGTATGTAAGGTTTGGTGAATTTTATTTATTTGACACGTAAAAAATGGTAAGTGTTGGAAGTGGATTTCAGCTCCACAGATACCGGCTTCTTTCGACTTGATCGACAGCTTGAGGGAATGGTTAGACTTGTAAAAAACCATCAGAGGGTAATTTGATAGGAGAGATTTCGACATTCAAGTCAGAAAAGAACAGTTTTCGATAAGAATGAAACAGACTGAAAGCAAGAAAGAGAGAGTCTCCTTGTGACTTGTGTGTTGAGTTTTAAATCTCAGAGAATGTACTTGGACTCCGGTGATACGAAGACTTTTATGCATGGATGCCGCAAGAGCCATGTGTACCTGAGATGTTTCAACCCTAGTTTCTTTATGAGGTAATCTGAATATTTCAGAGTTCAATAGTCAAAATATTCGGGAGATTTGTGACCTTTATCATTTAATAAATTTCGTGATATGGGGAGATTTTTTCCCTTATCGACCAGATCTCAAAATTTTCCTTCCATATCCAAAAAGTGTATGCAAAGCTTGTCATCGATAGGAAATTCGTTCGGCCTCTTACCGACGCAATAGGAACAAAGTTGTCTTTTGAAACATTGGAGGCCTCTGGAGGTCACCAACCAGTTAACTCATTGTCGATGGTTATCACATGGTGTGTTGGGCTGTGTCCACCCTTCGGAGAGATTGATCCCTATACGTTGATACGTCTAGGTGCGATAGGTCTTATTAGTCATGGTTTTATGATACTGAGTACTCATCATATTGGGTCTTTTGAATAGATCCCATCATTGCCCCTGACTAATAGCGTCGTTTTGTAAGAAAGACACCATGAGTAGTGATCGTCAAAAAGACGTGAAACTCTTGGTATGACATGTGCCACTTCACGTGTTACGAATCGTCTTTAGTTTTCCTTATAAGGTCTGTTGTTAGTGGAACTAGACACCTTCTCTCTTTACTTTTATTTTGTTTTCTTGTGGGTCACCGTTGTGTAAAAGAGATCTTTCTCAAGGGAAATGACGAGAGGTTCCGCTTTTCAGATTCACCCAGGCATTAAAGACATTAGAAGTGTGATAACAATGGAAGAGCTTTAAAAGGTTCAAACTGACATGTTGATGGGTAACGATTATATGCTGGTGTTAGCTACAGATGTGGCCAGAGCCAACAAAGTGCCAAGGGATGTGTTTCGATATACAAACAGTCAGTAAAATTTGGTCTAAAAGTACCATATACTAGCCAATTTGTTGAGGTATTGTATCATTGGAGTATTTTTCCAACTTTGTTGATTCTCAGTGCCTGGTGTTTAGTTGTGGTTATGATGTCCCTGTTAGGGTTTTGTCACCTTCGTTTTGACTTTGATATTCTGGTGGCTATCTTTTCTCTGGTGAAATGTGAGAGTAATGGTTCTACTTGAGGCTAGTATAAGTTGCAAACCCAATCTGAGTTCGACTGGGGGTTTTACTATAAGAAGACTATCGATAAATGTTAGATGAATAAATACTTCTTCATGGAGTTTAGGGATAAGAACCTCATACCAATGCTTGCTAGGGCCGACAGGAGGCCTTCAATCGGGTTGAAACCTTCGACTCCTTTCCACCATTTTCGTTTTATGCAATCGGTTGGCAGTTACTGTAAATTTACCCGAAGGACCATCTATGTTGACTCCTTAGTAGACAATCAAATGTTGTCCCTGTCAGGCCTACTGATAGGAGAGAAAAGAAAAATTGATAGGTCTCTTCTAGTCAAAAGGAGGGAGATCGATTTAGCCGATGCTATAGACTTCCTAGATGATACTCTATTGAAAGAAGTTATAACTGCTAAGAAGGTGCATCTGAATACCAAGCAACCTTTGAAGGAGACTGACGGGGCGTCTGATGCCTAACCAAGACTCATGTCTCCCTCGATAGAAAGGAGAAAAATTATACTACCCGAGTCTTTAACGGAAGGAGGGTGCAAAAGAACGGACGAAACTAGAGAGTATACGCCCTCTATAACGTCAAGACATTCCAAGTCGGCGAATGCCAAATTGAGAGAGGTTGATCATTTATTGCCAACTGATAATGAGAGCATTACCATACTGAAGGTGCCCTAAATAGGGGGACCCGAGAATATCCCTCCTCCTATCATTGAAATGGGGTCACTGAGAAGGACGGAAGCCCAAGATGTATCAGTGGAAGAAATATCTGGTCCATTATCTGCTATTTTGTTATGGCCTCTATATAAGGGAAAACGTAAGGTTAATGGTACTCCATTTCTCCTTTTATCCCCATTTGGTCTTTTCATGGTGATAAAGGGTTTAAAGGAGAGGGGAACAGTTGCAATCAGTGTGGGAGATAGGCAGTATGGTTATGTGGATTTAGCCAAGGTGGAAAGGATAATTGACCGGCTAGATTTTTATCGCTTTGACCTAGAGTTGCATAGGATGTCCCTGAAGCATGTCGGCGGGGCTCCTAATTTTCTTAGCTTGATGGTATCATTCTCTTTAGGCTCATCTCATTTTACTTTTTCTTTATCATTGATTGATTCAGTCTATTTTTGTAGATAATGGCCTTGGCAGAGTTTCAGGAATGATGGAGGAAACTGATGATAGGACATTTATAGGAGTGCACCAATCGGCAAGGTGTTCAGGTCTCGGGACTACAAGATACTCTTGATTAGAGGGGAAGAAGTTTGGCATGGAGGAGATGCTTAATCGTTGGCTGAGAAGGAGAAGGAAATGAAAAGCCTGCGGTTGGATTTAGCCTTATGCCAAAAGCATTGTAAGAAGCTGAAAGCTGAGGCGAAGGTTTGCAAAGTGCGTCTGCAAACTATAGAGATGCTTGTTTGGTTGCGTAAAGAATCTCTTCAGGTGGCGGAATAAAAAGTAACTAAGTTCCAGAAATCTTTAACTAAGAGTGTCGTTGCCTTTAGGGATTTTCAAAGTAAACTGAACGAAAGATTAAAAGGCGCTGAAGAGATAATCTATAGGTTTGGTTTGGAGGGAGCTTTGCCCCTAAGTTAAAGAACTGTTAGTCGAGAGGTAGTGGACCAAGACAAGGTCCCCACAAATCCAATCGGCATTCCTATTTATCTCGTTGCTGTTGTAGTAGAGTATTTACCTCGAGAGGTTCTAACACTTCCTCCTATCCCTCCTGATTCCATGTGATCCTTGTACTATTGACTTTTTGAATTTTGTATCATTGTGAATTTCAATGGAAAATTGTTTCGTATTTTTGCATCTGATGTGTATAAACTTGTGGGGGATGTTCCCCTGATCGTTTGAGTGATGAGGATAGATTCATTAGTTATGTTTCATCATTCTAGGCTACTTGGAAAACAATGGCCCCTTTAGGAGCACGTTGTCTTTATTGGGGGACCTGTCGTTAGGCTCAAGTTTTCTAGGGATTTTGTTTTTTCGTTAAGATTTGTCTGAAAGGATGGGATAGGGCATCCTTCGAGAGAGTCTTTTATCAATGAGGTATATCACTCGTTATGAACCAAGCGGTAGGATGGGCAGCGACTGCCCGTTTGAGGAGTTATATCCCTTACTAAAGATACATTTCATTCAATAGGAAACAAATGATAGGATTGGACCATGCCTACCTGATTGGGGAGTCATATCCTTTATTAATAATACGTTTCGATCAAAAGAAAACAACCGATATGAATGGGCCGTACCTACCCATTTAGGGAGTTACTTCCCTTGATGATGGCATATTTCATTCGATAGGAACCAATCGATAGGAATGGACTATGCCTACCTATTTAGGAAGTTACATCCCTCGACACATTTTGTTTGATAGAAAGCAACCAATTGGAGTGAGCCATGGCTATCTGTTCAGGGAGTTACATCCCTTGATGACATCACATTTCGTTCGATAGAAATCAATTGATAGGAATGGACCGTGCCTACCCATTCAGAGAGTTACATCCCTTGATGATGGAACATTTCATTTAATAGAAAGCAACCGATAGGAATGGGTCGTGCCTACTAGTTCTAGGAATTACATCCCATATTGATGGCATGTTTCGTTTAAAAGGAAACAATCGATAGGAATTATATGATCGGATGCAAGTGATAAAGTAATCATGCATATTAGCCACTGAATAGAAAACTACTACTACTACAATGTAAAACGTTAAAGTGAGGCAATCAGAGCATACACGATTAGTAATTTGGATGTAGATGATGGGGGTTCCGGATCACAAGGCAACATTCCAATCCCGTGTGGGGTTCTAAACTTGATCTTTTTGTGTTTCTTGTTGGGCAGGGATTCTAGGGTGTTCAAGCCCAGCCTACCCAAAAAAGCATTATAGAGTAAAGAAAGATTGACCAAATTGAATATCGCAGTAGCTGTCACATGATTTGGTGGTGAGCCAAATATGACTAGAAGTGAAATAATACCCTCGGGATATATCTATTCACCAAAAAGTCTTTTGACCGATTCCATGTGAGGTTGGAGATGTGTGGGACCATGGCTTATCTATTGGAAAGCATCTCAATAGAGGGGGTTACACCCTACTTCCTATCGATGAAGATCCTTCTGACTTCATACTAACCAATTTTGGTAGTGGTGATAAGGGGGTCATGGCGATTTGGGTCAACCCCGCTAAGTCCTCATCGGTGAAACTAATGATTGGTCATTTGCTTTCTGATTCTTTATTGACATAAGTTGTTAGTATCTCTTACGGAGTAGGGGAGGCACTTTAGGCGAGTAGAAGATAGGTACGATCAAGCGTTTGACTTTACCCCTCTATGAATGATCTTGAGGGCCTGAGTCGTTCGTAGGAAAGACATTGGATGGGAGGTAAGGCTTATAGAGAGCTCCTTCGTTGTGAATTTGGAGGATCACTCCATCCTGTCGATTGGTTGTTAGCCGAGTAATTGGCTAATCATTTGGTTCATTTTCTCGTGGCAGGGCATGCCGATCCGGAGCAGGTATATTCCTTCATTTCATGCAAATAAATCTTTGCAGGCTTCCACTTCACACAAGGAATTCTCGTTCGTCCTTAGTCTTTTGTAGTCATCGGTTATATGGTCATAATCGAGGTAAAAGTGACAGTACTTGGTCCTGTCCCTTTTAGGATCATGCTCCATAGGTTGGCGAGGCCATCGGATGTATGGTTTATCTCTAAGTTGGAGTAAAGCCTGACAAGGAGTCTTATTCAGAAGGGCATAGGTATTGAACCTTCGCAAAGGAGGAGGACTCGATCGATTCCTTCTTGGAGAAGGCTACCGGGGTGATCAGCTACGTTCTCTTTAAGACGATCGATTTCTATGTTGATTAAATGTTTCAGCGTCTTTGGCCGTAATGTACTACTTGGCCCAGGAGTAGAACTCTTGGATAGTAGAAGGGGATTCTTCATGTTTGAGGTTTTCATACTTGAGGGGTGTAACCCAGTGAGCAACGTGGCCAGCACGATAGAATAGTCCAAAGTTGGGACCTTCGTCATCTCGGTCTTGAACTTTTCCAAGAAGTCCCTTAGGGGTTTATCGTCCCTTTACTATAGCGATAGTAAGGACGTGGACTTTCTCTTGGGTCCCTGGCTAATCACAAAATGTATCTCAAACTACTGCTGAAGCTAAGAGAAGCTCTTGATGCTGACAGAGGAAGTGAATTGAATCACGTTAGAGTATTACACTTGAGGGTAATAGGGAAGTGTTTATACATAGCGGTGTCTATCATGTCTCTCGAGATCATAACCATCACGAAGTATGCTGTATGATCGTGCGGATCAATTATACCGTCATATCTTTCCATATGGAGTAAGAGTAAATCGTGGAACATGGGTTTTGAAGAGACCTTCGAGTCGAAAGGCAACACGCTGGAGGGAATAAGGGGATCTCCACCTCCTCAGGTATTGGCTCATTTGAGCTCGTCAGTAATGAGTTATTTAACCTGTCCCCTCAAGTCCTCCGGATCATGGGGGAAAGTCATCGATGGTACGTAATTCAATAGGGGCATCTGTCATCAAGGGCGTATATGTCCAGATACTCTTGAGGAGGATTGCCCTTTTGGTCTGATGGCACGACTAAGTCCTTCAAATTGCTTGTATTATGGACTTTGGTCTTTCCAGTTAGGGGCGATTGGCCCGTTTAGGAGATACTGTCATAGGAGGTACGATTAGAGGTTCCTTAGGTGTAGGTTGCAAAACCTGTTTTGGACGAGGAACTTGAGAATGAATGCATGATTTTCAGTAGAGTGAACGGGTGCCCCTAGGAGAGCAGCATCAATCAGGGTAGCAGTGTGCCCTTCTACAGCAGATGCAACCTTCGAGACAGTTCTAGTTCTCCTTTTTAGAGGCATAGTCGTTTGGCAATTTAGGGAGTTTGTTGAGATTGTTCTAATTTGTTCCCACATACAATGTCAATCTTTTAGAGGTGGATTTCGGCTTTATGATACTGGCTCCTTTTTAACTTGATCGACAGCTGGAGGGAACGGTTAGAGACCTACAAAAGATCACCGGAAGGTGTTTCGGCTAGGGAGGTTCTGATGGTCAAGTCAGAAAGAGAGGTTTTTGATAGAATTTTTTGTTTTGTTGTAAATGGATTCAATTGAACCCATTTTAATTTTCCAAAGAATCAACCAAGGAGAAAATGATGTAGATCTATAAATTTTTTCATGAGAATTGAGTACCAACAATTCCTTTCTAGAAGATTCACAAAAGTGATTGATTTTATTCTTCATCTAGTCTAACTCTCACACCACATATAGGATCCAAAATAATTTCTAGTTCTAAAATAATTTCTACATTAAGAATAAAACAAAATTACATAACGTATCACAAAATAATGAAAAGGAATTGAGAATATACTTCAATCAAAAGCCATAATAATTTTGTAGGAAGACTAGATCTAGTGTGCCCTTTGATTTTCTTATACATTGTATTTTCGAGTGGCAAGACTCTTTTGTATAGTTAGTTATCAAATGGGGTAAAAACTAACCTTTTTCTAGGATGCGAGAGGAGAGCTAGCGAAGAAAAATGTATTTAAATCCTCCAATTAAGGAACTCACTTTTAATTCAGACTTTACACCTTTTCTTACCACACTTTAAACAAAATGCTCACAAGAGTATAGATACATATATATACATATATATATGTATATTTATTTGCTAAGAAAAGTCTAGGGCCAACCCTATTGGATCATAGATAAATTTTGGATTTTATCGATTCTTTCATTCAATCTGCTTTTTATAAAACAAAATACAACTAGCAGAAACACATATTAAGAAAATATTCTAACATCTTGATCAATTTGCCACACAAATCAAATTTTTTGCCATTTCAAATTAGTAGACAGACAGATTGTCGAAAACCTCAAAATTAATATTGTTCCTCCAATGCAAACAAATTTGTAACAATAGCAGTACCCGGTCAAATTTCACAGGAACTAAATTAATTTAATTTTTTAGTTTAATACTAAAATAAAAACGGGGGGTTTATCAATTAAATTCCTAAAATAAAAATTAACAACTCAAAAATAAAAAATAAATTGACAATACAATAATATTAAAAATTGAAGGAAAATCAATATATCAAAAAAAAATCTGATCCAAGGACTCACATTCAATTATTTCACTGATCATGGGTTAAAACTATTTTTTTTTTGCAATTCAAATATTTAATTTTAGATTTATTATAATAGTCATAATAAATCTTGTCTTTTTATAATTTAATTGACCAAATCCAATATCTAATAAAAATTTATCATTAATCAACTAAGCACAATAGCGTTTCATATCAATATAATGATATCATTAAATTCTATGAAAATAGTTAAATCAAAATACAAATAATCGAGATAGTCTAAATTATTTAATTTTGATCCATCGATTCACTTAGGATAAACATGAATATTAGTAAAAGTTCTATAAACATAAATAACATAATTGATATTTGTACAATTCATTCATGACAATTACAGATCACTGAATTCTTGGATAGCTATAGAAAAAATAATATTGAATTAAATTATCAAATTAACCAATACCAAACTTTCATCTAAATAAAATCAAGAATCAAGAAATACTTGAATTAAAAAAGCAAAAAATTAAATTAAGCACATAATCTCACAGTGAACATAATCGAATGAAAATTCTCCTTGAATCAGAAAAAGAAACTAACCACTCATGGTGGATAAAATGCTCTTGATTTTTTTAACAAAAGAAAGAAAAAAATTAAATGGAAAAGAAAAGAAAAGAAAATGAAAAGAAAACCTAAAGGAGAGCAGCAAAGAGCTGCCACCCACTATGAATGTGAATAGAAACGTAAAAAGTGCTCCTTCCCTTTTTTTGTCTTCCAAGTCAAAAGGGAGTCTCTATCCAAGATATAAGAATTGCTCTATTAGGAAAATAAAAATTTTAACTCCCAAAAAAGCAATTTTTACTTAAAGGAAAATTATACTAAAATTAACTAAGACGAAAATTCAAGTTTTTTTTTTCTTCATAGGCCTAATTTTGATATCTTGAATTATTTAGCTCCAAATTGCCTCCTTAAACCCATTTTTACCCAATCTTCTGATTTTAATCACTTAAAAATAAAAATTCATAAAAACCAACAATTAAAGTATAAACCAATCCAAAATCAAACCATAATATCAACAATAAATTTAATATTTTGCATATTATTAAATTCCCTCACACCAAACCAATACTTGACTTCAAGTATTCACTAGACCAATACCACGCAACTATTCTCCTCTTCACTCCTTCCCCTCATTTAATTTATCTTCAAACAATTCTAAATCAGCATACATTGAAAAATTCAAACCAAAATAACAATTGAGAAAATAAGTGATCATAGAACCATAATCTTAAGAGAAAACATAAGCATCCCATCAAAGTCAATAATCTCATCAAAATTCAATATATCAAGATTCAATACCCTCAGAAGGAATTCATTTTATACACTCAAAGTGTTTAAGGAAATTTATCAATAGCTCTCAAAATCAAAACATAGCATGTCATTACCATAATCTTGTTTATTTATCAAATCTCCACCACCAATTATATGAATTCAAAACAAAAATATAGGGGTCTTTACAAGGGTTGTAACATGATTTGGGTAAAGATAGGATAAGAAGGTAAATTCGATATGTAACATATATATCAAAAGAAATATGTCAAGAAATACAAGACTATTTCCCCTATCAAACATAACCCATATCACAAAATACAATCAAACCAAAGAAAAATAACCTAATCAAGGCCATCTCAATCCTCGATCAAAACAATTGAATTTTTTTTTCTTTTTCAAATTCCTCAATCTCAATTTTCTAGGAATTTTTCTTCTTTTCTTCTTTTTTTCTTTTTCTTCTTTTTTTGGTTTTTTCTTTCTTTTTTTTTTAAAATAACAAACTTGAGGATGAATGAAGATATGGTGCACAAATAAACTGCCTCCAATCATATGATTAAATCCCTAAAAACAATTCCCAAAATAAAGTCACCCCATTCCCTTTTACAAAGA
The DNA here is from genome assembly GCA_037126225.1 of Dillenia turbinata. Classification (NCBI taxonomy): domain Eukaryota; kingdom Viridiplantae; phylum Streptophyta; class Magnoliopsida; order Dilleniales; family Dilleniaceae; genus Dillenia; species Dillenia turbinata. The sequence goes on along the minus strand of JBAMMX010000018.1, from coordinate 18,878,788 downwards.
ACCACTCATTCATACTCTAATCACATGCTTCTTTGATATAAGGACTAAAAAGAAAGTTAAGCATAAAAAGAAGACTATATATCAATTTATGAGATTATAAACAAAGGAAAAGGGTATAGGCTCAATTGGGTTTACTAAGGGAAATAATAAGCATGGGAAGGTCTTTTTTTTTTTTTTTTCCCAAGAGTCAATAGGGTACACCTAAGTTTCCTCATCATAGATGTAGTCTCAAAATGTATAGCAAAGCATGTTCTGGAATAAAAATACTATGACTAATAAATGCTCATGAAGGGAAATTAGAACAAAGATGATGGTATACTCTTTAGGCTCAAAAACTCACAGAAGTGATTAAATTTGTATCAAATCTTGTACATCTTCATTTAATTCAATTATTGAGAGCAATGAGACATTTAAAACAATTTTATCCAAAACAACTAATCATACTTGTCTCTTTCATGGATTTCAATTCAAACCAACAACGTATAGTAACTCAAAATTATTTTTAGACAAAAATCAAAATAATATGAAGTTCCAAAGAAAAAAGAAGAAAATAACATTGGCATGAAAAATCTTTCCCCATACTTAAATCCTATATTGTCCTCAATGTATGCAAAAAGGTAAAAAATTAGGCACAATGCTAAAGAAACTCACAAACCAATCCCAAAAAATTACCCAATGCAGCATATAAAAATAAGACAATGAAAAGATGAAAAATAAAGAGAAGACTCCTCTAGGGTGATGGCAGAAAAGGTAGCTTGAAACCTATGAATTTAGTATATGCAAATTTCTCAACCAAAGGGCTTGTTCGTGGTTTTTACTATTGTGAATGAGCGGTTTGCTAAATTGTGATGATGGGTATGGTGGAGAGAAGATGAATGATTCGCAAAGGAGAAGAGAAAATGAATAGAGAAAATAATGTGAGTTTGATCTCTCTCTCTCTCTCTTGTGGAAGGAAACCGCATGATCACGTACTACTACATTAAGTGATTTTCTCCATTTGTTGAATTTGTCTTCAGAATTCAGCGTGATCATGCTCTAAGGGAGTACTTTTGTCCATTTGTGAAAGTTACATTTTGAATTCCGCATGATCATACCTTAAGGAAATGATTGCTTCTACTCATTTGTGAAATTTACTTTTGACTTCAGCGTGATCATGCCTTAAAGAGATGAGTGCTTCTGCCTATTTTCTCAATTTTTCTCTGTTCATCTCTTGAACTTGAATAAATGCATGCCTTAAAATCCCCATCTTGGGCGCTTACAAAAATTTAAAGAAGAAGTTAATGGCATAATCAAACACCCCTAATTAAATAAGAAATCAACTAATAAACTAATCAAACTCAAGAAAAAAATTGGGTTGCCTCCCAAAGAGTGCAATTGTTTAACATTATTATGCTCGACGTTCTCCACTTGTTTCTTTTCAAGGAGGCTTCAACTTTAATTTAGAAGACTCATATAATTCCCTCTCTGTATCAAGTTATGCATTCAATTCAAAATCAATATTACATTCTTTTTCACAAATTTCCTACACAATTAAATCGACAATATTAGTAGAGCAAATTGATTGACACTTATTTGGGTACTTCATAGGATCAAAAATAATAAATTTAATAATCTCATTGTCGAACTCGACCAAGAGAGTACTCCCATCCACATCTATTTTTCTCTTTGATGTTTTCATGAATGGTTTTCCTAATAAAAGTGGAGGTCAATTTATGAGAGTGTCTCCTTCCATTTTCAAAATGTAAAAATTTGCTGAAAATATTAGTTCGTTAACTTACACCAAAACATTTCAACAATCTCTTTCGGGTAGACATAAGAATGATCAGCTAACTGAATAACAATCTCAGTTTTTTTTAAGGGACTCAATTTCAGAACATTATAAATTGAATAAGGCATAGTATTTACAAGTGCTCCTAAGTCTAGTATGGTAAGCTCAATTTTTTTCTTACCAATAGCGCAAGATAGAGTAAACATATCTAGATCCGTATATTTTTCAAGTAGACTTCTCTTGATGACATCAGGCACATTCTTACATATCTCATCATCTCTTATCTTCCTAACTTCCTTCTCATATTCTTCCTTTTTGGAATTCTCCAACTTCCTAGGAAAATGTGGTATAATTGCACTAAAAGTCTTACGTAAAGAGGTTTCGGATATTATCTTGATTGAATTTCATGTATGCGTTCATCTTCCTTGTCCACATCTTTCCCTTCATCCATATTCTTAAATGGAGTAGAGCCCGAATGAAGTTCCTTCTCACTTCTCAATGTTATTGCACTAGCATTCTCTTTGAGATTTACCATCATTTATGAAGACAATTTTCCAAAGTTTTGTACCTCAAACCTACTAAACAAGATTGTTAGTTGGGAAATCTGGGTCTCCAAAATCTGAATGCCAGCTTCCGTTTCCTATTGAAATTGTTGATTGCTAGTTGCGAGTGTCACGCCTCGATCCATGATCTAGAAGTCATGAACAGTCACCCGTTACCTTGGATACTGGCCCAACCGCGCCATGTATCCCAAGGCAACACAAGGCTAATCATAAAACAGTTACATATATTTTCAAAATCATTTTCTCAAGTCATTTTTCAACTCAAAGTAAAAGATATAAAGTCTTCATATATATACAAAGTATTTAGTCAGTACAAATATGAATTTCAATTGAGAGTTCCGTTACTACATGCAGTCAATCCATATGATCAGCTAATAACCTCAAAATACAGTGGAAGTTAATTAGCATAAGCGGTCTCCGATACTACGTACGTCAAAATAAGTCAACGTGTCTCTCTAATGACTAACTCTGTAGAGATTTAAAAATATTAAAGGGTAAGTATAATCAAATACTCAGAGAGTGAGAAATCCGTGACATATAAACAATAAGTGAGGTGAGGATGGAGTGTCAAAGTCATATATGTATATGTATATCCATGCACAACATATTATCAAAATCATAGCAATTTTAACACAGTTTTCCATCTGATCAAAACATATGCATCCAAAATCTCATATCATAAATCGTAGGGTCATGCCAAATCATGTTCTCGGCAAAGGTCTACCTCGACCAATGACAAGCCACCATGGGGTTTTGTATGTAAATGAAAAACAACCCCAAAACCTTGGCATTGGCGTCGGGCCTCCCCAAGTGCTAGACGGAAACATTATTTAGTCCTCCCCTATCTGTTTAACTTGATTAGTCCGAATTCTAATATCATATACACACCACCCAACCATGTGGAGTGTTTGTGTCTCATGACATCACAAACGTGCGACTATCTATAGCATACGAGGTGAGTCTGCGTGGGACAACGCCTATCATATCATAGTATCATGGCTATAAATACTATCCCCGATCTACGATTAAGGGGATTCAGGTACTAATGCCCGAGCACCTAGTCTCGCAACAAAGTCATCAATCAATCAACCATGCCATACACATAGAAGAAAATCATGAAAATCTGATATATAGTCTTGCAGCCCTGGTAAATAGAATTTCGGACCAACTACTCGCCCAATGGTGTGATAACCAATATCTCCTTAGTCAATGGAGAGAGTTGTCTATCAAGGTGCTGAGCAAACTGAGTGCTGACATATGAATAATTTGACCCTGTGTCTATCAAAACCTGGGTGTCAACTCCGGAGATTTTCATGGTACCTAATGGCGAATTTAAATAAAAGAGGATCATCAACCTTTATTTACTTGGGAAGTCAACATGAGATCATATATATATATCAAAAGGATTGAGGCTTCTAGCATCTTAGCTATAGAGAATTACATGAGTCATCATAGTGTATCATGCCTCAAAATAACTATTAAAAGATGAAACCTATACAGGAGAGTCTATCGGAGGGTTACTGGTAATCACTTCGGGATTGGCTTGGGCTTCCTCGTGCGTCATTGCAAAGATGCGAGCCTGACTCCTTGGCTGCTGGCGCTGAGGAATGGGTACGGTGTTACTTCCAGCCACAGTCCGTGGAGTAGTAAGAACTGATAGGGCAGGTGCTCTCAGTTGACTCTCACGTGGTCTACTTAGGCGGTTCTGACTTGGCTGCCCCCTGAATCCCAAATCTGGGCAAGTACTACGAATATGTTCTAGTTTCCCACACTAGTAGCATCTCACAGGTTCTCTATAGAATCCTAAATGAGTCTTGCCACAATTGCGGCATAGGGGCTTCCTCGGCCCAAAAAATCGACTCACTAATCCGGCACTAGGGGCGGGGGCTCTAGAACTTTGAGGGCGTGGCCCTTGGGGAAAGCCAGCTGACCCTACAACTGTGGGGTCTCTTTGAGGGCCCTGACTTCGGCACTTCTTCAAACTCTGACCAGTTTGAAATTCAGCCCTCTTCTTCTTCTGGTCTTGACTCTATCTCTGCCTAGTCTTAGCCCGTACGATATCCTCAGTGCGGTAGGCTAACTCTAATACCTCTATGAATGAGTAATTTTTCATCACTGCCATGTATTTCCGAATGTTTAAGTTGAGTCCATCCTCAAACTTAAATCGAAACTGCCTCTATGTGGCCAAATCGGGGACAAAGGCAGATAGTCTTCTTAACTCTGCCTCATACTCTATAATAAATCTGGTCCCCTAGCGGAGATAAATGAACTCTGCCCTCTCTGGTCTTGCTGGTACTCCAAGAAGTACCTATCATCGAACTCTCTCAAGAAGTCCTCCCATCTTAGGGGCTCTGTGGAGTTATTTATCACGGTCTCCCACTAGGTGAGAGCATCACCATCTAGCAACCGTACTATAATGCTCAACTTCCACTCGTCCTCTAGACCCAAGTCTATCAACACTCGGTAGGTCTGGTTGACCTAGCACTTTGCTACCGTAGTATTGCCAGATCCATCAAAATAAGTGCAACCCAGCTGTCGAACCTCCTTAACCAACTAGGTCTGCTCGTGGAAGCAGCGGAGTGCCGAAATAGTGCTGTCGCTCGGGGCAGACACTGAAGTAGTAGGGGCAGCCAGTGTAGAAGCCGATGCCACTGGAGTAGAAACTACCAGAGGTGGTGGTGGGGGCGGTATCTGTGCCCCATAAGTGTTCCACCACTCATACCATTGTCTCAAGGCATCTGGTGGTAGCGTCGGGATCCCAACTAACTGGGTCGGCTAATGTGGTACTAAAGGGGGTGCGTGCAAAGACGACGGGACCTCTAGAGCAACAGATGTAACTCTGCGAGTTCGCCTCACACTGCGCCTAGGAGACATGATTCTGAAATGAAAAAACCTCTATCAGAAAAAGATAAGGAATTTGGGTTAGATATGGAGTATCTAACCCCTTAAATGGAATGAACTCATATGCCTAAGATCATCTTCAGGGTTTGTAAGGAACTCTCAAATTCATTTTCAACTGCCACGCCCTGATCCACGATGCAGTCACTCGTTACCTTGGATACTGGCCAAACCGTGCCACGTATCCCAAGGTAACGCAAGACTAATCATAAAACAATCACATATATTTTCAAAATCATTTTCCCAACTCATTTTTCTACTTAAAGTAATAGACATAAAGCCTTTATATATATACAAAGTACTTAGTCTGTACAAAAATGAATTTCAACAGAGAGTTCCATTACTACATGCAGTCAACCCATATGATTAACTAATAACCTCAAAATATTGCGGAAGTTAATTATCGTAAACGGTATCCGATACAACGTACGTCGAAATAAGTCAACATGTCTCTCCAATGACTAACTCTGTAGAGATTTAAAAATATTGAGGGGTAAGTATGATCATATACTCAGTGAGTGAGAAATCTATGACATGTAAATAATAAGTGAGGTGAGGATGGAGTGTCAAAGTCATATATATATATGTATATCCATGCACGACATATTATCAAAATCATAGCAATTTCAACACAGTTTTCCATCCGATTAAAACATATGCATCCAAACTCTCATATTATAAATTGTAGGGTCATGCCAATTCATGTTCTCGGCAAAGATCTACCTCGACCAATGATGAGTCACAAAGGGGTTTTTGTATGTAAACGAGAAACAACCTCAAAACCTTGGCGTTGGCGTCAGGTCTCCCCAAGTGCTAGACTGAAACGTCATTCAGTCCTCCCCTTTTGGTTCAACTTGGTTAGTCTGAAGTCTAATATCGTATACATGCCACCCAACCATGTGGAGTGTCTGCGTCTTGTGACATTGCAAACGTGCGACAATCTATATAACGAAACGGGTCTGCTATATCATATGAGGTGAGTCTATGCGGGACAATGCCTATCATATCATAGTATCATGACTATAAGTACTATCCCCGATTTACGATCAAGGGGATTTAGGTACTAATGCCCGAGCACCTAGTCTCATATCAAAATCATCAATCTATCAACCGTGCCATACATGTCGAGGAAAATCATGAAAATCTGATATATAATATATTATAGCTTATATCATCAAAGTACATTTCATGATTTAAAACATGACACATATATTTTTTATCAAAATTCATAGATACATATTTTAAAAATTTTGGGACACTTCATTTACATAAAGTATGTTACAGTCATTTAACAAAACCATTTTAAAAATCATTTCACAAATCATTCTTTGAAAATGATAAAACATGGTTTTGCTTATTAATTACATGGCAACAGTAAGATCCACTCACCTTGACTGGGGATGGTACGACACTTTCCCTAAATCTCCTCATTTCTTGAATGAGTTACCATTCGTACAACTATGTCTCATGCCGAAGTCAATAATAAGCATAATTCATTAATTTAATCATTTTGACAATAACGCATCCTCGAACTATGAAATGTATACATATACATATATGTATACGTTTTTATGTATGCTCTATGTGTCTCTATGGACGTTCTCTCGTTAGGGCTTAATTCTCATCATAAAATACTTGTCTTTATTTCCTTCTTAAATATAACATAAAATCAGATCACTTATATGTTTATAGTAAACTCGTAAATCTCACTTAGCAAAATAATCAATTAAAATCTTAAATTTTATAATTGTTTTCTTATGCAAGTTTAGTAAATTCAAGATAACTTTCTCTATTTAAATCAGATTCAAATGATTCAAATTGGTAATTAAAGCTAAAACATATATCTATATTTTTCGTGTTCAACTCATCTCCAAATTCCTATTGCACGAATTTATAAAAATCTATCTTCAACATAGTTCGTACTTATATAACTAAATTTGTGCAGTTTTGGTGGAAAATTAATATTTATACAACTCCGATTTACATGATTCCAAGTTCTACTGAAACATACATGACAGACCTATAACTTTCATGTTTAGTATTTTCTTTAATGCTAAGTGCAGAATGTTATAAAATTTCATTTCTCTTTCATTTCTAGTTCTAAATTATGCTCTGCATAGTTTATGTAAAAGCACCATAACTTCCAGCATACTACTCCAATTCAAGTGAATTTTATCTCATTTTATAGATAAGACAGAGATATAAAAGTTTCATGTTTAGAGTTTTCCTTAATGTTGCCCAATAGTTATCTTAATATTTAGATAAAATTACTGGTCATGCACTAGGACCGTGAATAGAATATCGATTTTCACTATTCTTCTAAAAATCACCATAATTACATTTCTTAATAAAAAATTTTATGCCATAGCTCATTTTAAAGCTTAGAGAGTGTAGTTTTACTAGAACCAAACCAATCTAAATTTAAATCATCATAGAAGAAGATATCATGGAATTACTATAGCTTGCTAATCATGTTAGCTTACTTGAACAAACATACTTTATGAGATCAATTTAATCCAATGTATACTCAAAGAAGAATGTATTACCTTTTTAATAAGATCTTGACATCTAAATATTCATCACCAGCACCATCCTTTAGCTCTTGATCACTACATCTTGTAAACACATATACATTAACATATATAAAAAAAAAAACTCTACATCATACTAAAATGAGGTCCAATGCTTGAAACAACTCTTTTATGCAAACCTTGCAAAATTTTGACCATTGATTCATTTCCATGCAAGATCTCTACCCTATACTTGTCCTAAGTCTTTTTCACATATAAGATTGCTTACAAGCTACCTCTATGCATCTCCTTCATGTCAAATTCATTCATGATGAATTTAAGTAAAAAAAATGGGTTTTTGACCAACCAATGAGAATTCATACAAGGAATTTTCAACCAATGAAATTTCTCTTTGGTGTAATGAGCTTAGGTGGCCACTATGAGTGATCTTGGCTAATGGTTGATCTCAAATTGTCATTTAATGGTTGGTTTTGCAACCTAGTCCCTCAAGTTCTCATATTTGCACTTTTAGTCCCTAAACTTTCCAAAATTATAAATTTGACCCTATGCAATTTTTTTTAATCTTCAAATTCACTTCTTTATGCTTATACTCAAGTGTTTTGGCTTTCATTAGCTATTTTCAGTGATTTTAAGGTTTGCCAGCACTTTTCGGGAAAGTTTTCGACTTACCAATAGAATTTTCGGTTTAAGTGATTTTAAGGGCAAAGTTTTAGAAATTTCAAATCATGTGTCTCAAATGGATGCAATATCATATATATGAACATGAGGAGAGTACATCATATACTGAGAGTCGGTGTTACAGTGAGAACGTTTATTATATCTTCTAGAGACATGCTTGAATTAAAAGATTGTACAGGTGCATATGCTTGTCTGTTAAACTGTTAGTGTGGATATGTTGTCTGTCCTCCTTGGTTTCCATACTAGGAATTTGTCCTATGGCATTTACTTGTAGAAAAGTGTCTTCTTGCAATGTTGGGCACATGTCTGTATGATGTCCAGAATTTAAACATACACCACAAACCTTAGCTACCTGTGATTGCCCTACAGCTAATTAACGGACCAAAGTAGTTAGTATAGAAATTTATTTTCAAGATTTGAGTAACTTACCTCATTAACCTATTTTGTAGTTTCATTCAATCTCATCCCAAATTGTTAAGAATTTCCTGCTATATTTGAAATTAGTTGTCTGGCTTCTTTAGGTGTTTTATTGACCAAAACTCCTCCACTAGCTGCATCTACCATATTTTTGTCCATGGGAAGAAATCATTCATAAAATTATTAAATTAAGAGCTAATCCAATATTTGATGATGAGGGTAGTTAGCACAATGTTGTATGAATATTGAATTAAGAGTTGATCCGGTATTTGATGATGTGGGCAGTTAGCACAAAGTTGCTTGAATCTCTCAAAATATTTCATATAATGTCTCTCCACTAATTTGTCTAATTTCACATATTTCTTTCCTGATGTTGGCAGCCCTAGATGTAAAAAAAATTTTCTTCAAAAATATTCTCTGCATTCCATTCTATGTTTTTATCGAACCAAAGGATAGATAATACAATCAATCTTTTGCTTTATCCTTTAGAGAAAAAGGAAAGACTTTCAATTTTATTTGATCTTCGGTCACACCTTTGGGTTTCATCCTCGAGCAGACAACATGGAATTCCTATAAATATTTATATGGATCCCCACCAGGAAGATCATGAAAAATAGGAAGTAAGTGAATCAAACCAGATTTGAGTCCAAATGCTACCTTAAGGGTTGATTACTCGATGCATAAGGGTTGTTTGTTCAAAATTGGTGCAGCTAACTCCTTTGGAGTATTTTAACGATCTGGCATCTTTTCATCCTCATCAAAAATTAGTAAACAAGTGAAAAGTGCAAATTAAGAAATTAATGTAGTTCCCCAGTAATGGAGCCAAAATTTTGACGGGTTATCGAAACTCTCAAAATTAATACTAATCCCTTAATGCAAAAAAATTTGTAGTTTAATACTAAAATAGTGGTACCAGATCAAATCCCATAGGAGTTAAATTAATTTAATTTCTTAATTTAATGCTAAAATAAAAATGGGAGGTTTATCAATTAAATTATTAAAATAAAAATTAATAGCTAAAAAATAAAAAATAAATTAACAATGCAAAAATAATAAAAATTGAAAGAAAATCAATCTATAAAAAAAAATCTGATCCAAGAGTTAACACATTCAGTTGTTTCACTGATCATGGGTTAAAAATATTTTTCTTATAATTCAATCATTTAACCTTAAATTTATTAGCATAGCCATAATAAATCTTGTATTTTCCTAATTTAATTGACCAAACCCAGCATCCAATCAAAACTTATCATTGATCGACTAAATACGATAGCATTTCATATCAATATAATGATAGCATTAAGTTTTGTGAAAATAGTTAAGTCAAAATACAAATAATCGGGATAGCTACAAATATTTAATTTTATTCCATCGATTCACTTAGATTAAACATGAATATTGATAAAAGATCTATAAATATAAATATCCTAATTGCTACTTGTACTATTCATTCATAACAATTACGGATTACTGAATTCCTCAATAGTTATAAAAAGAATAATATTAAATTAAATTATCAAATTAACAAATACTAAACTTTCATATAAATAAAATCAAGAATCAATGAATATATGAATTAAAAGGGCAAAAAATCAAATTAAGTATATAACCTCACAATAAAGACAATCGAATGAAAATTCTCCTTAAATCAAAAAAAGAAGCTAGCTACTCATGATGGGTAGAAACAGTCGAAATTCAGAACTATATTTTCTACTATGATTTTATCTTATTTTCAAGACCTATCTCAGTATGTTGAGTATATATTGGGAGTAGTACTTGATCATTAAGTTTATTCAAATTGTAGATTCGAATTCAAATTATTTGGAGAGCTACAAGCTGATTTTTAGGGGAGGTTTTGCTACCTACAAGTTCTCCAACAGTTAAGTTATTTAAAATTTGAATTCTCCACACTTTAAGGAGATTGTTGGTGTTTGAATTTGAAAAATAACAGTAGTAAAATTCAAAGATTTTGGTGGAGAAAATCAAACTCAAGGTAAGGAAATTAAGCTAATTTTTTTACTACAGTAAGTGTGTTAATGAGCTAACTTTGCGTTCTTATATCTTCATATTTGTGACAAGTTTTGGGGTTTTACTTCTTGGGATTTAAAGTGCTATATACAGAGATTATAAAACATATTTTATAAAGAAATTTTAAGGTGTTGAGAATGTGATATTAGATCTCAAAGTAGGTTGAAGAGCAGGATCTGGAGCTGTAATTTTCTTGTGTAGGCTAGTTTTGAAGGGTTTTGAGAGCCATATATCAACTCGATACAAGAGAGTTTTAGATGCAACTTGAAGTGGACTTTAAAAAGCTATAATCAGTCTTTGTTCAGAAGCTTTTACAGGGTTTATTTGAGCATTGAGTTGAGAGAAAACAGAACCCAAAAGTGTCTACTTGTTCACAAAGTTCTGATGACTTACTTTGCATTCTTACTATCAGATCAGTTTTTTCACTTCTGTAACTATTGTTTTAGTTTTTGTATAAACTCACAAGTTTAAGCAGAGTGTGAGGAACATTCTCTTAGGTTGATAGGTTAGGTGTAATAGAGTTTGAGTTAAGTGAGTGTTGGACTAAGTCATCTTCAAGGGAGAAGGTGCAGATTGTCAATATATCAACATTGTACTGGTTTGTAACTCTCATGACATAGTGAAAACTACCTATCACTGAATCCTGGCTTGCTAAGTTGGAAGAGTGGACGTACGCACAAGACCGAACCACAATAAATCAGGCTTGATCTCTATATCTCTTCTCTTTAAATTTATATACTTACATTTGCATATTTTATATAGTTTGGTTTTAGATTTTAAGTTAGATTTTAAGTGGACTAAAATTTATAATTTGAAACCAACCAATTCAACCCCCTTCTTGGTTTCATAGGGACCAACAAGTGGTATCAGAGGTAGTGCTCGACTCCACAAAGTGCTAACCTTTGAGTCAAAGATTTAATGGCATCATATTCAACTTTTAACCAATCAACCAACAGAACTCCTTATTTTGATGGGATAAATTTCTCTCATTAGAAGTGTAGAATGGAGACATTTATTAAAACCATGGATTCTGATACTTGGGACATTATTTCCTTTGGAGATTTAGATGTTAAACCTCCAATCATAATATAGAATAATAAAAGAAAAATCTCAATAAATTTTAGAGTAAATTATTTAATTTTATGTGTTTTTTCTCCCATAGAATTTAATCTTGTTTCCTCTTGTGAAACAGTTAAGGATATATGAAACAAGTTATGCATCACTCACGAAAGCACATAGACTATTAAAGACACAAGAATTAACCTTTTGTTGTAGGAATATAAGCTATTTAATTTTTAGCATGGAGAACAAGTAAATGACATGTTCAATCGACTCACATCTATCACAATTGAATTGGAATCTCTTGGAAAAGGATTTTCAGATTTAGATCTGGTCAGAAAAGTTTTAAGAATCCTTCCTAGAGCTTGGGATGCAAAAAATATAGCAATTGAGGAAGTTCAAGACCTATCAAGACTGTCCCTAAATAAACTAAGAGGGAAACTCATGGCTTATGAAGTTGAAATACACTTTTCTGCTGAAAATGAAGGGAAGAAAAAGCCAATACACTTATGGCAAAGAATGAACAATAATCTGATGAAGAAAACATTAGTGAAGATGAGCTAAACTTGTTGTCAAGAAGGCTATCTCGTATCCTTAAAAAGAGAGGTAAAAGTTCAAAAATTTTAAGAAAACTAATACTTTTCAAAAGTTTAAAAATGATGCAAGAAAAAAGAGTAAATTGAAGGAAGAAATGGTATGCTATGAATGTAAAAGATCTAGATATATAAAGTATGAATGTCCAATTCTTGCAAAGAAAATAAAGAAATTTCAGAAAAAACAAAATCAATAATGGCTACATGGAGTGACTTGGATGAATCAAGTTCTGAATCAGATTCTCAAGATTCAAAAGGTCAGGATGAAACAAATTTTTGACTAATGGTAGATTCTTAGGTAAATTCTGACTCTGAATGCTGTGATGATTTCCGTCTTGATGATAACTATTTATTAAGGTTGATTTCTAAGTTTAAATGCAAAATACAAGACTTAGAAAATGAGAAAGGAATTCTGAAACAGATAAATAATGTACTAAATAATGAAATTGATGATCTAAAATCTGAAATTAATATTCTGAAATTTAAAAACTCGACAGCAAAATCTGAACTAATAGCTTTAAAGTCTAAAAATGAAGTTACAAAGTCTAAAAATGTTACTATAAAATTGAAAAATTCTACTATGAATGATTAAATATGTGTGTTGAAAACCAAAATAGAAGACCTGTCCATGTCCATCAAAAATATTTTTCAAAAATTCAATGAAAGTAATAAGAAACTCACTAAATTACTTACACTCCAAAGACATGATTTCTCTAAAAATGGTTTAGGATACAAGTCTAAAAATGTGTCTAGTTCACAAGTTAATAAAATAGTATTTGTCAAGACAGTAAAAATTGTAGAACACAAAAAATTACAAACTGTATAAATCAATGGTAGAAATAGATATTATAGAAGCATAGTATATAGGGATCGAAGAAATTATAAACATGTCAGTTTTAACAGAAATTTCAGAAACTTCTCTGGGCATAAAAAATCTGATTTTTCACATGTAAAACATAGATATATGAATAATTTTTAGGAAAAAAAAATACTTTTTTATGCTACTATTGTTATTGAATTGGACATATTGCTAGATTTGTTAATTGAACAAATTTAGTAACAATCAAGAAAAATTTATTTCTAATGCAAAGTTGTTTTCTACAGGATCCAAATTAATTTGGATTCCTAAGAATACATGATCATTTGAATGGATATAAAATAAAAAAAAATGATATACAAATGAAAAAGATAATGAGAATACAAGAACTCTCTCATGAAAATGATAAAAGATAAAAGTATAAGAACTAGATCAAGAATCAATTTTAATTATTGTCTAGCATAAAGTCTAAAAGTATAGAAAAATATGTGTCATTAGGAAATTGTTGCTTTTAAATCTTATCTCTAAATATGGGAAAAACTTTTATGATTTTTCAATATTTTGAATTTCTTAAAATGCTTAAATTGTTTTGATAATTCTAAAAATACTTGGTATTGAATTTATTATCTTTATGAACTTTTATGTTTTCTTTTGGTGATTAAAAAATAATAAAAAATAAATGTCTAATCAAGAGGGAGAATGCACATATATTACATTTTTTATGATAATAAAAAGAATGATAAAAATGAATGAATTTAACTTTTCTTATTTTTGATGAAACAAAAAGGGAGAGATATATTATATATAAAAAAAACAAATGTGAAAAATTATGTACATATTAAGGGGGAGATATGGTACCAAGTATTTTCTGTCAATAGAAAATTATTGTTTTTAAATCTTATCACTGAATATGGTAAGAACTTTTATGATTTTTCAATATTTTGAATTTCTTAAAATGCTTAAATTGTTTTGATAATTCTAAAAATACTTGATACTGAATTTATTATCTTTATGAACATTTGTGTTTTCTTTTGGTGATTAAAAAATAATAAAAAATGAATGTCTAATCAAGGGGGGGAATGTATATATATTACATTTTTTATGATAACAAAAAGAAAGATAAAAATGAATGAATTTAATTTTTCTTATTTTTGATGAAACAGAAAAGGGGAAGATATATTATATAAAAAAAATTATGAAAAATTATACACATATTAAGGGGGAGATAATAAAATGTTCATATATTCATAAATATAGAAGGAGCATGATTTTGAGTATTCATGAGCAAATTTTTTTAATTTTTCTTTATGGTTTTGTTGTTATCAAAAAGAAAAAAATTGTTAAGAAAATTATTGTTAAACTTTAATGTTTTGATGATAACAAAACCCTTATATGTATTACTAATGAATTTATCAAGTGTGCAGACATTTAGAATATGTAATATAAGTTTATTTATAAAAAATTTTAAAATATAAAAATGGTTAGAAAATATTATCACAAAAGTTTGGTAGATGGGACGGGTAGAAACAGTTGAAATTCAGAATTATATTTTCTACTATGATTTTATCCTATTTTCAAGACTTAGCTAAATACATTGAGTACAGATTGAGAGCTGTAGTTGATCATTAAGTTTATTCAAATTGGAGATTCGAATTCAAATTATTTGGAGAGCTACAAGCAAATTTTTAGGGGAAGTTTTGCTACCTATAACTTCTCCAACAGTTAAGTTATTTGAAATTTGAATTCTCCACACTTTAAGGAGATTGTTGATGCTTGAATTTGAAAAATAATAGTAGTAAAATTCAAAGATTTTCGTGAAAAAAATCAAACTCGAGCTAAGGAAGTTAAGTTGATTTTTTTACTACAGTAAGTGTGTTAATGAGCCAATTTTACAGCCTTATATCTTCATATTTGTGACTAGTTTTGGGGGCTTATTTTTTGGGAATTAAAGTTCCACATACAGAGATTATACAACATATTTTACAAAGAAATTTTGAGATATTGGGAATGAGATAATAGATCTCAAAGTAAGCTAAAAAACAGGATTTGAAGCTGTGATTTTCTTACGTAGGTTGCTTTTGAAGGGGTTTTGAGAATCATATATCAACTCGATACAAGAGAACTTTAGATGCAATTTGAAGTGGACTTTAAAGAGCTATAATCAGTCTTTGTTCAGAAGGTTTTACAGAGTTAATTCGAGTATTGAGTTGAGAGAAAACAGAACCCAAAAGCGCTTACTTGTTCATAAAGTTCTAACGACTTATTTTGCATTCCTACTATCAGATTAGTTTCTTCACTTCTATAACCATTGTTTCAGTTTTTGTATAGATTCACAAGTCGAAAGAGAATGTGAGGAACATTCTTTTGGGTTGATAGGTTAGGTGTAAAAGAGTTTGAGTTGAGTGAGTGTTGGACTAAGTCATCTTCAAGAGAGAAGGTGTAGATTATCAACATCTCAGCATTGTACTGGTTTCTAACTCTTATGATATAGTGAAAACTACCTATTGCTGGACCTTGGTTTACTGAGCTGGAAGAGTAGATACAGGTATAAGGCTGAACCACTATAAATCGGGTTTGATCTCTCTATCACAACTCTTTATATTTATGCACTTACATTTGCATATTTTATATAGTTTGGTTTTAGATTTTAAGTTAGATTTTAAGTGGAGCAAAATCTACAATTTGAAACAAACCAATTCAACCCTCTTTCTTGGTTTCATAGGGACCAACAATTTTAACTATTAAAAAAAAACAATTTTTACTTAAAGTAAAATTCTACTAAAATTAATTAAGACTAAAATTCAAGTTTTTTTTTTTTTTTTCATAGGCCCAATTTTGATATCTTGAATTATTTAGCTCCAAATTGATTCCTTAAGCCCACTTTGACCTAATCTTTCGATTTCAATCACTTAAAAATAAAAAAATCATAAAAAAAAAAACCATTAGAGTATAAACCAGTCGAAAATTAAACCATAATATTAACAATAAATTTTTGCCATTTCAAACTAGTGGACCACGTCTAAATGTTTTCGGGGCTCTAAGCTTGAGGAAGCCATTGTTATTTACGGATAGGCTCAAGCAATTAGGAAGAGGGTCTGTACTTTCTTGCTATCATCTGGACTTTTTGTAAGAGAAGGTGCAAGTTGGTTATGGAGAATAGGGGTGAGAATAATCAAACTCTCATTTGAAAAATTCAGAGTTTAGGAAGAGAGTGGGAGGAAGTATTTGGAAAAAGGGATAGGGACAGTGTTAGATAAATGTGACTCAATCACGCAGCGGAAGTAATTAAAAAATAATTTTCGGAATCGTAAAAATATGAGTTTGCGATATATCTCAATCAGTGATGTAGAAAATCTTTAAAACCACAAACTCTGAACACGAACAACTTGCAGTCGGGATGATAGCCACAATAATCGAATTATCAATACAATGTCACAACGTATCAACCCTTAACCCAGTGATTTCACGTCGATCTGAAAACCCTCAAGAATAATTGTTCTTCTCAATAATTAATTCTCTCTCTCAGAAAATTGTCTCTATTCTCTCCATAGAATAGTTATCTCTTATCAAATGCAATACCCAATTGTTCATCTATTGAAATTGTAACTCCTGTAGAAGTCTTTTGAGAGAATATAGGAGGGAGTGGGTAATGGGTTTAACCAACCCAATTTGAATTTCAAAAATTTAATTTTTTAACCTTTGGTAAAACCGCCCCATCGTGGGCATTTACCAATAGATAGTATTAAGAGTAGTGTTTGGGTGAAGTGACTACCCCCTGAGACAGGCTATGTCAAGTTGAATTCTGATAGAGCTGTTGATCCGGTTTCCAAAAGAGCTAATGCAGGTGATTCATAGAAGAGAGGATGGCAGCTGGTTGAGTGGTTATGTTATTAACATTGATAAGGCTGATGTTTTGTCTGCGAAATTATGGGTGCTGAGAGAGGGGTTGAGATTAGCTAAGGAGCTCCAGATTATGCAGATTCAAGTAGAAGTGGACGACTGCCTTTAATTCATCTTCTGGATACTGAAAGAGAGAGAGAGCATCCTTTTCATGATATTGCTACCAGTGGCAGACCTACATGTAGATGAGGGTGGGCAATTGGATCCCCTCAATTTTTTTTATTTTTTAAAATTCAATTAGAAAAATATAATCCCCTGATGTTAAGCTATATTTTTTGTAAAAAATTTTAATAATAGTAATACGAATATATTATGTTTGCACCCTTTTTAAAATTTTGCACGCCTGATTTTGGGTCCTAGGTCCATCACTAATTGCTGCTAAATGCAAAGCATTGATGCTAGAGATGCGAGCGACCCGGGCCTTGCATGTGTTCAGAGAATCAAATAGAAGCATTGATTTTCTTGGTAAAATGGG
This sequence comes from Dillenia turbinata, assembly GCA_037126225.1. Classification (NCBI taxonomy): domain Eukaryota; kingdom Viridiplantae; phylum Streptophyta; class Magnoliopsida; order Dilleniales; family Dilleniaceae; genus Dillenia; species Dillenia turbinata. Next base: position 18,861,061 of record JBAMMX010000018.1, on the reverse strand, counting down.
TAGTATTTCTCCTCCCGGTGTGACCTTGTTGGACAATTCTTCGCAGGACATGAGGAAGATGCTGATGGAAGACATGCTGGCGTGAGGACTCGTAGGGTTACTAGGAGTCCTGGCAGGGCTTCCTAGTTGGCTTGCTCTTTGGGTTAGGTTACGTTTTTTAGTTTTTCCTTCCCACCAAAAAAAAAGAAAAAAAAAAGAGACCCCAGCAGCTATGCCAGCCCGATCTCCAAATGAGGCTCAACCCTACAAATTCCAGTCATCTATCTGATTATGCATAATAAGACCATTATTTAGATTTATTAAAACAATTCTGAGGGGTATTTGTAATATCGTGTATTATGCGTGTTTAATACTAAATTTTATTGGAACAATAATCACATTCTAATCTTGTTGTCAAAGAGTTTTATGTCTCTATGAAAAATTATGTATTTATTGTTCTGAATATTTTGGCCTAATTGACTGAAGATTGTCATAGAAATCTACAAATATTATTTCATGCGAAATTTTTCCGAATCTAAATTTTGGGTTGGATCACTTACTTCTTTGATGGATGGGTATTATAGGCTGAGAAGATGTCACGGATTCGGATCACCTTCTAATTTTCACAATCCAAATGCCTCAATGTGAGAATGATCAATATTTCAAGCCCCCTTAGTTTATTTCTCTCTCAATTTAAGTTTCTCCAAAAACATTCATACACCAAGAAAAATAAAAATAAAAAAAAAATGCAACCAAGCACCCTTACTTAGCATAACACTTTTATCCCCATAGAAAAAGAGACCACCATTTTCTTTTTTTCTTGGAATAATGTTCTTTCTGAGAGAGAGAGGGGAGTTAGAGGGGGGTTGAGGGGATGGTTATCCAAAAACCAACCCAACCCCCTTTTCATTCATTTTTAAATTCAAAATGAATGGGTATGTGGGTCTGCCCTCATGGGTGGACTCGCATCCCTTTTTCCAACATCTCCTACTCTCACATGAGGGCTAGACTTACACATAGCGTGTTCATTACTTTCGAACACCAATTTCATACTGGCAAGAGAACCGTGTGACCTGCGAGAATACCAAGAACTCTAAAACCATACACCGATTAAGGATATATAGCAGCTCATCATCAAAGTGGTGAAGAGGACATCATATCTCGCTATATCCCAAACTTCTTTTATTTAACACAGTCAACGTATCTCTTATCCCTCAAAACAATATAAGAGCATACTTGACTCTAATCCAATCATGTATTCACAATTACGTCTCTAAACACTAAGTCATAGACATAATTGATCGGTCTGTGAATATAGAGTAACGTGTAGATCAAAGACAGTCTTCCTTTCATATTACTAACTTTCAACTTTATCTTAGCTTCTTTCTTAGACATGTACTGCCAAACTGAATCATCCATGATTTTTTGGTAACATGCTAAAGTAGCAACACTAAAATAAAATTTCAAGAAACATACAAAATTCCTAAGGGTATAAATTGAGGTTGCGTATAAACCTCTGAGTCTCACACAATGAGATGGATATAATGAGATGAAGAGGGATATACCATCTCATTACTCATATAGTGACATAAGCACACGTGGTATGAAACACGTGTTACGATGCTTTCCTTTCCATTTGGAAGCGTATGTCTTCTTCTTTAAGATAACGCATCGTACAGGTCTTAGTCCAAGTATACATAACATTTGACCTGAGTTCTCCTTTTTACAAGTCCTCAAACATCTCACAACATCAAGGAAAACCCATATCTGGCTATTCGACATGTTTAATGGATTGTGGGGAATCTATTTCGATTACCATATATGTAGTATATCGACCGGTAATCTCATCTTAGTACTTAACTAAGGCGGCTTATGTGTGTTAATCTACCACAAATTAACACGCCTCATCTCTACATGTCACACAGACATTAGAGGCAATTGCTCGTGCGAGAGAGCTAATCTCAGAACTTGTCTGATATACTTTTAATTCCAGACACAAGAATTTTGGATACAAAAATAAAATTCAAATGTCAACGAATATAACCATTATAACGTACGTACTTTCTATTTATAATCACAATCACCACTACAGTAACAAATACTGTCACAATCTATGTAGTCCATGTTATTTCACATGTCTCACAAACATGTCCTTAGACATTGACCTCAAAAAAAAAGACAAGCCACTACGAAATGCATAAATATATCTCAATGTCATTCCCCTCTTTTCAATCATGTCTCTAACAAGATTGATCTTTGTGTCTATATTTGGTTTTGCCATTATATTTGGAGTCTCACGCGTAAACAATAGCTAACCGATTATCATAATGAATCGTCAAGCTCACACTAGATTGCTTACTGCTCCAAATATTGCAATATCCATTTAACCAAACTCATTTTCTTGAACTGCGAAAACATTAATCACAAATCTGTTTCCATTATAAAAGGTGATACACCAGTTTATTTCTTGCTTCTTCATGAGATAGCGCTATTAATGAGCAAGCAAACATAACCAAAGGCAGATTTTCTCTCATCCAAATTGTAACACCGACACTACGGTGTTCGTATATTATTTCTGTTTTTGAATTTAATAAAATTATCCTCAATTTATATATATATAGAAAATATTTAATTTTATTGATTTTTGATTTTGGGGTTTTTTAAATTTAATTTTTGGTATATTTTAAATACAGTTTCTGGGATTTGTAAAATAAAGTTAGTATAAATATATATATATGTAAATAATTATTTATTTATTAATTTATTTATTTACTCAATTAGCTATTTATAAAAAATCTAGTTATATAAATAATAATAATAATAATAATAATAATAATAATAATAGTTAAAAAAAAAAGAGAGAGAGAAAGCGGGTTAGGGTTAGAAAACCCTAACCCTTTTCCCATTCTCCCTTCCCCTCCGTCTCTTCATCTTCCTCCCGCGGCGGCTCCTCTTTCGCCCTCCGCAGCCTCCCTCACTGCAACCCACCCCACCGCCGTGCCAACCGCTGGTCACCGCCACCTTCTCTCTCTACCTCCCTCTCAGTTCTACCTCTCTGTTCCTCCCTCTCGCTTCTCCTTGCCTCTCTCTACTTCCCGCGATTCACTCTCCCTCACCCTCGATTTCGCACCGCCGCAGACGGCCAACAACCGCCACCCAACCATCGGCCTCTCTATCTCTTTCTTTCTCTTTCTCGGCTCCCTCTCCCTCTGTTTCTCTCTCTATCTTTCGATCTCTCACTCGTGATTTCTCTCACTTGAATCCTCTCTCCCTCCGCCGCGACTTGGTCGCTGTCCACCGTCGCAAACCGCCACCCACAGCCAACCCATACACTGACGCTTTTATTCTCTCTCTACATCTCTCTCTAGTTTACTCTCTGTCTCACTGTTTCTTAGTCTCCCTGTCTCTCTCCCTACGCGCGTGTCGGGCGCGACAGTTCCTTGCGCGCGCGCAACTGCTCGCACAACAGCGCGCGACTGCTCACGCGCTGACAGTCCCTACGCGCGCGTGACCCCGCTCGCGATTGCCCTGCACGCCCGATTACAGCGCGCGATAGCCCCTGCCCCAGCGCGCGACTGCTATGCTGCTTTGCCCGTGCTCGCACGCTCGTGCGCCTTGCTTTCTTCTTCGAGAGCCCACTGAAAACATCAGAACAAAGAACCCTAGGTCACGATGGTTTCCTGCGATCTTCTTCACTGCATAGGTAAGGGTTGGTCTCTCAATAACCCTAAAGTTTAATTCTTTAGGTGATTTAGTCTAACGGGTAGAATTTGTTTCAATTGAAAATACTACAGGTTCCAGAATGAGCTGAATGGCACACGAAAGGTAGATCTACGAACTGTGAAAACCATAGATGAGGGATTTCTAACTGATTCAGTTAATTGAATGCATTTAGGGTGAAATTAGCATAAGGAAGTGTTGTATAGGTTGAGGATGTATGATAGATTCGATTAGAATACATTGTTTGACATTATATGTTATTATTTAGGTTAAGTATAGAATTTTGTATGAAATTGAGCTGTTTCGGATGATAGAATTGAGTTAAATTGATTTAAATGGTTTTTTTAGAGTTCAATTTGACATATGTATGAAAACTGTCAAAATTTGGGATTTTAGCCTAAGGATTGATGCGTTGTTTTACATTATAGTTGGTGTTGTATATAGTTAAGTCAAATACAATCTCTATATTATGAAAATATGTTTCAATATCTTTAAAATGAGATATGGTTTGAAGAAATCGGATGAGAAATGAAAAGTGTATGAATTTTCAAAGATTTTTCTAATTTATAGAGAATTTATGTATTTCGACGTGTTTTCGATTTTGAACGATTTTAGGTTTGAATTTAAATTGATTTTGATTTGGTTAATTACTTATAAATGGAATGAAAATTGATGACATTGGAGTTTATTCATAAATTGGAGAATTAAGATTTATACAAACTTAGGAAAAATGATAAACCCTAAGACTAATTGGAAATTTGATGATTTATGTGATACTTTGATTAGGTTGATCTTGTTGGAGACTCGAGGAGTCGAATTGATTTGATTGGGGAAATAGGAAGTGATTACCCTCCCTAGAATGTGAGTGGGACCCTAATCTCTTGCATGAAATGGTGAAAATCTGATTTTACCGTGTTTTAAACAAAACATGCTATGATATGCATTGATTCGACGTGTGATATTAAATCTCAAATCTGTTTTGTGACTATTGGAGTGTCGTACTTATGTTTTCTACGATTATGCATCTATGTTTGAAATGAAATGAAATTGTGTCATGATTTGAGAAATGAAATGTTTTCTATACTACCATTGCATCGGCTGTTGATTTGAAATGATTTTGATGAAATGTATTTGGCACACGGATTTGAAATGTTTTGATGAACTGTGAGGGCATCGGGATGCCCACTTGTGATGAGATATTATGATGATGACATTGATGATTCCGTAGCTACGAAGGGACTTTGTAGAGGCACGAGTTGCCCGGATACGCTTCTGCAGGAGGTATCCGCAAATGTCCAGTTTATATGGTCATAGGCACAAACGGTTGAACCCTCATTGGGGGAGGACGTGTGTGACGCCACCGTCTAGCACCAGGCGGTGACCTAGTGACCAGCCAGTTTATATATTTCGTAGGCACGAACGGTTGAACCCATATCGGGGGAGGACGTGTGTGACGCCACCGTCTAGCACCGGGCGGTGACCTATTTGACGAGTCTGGGTAAGCAAGGAGCTAAGCCCACGGCCAATGTCGGGGTAGAGAGCTACTTTTGAAACACTTTGCATGATAACACCCCCGATGCAAATGTCCTCGGTCATGGTTGACCTTTGCTAGGATCCTTTCGGCCAGCCCTATGATATACTTGATTTTTTAAATGGATGCATATATGTATGATATCGTGTGATTGAATAAATGAGATCATTTTATTGAACATATCATGATTTATTGCGAAACTTGAGTTATTGTTTACGAATGATATTATTTGACACTCCAATATTCACCTACACTATTAGTACTTGAGATTAATCCCCTCACTCACTGAGTATCCTCCCATAGATACTCACCCTCTTCTTTCCTCCCAGAGACAGGATTACTATGCTGGAGCCACACTACAGAGTTTAGAGATATTGACGGAATTGGTTATTCGGGACGGTGAGGTTTAAGTTAAGCAAAAAAATAATAATTAAATTTCGTATTCTATTTTCGACCCTGCGAGGTCTTGTTGAGGTCCGTAGTTGACCGTGTACTTATTTTGGGATGACTGTATAATTTATGTATGTTTATTTGCGAAACTCTCGTATTTCATTTGCATTTGGGCGATTGTACGTATTTGAATGTTACTTGGGAATTTGTTATACATTTGTATAAATTTAGGTCCGCTCAGTGTGGCGGCTGCTCATGCTCTAGTTGGGCATAACAGTAGAGGTTTGTGGCTAGGGTTGTTGATAGATTTTTATAGCCTTGCGTTGTTCTGGATGTCGGCTTTGGAAGTTGTTGGTTTTGGAGAGGCCGGGATGACCATTTGTTTTATTTTCAGGATGATTTTAAATTTATACAGGTATACAGGTTTAATTGTACATGGGAGACCTCCGATTTATGGGGAGGTTCTGTCCGATTTTCTGTAAAAATACAGCCGGCATCCAGGGCAACGGGCGGCTGTTCATGATTCCCGGTTCGGGGCGTGACAGTTAGGTTGGTATCAGAGCTCTAGGTTGAGAGCTGTGTTTTATAGAATAGTTTTGAAAATATTCCCAAGTACATTTTAAAGTCCTCAATGCATATGAGAGTTTCTTTACAGTCATGAGATCCCAGTACAACGGTTTTAGGCATATGAGTTATTCTTTTTAGGGAGTTAGATACGGTGCATATCTAACCTAGCATATTGGTTCTATCAGTCCTTAAACTGATAAGTTTATTTATTTAAGGGGTTAGTTACTTCGTAACTAACCCTAATCTTTGAATCATTTCTAATTTAAGGTCTTTCTTTGTAAGGCTATGATTACTAGACGAGGTACTAGATTTGTACCTGAGACATCTAGAATACTTGAGGATGTTTTCCTCATCATGTGTATCCTTCTGGCATGTTCTTAGCTGGCTATTATAGCCACGGTTCCATCACCATCATTTGATGCATTTAGACAGGTGTATGAATGGTATACCTTCCATTGGATTCAAATACCTTGATTCATAATTTGAATTCTATTTTTAGGGGGTTAGCTACCCAGTAACTAACCCTAATCCTTGGTTTTATCTAATGAAACGGTGCTCTTCTTGCAGAACTACGCCGCCTAGACGTGGTAGGCGCGGTGCACCACCGGAGAGTCCCTCAGTGCCTGAGGCTTCTAGGGTACTCGAGGCTCCACGAGTACCAGAGGGTGCTTCTTCTACTCACGCACCTTCTCCTGTGCCACCCCCAGCACCTTCACTGGCTGGTACAGCTGAGATCCCTCCACCACCACTCGACGCCTTAAGGCAGTGGCACCAGTGGTACAGTAGATATGGAGTGCAGATGACACCACCTCGACCACAGAGTTTCGGGGCACCAGCCCCTAGTGCCACTACACAGTCTACGGCAAGGAGATGACCTTTCTGCCGTAAATGCGGCAAATATCATGCACCTGGGTGTAGAGCACCGGTTATTTGCTTCCAGTGTGGGAAGAAAGGTCACATTATGAGTGTCTACCCAGATTTTGGTCGAGGAGGACCGACTTCACAGAGTCATATTGGTTCGTCTGGCACAGGCCAGCAAGGGTACCTACGCACTCAGCTCTTACCGCTCCTCAGACTGCAGTCGGGAGTAGTACAGTGCCAGGACTGTCGCGACAGTAGCCTAGGGCCCAGGCTCATGTGTTCGCGATGACGTAGGAGGATGCACAGGCGAACCCGGATGTTATTATGGGTGATCCTCCCGCAGAACCCTCAGTGTAGTACTTTAGTTATGTTTTCTCTATGAGATTTTGTATATCATAATATTGATGTACAATTTTGACTAGTTAAAGCTTCAGAAGCTTAACTAGTTTGATATATATATATATATGTTTTCATTTCGTTTGCTTCGCATTTCAATATCTTTAATCTTTTCCATTCCTCACATTCAAGGATCATGAGGATATTTGGAGTCGATGTCTGTGTTCTTATTGACACTGGTTCAGATTTTTCTTACGAGAGAGTATTATTTCGCTCGACAGTTGGGTAGACTGTTATCGTCGCTAGATAAGGAGCTACTAGTTATCACTCCTCTTGATGAGCAATTGGTCAGAAATTCAGTATATAGAGTGTTTATCTCTATTGTTGATGGAACTCCGTATATTAGGAGTTAGTTTTGTTAGTGATGATCGAGCAGCATTACTAGCTTGATTTGAAATGAGGCCGACCTTGCTCGACCGCATTAGAGAGATTTAGGGAGCAAATGAGGAGTTCCAAGGTATTCTTGATAGATCTGTAAATATGATGATAGAGAGTTACGAGTCCGTGATAACGGACTAGTGGTATATCGATAGCGGGTTGGTACTCCCGCCGACAGTGAATCTTTATAGAGATATGCTAGAGGAAGCTCATTCCTCCACTTACGTTATGCATTTGAGAGGTACAAAAATGTACCTAATTATCCGAGATAATCATTAGTGGTCTGGTATAAAGAAAGAGTTCGCTGCTTGATGCCTGGTTCATCAGCAGATGATGGCCAAGCATCAATGACCCGCAGGCACTTTGTAGCCTTTTCCCATTTTCGAGTGGAAGTAAGAACACGTCATAATGGATTTTGTGATAGGGATTGCCGTGGACTTCGACACAACACGATGCTATTTGGGCGATCATCGATAGACTCAACAAGTCCGCACATTTCATTCCGATTCGTGCCGATTATTCCTTAGAGGTATTAGTAAACCTCTATATTGACACGATTATCAAGCTTCATGGGGTACCATTATAGATAGCATCGAACAGACCCCAGATTCACTTCTAGAGTTCGACCTAGATTATAGGGAACATTGAGTATTTAGGTTGAGCTTTAGCACATCATACCACCACTAGACCGATAGTTAGAGAGGATCATCCATGAATGGATGAAGGCCTTACAATAGGAGACGGAGACCATTTGAGTTTGAGGTAAGAAACATAGTTTTCTTGTGGATATCACCCTGGAAAAGGGTGATTCGGTTCAGGCAACGGGGCAAACTGAGCCCCAGGTATATCGGACTTTTCCGTATCCTTGAGAGGGTTGGAACTGTGGCATACAGATTGGAGTTGCCAAATGGGCTATCTCGTATTCATGATGTCTTTCATGTCTCAGTACTAAGGAAGTACCTAGCTGATCCTTCTCATGTACTTGAGCCTCCACCTGTTGAGTTGCGTGAGGACCTTAGTCTTCTAGTTTAGCCCGTGGCTATTCTAGATCATTAGGTCAGAAAACCGCGAAGCAAAGAAATTTCATTAGTCAGAGTCTTGTGGAGGAATGATCAAGTTGAGGAAGAAACCTGGGAACCCGATGAGACTATTAAGAGACAGTACCCCCAAATTTTTGTTGTATAATTTTCTGTTAGTTTCGAGAATGAAACTTGTTTTTAAGGGGTTAGAAAATATAAGACCGACACTACGGTGTTCGTATATTATTTTTATTTTTGAATTTAATAAAATTATCCTCAATTTATATATATATATAGAAAATATTTAATTTTATTGATTTTCGATTTTGGAGTTTTTTAAATTTAATTTTTGGTATATTTTAAATACAATTTCTGGGATTTGTAAAATAAAGTTAGTATAAATATATATATGTAAATAATTATTTATTTAATAATTTATTTATTTACTCAATTAGGTATTTATAAAAATCTAGTTATATAAAAATATATATATAAATAATAATAATAATAATAATAATAATAATAATAGTTAAAAAAAAAAAAAGAGAGAGAAAGCGAGTTAGGGTTAGAAAACCCTAACCCTTTTCCCATTCTCCCTTCCCCTCCGTCTCTTCATCTTCCTCCCGCGGCGGCTCCTCTTTCGCCTTCCGCAGCCTCCCTCACTGCAACCTACCCCACCGCCGTGCCAACCGCTGGTCACCGCCACCTTCTTTCTCTACCTCCCTCTCAGTTCTACCTCTCTGTTCCTCCCTCTCTCTTCTCACTATCTCTCTCTACTTCCCGCGATTCACTCTCCCTCACCCTCGATTTCGCACCGCCGCAGACGGCCAGCAACCGCCACCCAACCATCGGCCTCTCTATCTCTTTCTTTCTCTTTCTCGGTTCCCTCTCCCTCTGTTTCTCTCTCTATCTTTCAATCTCTCACTCGTGATTTCTCTCACTTGAATCCTCTCTCCCTCCGCCGCGACTTGGTCGCTGTCCACCGTCGCAAACTACCACCAACAGCCAACCTACACACCGACGCTTCCATTCTCTCTCTACATCTCTCTCTAGTTCAATCTCTATCTCACTATTTCTTAGTCTCCCCGTCTCTCTCCCTACGCGCACCTCGCGCACAACAGTTCCTTGCGCCCGCTCTCGTCTGTGTGCTTGAGGCGCCTAGCGGCGCGTGACCCTGTGCGAGATTGCCCTGCACGCCCGATTACAGCGCGCGATTGCTGTGCTACTTTGCCCTTGCTCGCATGCTCGAGCGCCTTGCTCTCTCCTTCGAGAGCCCATTAAAAACTTCAAAACAAAGAACCCTAGGTCGCGATGGTTTCCTGCGATCTTCTTCACTATATAGGTAAGGGTTGGTCTCTCAATAACCCTAAAGTTTAATTCTTTAGGTGATTTAGTCTAACGGGTAGAATTTGTTTCAATTGAAAATACTACAGGTTCCAGAATGAGCTGAATGGCGCACGAAAGGTAGATCTGCGAACTGTGAAAACCATAGATGAGGGATTTCTAACTGATTCAGTTAATTGAATGCATTTAGGGTGAAATTAGCATAAGGAAGTGTTATATAGGTTGAGGATGTATGATAGATTCGATTAGAATACATTGTTTAACATTATATGTTATTATTTAGGTTAAGTATAGAATTTTGTACGAAATTGAGCTGTTTCGGATAATAGAATTGAGTTAAATTGATTTAAATGGTTTTTTTTAGAGTTCAATTTGACATATGTATGAAAACTGTCAAAATTTGGGATTTTAGCCTAAGGATTGATGCGTTGTTTTACATTATAGTTGGTGTTGTATATAGTTAAGTCAAATACAATCTCTATATTATGAAAATATGTTTCAATATCTTTAAAATGAGATATGGTTTGAAGAAATCGGATGAGAAATGAAAAGTGTATGAATTTTCAAAGATTTTTCTAATTTATAGAGAATTTATGTATTTCGACGTGTTTTCGATTTTGAACGATTTTAGGTTTGAATTTAAATTGATTTTGATTTGGTTAATTACTTATAAATGGAATGAAAATCGATGACAATGGAGTTTATTCATAAATTGGAGAATTAAGATTTATACAAACTTAGGAAAAATGATAAACCGTAAAAATTATTGGAAATTTGATGATTTATGTGATACTTTGATTAGGTTAATCTTGTTGGAGACTCGAGGAGCCGAATTGGTTTGATTGTGGAAATAGGAAGTGATTACCCTTCCTAGAATGTGAGCGGGACCCTAATCTCTTGCATGAAATGGTGAAAATATGATTTTACCGTGTTTTAAACAAAACATGCTTTGATATGCATTGATTCGACGTGTGATATTAAATCTCAAATATATTTTGTGACTATTGGAGTGTCGTACTTATGTTTTCTACGATTATGCATCCATGTTTGAAATGAAATGAAATTGTGCCATGATTTGAGAAATGGAATGTTTTCTATACTACCATTGCATCGGCTGTTGATTTGAAATGATTTTGATGAAATGTATTTGGCACACGGATTTGAAATGTTTTGATGAACTGTGAGGGCACCGGGATGCCCACTTGTGATGAGATACTATGATGATGACATTGATGATTCCGTAGCTACGAAGGGACTTTGTAGAGGCACGAGTTGCCCGGATACGCTTCTGCAGGAGGTATCCGCAAATGTCCAGTTTATATGGTCATAGGCACGAACGGTTGAACCCTCATCGGGGGAGGACGTGTGTGACGCCACCGTCTAGCACCGGGCGGTGACCTATTGACCAGCCAGTTTATATATTTCGTAGGCACGAACGGTTGAACCCACATCGGGGGAGGACGTGTGTGACGCCACCGTCTAGCACCGGGCGGTGACCTATTTGACGAGTCTGGGTAAGCAAGGAGCTAAGCCCACGGCCAACGTCGGGGTAGAGAGCTACTTTTGAAACACTTTGCATGATAACACCCCCGATGCGCCTGTCCTCAGTCATGATTGACCTTTGCTAGGATCCTTTCGGCCAGCCCTATGATATACTTGATTTTTTAAATGGATACATATATGTATGATATCGTGTGATTGAATAAATGAGATCATTTTATTGAACATATCATGATTTATTGCGAAACTTGAGTTATTGTTTACGAATGATATTATTTGACACTCCAATATTCACCTACACTATTAGTACTTGAGATTAATCCCCTCACTCACTGAGTATCCTCTCATAGATACTCTACCCTCTTCTTTCCTCCCAGAGACAGGATTGCTATGCTGGAGTCACACTATAGAGTTTAGAGATATTGACGGAATTGGTTATTCGGGACGGTGAGGTTTAAGTTAAGCAAAAAAATAATAATAATAATTAAATTTCGTATTCTATTTTCGACCCTGCGAGGTCTTGTTGAGGTCTGTAGTTGACCGTCTACTTATTTTGGGGTGACTGTATAATTTATGTATGTTTATTTGCGAAACTCTCGTATTTCATTTGCATTGGGGCGATTGTACGTATTTGAATGTTACTTAAGAAATTTGTTATACATTTGTATAAATTTAGGTCCGCTCGGTGTGGCGGCTGCTCATGCTCTAGTTGGGCATGACAGTAGAGGTTTGTGGTTAGGGTTGTTGATAGATTTTTATAGCTTTGCGTTGTTCTGGATGTCAGCTTTGGGAGTTGTTGGTTTTTGAGAGGCCGGGATGACCATTTGTTTTATTTTCAGGATGATTTTAAATTTATACAGGTATACAGGTTTAATTGTACATGGGAGACCTCCGATTTATGGGGAGGTTCTACCCGATTTTCTATAAAAATATAGCCGACATCCAGGGCAACGGACGGCTGTTCACGATTCCCAGTTCGTGGCGTGACACAAATCTTCTCTCTAATCAACATGCGTGTATCCTTTTAATACTTGATCATTTCCTTAATAATGAAGGAAATAGTCTGCAGTTTCGCTCAGGTATCCCAATATCCTTTTCATAACAATCCAATCATTCTATCTAGATTGGACAGATATCTGCCGACCAAACCCCATAACATGACAATTATCGGAATGAGTACACTTCATAGTGTACTCCAAATTCCCAACAGTACTAAAATATGGTGTTCCGGACATTTTATCTTTTTATTAGGAGTTTTAGGGCATATGTCATCTTTTGAACTATTTCTTATAGTCACAGGAGTATCAATGGGTTTGCAGTCTTTTAAGCTAAACCGTTCCAGAGTCTTTATAATATAAGACTTTTGAGATAACTTTAGTAATCTCCTGGAATGATTTATCTAGAATTCAATTCCCAATCTGCTTTACCCATATCCTTCATCTCGAAGATCATATTCATTGTCATTCGCCACTAACAATATGTCCGTGACATATAAAGATAGAATTACAAATTTGTCAATGGACCTTTTAAAAAGAGAGAATAGTTTTCATCCATTATTATGAAATCATAAGAGAGCATATCTCCATGAATTTCAAACACCATTGTCTCGAAAACTATTTAAAGCCATCAATTCTTATCTTCTTGGCCTTTCATGACAAAAACCCTTTAATTGTGTCATACAGATGTCTTCCTCAAGCTCACCACTAAGGAAGGGAGTTCTCATATCCATCTGACGTAATTCCAAATCCTAATTGACCAATTTTGCCAACTTCTCACGAATGGAGATAAATTTCACTACTAGGAAAAGGTTTTCTCGTAATCAATATTCTTTTACAAAGCGTAACCTTCTTCTACCAGTTGAGTCTTTTATCTCTTAATAGTTCTATCTGCCCTACGCTTGGTTTTGAGAATCCAGTTATTCTCAATAACTTTGCGTCCTAATATGAGCTCAATCAATTCTATATATGGTTGGACTTCATCGACTCCTATTCTTCTTCATTGCATTTTTTCATTCACCCTTAGTGGGATAAGATGAGTCTCATATATATTCTGAAACTCTTCTTCATCTTCTAAAGAAACATCACATGCGTGCCCTTCAATCCCCAAGTGACGCTTAGGCACGTTTTTCCTAGCATTTTTCTGAGTCTATAATTCAGTTGAATCGTTAGATTTTTTTATATCCCTCCCACTAGGATCAACACTATTCTAACAATCCGTAATAGACAAAACTATTATTTGAATCAACTAATTCAAATAACAGCTCTATGTCCTTCACATCACCTCTGCTAGGAAAATGATTCTTTAGAGATATGATATCCGTGATCTAATCTCTACTGTAGTACCATCATCTCATTCACAAATGAATACTTAACTTTTAGACTGATCGGAATATCTTATAAAAATACTCTTACTTCTATCGAGACCCAATTTTCTGAACTTATTGAAAAAATCTCAAAATACAGACAGTTGATCCCCAAGGTCTCAAGTCACTGAGACACGACCTTTTATCAGTCTAAAGTTGATAACCCGTCATTGGTACTGTCTTTTAAGGTATTTTGTACAAAACAATGATCGCAATCGACAAGACATCTCTCCAAAAAGGAAATCTACAAGTGAACCTACGTCATCATGGATCTTGCCATATCCAACAATGTCCTATTCCTTCTCACTATAAAACCACTCTGACGGGATGTATAAGGAATGGTCAAATGTCAGATTATGTTTCTTTAATTACCTAGATCTTTAAATTGATTTGGTAGACATTCACACCATTTATCTGTCTGATTCTCTATCTCTCTCATATAATGTCTAAAGCACTTATATACTTCAGACTTATGAGAAATCAAACAGATATGGTCAAGCACGTGAAAACATCAATAAATATAATGAAACACAAAATTCCATGCGTACCCTCCATATCTATTAGATCACGAATATCTGAATGGATCAAATACAATAGAAATTTAGCCGGGTTAACTTTTCCAAATGATTTTCTCGTCATTTTGCCGTCAAGACAACATTTACATGTTGGTAAATCAAATTTTATAAGTGAACCCAATAGTTCTATTTTCACTAGTTGACTTATCCTGTTTTGTCCCGATGTGACCAAGTCTGCCATGTCACATTATCAAAATTTGCAAAATGATAAAACCATTTGCAAACTGTCCAGAACCACTACACATGTCATTTAAATATAAATCATCCCTATATCTCTGAAAGTTTAAATCACAGTCAAATTTCAAAAGAATAAAAAGAGATAAGATTCCGTCGAATTTCTGATACGTAGAGAACCTTATGTAGAATAAGAGTTCGGCCACTTTATAACTGTAGTTTACAAGTGCCAACTCCTCTAACGTTTATTCTTACATCGTTCTCTACATTTTATCTACTACCAGAAAGCAATCGACGAAAAACTCATAAATGTTTCTCTATCTATTCTTATATTTAGGGGATTCTTTTGTGATCCTTCTATAATTTCCTTACTTTCCTTACTTTTGTTCCAGTCCCTTTCATGTTTAGAATCTGAAACTCTGTTAGGACTAGATCTACTACAAAAGCATCAACTATGAATCTTGCAACACAAAGCTGCTCGTCCCGAAGTTGAACGTGACAAGCAATGTTCGAGAAAGTCTTCACACTGTCATTGTGAATCAAACTAACTTTCAGGTACTCCCACTAGATAGGAAAGAATCGGATCAAAATTTAAACTTTTTATTCATTAGAGAGGACATGACCAGCTGACTCTCATTCTTTCTCTTTGAGGTACACCCCAAAATCATGAGTAGTCAAAGTATTGTTCACACTTAGGTATTATGCCTTTAATCTAAAAACCAACCAGAGTCGCTCGAGTAGTGAAATTTATCATTTTTTACACTTGGTTAGCATCTAATTCTCTCTATTATTAGGCAGTATTCCCCACTGCAGGATATTATATGATATTTTTTATACCTTTTTGAGGCATCTAATTCTCTTAGTACATTTTATATTGTATGGCGTTATATCTCATGATTGTCGCCATTCAAATTATCATCTCTATTCAAATCCTCTATAAAAGATTTCAATACTATAGTTTGGGTTTTCTAAGAGAGTAGACATACGTACTAAATGCTCATATCATTCACGTAATTTTATACTTCAAGATTAACATCCATGATAGGTCAACATTAGGTATAGACTCGAAAGTTCACTATGTTCCCAATCATCATCTATGGTCCTAATGTATCACTATCATAAATTTAATTTAAAATTACAAAATTCTATAAGTTTTAGGTTAGAATTACTTAAATTCTGTCAACCTAAAACCTCACACTTAAATACACTAAGTATTTAATATAACATTTTAATTTTGGATGAGAATTACTAAATCTACCAATCCAAAATTTTCATTCAAGAGAGAGAATTTTCAAGTCCTTTTGCATACAGGATCATCAATAATGAACATAACTGACAGATATTCAAAAGAAATTAAAATTTTGAATGTTCATTTATAATATGAACATGATCCTAATCAACCATTCATTACATGCAAAAGAAAGAATATATAAATGAATTATCTGGTTCAAGATACATCCATTCGTGATACCATATTTATAATTCTCTTAGATAGTCTATCCTTAGGAGCGAACCTCCTTACAACATTTGGGGAACTATTTATACTTTGGGAAAGTTTTTTCCTCACTTGACTCTCTAGATTCTTGATTTTTCATATTTCTATTAATATTGTCTTACAATATCAAAAATTATATGTTCGTGCTCGGCAAGTAACTTATCAACCACGTTAGCCCAATAAGGAGGTAGGAAATTTCTCAGTATATACACGTCATCCTCCCAAAAGGAATGACCGAGCTGAATGAATTCTAAGCGTTTCTACTCTATAATCTCTAAATGATCTGGCAAAGAATGAGATGGGTCTATCTTATACGTCAACATTTGACCCAACTTCATTAAACTTTTTGGACTTCTCAAGTCACTTTCCCTTCCCCAGAGGTCCGGAAGTTCTCAAAAAATACATCCGATTATTACCATTTCTCTAAAAATGGGAACAATATTAGGTTAGATACATAGCCAACCATAATATTATAATAAATTTTAAAATTATTTATTTTAAATAATATGCTCAATTTTCAAACAATTTTATGTTGAAAAAAAAAATTCATTCATAAATAAAAGAGCATAAATTTAAAACGAGCGTAAAAAATTTACACTCAAGTAGCCACAATTAATAAAATAATTTTCTAATCCCACCAATTTTTTTTTAGAATTTTCTAGGACAGAAAAATGATTTTTCTGTAATTTTCTAGTATTTATTGATTATAAATCAATAAATAATAATTTTCAACCCTATAAAATATATTAAAATTCATAGATAAATCTAAAATGAGTTTTCCAACTTATACAAAATTTTCCAAAATTTTCTGGGCTGAAAAACTATTTTTTTGTAATTTTCTAACATTTATTGATTTAATAATTAAAATAAATATTTTCCAACTCTGAAAAATAAATTTTAAATCATAGAAAAATCAAAGATTTATTTTGGTGAAAATTAGGACCAAAATGACTCCAGCACGCTCTTCCACAAGCCAAAGGACCCAAGTGTAAGAAAAAAAAGGTTATGGCATGCTCACAAGCTCGCAGTGGCGCGTGAGCTCCACGCGCCATCTTCCAGGTGGCCGTTGGTTACCAAATTTTGGCTACCCCCCATTTTCAATGTCTCTGAGTTCAATAGTGTTGTCGGATTTTCAATCAGACATCTCTAGCCTAGGGGGTGGATTCCACTTGCCGTTGTCGAGAGTGAAATTGAACATTTTATGTTCATCCTCTTATCCAAATTTTCAAATTTCGCCCCAAACTTTGAATGATCATATTCCCTCAATTCTTAACCATTTTTTTGCGATCTTTATATGATTGGAAAGTATTTTCATGAAGAATCTAACCATATAAATTTCATATCACGAAACTTAGTATTTTAAAATTTACGAGTATATTAAGTTTCGGTTACGATTTATAATATCTTTTAATATACTCATCCGTTGCATGCCAAATTTTGCAGATCAAATCTACATTTCATAAACATGCTATAGTATAAAATTGAGAGCATTTCGACAAATCAATTTTAAGATGTCATTAATGAACCTCTAAGTTCATGCATGGTATTTTTAAAATTTTTTTAAATACCCAATTAGGTAGGAAACAACCCATACATGTTCTGATATCAATGAAGATTTTCATAGAAATCTACAAACATTATTTCATGCGGAATTTTTCCATATCTAAATTTTGAGTTAGATCACTTACCTCTTTGATGGATGGGTATTATAGGGCGAGAAGATGTCACGGATTCGGATCACCTTCTAGTTTTCACAATCCAAATGCCTCAATGTGAGAATGATCAATATTTCAAGCCCCCTTAGTTTATTCTCTCTCAATTTAAGTTTCTCCAAAAACATTCATACACCAAGAAAAAGAAAAATAAAAAAAAAAAAATGCAACCAAGCACCCTTACTTAGCATAACACTTTTATCCCCGTAGAAAGAGAGACCACCATTTTCTTTTTTTCTTGGCATAATGTTCTTTTTGAGAGAGAGAGGGAGTTAGAGGGGGGTTGAGGGGGTGGTTACCCAAAAACCACCCCAACCCCCTTTTCATTCATTTTTAAATTCAAATGAATGGGTATGTGGGTCTGCCCATGGGCAGACCCGCATCCCTTTTTCCAACATTGACAAACAATATAAGTAAAACATAACAAGATATTACATTTCTTAAAAGTTATTCTCTGGTTTCACTTTATAATTTTGAATTATAATTTTCAATTAGGATTTGTGAAAAGAAAAAGGTGTTTGAAAACTTTGAATTATTTTGTTTATTGGGTATATCACAATTGGGTTAGGTACAGAGAAGCAATGAAGTCTAATCTATTTGGTTAGAGGACTTGTCCGAGCATGCTCAAGCCTTATGATGGATTTAGGCCTTAATCAAGAATACTTGGTAACAAGGAGAGTGAAAGGAGTATGAATATTTTGTGATCCTTTCACATTTTTTTATCTAAAATTTCTTAAAACTATTAACCATCATATTTAACTCCAATCATTCAACCATCCCATGTATTTGTATTGGACAATCGAACATGTGTTAACGGAAAAATAAGATTAGTTATTTCTGTTTTATGAAACCAATCCATCACTTTTTTCCCCCATTTTTTTATCTTTCTATTATCTCAGATGGGCATTTTGGGTGAAATGTATGACTTGATAAATAAATATTGGTATTGAATGAAACAAAACATGCTATCATAATATTTTTATCAGAATATATTTTTTTCTCACCAAAAAAAAAAAAAAAAAAAAACTTGACTTTTTTATTGAAAATGACAGATAGAACTAAATATTACAAGGAAATAACATTTTTCTCCCATTTTTACTTGGGCCAACTCTTTTTCATGCCATTGGTGGAACCATATAACCTGTAAAAGGAAACCACAAGCCAACATGAGCATGTAGTCAATAATAAAAAAATTGAATTTTGTTGAAAATATAAAAGAATAAGATAATAAATCTTACTTCCACACTTCATTCCAGGAGGAACTTGGACTCCACAAGTTCGAGCCACGTAAACAACTTTCTCCATGCTTACAATGAGCTCAATAGGTGGAGTTACATACTTGCAAACACATGGTACATCAACCTTCTTGACAACTGCACAGCAATCTTCAGAGGGTTTGACCTTTGGCCCTGGCTTTAACACGAAACTTTTGCATTTGGCAATAAGGTTTTGAACATCGCCTTCACAATCGGCAAAGACTTGGTTCCTCCCTCCAAAGAGTATCATTATTCCTACAACTAACATTAGAGCCAATGTGCTGGGGTTTGATGTGGCCATCTCTCCGTTGAACTAATTGCAAGTATTTCTTTGCTCTATTCTTTGACTTGTACCCAAGTCTAACCTTTGGCCCCTTTTTATAGACTTGGGTAGCTTTTTACATGGCTCCTACCAAAATGGGATGATTTACTATTCAAGGCTCCTTTTCTTGTGGTGCAGTGTGAAATGAATAAATTGGATTTATGAGGAGAGCCAGAATAGTAAGTGCCAGTACATTAATATTCTTTGAACCTTGAAAATGTAATAGATATTTGATACATTATCTAACCATAGAATAAATTGGAATTATGAGGAGAGCCAGAATAGTAAGTGCCAATACATTGGTTTCTTTCTCCCATTGAATTAAATCTCTTACATGGTATTAATTAACTATTAATTTATCTAGACGTTCTTCAGGCTCTTTTTTTTTCAAAACATTGAACTTGGTGAATGTATATATTTCTTTTTATTGTACATGTGTTTTTATTTTCTTTTTTCAAAACATTGAACCTAATGCATGTATTTATTTTTCAATTTCAAGAGAAAATAAATAACTTTTGTGCAACAATTTATGCAGATCTAGAATTCGATTACATCACATATACACATAATTTTGATATTTACAGGTATTATTAGTTTATCTATCAAGTAATATCTATGTATTTTTAATTTATGGAGATTATGCCATACATCCTATTTTGAATTAAATGAACCTATTTTTTCTATAACTAGTTTTTGGTAATAATTTAAAATTTAAAATTATATATTCGAAAAGCTTTGGTGAAATTGTGAGAATTTGTGAGCGTTTGGTAAGTGTGAGTTTTTTCAGTATTTTCATAGAACCTCATATATGTGCATAGTTACCTAGTATGTAAGGTTTGGTGAATTTTATTTATTTGACATGTGAAAAATGATAAGTGTTGAAAGTGGATTTCGGCTTCCCAGATACCAACACCTTTCGACTTGATTGGTGGCTTGAGGGAATATTTAGAGCCTGCAAAAGACCATCAAAGAGTAATCTGGCAGGAGAGATTTCGATACTCAAATCAGAAAGAACAGTTTTCGACAGGAATGAAACAGACAGAATGCAAGAAAAAGAGTCTCCCTGTGACTTGTGTGTTGAGTGTTAAGTCTCAGAGAACGTACCTGGACTCCAGTGATGTGAAGACTATTATGCATAGATGCCACAAAAGCCATGTGTACTCGGGTTGTTTCAACCCTAGTTTCCTTATAAGGTGATCCAAATATTTCAGAGTTCAATTGTCAAAATATTCAGGAAATTCATGATCTTTATCATTTAGTAAGGTTAGTGATATGGGGAAATTTTTTCCCTTATCGACTAGATCTCAAAATTTTCCTTCCATATCCAAAAAGTGTATGCAAAGCTTCTCATCAATAGGAATTTCATTCGGCCTTTTACCGACGCAATAGGAATAAAGTTGTCTTTTGGAACATTGGAGGCCCTTGGAGGTCACCAATTGGCTCATTGCCGATGGTAATCACATGGTGTGTCGGGCCGTATCCACCCTTCGGGGAGATTGATCCATATACATTGATACGTCTAGGTGCGACAGGTCATATAAGTCATGATTTTATGGTACTGAATGCTCATCATATTGGGTCTTTTGAATGAATCCCATCATTTGCCACCGACTAATAGTGTCATTTTATAAGAAAGACACTATAAGTAGTGATCGTCGAAAAGACGTGAAACTCTTGGTATGACATGTACCACTTCACGTGTTATGAATCGTCTTTAGTTTTCCTTATAAGGTTCGTTGTTAGTGGAATTAGACACCCTCTCTCTTTACTTTTGTTTTGTTTTCTTGTGGGTGACCGTTGTGTAAAAGAGATCTTTCTTGAGGGAAATGGCGAGAGGTTCTGCTTTTCAAATTCACTCAGGCATTAGAGACATTAGAAGCATGACAATAATGGAAGAGCTTCAAAAAGTTCAAACTGACACGTTGATGGGTGATAATTATATGCTGGTGTCGGCTACAGATGTGGACAAAGCCAACAAAGCGCCAAGGGATGTGTTTCGATATACAAACAATTAGTAAAATTTGGCCTGAAAGTGCCATATACTAGCCCATTTGCTAAGGTATTGCATCATTGGAGTATATTTCCAACTTTGTTATTTCTCAGCGCCTGATGTTTAGTTGTGGTTGTGATGTCTCTATTAGGGTTTTGTCGCCTTTGTTTTGATTTTGAGATTCTAGCGGCTATTTTTTCTCTAGTGAAATATGAGAGTAATGGCTCTACTCTCAAGGCTAGTATAAGTTGTAAACCCGCTCTGAGTCTGACTGGGGGTTTTACTATAAAGAGACTATCGATAAGTGTTAGATGAATAAATACTTCTTTATGGAGTTTAGGGATAAGAATCTTGTACCAACAGTCCTTAAGGTTGACGGAAGGCCTTCACTCAGGTTGAAACCTTTGGCTCCTTGCCACCATTTTCGTTTTATATGTTCAGTCGACAGCTACTATAATTCTACCCGAAGGACCATCTATGTTGACTCCTTGGTAGACAATCAAATGTTGTTCCTGTCAAGTCTACTTATAGGAGAGAAAAGCAAAATCCATAGGCCTTTTCTAGTCAAAAGGAGGGAGATCGATTTAGCCGATGCTCTAGACTTCCTGGATGATACTCTATTGAAAGAAGTTACAACTGCTAAGAAGGTGCATCCGAATGCCAAGCAACCTTTGAAGGAGACTGACGGGGCGTCTGAGGCCCAACCAAGACTCATGTCTCCCTCGACAAAAAGGAGAAAAATTATACTGCCTGAGTCTTTAACGAAAGGTGGGCGCAAAAGAACGGAGGAAACTAGAGAGTATGCACCCTTTACTATGTCAAGACATTCCAAGCCGATGAATGCTAAACTGAGAGAGGTCGATCATTCATCACCGACAGATAATGAGAACGTTACCGTGCTGAAGGTACCCAAAATAGGGGGACTCAAGAATGTACCATCTCCTATTATTGAAATAAGGCCACCGAGAAGGACAGAAGCCCGAGATGTATCGGTGGAAGAAATGTCTGGTCCATTATATGTTATTCTGTTATGGCCTCTACGTAAGGGAAAACATAAGGTGCCTGATGGTACTGTCATTCCTCCTTTTATCCCCATTTGGTCTTTTCATGGCGATAAGGGTTTGAAGGAGAGGGGATCAGTTGCAATCAGTGTAGGAGATAGGCAGTATGGTTATGTGGATTTAGCCGAGGTGGAAAGGATAGTTGACCGGCTAGATTTTCATCGCTTTGACCTAGAGTTGCATAGGATGTCCCTGAAGCATGTCGACGGGGCTCTTAATTCTCTTAGCTTTGTGGTATTATTCTCTTTAGGCTTATCTCATTTTTCTTTTTCTTCATCAATGATTGATTCAGTCTGCTTTTGTAGACAATGGCCTTGGTAGAGCTTCGAGAATGATGAAAGAAACAAACAATAGGACATTTAGAGGAGCGCACCGATCGGCTAGGCATTCAGGTCTCGGCACTACATGATGCTCTTGATCAGAGGGGAATAAGTATTGGCGTGGAGGAGATGCTTAAGGCTTTGTTGGTTGAGAAGGAGGAGGAAATGAAAAGCTCGCGGTTGGATTTAGCCTTGTGCCAAAAGCATCGATTCGCGAGATGCACCTGCAAACTATAGAGATGCTAGTTTGGTTGCATGAAGAGTCTCTTCAGGTGGAGGAATAGAAAGTAACTGAGTCCGAGGAATCTTTAACTAGAAGTGTTGCTACCTTTAGGGATTCCCAATGTAAATTGAACGAGAGATTAAGATGCATTGAAGAGATAATCCGTAGGTTCGGTTTGGAGGGAGCTTTGCCCCTAAGTGAAAGAATTGTTAGTCGGGAGGTAGTGGACCAAGACATAGCCCCCACGGATCCAATCAGCATTTCTGTCAATTTTGTTGCTATTGCGGTGGAGTATTTACCTCGAGAGGTTCTAACACTTCCTCCTATCCCTCCTGATTCCATGTGATCCTTGTACTATTGACATTTTGAATTTTGTATCATTGTGAATTTCAATGGAAAATTGTTTCGTATTGTTGTGTCTGATGTGTATGAACTCTGGGGGGATGTTCCCCCGATCGTTCGAGTGATGAGGATAGATTCAGTAGTTGTGTTTTATCATTTTAGGCTACTTGGATAATAACGGCCCATATAGAAGCACATTGTCTCTGTTGGGGGACTTGCCGTTAGGCTCAAGTTTTCTAGGGAATTTTGTCTTTTCATTAAGATTCGTCTGAAAGGATGGGATAGGGGCATCCTTCGGGAGAGTCTTTTATCAATGAGGTATATCACTCATTATAAACCAAGCGGTAGGATGGGTAGTGACTGCCCGTTTGAGGAGTTACATCCTTACTAAAGACACATTTCATTCGATAGGAAACAATGATAGGATTAGACTGTGCCTACCCGATTGGGGAGTTACATCCTTTATTGATAACACGTTTCGATCAATAGGAAACAACTGATAGGAATAGGCCGTGCCTACCCATTTAGGGACTTACGTCTCTTGATGATGGCACATTTCGTTCGATAGGAAATAATCAATAGGAATAGGAGTGAGCCATGCCTATTTGTTTGTGGAGTTACATCTCTTGATGACATCACGTTTCGTTCGATAGGAATCAACTGATAGGAATGGACCGTGCCTACCCATTCGGAGAGTTATATCCCTTAATGATAACAGATTTCGTTTAATAGGAAGCAACTAATAGGAATGAGCCGTGCGTACTTGTTTTGGGAATTACATCCCATATTGATGACACATTTCGTTTGAAAGGAAATAATCGATAGGAATTATATGATAGGATGCAAGCGATAAAGTAATCATGTATATTAGCCACCGAACGAAAAACTACTACTACTACAATGTAAAACCTTAAAGTGAGGCAATCAGAGCATACCCGGTTGGTCATTTGGATGTAGATGATAAGGGTTATGGATTACAAGACAATGTTCCAATCCCATATGGGGTTTTGAATTTGATCATCATGTATTTCATGTTGGGCAGGGCTTCTAGGGTGTTCAAGCTCGGCTTACCCAAAATAGCATTATAGAGTGAAGGAAAATTGACCAAATTGAATATCGTAGTAGCTGTCACATGATTTTGGTGGTGAGCCAAATGTGACTAGAAGTGAAATAATACCCTCAGCATATATCTATTCGCCAAAAAGTCTTTTGACTGGTTCCATGTGAGGTTGGAGATGTGTGGGACCATGGCCTATCCATTGGAAAGCATCCTAGTGGAGGAGGTTACACCCTACTTCTTGGTCGATAAAGATCCTTCTAACTTCATACTAGCTAATTTTGACAGTGGCCATGAGGGGGTCATGGCGATTTGGGTCAACCCCGGCTAAGTCCTCATTGGTGAAACCAATGATCGGTCATTTGCTTTTTGATTGTTTATTGACATAAGTTGTCAGTAGCTCTTGTGGAGTAGGGGAGGCACTTTGGGTAAGTAGAAGATAGGTGCGATCAAGTGTTCGACTTTGCCCCTCCATGAATGATCTTGAGGGCCTGAGTCATTGGTAGGAAAGACGCTGGGTGGGAGGTAAGGCTCATGGAGAGCTCCTTCGTTGTGAATTTGGAGGATCATTCCATCTTGACGATTGGTTGGTGGCTGAGTAATTGGCTAATCGTTTGGTTTATTTTCCCATGGCGGGGCACGCCGATCCGGAGCGCGTATATTCTTCATTTCATGCAAATAAATCTTTGCAACCTTCCACTTTGCACAAGGAATTCTTGTTCATCCTTAGTCTTTTGTAGTCATTAGTCATATGGTCATAATCGCAGTAGAAGTGATAGTAGTTGGTCCTATCCCTTTTAGGAGCATGCTTCGTAGGTTGGGGAGACCATTGGATGTATGGTTTGTCTCAAATCTGGAGTAAAGTCTGACTAAGAGTCTTATTCAGAGGGGTGTAGGTATTAAACCTTCGCAGAGGAGGAGGACCTGATCGATTCCTTCTTGGAGAAGGCTGCTAGGGCGATCGATTACGTTCTCTTCGGGATGATTAGTTTCTTTGTCGATTGAATGTTTCAACGTCTTCGACTGCAACGTACTTCTTGACATAGAAGTAAAACTCTTGGATGGTAGAAGGGAATTCTTCATGTTTGAGGTTTTCATGCTTGAGGGGCGTAACCCAGTAAGTAACGCAGCCAGCATGATAGAATGGTGTCAAGCGGGGACCTTCGTCATCTCGATCTTAAACTTTTTCAAAAAGTCCCTTAGGGGTACATTATCCCTTTACTATAGCGAAAGTAAGGAGGTGGACTTTCTTTTTGGGTCCCCGATTAATCACAAAATGCGCCTCGAACTACTTTGAAGCTAAGAGAAGCTCTTGATGTTGATAGGAGAAGTGAATTGAACCACGTTAGAGTATTACGCTTGAGGGTAGTAGGGAAGTGTTTATACATACTAGCATCTATCATGTCTTTCGAGATCATAATCGTCACGAAGTATGTTGTATGATCACGAGGATGAATTGTACCGTCATATCTTTCCAAAGGGAGTAAGAGTACATCGCAGAGCATGGGTTCTAAAGAGAACTTTAGGTTGAAAGGCAACACACTGGAGGGAATAAGGGGATCTGTACCTGCTTGGGTATTGGCTCATTTGAGTTCATCAACAATGAGTTGTTTGACCTGTCCCCTCAGGTCCTCCAGATCATGGTGGGAAGTCACCGATGGTTCGTAATTCAATAGGGGCATCTGCCATTGAGGGCATACATGTCCAGATACTTTTGAGGAGGATTGCCCTTTTGGTCTGATGGCACGACTAAATCCTTTCAATTACTTGCTCATATTTTGTATTCTGGACTCTGGTCTTTCCAGTTGGGGGCGATTGGCCCATTCAGGAGATACCGACATAGGAGGTATGATTAGAGGTTCCTTAGGTGCAAGTTGCAAAACCTGCTCTAGATGAGGAACTTTGAGAATGAATGCATGATTTTCAACAGAGTGAATGGGTGCCCCTAGGAGAGCAGCATCAATCGGGGTAGCAGTGTGCCCCTCTACAGCGGATGCAACCTTCGAGACGGTTCTAGTTCTCCTTTTTAGATGCATAGTCGTTTGGCAATTTGGGGAGTTTGTTGAGATTGTTCTAATCTGTTCCCATATACGATGTCAATCTTTTAGAGGTGGATTTCGGTTCCACAGATATCGGCTCATTTTTGACTTGATCGATAGCTTGAGGGAACGGCTAGAAATCTACAAAAGATCACCAGAAGGTGTTTCGGCTAGAGAGGTTCTGACGCTCAAGTCAAAAAGAGATTTTTGATAGAAATAAAACAAATTGAAAGTCAGAGAGAGAAAGAGAGAGAGAGATATCTCCCTATGACTTGTTTGTCGAATATTAAGTCTTAGAGAGCGTACTTCGACTTCGGCGATGTAAATGCTTTTATGCATGGGTGTCGCAAGAGCTGTGTGCAATTGAGGTGTTTCAACTCTAGTTTTTATACGAGAAGATCTAAAAATTTGGGAGTTCAATGGTCAAAATATTTGAGAGATTCGTGATTTTTATCATTTAGGAAATTTAGTGACAGAGCATTTTTCCCTTATCGATTAGATTTCAAAATTTTCCTTCCTTATTTGGAAAGTGTATACAAAGCTTATCACCGATAGGAGCAAGGTTGTCTTTTGGAACATTGGAGGTCTCTGGAGGTCACAAACCGGTTAACTCACTGCTGATAGTAATCACATGGTGCGTCAGGCTATATTCATTTTTTGGAGAGATTGATCTCTATATGTTGACACATTTAGATACGATAGGTCTTATAGGTTATGATTTTACGGTGCGAAGTACTTATCGTATTGAGTCTTTTCAACGGATCCCATAAGTAAGAATGGGTAAGACATGAACGTTTATCACAAAATCTCATGTTTCCTTATTTGTCATATTTTCTTATTTGAGATGTGAGAGATTTGATGTTAATGTTTATCAGAATGACTCACTCTGATTTCCTTAGTTTTTATGGACTCTGTATTTTGATGACATTTAGTAAAAATAAGTAAAAATATTATCACAAGAAAATGCTACCCCTGCTTCTATTTTAGATTCCCATTATACCTAGATTCATATTTGTTCACAATTTGATTTCAGAAAACGCTGCTCAAACGCTCCGTGTGCCATTTCAGGCACTGCTACTCATTACTTTCAAATGTTCCACAGAGGCCCGTTATGAAGTTCAATGATATATAATGAAATGGGCTTGGACCAGGCCCCCAGCCCAACAAAGCAGAACTACTTTAAGAGCACGAAATTGCGTGGCAGAGAAATCCTAAAAGTACTTGAGAGGATTTGCGTGAGAGGTGGCAAATTGAGATATTTGACTTAATTTTTTGGGAGGAAAAAGAATTTTTTTTCTTAATTTTAGTATGCCAATGATATCTTAAGAATACGCAAAAAGTACAAAGCAAAACGATGAGAGTTTACCATCCGAATTTGATGTTGAATCAAATTATTTTAGTGGCAATGTTTATACTAAATTAGCTCATCCCTATGCGCAGTGGTGAAGTCACATGGACGGTAGGGTGGGCAATTCCCCCACCCTAAATCAAAATAATCAATTATTTTATATATATCAAATATCTTAAATTAAACTATTTATATTTTTATCTTTAATATTTATCTCTATTGCCCCCACTTCTTTGACATTTGCCCCGTTACTCTTTGGGTCCTGGATCCACAAGTGCCTATACATTATCTCAATTTATTTTATTTATTATAAATGGCATATAATGTTGTTCATCATACTTACTCTTTATTCGAGGAATTTTCTTTTTTAGTTATTAGAGAACTCACCATCTTCTAGTTTTCATAAAATCGTGTAATAGATAATTGAAGTTTGTGTAAGCATTTTATTTTTCCGTAGCTAATAAATTTTGAACTAGAGGAATGAAAAATTATTTTACTACGTAATTGTAATTTAGAAATTTTATGCACAAGGTTTATCCTTTTCTACTATTTTTTAGAAAAAATTATATTTTATTTAGTTATTCAGAACTCTAATTATACAACCTTCTTTTTGTCCTTGGCAAATTTATCCTTTCCTTAGGACATTTATGAAAAGGAATGAGTTTTCTTCTGTCATTTGATGAGTGAATCAGAGTAGAGATGTTCACAATTTAGAATTTGTAGGAATTGGGTAAAGGTTTTCATACAAAACCAACAAACGGGAGTACTTACTATGGGTTTTGTTCATACATCTTACAAAAGCAGGTGCATGACGTTCTTTGCAATTTCCCCCCCTTTTTTTTTAAATAGAGATTCACCATCTCTTTCTTCCATGCCTTAAACAGAGGAAAAATGTCTTCTCGTGATTGATGAAGGCTTCTCTGAGAAGCCTTCAACTCACTCTTCCCCCTTTTCTTTGTTTTGTTGTAATGCCACATATAGGATCCAAAATAATTTCTAGTTTTAAAATAATTTCTACATTAAGAATAAAACACAATTACATAATGTATCACAAAATAATGAAAAGGAATTGGGAATATACTTGAATCAAAAGCCATAATAATTCTGTAGGAAGACTAGATCTAGTGTGCCCTTTGATTTTCTTATACATTGTATTTTCGAGCGGCTAGACTTTTTTGTATAGTTAGTTATCAAATGGGGTAAAAACTAACCTTTTTCTAGGATTCGAGAGGAGAGCTAGCCAAGTAAAATGTATTTGAATCCTCCAATTAAGGAATCCACTTTTAATTCAGACTTTACACCTTTTCTTACCGCACTTTAAATAAAATGTTTACAAGAGTATAGATACATATATATATATATGTATATTTATATGCTAAGAAAAGTCTAGGCCCAACCCCATTGGATCACAGATAAATTTTGGATTTTATCGATTATTTCATTCAATCTGCTTTTTATAAAATAACATACAACTAACAGAAACACACGTTAAGAAAATATTCTAACATCTTGATCAATTGGCCACACAAATCAAAATTTTTGCCATTTCAAATTAGTGGACAGACAGATTATCGAAACCCTCAAAATTAATGTTGATCTCCCAATACAAACAAATTTGTAACAATAGCGGTACCTGATCAAATTCCACGCGAACTAAATTAATTTAATTTTTTAGTTTAATACTAAAATATAAATGGGGGGTTTATCAATTAAATTCCTAAAATAAAAATTAACAACTAAAAAGTAAGAAATAAATTGACAATACAAAAATAATAAAAATTGAAGGAAAATCAATATATTAAAAAAAAAATCTGATCCAAGGGCTCACACATTCAATTATTTCACTGATCATGGGTTAAAAATATTTTTTGCAATTCAAATATTTAATTTTAGATTTATTAGGATAGTCATAATAAATCTTGTCTTTTTATAATTTAATTGACCAAATCCAATATCTAATAAAAATTTATCATTAATCAACTGAGCACGATAGCATTCCATATCAAAATAATGATATCATTAAATTCTATGAAAATAGTTAAATCAAAATACAAATAATCGAGATAGTCATAATTATTTAATTTTGATCCATCGATTCACTTAGGCTAAACATAAATATTAGTAAAAGTTCCATAAACATAAATAACATAATTGCTATTTGTACAATTCATTCATGATAATTATGGATCACTGAATTCTTTGATAGCTATAGAAAAAATAATATTGAATTAAATTATCAAATTAACCAATACTAAACTTTCATCTAAATAAAATCAAGAATTAAGAAATACATGAATTAAAAGAGCAAAAAATTAAATTAAACACATAATCTCACAGTGACCATAATCGAATGAAAATCTCCTTGAATCAAAAAAAGAAATTAACCACTCATGGTGGATAAAATTAAATGGAAAAGAAAAGAAAAGAAAATGAAAAGAAAACCTAAAGGAGAGCATCAAAGAGCTGCCACCCACTATGAATGTGAATAGTAACGTAAAAAATGCTCCTTCCCTTTTTTTGTCTTCTAGGTCAAAAGGGAGTCTCTATCCAAGATATAAGAATTGCTCTATTAGGAAAATAAAAATTTGAACTCCCAAAAAAATAATTTTTACTTAAAGTAAAATTATACTAAAATTAACTAAGACTAAAATTCAAGTTTTTCTTTTCTTCAGAGGCCCAATTTTGATATCTTGAATTATTTAGCTCCAAATTGCCTCCTTAAACCAATTTTTACCCAATCTTCCGATTTTAATCACTTAAAAATAAAAATTCATAAAAACCAACAATTAGAGTATAAACCAATCCAAAATCAAACTATAATATCAATAATAAATTTAACATTTTGTATATTATTAAATTCCTTCACACCAAACCAATACTTGACCTCAAGCATTCACTACACCAATACCACACAACTATCTCTTCTTCACTCCTTCCCCTCATTTAATTCATCTTCAAACAATCCTAAATCAGCATATATTGAAAAATTCAAACCAAAATAACAATTGAGAAAACAAGTGATCATAGAACCATGACCTTAAGAGAAAACATAAGCATCTCATCAAACTCAATAATCTCATCAAAATTCAATATATCAAGATTCAATACTCTTAGAAGGAATTCACTCCATACACTCAAAGTATTTAAGGGAATTTATTAATAGCTCTCAAAATCAAAATATAGCATGTCATTACCATAATCTTGCTTATTTATCAAATCTCCACCACCAATTATATGAGTTCAAAACAAAAATCTAGGGGTCTTTACAAGGGTTGTAACGTGATTTGGGTAAAGATAGGATAAGAAGGTAAATGTGATGTGTAACATATATATTAAAAGAAACATGTCAAGAAATACAAGACTATTTCCCCTATCAAACGTAACCCCATATCATAAAATACAATCAAGCCAAAGAAAAATAACCTAATCAAGGCTATCTCAATCCTCGATCAAAACAATTGAAATTATTTTACCATAAAATGGTCATATATATTTTCAAAAATCATTTTACCAAGTCATTTTTCCACTCAATGTAATAGATATAAAGTCCTCATATATATACAAAGTATTTAGTCAATACAAATATGAATTTCAACTGAGAGTTCCATTACTACATGCAGTCAACCCATATGATCAACTAATAACCTCAAAATACAGTGGAAGTTAATTAGTGTAAGTAGTCTCCAATACTACGTTCGTCGAAATAAGTCAACATGTCTCTCCAATGACTAACTCTGTAGAGATTTAAAAATATTAAGGGGTGAGTATAATCAAATACTTAGTGAGTGAGAAATCGTTGACATGTAAAAAATAAGTGAGGTGAGGATGGAGTGTCAAACTCATATATGTATATATATATCCATGTACGACATATTATTAAAATCATAGCAATTTCAACATAGTTTTCCATCCGATCAAAACATATGCATCCAAAATCTCATATCATAAATCATAGGATCAAGCCAAATCATGTTCTTGACAAAGGTCTACCTCGACCAATGACGAGCCACCAAGGGGTTTTTGTATGTAAACCAAAAATAACCCCAAAACCTTGGCATTGGCGTTGGGTCTCCCCAAGTGCTAGACTGAAACGTCATTCAGTCCTCCCCTTTCAGTTCAACTTTGTTAGTTCAAAGTCTAATATCATATACACGCCACCCAACCATGTGGAATGTCTACGTCTCGTGACATCGCAAACGTACGACAATCTATATAACAAGATAGGTCTACTATAGCATACGAGGTGAGTCTGCGTGGGACAACGCCTATCATATCATAGTATCATGGCTATATGTACCATCCCCGATCTACGATCAAGGGGATTCAGGTACTAATACCTGAGCACCTAGTCTCGCATCAAAATCATCAATTAATCAACCGTGCCATACACGTCGAGGAAAATCATGAAAATCCGATATATAGTATATTACAGTCATTTAACAAAGCCATTTTACAAATCATTTCACAAATCATGCTTTGAAAATGATAAAACATGGTTTTACTTATTAATTACATGGCAATAGTAAGATCCACTCACCTTGACTGGGGAGGGTACGACACTTCCCCTAAATC
Organism: Dillenia turbinata; assembly: GCA_037126225.1. NCBI lineage: Eukaryota > Viridiplantae > Streptophyta > Magnoliopsida > Dilleniales > Dilleniaceae > Dillenia > Dillenia turbinata. The sequence goes on along the minus strand of JBAMMX010000018.1, from coordinate 18,828,528 downwards.
TCCTCGTTTCTCAAACGAGTTACCCTTCGTACAACTGTGTCTCTATGCTTAAGTCAATAATAAGCATAATTTGTTAATTTAATCATTTTGACAACAATGCATCGTCGGACTATGAAATGTATACATATACATATATGTATACGTTTTTATGTATACTCTATGTGTCTCTACGGACGTTCTCTCGTTAGGGCTTAATTCTCATCATAAAATACTATTCTTTATTTCCTACTTAAATATAACATAAAGCCAGATCACTTATATATTTATAGTAAACTCATAAATCTTACTTAGCAAAATAATCAATTAAAATCTTAAATTTTATAATTTTTCTCTTATGCAAGTTTAGTAAATTTGTGATAACTTTTTATATTTAAATCAGATTCAAATTGGTAATTAAAGCTAAGACATATATCTATATTTTTCATGTTCAACTCATCTCCAAATTCCCATTGTACGAATTTATAAATATCTATCTTCAACACAATTCTTACTTATATAACTAAATTTTCACAGTTTTGGTAGAAAATTCATATCTCAGTTTATACAACTCTGATTTACATGATTCCAAGTTCTACTAAAAGATAAGAGATAGCCTACAAATTTCACATTCAGTATTTCTTTTAATTCTAAGTGCAAAATTTTATAAAATTTCATTTCTATTTCAGTTCCAGTTCTAAATTATGCTCCACATAGTTTCAGTAAAAGCACTATAACGTCCAGTAGACTACTCCGATTCAAGTGAATTTTATCTCATTTTAAAGATAAGATAGAGATATAAAAGTTTGATGTTTAAAGTTTTCTCTAATTTTGTCTAGAAGTTATCTTAATATTTAGATAAAATTACTGGTCATGCACTGGACCGTGAATAGAACATTGATTTTCGTTGTTTCTTCTAAAAATCACCATAATTTCATTTCTTAATAAAACATTTTGCACCATAGCTCATTTTAAAAGCTTAGAGAATTTAGTTTTATTAGAACCAAACCAATCTAAATTTCAATCATCACAGAAGAAGATATCATAGAATTACTATAGCTTGCTAGCTTACTTGAACAAACCTACTTCATGGGACCAATTTAATCCAATGTATACTTAAAGAAGAATGTATTACCTCTTTAGTAAGATCTTGACATCTAAATATTCATCACCAACACCATCCTTTAGCACTTGATCACTATATCTTGCAAACACATATACATTAATATAAAAAAATAAAAACTCTACATCATACTAATACTATTTAAACAATTAAAATCCTATTAACCAAAGATTTTATTCACCTCTTCAACACCCCAAGTGCTTGGATGAACACAAGAATTTCTCACTCCCTAGCCTAGAACTCACATCCAAGAGGGTGAATGTTGAGAAGAAAATGAGGTCCAATGCTTAAAACAACTCTTTTATGCAAACCTAGCAAAAATTTTGACCATTGATTCATTTCCATGTAAGATCTCTACCCTATACTTGTCCCAAGTCTTTTTCATATGTAAGATTTCTTACAAGCTACCTCCATGCACCTCCTTCATGTCAAATTCATTCATGATGAATTTAAGCACAAAGAAAGGGATTTTTGACTAACCAATGAGAATTCATGCAAGGATTTTTCAACCAATGAGATTTCTTTTTGGTGTAATGATCTTAGGTGGCCACTATGTGTGCTCTTGGCCAATAGTTGATCTCCAATTGTCATTCAATGGTTGGTTTTACAACTTAGTCCCTCAAGTTCTCATATTTGCACTTTTTGTCCCTAAACTTTCCAAAAATGTAAATTCGACCCTATGAGATTTTTTTTTTTAAATCTTTAAATTCACTTCTTTATGCTTATACTTAATTGTTTTGGCTTTAGTTAGCCATTTTCAATGATTTTAGGGCTTGTTAGCACTTTTAAGGAAAGTTTTCGGATTATCGATAAGATTTTCGGTTTAAGTGATTTTAAGAGTATAGTTTTAGAAATTTCAAATCATATGTCTCAAATGGATGCAATATCATATATATGAATATGAGGAGAGTACATCAAACATCATACAACTAGGGGCGGGGGCTCTAGAATTCTGAGGGCGTGGCCCCTAGGGAAAGCCAGTTGACCCTCCAACTGTGGGGTCTCTCTGAGGGCCCTGACTCCTGCCCTTCTTCGAACTCTGACCAGTTTGAAATTCAACCCTCTTCTTCTTTTGGTCTCGACTCTCTCTCTACCTAGTCTCAGCCTGTGCGATATCCACAGCACAGTAGGCTAACTCCAATACCTCCGTGAATGAGTGATTTTTCATCACTGCCATGTATTTCTGGATGTTCAAGTTGAGTCCATCCTCAAACTTAAACCGAAGCCACCTTTGTGTGACAAAATCGGGGATGAAGGTAGATAGTCTCATCAACTCTGTCACATACTCTGTAATAGATATGGTCCCCTGGCGGAGATGAAGAAACTCCTCCCACTTCTGGTCTTGCTGGTACTCTAAGAAGTACCTACTGTCAAACTCTCTCAAGAAGTCCTCCCATCCTAGTGGCTTTGTGGAGTCATCTATCACGGTCTCTCACCAGGTGAGAGCATCACTATCTAGCAACCATACTATAATGCTTAACTTCCACTCGTCCTCTAGACCCAAGTCTATCAATACTCGACCAGTCCGGTTCACCTAGCACCTGTCGTAGCATCGCCAGATCCATCAAAACCGGTGCAACCCAGCTGTCGAACCTCCTTGACCAACTGGGTCAGCTCATGGATACGGCAGAGTGCCAGAATAGTGCTATCGCTCGGGGCAGACACTGAAGTAGTAGGGGCAGCTGGTGTAGAAGCCGGTGCCACAGGAGTAGAAACTACCAGAGGTGGTGGTGGGGGTAGCATCTATGCCCCAAAAGTGTTCCACCACTCATACCACTATCTCAAGGCATCTGGTGGTAGCGTCGGGATCCTAGCTGATTGTGTTGGCTGAGGTCGTACTGAAGGGTGTGCGTGCAAAGACAACGTGACCTCTGGAGCAACAGATGTAACTCTGCGAGTTTGCCTCACGCCGTGCCTAGGAGGCATGATTCTGAAATGAAGGAACCTCTATCAGATAAAGATAAGGAATTTGGGCTAGATATGGAGTATCTAACACCTTAAAAGGAATGAACTCATTTGCTTAAAATCATCTTCAGGGTTTTGAAGGAACTCTCAAATTCATTTTCAAGTGTCATACCTCGATCCACGATCCAGAGGCCATGAACAATCGCCTGTTACCTTGGATACTAGCCCAACCACGCCACGTATCCTAAGGCAACGCAAGGCTAATCATAAAACAGTCACATATATTTTCAAAATCATTTTCTCAAGTAATTTTTCTACTCAAAGTAATAGACATAATGTCCTCATATATATACAAGTAATTAGTCAGTACAAATATGAATTTCAACTGAGAGTTCCTTTACTACATGCAGTCAACCCATATGATCAACTAATAACCTCAAAATACAACGGAAGTTAATTACCGTAAGAGGTCTCCGATACTATATACGTCGAAATAAGTCAATGTGTCTCTCCAATGACTAACTCTATAGAAATTTAAAAATATTAAGGGGTGAGTATAATCAAATACTCAATGAGGTGAGGATGGAGTGTCAAACTCATATATGTATATGTATATCCATGCACGACATATTATCAAAATCATAGCAATTTTAACAAAATTTTTCATTCGATTAAAACATATGCATCCAAAATCTCATATCATAAATTGTAGGGTCATGTCAAATCATATTCTCGGCAAAGATCTACCTCGACCAATGATGAGCTACAAAGGGGTTTTTGTATGTAAATGAAAAACAACCCCAAAACCTTGGCATTGGCGTTGGGCCTCCTTAAATGCTAGACTAAAATGTCATTTAGTCCTCCCCTTTCGGTTCAACTTGGCTAGTTCAAACTCTAATATCGTATACACGCCACCCAACCATGTGGAGTGTCTGCGTCTCGTGACATCGCAAACGTGCAACAATCTATATAACGAGAAGGGTCTGCTATATCATATGAGGTGAGTCTATGCAGGTAAACACCTATCATATCATAGTATCATTACATAAGTACTATCCCCGATCTACGATCAAGGGGATTCAGGTACTAATGCCCGAACACCTAGTCTCGCATCAAAATCATCAATTAATCAACCATGCCATACATGTCGAGGAAAATCATGAAAATCCGACATATAGTATATTATAGCATATATCATCAAAATACATTTCATGATTTAAAACATGACACATATATTTTTCATCAAAATTCATAGACGCATATTTTAAAAGTTTTGGGACACTCCATTTACACAAAGTATGTTACAGTCGTTTAACAAAACCATTTTACAAATCATTTCACGAATCATGCTTTGAAAATGATAAGATATGGTTTTGCTTATTAATTACATGACAATAGTAAGATCCACTCACCTTGACTAGGGAGGGTACTCCCCTAAATCTCCTCGTTTCTCAAATGAGTTACCCTTTGTACAACTGTGTCTCTACGCCTAAATCAATAATAAGCATAATTTATTAATTTAATCATTTTGACAATAACGCATCGTCAGACTATGAAATGCATACATATACATATATGTATACGTTTTTATGTATACTCTATGTGTCTCTATGGATGTTCTCTCATTAGGACTTAATTCTCATCATAAAATACTTGTCTTTATTTCCTACTTAAATATAACGTAAAACTAGATCACTTATATGTTTATAGTAAACTCGTAAATCTCACTTAGCAAAATAATCAATTAAAATCTAAAATTTTATAATTTTTTTCTTATGCAAGTTTAGTAAATTCATGATAACTTTCTCTATTTAAATTGGATTCAAATGATTCAAATTGATAATTAAAGCTATGACATATATCTATATTTTTCATGTTCAACTCATCTCCAAATTCCCATTGCACAAATTTATAAAAATCTATCTTCAACACAGTTTGTAGTTATATAACTAAATTTGAATAGTTTTGGTAGAAAATTCATATCTCGGTTTATATAACTCCGATTTACATGATTCTAAGTTCTACTAAAAGATAAGTGACAGCCCTACAACTTTTATGTTTAGTATGTCCATTAATTTTAAGTGCAGAATTTTATAAAATCTCATTTCTATTTCAATTTTAGTTCTAAATTATGCTCTGCACAGTTTCAGTAAAAGCACCATAACTTCCAGCATACTACTCTAATGAATTTTATCTCATTTTAAAGATAAGACAAAGTTCTAAAAGTTTCATGTTTAGTGTTTTCCCTAATATTGCCTAGAAGTTATCTTAATATTTAGATAAAATTACTAGTCGTACACAGGACCGTGAATAGAACATTGATTTTCACTGTTTCTTTTAAAAATCACCATAATTTCATTCCTTAATGAAAAATTTTGCACCATAGCTTATTTTAAAGCTTAGAGAGTCTAGTTTTACTGGAACCAAACCAATGTAAATTTCAATTATCACAGAAGAATATATCATGGAATTACTACAGCTTGCTAATGATGCTAGCTTACTTGAACAAACCTACTTCATGGGACCAATTTAATCCATGTATACTCAAAGAAGAATGTATTACCTCTTTAATAAGATCTTGACATCTAAATATTCATCACCAATACCATCTTTTAGCACTTTATCACTACATCTTGCAAACACATATACATTAATATAAAAAAAACTCTACATCATACTAAAATGAAGTCCAATGCTTGAAACAACTCTTTTATGCAAAACTTTCAAAAATTTTGACCATTGATTCATTTCCATGCAAGATCTCTACCCTACACTTGTCCTAAGTCATTTTCACATGCAAGATTGCTTACAAGCTACCTCCATGCACCTCCTCCATGTCAAATTCGTTCATGATGAATTTAAGCATAAAAAAGGGATTTTTGACCAACCAATGAGAATTCATGCAAGGATTTTTCAACCAGTGAAATTTCTCTTTAGTGTAATGAGTTTAGGTGGCCACTATGTGTGCTCTTGGCCAATGGTTGATCTCCAATTTTTATTTAATGGTTGGTTTTGTAACTTAGTCCCTCAAGTTCTCATACTTACACTTTTACTCGCTAAACTTTCCAAAATTGTAAATTTGACCCTATGTGATTTTTTTTAATCTTCAAATTCACTTCTTTATACTTATACTTAAGTGTTTTGGCTTTCGTTAGCTATTTTTAGTGATTTTAGAGCTTGCTAGCACTTTTCAGGAAAGTTTTCGGTTTACCGATAGGATTTTCCGTTTAAGTGATTTTAAGGGCAAAGTTTTAGAAATTTCAAATCATGTGTCACAAATAAATGCAATATCATATATATAAACATGAGGAGAGTACATCATACACTGAGAGTTGGTGTTACAGCGAGAACTTTTACTATATCTTCTAGAGACATGCTTGAATTAGAAGATTATGCAGGTGCATGTGCTTGTCTGTTAAACTATTGGTGTGGATATGTTGTCTGTCCTCCTTGGTTTCCATAGCTTGGTTTCCATACTAGGAATTCATCCTATGACATTTATTTGTTAAAAAGTGTCTTCTTGCAATGTTGGCCACATATCCGTACGATGTCCATAATTTGAACATACACTACAAAGCTTAGCTACCTGTGATTGCCCTACAGCTAATTGATGGACCAAAGCAGTTAGTATAGAAATTGATTTTCAAGATTCGAGTGACTTACCTCATTAACCTATTTTGTAGCTCCATCCACTCTCATCCCAAATTGTTATGAATTTTCTAATATATTTGAAATTAGCTGTCTAGCTTCTTCAGGTGTTTTATAGACCAAAACTCCTCCATTAGCTGCATCTACCATACTTCTATCTATGGGTAGAAATCATTTGTAAAAATATTGAATTAAGAGCTAGTCCAGTATTGTTGATGAGGGTAGTTAGCACATAGTTGTATGAATATTGAATTAAGAGTTGATCCGGTATTTGATGATGTGGGCAGTTGATACAAAGTTGCTTGAATCTCTCAAAATATTCATATAATGTCTCTCCACTAATTTGTCTAATTTTACAAATTTCTTTTCTAATGTTGGCAGCCCTAGATATAGGAAAAATTTTCTTTAAAAATATTCTCTGCATTCCATTCTATGTTTTTATCGAACCAAAGGGTAGGTAATACAATCAATCTTTTGCTTTATCCTTTAGAGAAAAATGAAAGACTCTTAATTTTATTTGATCTTTGGTCACACCCTAGGGTTTCATGTTCGAGCAGACAACATGGAATTCCTTTAAATATTTATATAGATCCTCACCTGCAAGACCATGAAAAATAGGAAGTAAGTGAATCAAACCAGATTTGAATTCAAATGCTACCTTAAGGGCTTAATACTCGATGCATAAGGGTTGTTGGTTCAAAATTGGTGCAGCTAACTCCTTTAGAGTATTTTAATGATCTGCCATCTTTTCATCCTCATAAAAAATTAGTAAACAAGTGAAAAGTGCAAATTAAGAAATTAATGTAGTTTCCTGGCAATGGTACCAAAATTTTGACGGGTTATCGAAACCCTCAAAATTAATACTAATCCCTCAATACAAAAAAAAAATTGTAGTTTAATACTAAAATAGTGGTACTAGATCAAATCCCATGAGAGTTAAATTAATTTAATTTCTTAATTTAATGCTAAAATAAAAATGGGAGGTTTATCAATTAAATTATTAAAATAAAAATTAATAGATAAAAAATAAAAAATAAATTAACAATACAAAAATAATAAAAATTAAAAGAAAATCAATCTATAAAAAAAAAAATCTGATCCAAGAGTTAACACATTCAATTGTTTCACTGATCATGGGTTAAAAATATTTTTCTTATAATTAAATCATTTGACCTTAAATTTATTAGAATAGCCATAATAAATCTTGTATTTTTCAAATTTAATTGACCAAACCCAGTATCCAATCAAAATTTATCATTAATCGACTAAATACGATAACATTCCATATCAATATAATGATAGCATTAAGTTTTGTGAAAACAGTTTAGTCAAAATACAAATAATCGGGATAGCTGCAAATATTTAATTTTATTCCATCAATTCACTTAGATTAAACATGAATATTGGTAAAAGACCTATAAATATAAATAACCTAATTGCTACTTGCACTATTCATTCATAACAATTACAGATTACTGAATTCCTGATGATTATAGAAAGAATAATATTGAATTAAATTGTCAAATTAACAAATACTAAACTTTCATATAAATAAAATAAAGAATCAATGAATATTTGAATTAAAAGGGCAAAAAATTAAATTAAGTATATAATCTCACAATAAAAAAAATCGAATGAAAATTCTCCTTAAATCAAAAAAAGAAGCTAGCTACTCATGATGAACAAAATGCTCTTGAGTTCTTCAAGAAAAGAAAGGAAAAATATTAAATGGAAAAGAAAAGAAAACCTGAAGGAGAGCAGCAAGGAGCTACCACCCACTATGAATGTGAATAGTAACATGAAAAGTACTTCTTCCCTTTATTTTGTCTTCTAGATCAAAAGGGAGTCTCTATCCAAGAGATAAGAATTAGTCCTCCAAATTAAGAAAATACAAATATTTGTTAAGGAAATTGTTGTTAAACCCTAATATTTTGATGATAACAAAACCCTTATATGTGTTACTAATGAATTTATTAAGTGTGCAGCCATTTAGAATATGTAATACAATTTTATTTATAGAAAGTTTCAAAATATAGATTTGGTTAGAAAATATTATCACAAAAGCTAAGTAGAAGTAAGATGGGTAGAAGCAGTGAGATGGGTAGAAGCACTCGAAATTTATAACTATGTTTTCTGTTATGATTTTATCTTATTTTCAAGACCTATTTCAGTATGTTGAGTATAGATTGGGAGCTGTACTTGATCATTAAGTTTATTCAAATTGGAGATTCAAATTCAAATTATTTAGAGAGCTACAAGCTGATTTTTAGTGGAGGTTTTGCTACCTATAAGTTCTCCAACAGTTAAGGTATTTGAAATTTGAATTCTCCACACTTTAAGGAGATTGTTGTGTTTGAATTTGAAAAATAACAATAGTAAAATTCAAAGATTTTGATGGAGAAAATCAAACTCATGATAAGGAAGTTAAGCAAATTTTTTTACTACAGTAAGTGTGTTAATGAGCCAATTTGCAGCCATATATTTTCATGTTTGTGACCAGTTTTGGGGGATTACTTCTTGGGATTTAAAGTACTATATACAGAGATTATACAACATATTTTATAGAGAAATTTCGAGGTGTTGGGAATGAGATATTAGATCCCAAAGTAGGCTGAAGAGCAAGATCTGGAGTTGTAATTTTCTTGTGTAGACCGGTTTTGAAGGGGTTTTAAGAGCCATATATAAACTCGATACAAGAGAGGTTTAGATGCAACTTAAAGTGGACTTTAAAAATCTATAATCAGTCTTTGTTCAGAAGCTTTTACAGGGTTTATTCGAGCATTAAGTTGAGAGAAAACAAAACCCAAAAGCATCTACTTGTTCACAAAGTTCTGATGACTTACTTTGCATTCCTACTATCAGATCAGTTTCTTCACTTTTGTAACCATTATTTTAGTTTTTGTATTGACTCACAATTCTAAGGGGAGTGTGAGGAATATTCTCTTGGGTTAATAGGTTAGGTGTAAGAGAGTTTAAGTTAACTGAGTGTTGGACTAAGTCATCTTCAAGTAAGAAGGTGCAGATTGTCAACATTTAAGCATTGTACTGGTTTGTAACTCTCATGACGTAGTGAAAACTACCAATCACTGGACCCTAGCTTGCTAAGCTAGAAGAGTGGATATACGCACAAAATCAAACCATAATAAATTGAGCTTGATCTCTCTATCCATACTCTTTAAATTTACGTACTTATATTAGCATATTTTATATAGTTTGGTTTTAGATTTTAAGTTGAGTAAAATTTACAATTTGAAGCCAACCAATTCAACCCCCCTTCTTGGTTTCATATGGACCAACAAGTGGTATCAGGTGTAGTGCTCGACTCCACAAAAATGCTGACCTTTGAACCAAAGATCCAGTGGCATCATATTCAACTTTTGGCCAATCTACCAATAGAACTCCTTATTTTCATGAGGTAAATTTCTCTCATTGGAAGTGTAGAATAAAGACATTTATTAAAGCCATGGATTATGATACTTGGGAGGTTATTTTCTCTGGAGATTTAGATGTTAAACTCCCAATCATAACAGAGGATAATAAAAAAAAAATCTCAATAAATTTTAGAGTAAAGCATTTAATTTTATGTGTTATTTCTTCCATGGAATTTAATCTTGTTTCTTCTTGTGAAACAGTTAAGGATATATGGAACAAGTTATACATCACTCACGAAAGCACATAGACTATTAAAGACACAAGAATTAACCTTTTGTTGTAGGAATATGGACTATTTAATTTTTAGCATGGAGAACAAGTAAAGGACATGTTCAATCGACTCACATCTATCACAAATGAATTGGAATCTCTTGGAAAAGGATTTTCAGACTCAGATCTGGTCAGAAAAGTTTGAGGAATCCTTCCTAGATCTTGGGATGCAAAAAAGACAACAATTGAGAAAGTTCAAGATCTATCAAGACTGTCCCTAAATAAACTAAGGGGGAAACACATGGCTTATAAAGTTGAAATACACTTTTCAACTAAAAATGAAGGGAAGAAAAAGCCATTGCACTTGTGCAAAGAATGAACAACAATCTGATGAAGAAAACAGTAATGAAGATGAGCTAAACTTGTTGTCAAGAAGGCTATCTCGTGTCCATAAAAAGAGAGGTAAAAGTTTAAAAATTTTAAGAAAACTAATACTTTTCAAAAGTTTAAAAATGATGTAGGAAAAAGGACTAAATGAAGGAAGAAATGGTATGCTATGAATGTAAAAGATCTAGATATATAAAGTATGAAAGTCCAATTCTTCCAAAGAAGATGAAGAAATTTCAGAAAATAGCAAAAACAATGATGACTACATGGAGTGACTTGGATGAATCAAGTTCTGAATCAGATTCTCAAGATTCAAAAGGTCAGGATGAAACAATTTTCTGTCTAATGGTAGATTCTCAAGTAAATTCTGACTCTGAATGCTATGATGATTTCAATCTTGATGATAACTATTTATTAAGGTTGATTTCTAAGTTTAAATGCAAAATACAAGACTTCGAAAATGAGAAAGGAATTCTGAAACAAATAAATAATGTATTGAATAATGAAATTGATGATCTAAAATATGAAATTAATATTCTGATATTTAAAATCTCTACAGTAGAATCTGAACTGACAGCTTTAAAGTCTTAAAATTAAGTTACAAAGTCTAAAAATGTTGCTATAAAATTAAAAAATTCTACTATCAATGATTAAATATGTATGTTGAAAACCAAAATAGAAGACCTGTCCATGTCCATCAAAAATATTTTCTAAAAATTCAATGAAAGTGATGAGAAACTCACTAAATTCCTTACACTCTAAAGACATAATTTCTCTAAAAATGGTTTAAGATACAAGTCTGAAATTGTGTCTGGTTCACAAGTTAATAAAATAGTATTTGTCAAAATAGTAAAAATTGTAGAACATAAAAAATTACAGACTGCAGAAATCAAGGGTAGAAACAGATGTTATAGAAGCACATTATATAGGGATAGAAGAAATTATAAACATGCCAGTTTTAATAGAAGTTTCAGAAACTTCTCTGGACATAAAAAAATCTAATTTTTCACATGTAAAATATAGATATATGAATAATTTTCAGGAAAAAAATACTTTTTTATACTACTATTGTCATATAATTTGATATATTACTAGATTTTGTTAATTAAACAAACTTAGTAACAATCAAGGAAAATTTATTTCTAACACAAAGTTGTTTTAGAGGATCCAAATTAATTTTGATTCCTAAGAATAGATGATCATTTGAATGAATATAAAATAAAAAAAAATGATATACGAATGAAGAAGATAATGAGAATATAAGAATTCCCTCATGAAAATGATAAAAGATAAAAGTATAAGAACTAGATCAACAATCAATTTTAATTATTGTCTAGCATAAAGTCTAAAAGTATAGAAAAATATGTGTCAATAGGAAATTGTTGTTTTTAAATCTTATCTCTGAATATGGTAAGAACTTTTATGATTTTTCAATATTTTGAATTTCTTAAAATGTTTAAATTGTTTTGATAATTCCAAAAATACTTGGTACTGAATTTATTATCTTTGTGAACTTTTGTGTTTTCTTTTGGTGATTAAAAAATAATAAAAAATGAATGTCTAATCAAGAGGGAGAATGCACATATATTATATTTTTTATGATAACAAAAAGAAGGAAAAAAAATGAATGAATTTAACTTTTCTTATTTTTAATGGAACAAAAAGGGGGAGATATATTATATAAAAAAAATTATGAAAAATTATGCACATACTAAGTATTTTGTCTCAATAGGAAATTATTGTTTTTAAATCTTATCTCTGAATATGGTAAGAACTTTTATTATTTTTCAATATTTCGAATTTCTTAAAATGCTTAAATTGTTTTGATAATTCTAAAAATACTTGGTACTGAATTTATTATCTCTATGAACTTTTCCATTTTCTTTTGGTGATTAAAAAATAATAAAAAATGAATGTCTAATCAAGGGGAAGAATCACATATATTATAGTTTTTATGATAACAAATGAGAAGATAAAAATGAATGAATTTAACTTTTCTTATTTTTGATGAAACAAAAAAGGGGAAGATATATTATATAAAAAAAATTGTGAAAATTTATGCACATATTATGGGGAGATAACAAAATGTTCATATGTTTATAAGTATAGGAGCATGATTTTGAGCATACATGAGCAAATTCTTTCCATTTTTCTTAATGATTTTGTTGTTCTCTAATATTTTGATGATAACAAAACCTTTATTGTGTTACTATTGAATTTATCAAGTGTGCAAACATTTAGAATATGTAATATAAACTTATTTATAAAAAATTTTAAAATATAGAAATGGTTAGAAAATATTGTCACAGAAGTTGGGAAGAAGTAAGATGGGTAGAAGCAGTCGAAATTCAAAACTATATTTTCTGCTATGATTTTATCATATTTTCAAGACTTAGCACAATATGTTGAGTACAGATCGGGAGCTATAGTTGATCATTAAGTTTATTCAAATTGGAGATTCGAATTCAAATTATTTAGAGAGCTACAAGCTGATTTTTAGGGGATGTTTTGCTACCTATAACTTCCCCAACAGTTAAGTTATTTGAAATTTGAATTCTCTAGACTTTGAAAAGATTGTTGGTATTTGAATTTGAAAAATAATAACAGTAAAATTCAAAAATTTGGGTGGAAAAAATCAAACTCAATGTAAGGAAGTTAAGCTGATTTTTTTACTGCAGTAAGTGTGTTAATAAGCCAATTTTGCAGCCCTATATCTTCATATTTGTGATTAGTTTTGGGGGCTCATTTTTTAGGATTTAAAGTGCTATATACAGAGATTATACAACATATTTTACAAAGAAATTTTGAGATATTGGGAATGAGATATTGGATCTCAAAGTAAGCTAAAAAACAGGATTTGGAGTTGTGATTTTCTTATGTAGGCTAGTTTTGAAGACGTTTTGAGAGTCATATATCAACTCGATACAAAAGAGCATTAGATGCAATTTGAAGTGGACTTTAAAGAGCTATAATCAGTCTTTGTTCAAAAGGTTTTACAGAGTTTATTCGAGTATTGAGTTGAGAAAAAACAAAACCCAAAAGCGTTTACTTGTTCACAAAGTTCTGACAATTTATTTTACATTCCTACTATCAGATTAGTTTCTTCACTTCTGTAACCATTGTTTCAGTTTTTGTATAGATTCACAAGTCTAAAGAGAGTGTGAGGAATATTCTTTTGGGTTGATAGGTTAGGTGTACAAGAGTTTGAGTTGAGTGAGTGTTGGATTAAGTCATCTTCAAGAGAGAAGGTGTAGATTGTCAACATCTCAGTATTGTACTGGTTTATAACTCTCATGACATAGAGAAAATTACCTATTGCTAGAACCTAATTTGCTAAGCTGGAAGAGTAGATATAGGTACAAGGCTGAACCACTATAAATCGGGTTTGATCTCTCTATCGCTACTCTTTAAATTTATTCACTTATATTTACATATTTTTTATAGTTTGGTTTTAGATTTTCAGTTAGATTTTAAGTGGAACAAAATCTACAATTTAAAACCAACCAATTCAACTCTCTTTCTTGGTTTCATAGGGACCAACAATTTTAACTCTTAAAAAAAACAAGTTTTACTTAAAATAAAATTCTCCTAAAATTAATTAAGACTAAAATTCAAGTTTTTTTTTTTTTTCATAGGACCAATTTTGATATCTTGAATTATTTAGCTCGAAATTGATTCCTTAAACCCACTTTGACCTAATCTTTTGATTTCAATCACTTAAAAATAAAAATAAAAAATCATAAAAACCAACCATTAGAGTATAAACCGGTCCAAAATTAAACCATGATATTAAAAATAAATTTTTGCCATTTCAACCTAGTGGACCACGTCTAAATGTTTTCGGGGCTCTAAGCTTGAGGAAGCCATTGTTATTTACGGATAGGCCCAATCAGTTGGGAAGAGGGCCTGTACTTTCTTGCTATCATCTGGACTTTCTGTAAGAGAAGGTGCAAGTTGGTTATGGAGAATGGGGGAGAGAATGATCAAACTCTCATTTGTAAAATTCAGAGTTTAGGAAGAGAGTGGGAGGAAGTCTTTGGAAAAAGGGATAGGGATAGTATTAAGAGTAGTGTTTGGGTGACGTGACTAACAGGCTGTGTCAAGTTGAATTCTGATGGAGCTGTTGATCCGGTTTCCAAAAGAACAAGTGCAGGCGGGATTCGTAGAAGAGAGGATGGCAGCTGGTTCAGTGGTTATGTTATTAACATTGGTAAGGCTGATGTTTTGTCTGCGGAATTATGGGCGCTTAGAGAGGGGTTGAGATTAGCTAAGGAGCTCCAGATTACTCAGATTCAAGTAGAAGTGGACTGACCGCCTTTAATTCATCTTCTGGATACTGAAAGACAGAGAGAGCATCCTTTTCATGATATTGCTACCAGTGGCAGACCTACATGTAGATGAGGGTGGGCAATTGAATCCTCTCAATTTTTTATTTTTTTTTTAAAATTCAATTAGAAAAATATAATCCTCCGATGTTAAACTATAATTTTTATAAAAAATTTTAATAATAGTAGTATGTATATATCATGTTTGCACCATTTCTAAAATTTTGCACGCCTGATTTTGGGTCCTAGGTCCATCACTAATTGCTGCTAAATGCAAAGCGTTGATGCTGGAGATGCGAGCGACCCGGGCCTTGCATGTGTTCAGAGAATCAAATAGAAGCGTTGATTTTCTTGCTAGAATGGGTAGTATTTCTCCTCCCGGTGTGACCTTGTTGGACAATTCTTGGCAGGACATGAGGAAGATGCTGATGGAAGACATGCTGGCTTGAGGACTCGTAGGGTTACTTAGAGTCCTGGCAGGGCTTCCTAGTTGGCTTGCTCTTTGGGTTGGGTTGTGTTTTTCAGTTTTTCCTTCCCACCAAAAGTAAAAAAGAAAAAAAAAAGAGGCCCCAGCAGCTGTGCCAGCCCGATCTCCAAGTGAGGCTCAACCCAATAAATTCCACTCATCTATCTGATTATGCGTAATAGGACCCTTATTTAGATTTATTAAAACAATTCTGAGGGGTATTTGTAATATCGTGTATTATGCGTGTTTAATACTAAATTTTATTGGTACAATAATCACATTATAATCATGTTGTCAAAGAGTTTTATGTGTCTATGAAAAATTATGTATTTGTTGTTCTGAATGTTTTGGCCTAATTGACAAACACTATAAGTAAAACATAACAAGATATTAAATTTCTGAAAAGTTATTCTCTGGTTTCACTTTATAATTTTGAATTATAATTTTCAAATAGGATTTATATTAATATTGGGTTAGGTACAGAGAAGCAATGAAGTCTAATCTATTTGGTTAGAGGACTTGTCCGAGCATGCTCAAGCCTTATGATGGATTTAGGCCTTAATCAAGAATACTTGGTAACAAGGAGAGTGAAAGGAGTACCAATTTTTTATACTAAAAAAAAAACTTGACTTTTTTATTGAAAATGACAGATAGAACTAAATATTACAAGGAAATAACATTTTTCTCCCATTTTTACTTGGGCCAACTCTTTTTCATGCCATTGGTGGAACCATATAACCTGTAAAAGGAAACCACAAGCCAACATGAGCATGTAGTCAATAATAAAAAAATTGAATTTTGTTGAAAATATAAAAGAATAAGATAATAAATCTTACTTCCACACTTCATTCCAGGAGGAACTTGGACTCCACAAGTTCGAGCCACGTAAACAACTTTCTCCATGCTTACAATGAGCTCAATAGGTGGAGTTACATACTTGCAAACACATGGTACATCAACCTTCTTGACAACTGCACAGCAATCTTCAGACGGTTTGACCTTTGGCCCTGGCTTTAACACGAAACTTTTGCATTTGGCAATAAGGTTTTGAACATCGCCTTCACAATCGGCAAAGACTTGGTTCCTCCCTCCAAAGAGTATCATTATTCCTACAACTAACATTAGAGCCAATGTGCTGGGGTTTGATGTGGCCATCTCTCCGTTGAACTAATTGCAAGTATTTCTTTGCTCTATTCTTTGACTTGTACCCAATACTTCGGCCCCTTTTTATAGACTTGGGTAGGTTTTTACATGGCTCCTACCAAAATGGGATGATTTACCATTCAAGGCTCCTTTTCTTGTGGTTCAGTGTGAAATGAATAAATTTGATTTATGAGGAGAGCCAGAATAGTAAGTGCCAGTACATTAATATTCTTTGAACCTTGAAAATGTAATAGATATTTGATACATTATCTAACCATAGAATAAATTGGATTTTTGAGGAGAGCCAGAATAGAAAGTGCCAATACATTAGTTTCTTTTTCCCATTGAATTAAATCTCTTACATGCTATTAATTAACTATAAATTTATCTAGACGTTCTTCAGGCTCTTTCTTTCAAAACATTGAACTTGGTGAATGTATATATTTCTTTTTGTTGTACATGTGTTTTTATTTTCTTTTTTCAAACATTGAACCTAATGCATGTATTTATTTTTCAATTTCAAGAGAAAATAAATAATTTTTGTGCGACAATTTATGCAGTTCTAGAATTCGATTACATCACACATATACACATAATTTTGATATTTAAAGGTATTATTAGTTTATCTATCAAGTAATATCTATTTATTTTTAATTTATGGAGATTATGCCGTACATCCTATTTTGAATTAAATGAACCTATTTTTTCTATGACTAGTTTTTGGTAATAATTTAAAATTTAAAATTATATATTCGACAAGCTTTGGTGAAATTGTGAGAATTTGTGAGCGTTTGGTAAGCGTGAGTTTTTTCAGTATTTTTCACAGAACCTCACATATGTAAATAGTCTCCTAGTGTGTAAGGTTTGGTGAATTTTATTTATTAGACTCGTGAAAAATGGTAAGTGTTAGAAGTGGATATTGGCTCCACAGATATTGGTTCCTTTCAACTTGATCGGCGGCTTGAGGGAATGGTTAGAACCTGCAAAAGACTATCAGCAGGTAATCCAGTAGGAGAGACTTCGACAGTCAAGTCAGAAAAAGAAATTTTTTATAGAAAAAAGACAGACTGAAAGCAAGAAAGAGAGAGTCTCCTTGTGACTTTTGTGTCGAGTGTTAAGTCTTAGAGAACGTACCTAGACTTTGGTGATGTGAAGACTTTTATGCATGGAAGCTGCAAGAGCCATGTGTACGCGGGGTGTTTCAACTCTAGTTTCATTATGAGGTGATCCAAATATTTTAGAGTTCAATAGTCAAAATGTTCAAAAGATTCATGATCTTTATCATTTAATAAGTTTAGTGATATATGAAGATTTTTTCCTTTATCGACTAGATCTCAAAATTTTCCTTCCATATCCGAAAAGTGTATGCAAAGCTTCTCATCTAAAGGAATTTCATTCGGCCTCTTGTCGACGCAATAGGAACAAAATTGTCTTTTAGAACATTGGAGGCCTTTGGAGGTCACCAACCGGTTAACTCACTACCAATGGTAATCACATGGTGTGTTGGGCCGTATCCACCCTTCGGGGAGACTCATCCCTATACGTTGATACGTCTAGGTGCAACAGACCTTATAAGTCATGATTTTATGGTATTGAGTACTCATCATATTGGGTCTTTTGAATGGATCCCATCATTTGACCCCGACTAATAGTATCATTTTGTGAAAAAGACACCATGAGTAGTGATTGTCGAAAAGACGTGAAACTCTTGGTGTGTCATATGCCACTTCACGTGTTACGAATCATCTTTACTTTTGCTTATAATGACCATTGTTAGTGGAATTAGACACATTCTCTCTTTACTTTCGTTTAGTTTTCTTCACTACAAAATAAGAGCACTATTCAGACGGTCAAAGACCGTCAGCAAAATATATCAAAACCATCAGTAACACTTTCTCCAATGGATGGAACATCAGTTGAGTATACACCAATCTGGATAGGTGTATCTTGATGGTTTGTGTAACCATTATAGCATGTCATATATGTATTGTGACGGTAAAAAGTGTCGGTAAAATTAGTGGTTTTATCGTCAAGTAATAGGGTATTAGAAAATATTATGATTTTTATTATCGATTACCATATATTACGAGATGTTATTACTTTTATCGTCTGTTACATTATGTGAGGAAAGGTCACTAATTTTATCATCGGTTACCATATGTTATGAGATGTTATTATATTTATCGTCAGTTATATTAATTTAGGGAAGGTTACTGATTTTATCATTGGTTATCATATGTTATGAGATGTTACTACTTGTATCGTCGGTTACCATCATGTTATGAAAAATCACTAATTTATTCATCGATTACTATATATTATGAGATGTTACTTCTTCCATCATCAGTTACCATTAAGTTAAGAAAGGTTACTGATTATCATCGTTTATCATATATTATCATATGTTACAAGTTGTTACAACATTTATCGTCGATTACCATTCAGTTAGGAAAAGTTACTAATTTTATCATCGATTACCATGTGTTACAAGATTATACTACTTTCATCAGCGGTTACATTGAGTTAGGAAAAGTAATTGATTTTATTATCGATACGACATGTTATACTTTTATCAACGGTTACAGTGAGTTAGGAAAAATAATTGATTTTATTATCAGTTACCATATATTACGACATGTTATACTTTCATCGTCGGTTACTATTGAGTTTGGAATTGTAATTGATTTTATCATCGGCTACCACATGTTACGAGATGTTACTATTTTTATCATCGGTTACTATTGAGTTAGGAAATGTTACTATTTTTATCATTAGTTACTATATGTTACGAGATGTTACTACTTTCATTTGCGGTTAGCATTGGGTTAGGAAATGTTATTGATCTTATAATCGGTTACTATATGTTACGAGATGTTATTACTTTCATCGTCGATTACCATTGAGTCGGTTATCATGTGATAGAAAATGTTAATAACCTTTATCATTGGTTAGTAGTAGTGTTAGGAAATGTTATTCTCTTTTTCTTCGGTTGCCATGTGTTACTATTACTACACTTTTAACTTTTATATTAGTTACACTAGTGTTAGAAAATGTCACTATTTTGTATTGTCGACTCAGTGATAGAAAAATTTACTACCTTTTTGGTCGGCTTATACACTACAAAATAAGAGCATTACTCAAACGGTCAAAAACCATTATCAAAACACATAAAAATCATCAGTAACATATTCTCCAATAGATGGAACATCAGTTGAGTATACACCAGTCGGGATAGATGTATCCTGATGGTTTGTGTAACTATTGTAGCATGTCATGTATGTGTTGTATGTATTGTGACAATAAAAAAGGGTCGGTAAAATTAATGGTTTTATCGTCAGCTAATAGGGTGTTAGGAAAAAGTAGGTTTTTTACGATCGGTTACCATATGTTACGAGATATTACTACTTTTGTCGTCGGTTACCATTGAGTTAGGAAATATCACTAATATTATCATCGGTTATCATGCATTATGAAATGTTACTACTTTCATCGTCAATTACCATTGTGTTAGGAAATATCACTAATTTTATCATCGGTTATCATATGTTACGAGATATTACTACTTTTATCATTGGTTACTATTCAATTAGGAAATGTTACTGATTTATCATGTTACGAGATGTATTACTTTTATTGTCGATTACAATTAAGTTAGGAAAAGTTACTGATTTTATTATCAGTTACTAGATTTTATTATCGGTTATCATATATTACGAGATGTTATTATTTTTATCATTAGCTATCATTGAGTTAAAAAATGTTATTGATTTTATTATCGATTATTATATGTTACGAGATGTTACTATTTTTATCATCGGTTACTATTTAGTTAGGAAATGTTATTGATTTATTATCAGTTATCATGCGTTACGAGATATTAATACTTTCATCATCCGTTATCATTGATCATCTGTTGCCATTTAATTAGGAAATTTTGATTTTATCATAGATTACCATATGTTACGAGATGTTACTACTTTTATTATCGGTTATTAAGATGCGGGTGCCAGTGATCCATGTGGACGCTGTGGCGCTGGCGCTGCCCGGCACCCGCATATGGGGGCAGGCGCCCGTGTATGGGGGCGGGTGCTAGGCCTCAGCCTTGGCGGGCGCCCGCGCATGGGGGCGGGCCCGCCTATTGGGGACAGGCGTTAGGCTAGTCTCTATATGAAAATGTATGTCTTTTATTATGGGTTATACAAGTGTTCCATGATCTGTTTACCACCATTACAAATGTTATATTACAACTCAGGATAATAAGTCAAAGATAAATATTGTTACAATGTAAAATATTAATGATATTAATGATAAAGAAAAAAATACATACAAATATAAATACATTAGCAATAAAACAACAATTTTTTTTTTAAAAAAAATCATAATAAACAAATAAAATTGTTCTTCCTAGAGTACCTCCTTTACCTTATTTTTATTTTTAAACCTGGTAACAAACTATCTGCTTCTCAGATGGTTAATGGTTGGACTTTTTAAACCCAAACTGGTTGCTCTTCTCAATACAGTGACTTCTTTAGACTCAATTGGATGCTCATCTCAACAGAGTGACTTCTTTAGACCCAACTGGATGCTTACCTAAACAGAGTGACGAAACTTTGCAAAGTTTCAATGAAAATATAGTATAGATTTTAATTGAGTGAGAATTTTTGTTAAACAACGTTTGGTTGAGTGATAGTTTTTTCAATGGATTTTGAGAGTGTGGAGAGGAGAAGAGAGCTTTAAAGGGAATGAAAGGAATTGAGAGAGTTTTCATGATTTTAAAGATATTCACAGTCTTATTTTTTTAAAAAAAATTTGAAAACCCGCTCTTTTTTTAAAAAAAATTTTGTCTCCCTCCATTTTTTGGACACTTTTACCCGCCTACCCTCCTTTAGTTTTAGTTTTAGATTATTCACAAATTCACCACATGTCACATTTTAAAATTATATCACCAATTATTTTACTTTTAATTTAATATTATTAATAATCAATTATTATTAAAAAGGTAAAGCAAAAGTATTAAAATAAATTTTTGATATATTTTTTTAACAAAAGAAAAGAATGTTAATTATATTATTGTAAATAATTTTTTTCAACAAAAGAAAATAATATTGTAAATAATGAGAATGTAATGGTATAATTAATTATGTTAGTATAATTAATTACATGATATTTAATATTATTTAATTATATTAGTATTATTAATTATGTTGGTACATTAATTTTGGATTTTATATAAAATTATATAATATTCATATGTTTTTTCTTATATGTTGTTTTGTTAGAATTTATTTAAAATTATATCATATAATTAATTTTTAGAATTTATCTTTTTTAAGCATCTACACAAGTCTAGACAGGCGCCCGCACACCCTCGCGAGCGTCCGCCAGATGCCACCACTTACCACTATTACACGGGCGTTACCACTACTTACTGCCAGTTACCGCAACTTACCACTACCACGCGGGCATCCACATTTACAATGTGTTTAATGATGCTTGTTCTACTAATATACTACTCTTTTCACATAGAGACTCCCACAATAAAAACCATTTTACTTTTTACTGAGTTGGGACTATTAAAATTGAAGCATTGAGTTTTGTATAAGTATATACAATACATGCAGCTATTAACTTACTTATGCTAATGTATATGCTAATAGTTATATAATAATATATAATACAATAATATATAATATAATATAATACATGCAGCCTCATTCGCTGGTGCCGCGCAGCACCAGCTCCTACATGGGCGGCCACGAGTGTAGGGGACAGGTGCCAAGCCCCTACTTGCACGGGCGCCCACGCATGGGGGCGGACACCAGGCTCTCGTGCGCGGGCGCCTACGAATGGAGGCGGGCGCCAGTTCGTGTGCGATAATTAATATTAATTTTTCATTTTTCATTTTCATTGATAATTAATATTAATTAACATTATATTATGTAATATTCATAATTACTTTTATAAAATCTTGATTATCTAAACTATTTGATAATGTAATATATTATTATCACTTATTATCATAGTTTATCCACTTATTATTATGTTTTATCACTTGTTACATCTATTACCATCCATTATAGACATATCGCTCTGGTTAGCTCTGGTTATTATTTGTTACCATGTTATTATCACTTATTACTATTATCCATCGTATTACCACTTGCTATTATACAAGTATTATAACCATATTAATAAAATAATATCACATTAAATCATTCATTATTATCTCTTGTTTATCACTTATTATTAATTGTTAATGAATTATAATTATTTTTGTATTACATTATATTATTATGAAGTAAAATAAAAATAGAGAAAATAAATTAATGATCACATAAATGAAATGAAATTTCATTACATTACATTTCCTTTCACACGTCTATCAAATTCATTATCTTCATTCATGTGTATTAATTTATCTCCTCCAACTCTATTTTCAAGATTAATATTTATAATTTTATGTAATATTCAAAAAGACTACAGATTTTGTTAAAAATAGTTACTAAAAATATTTAAAATACTTAAAACAGCCATTCGCACAGTAGATGGTATTTAAAGTGTAGTGAAAATTGAGATAAAAATGAGGTTTGAAAATTTATTCATTGAGTTAAAATTTCTATTGATTTTGTGAGTTTGAGGGAAAGAACAGTTTTGAATTTAATATAATATATTTGAAAGTATATTTTGTTGAAGGACAATTTTTTCACGGATTTTGAGAGTTTAAGGAGGAAGGGAGAGCTTTCGAGGGAATGAGAAAATTTTGACCACCTTATTTTCACAATTAATTTCAAAACCCGACATTTTTAAAAATTTTGTCTCCCGCTCACTTTTATTTTACCTACCATCCTTGGTGCCCAAAAATTAGTATCATATAAATTAAAATTAAAGAAGTAAAATATATTTTTGGCGTCAATTTTTGTGCCAAAAAATTATTAATTAAAATTATTATTATTAGTTACTTTTTGGTATTTGTACAAAATAAAATAATAATGATAATTAATTTTGGAATTAGATTTTTTTATATAAACTACATAAATTGATAATCTTGCCTATTTTAAATATTATACTAATATATAATACAACAATATATAATATAATAATATATATATTTTAGAATTATATATTAATTATATATATAGTATTATAATATATATAATAAAAAATATATATAGTGCATGTGCGGGCGACCGTGCTCGGGATGAGCGCCAGGCCCCCTGTGCATGGGCGCCCATGCTGGGGGGTCGCGTGCCAGGGTCCCCAGTGCGGGGGCACCCGGGTCCGACATTTCAATTTTTTTTTTTCTATTTCCTTTTTTTAAATAATTAAAAATATATTATAATCTAATAAGTAATTAAAAAATTATGTTTTAATTTGAATTAATATAGTATTAATACAATATATATATACTAATATAATATATAATAATAATATATCATAATAGTATATAATATATAATATTAATATATAATAGTATATAATCTAATACTAATGCGTTATAATATAATATAATAATATATAATACAATAATATAAAATATAATACTCTATTGTATATAATATTAATTATAATAGTATGTAATATAATACTAATACATAATAATACTTGTTATAATATAATATATTAGTATATAATACAACAAGTTACATTAGTAAAATATAGTAATATACAGTAATAAATAGTGATATATAATGATATACAGTGAATTATTGTAATATACAATAATTATTTTAATATATTAGTAATATATAGTAATATATATTAATATATAGTAGTATGTTGTCATATATAATAATATATAATAATATATAGTGATGTATAGTAATATGTATTAATAGATACAGTTATAATTTAATTAATTATTAAAAAATTTGCTATAATTGAATAAGTAATTAAAAAATTATATTGTTAATGCCATATATAATAATATACTTAATAATATACAATAAAAATATTAATATAGTAATATAATAGTATGAAATAACATTAATATAAGTAATATATAATATTAATATATAGTACTATACAATATAATATTAATACCTAATACAGTATATAATATAATCATATATAATATAACAATATATAATATATAGTAATTATAATAATATATTAGTAATAGATAATACCATATATGTAAAATATAGTAGTATATAGTAATATATTGTAATATATAATAATATATAGTAATCTATAGTAATATATATATGTATAGTACTATATAATTATAATTTAAGAAATAATTATAAAAATATATTATAATTCAACAAGTAATTAAAAAATATATTGTAAGTAATATATTTGTAATATAAAATACAGTCCAATGGTTTGTCTCTCCCACAGATCAACTGTCGCAAAGAATAAAAAAAACCCAAAAGAATAAAAAAAAAACCTCAAAAAACAAACTAACAAAAAAAGAATAAAAACAAAATAAAACAAAATAAAAAATAAAAAATAAAAAATAAATATTAAAAATAGGGGCGGTTTCACCGTGCATGTGCGCGGTGGAACCACCCTCTATGTTTATTCCTTTTTTGTTTTTTTATTATTTTATATATATTTATTAAATATAATTTTATATTTTTATTTAACATAATTTTTTATTTTGTATTTTTATTAAATTAGGGTAATTTTTATTAGATATAATTTTATATTTTTATTAAATTACGATATTGTGTTTTAAATGGTGAGAGTAAGATAGAAAGTAAAGAAATAAAAAAAAATAACACACATAAATCGTTGTGGCATAGTAGTATATATAGATATATAGTAATAAATAGTAATAAATACTGATAATATTTAATATTAAAATAATATATCACAACTAGCAATAGTAATAGTAATATATATTAATAATATTTAATATTAATATATACTAATAATTTGTTACGGTGTATAATATAATTTATTGTAAAATAATAAAACAATATATAATATATAATACAATAATATATAATATAAATATATAGTAGTAAAATATAAAATTAATATATAATAGTAAATTTATAAAACCGTAGACAGTAAAAAGAGTGAAATTGAGACTATTTTAATTATCCCTAAAATTTTTTCATATTTACTAACCACAAATAATAAGTGTCAGAATTGAACATGTCCTTTAAATACTATACAATATAAGAGATAGCATAAATTTAGAATTTATGCAGACGGTATAGTTAATTAGATAGTAAAAAAAAGTCATATAGAGACACTTTTCTAACCGTTTCTAAAACTTTGGTATATTTACTGACCACAAATAATAATCGTCAAAATTGCGTTGAACTTATGAAGACAGTATGTTTAAGTAGTTAGTAAAAATAGTCATATAGAGACTGTTTTCAAACTCTCATTAAAACTCTATCATATATACTGACCATAAATGATAAGCGTCTGAATTGAACATAGTTTTTAAAGATTGTATAATATATGAGTTAATATAGATATAGAATTTATGCAGACGGTATGATTAGGTAAATAGTAAAAATAGTCATATAATGACTGCAAATCATCCAAAAAATTTTCATATTTACTAGTCACAAATAATAACCATGATAATTCAACATCGCTTTTTACAAACGTTGTACTAACTTTACTGACGATTGCTAAACTTTTTCTGATAAATAATTTTATACCGTTGTAAAATATATATATTTTCTAACGATTTTGTCAAAAATGTTGCTATAGGATAAAAAAACCGTTACTGAAAGTCACTGACAATAAATGTTACCGTCACCATAACAGTTTAGTTTTGTTATGATAAATGTATTACTTTATCCTTAGTTACTTAGTGTTAGGAAATACTAGTATTTTTATAGTAGATTACTACATACTACCATGAACATATGTACTGGGAAATATTATTGTTTTTATGGTTATTATTGTTTTTAAGGTACCATATGTTAGGAAATAATAGGTTATCGTGTGTTAGAAAATGTTAGTAGCTCTATTGTAGGTTACCATGTGTTGCTATTTTTTGTGTTACTACCTTTTACAATTTGTTACTATCGAAGGTTACCACGTGTTACTACCTTATTATCAATGGTTGCCATGTCTTAGAAATTATTACAATTTTTTATCATCGGTAACCATAGTATTAAGAAATAGTCTGAAAAATCACATGACACAAGTGTTAAGAAAATTACAACCTTGTATTATCATTTACTCACCTCTTACCACAAGTTAAGTTACCAATCTCTTACACAAGTTTTAGTTATCAGAAGCGATAGGAAATCACGACATGATATGATATCAATAATTACGTTAATAATGGCACAATTTTAAATTTAAGAGGGTATAAAATAGTTACAAAAATAATATAAATATAATTAGAATTGTATTAATATGCGAGATTGACTAATACATTAGATTGAGTAATACATATAAGATCAAAAGAAAAAAAAAAGATTCCTTTCCCACAACAATATGTTTTCTGCTAAGACGGTGAAACAAAAAATGAAACAAAAAATATGTCTTCTACTAAGATGGTGAAACCAAAAATAAAACAAAAAAATATTCAATTTGATCACAAAAAATATTACTATCACAAAATAAAGGGCACAATCCCACCATAATTCCAAAACTATGCAGAGTAGTGACTAACTAGTTTATCACAATCTTTCTTCCTATCAATCTATTAATAAAAAAGTGAAATTAATATAATTAGATTGTGACATTGTAAAGAATGTAAAGAATGGTTAAAAATAAAAACATTACCCCATGGGATGGAGTCAGGTGTTGATGATAATGGTTGATTTCTATGTGCACTATTAGTATCTGGCATTGGAGGAATCTAACAATATAAATAATTTGGATTATTATTGAAAGATAGATGTGAAAATAGTAAGATTATGTGACCAGAGAAATGATATTTATAGCTGAACACCAGCAATAAGTCTTGCTTCATTAACCAGGTTCATCAATTCATTTTGTTGTCCACTTTCAGCATGTGTATCAACATGCATAAGAACATTTCTGACCAAATTACTAAGATTGTGATTTTGTTCATTTAATCGTTCCATCATAACAGTCATATCTTTATTCTCAACTTTAGTTGAAAGCACATGCGGAGTTGTAACTTTTCCCACACATCTAATTCTTCCCTTTGAATCAAGTCCTTTAACTTTAGATACAATATCACTTTCCCAATATAAATTGAAACTTTCTATTTGTACTTCTTCAGTAGACTTTATTCCACTCTTCATCATTTCCTATAAGAAGTAAAAAGTAAAGTGAATCAAATGTCAATGTTGCATAAATAAATCAATTAGAATTACATAAAAAGATAATCATCCATACCACAAGTTCTGATGCTTTTGTAGAAACTAAACTGCCATCTGATTGTGTTTTACTTAAAATATAAAGTTCAACTCTAAAAGGTTTCCTCCCAGATTGTGTCATCTATAATGAAAAAATAAACCACACTTTGAAATATTACGTGACTAAAATTAATTATAATTAATTGTAAGTAAATGAAATATGAATTTTTTATACCTTCTCATATATGAGTTTTGCAAATGATTTTGATCCTAAGCAATGTGGATCAGTCAACTTTAAACGACATTCTGAATTTCTTTTACTAATTTCCTAGCACAAAGAAAAAAATATCAGAATAACAAGTGAATTATATAGTGGATTGTGTAGTGGATTGCATTTGTACCTTTCCTTTATCACTCAACCAAAAAGTAACAAGATCCTTGTACTGATTTGGATCAACTCTTTCATCTTCCATTCTCTTGATATTTTCTTCTATTCAAAGTGAATCATCGAACCATTTTGATTTCAGAGAATTTTTAAAACTCTTATATTTTTCAGACAAATTTCCAATAACCCATTTCTTAGTCTCATCTCTGAGTGGCTTAAAAGTAATCTTTGACTACAATTAAAATAAAAGAAATATATAAGAAATAAAATTAGATATATCAGCTTTTCCATCTACCCATTGAGTAAAAAAAATAGATTACTAAATACCTGTGAAAGTAATCTTAGTGCCACGCTCCGATCTACAATCTAAAAGCCATGAATAATGGCCCGTTACCTTGGATACTGGGCCAACTGCGCCACGTATCCAAGGCAACACAAGGCTAATCATAAAACTGTCACATATATCTTCAAAATCATTTTCCCAAGTCATTTTTCAACTCAAAGTGATAAATATAAAGTCCTCATATATATACAAAGTATTTAGTCAGTATAAATATGAATTTCAACTGAGAGTTCCATTACTACATGCAGTCAACCTGTAATACCGAAAACTTGATGTCGAATGTTTTGTAAACATTTCTATAATAAAATAGAAAATTTTGAAATTTGATTGATTTTCGATTTTGGGGTCTTAAATTTAAATTTTTGGTATAATTGAAATGCCATGTTACAAATTCACAGCAGTATTTTTATTTTTGATAAATTTAAAACTTCCAATGAGATGAGAAAAACAAAAATATATATATAGTTATTAATAAAAAAAAAAAAAAAAAAAAAAAAGAAAGAAAAGAAGAGGAAAGAGGAGATGCTGCGTTTCGGGGTGAAACGCAGCACCCCCGTCTTCCCTAATTCGATTAGGGCTAATAGCCCTAATCGAATTTCCTCTCTCTCCCCTCGTCTCTCTCGCGATCTCTCTCCGTCGCTCTCCCTCTTTTCGTCGTTCGCCACCACTCCCTCCACCGTGCGCAACCACCGCGACCACCGCGTCGGTCACTCTCTCCTTCCCTCTGTTCTCTCCTTCATCTCTCTCTCTCTATCCCAGTCTCTACGGTCTCTCTTCGCGCCTCTCCCTGCGCAATCACTCTCATCTTTGATCGATCCGCCACCACTTGCGACGCGAGCAACCGAACTCCGTTCCCTCTCTCTCCGCGCGAATGGAACTATTCTCCTTCTCTCTCGCGCGCGATGGCGGGATTCTTGTTCTCCCCATCCCTGCTCGCCGCGGTGCTCACCGTGAGCACTTCTCTCTGTTAACAACCAAAATCGGTGGCCGTTGCATCCTTGCGAAAAACCCCAGCCGCGGGACATCAAAAACCCTAGGTCACGGCTCCGCAGGGGGTAAGCCTAGGTTGTCCAATTTTAATTCTAGGGTTGAATATTCTTAGTTGTTAGGTTTAATTCTAACGATTGCTTGTAAATTGAACTTGTTACAGGTTTGATACACTGGTGATTGGAAGCTAGGTTTGCACACTGAGAAACCTAAGGTGAGGGATTTTCAATCCCTTCCGTAATTCGAATTATTTTGTTGAATTAAGGTAGAAATTACGTCTATATATATTTTGAAATGTGTTAGACTTGAAAGAAATATATTTCCCTAAGTGTTTGTATGAAATTTTTTAGGTTAAGTCTAGAATTTGATGTAAATTGGACTGTGAAGCATGTGAGAAAGTCGTAGATAGTATTAGAGTTGTATTTGATTGAATTACGTAGTTTTCCTTGGGATTTGAATGGAAATTGGCGTGAATTAAATTAATATTAAGGAATTCGGGAGAAAATGGGTAAAATTGAGGAATATTGTAAATTTAAAGTCGTTGGTGATTTGAAATGATACTAGCTTGAGGAAACGAAAGTTTTGGAACGTAATTATGCAAGTTAAGGCTATTGTACATAAAATGGGAATTTGAAAACCCTTTAATAGAGCTTTAATTGATCTTTATTCGTCTTGATTGGTCTAGGTTGACCTTTGGAGACTCGAGAAGAGTCGTTATGAGTTGGTTTCGGAAATAGAGAGTGAATACCCTCTCTAGAGGTGAGTGGACGGTTCATTGTGTTCATAAATGAGAAACCTGTTTTAAAATTGCTTTGAAAATGATTTGGAAAGAGTTTTACATGTTTGATACAAATTGTTTTGTGATTGTGGGGCTGTCTGAACCTGAATTGTGAAATACGAATGCATCCATTGTATTTATAAATGCTTTTGTGCCATGTGATACTTGATATTGCTCTATGAGCTGCTTTGGCATGAAATTGTGGATTATTTGCTGAAAATCATGGCACATTGTTGAGAAATGGATTGAATGAGAAATGGAGGGTGCCGTAGATGACTATAGTCATATACCCACCACGGAGCGACCCGACGGGGTGACGTGGTTTGGGGTTTAGATGTGCGGGGGAGTAGACGTCCCTCCCTCTGCAAAAGTCGTGCTATATCTGGTGCACCCCGGTGAGGCACGAGCCAACGCCAAGGAAGGGGGTTTGTTTTGAGATATTGGATAGTAAAACCCTTGGCGGATTTTCGTTTCGGGTTTGGCCGCCCTGAGACGGAAGCATATTTCGATGGAACCCCAGGATTTTTATTAAAAAAAAAAAATGATTGATATGGATGCATATTTGTGAAATGTGATTTATTGAAATGATTTTAAGGATATGAGATGATTTATGAGTTATGCTTTGATGCCCCACATTCACACCTTATTTATTAGCACAAATGCACCATTGCACTCCACTCACTAAGTATACCCCTATACTCACCCTCACTCCCCCATTTTTCAGAGGAGACTTAGTTGGGAGCCTACTCGACGGAGCTTGCGAAGTATTTTTTCAAACTGTATAGGTATTTGGCAGACAGGGCTACTTTTGGGGATTGATAGCTTGCAAATCATGGAAAGGGAAGTCTCAGACATTCCGGCCGTGCGGATTTTATTGATCTTGGCTGAGTTGTCGGCAAGTATTGATAAAATCCGTCGATTTTTGATTTGTTTTTTATTTCTTTTTGATTTCTCTAGTTTTGGAAAATTGTTTATATTTGTACTTGGGACATTTGGATTGTAAATCTTAATTTCAATGCTTTTCTTTGATTTTGTGAAGTTCTGTACAACTCATATCGTTAGGATTTTATCGATACGCTCTGTTTTCCTCGGGTAAGTGTTGGTAAAATCGACGGCTATGTTTTGGAACTTCTTGTTTGTTAAATGCTTTCGAGGGCCAAGATGGTCACATTGCATGCGTGCATGTCAGTGTTCCCGCTCCCCGTTGTGTGTTCTTGTGTAATCGTGCATGTACGGGTTCCCACTCCCGATGTATGCTAATGTATGATTGCATGTACAGGATCCCACTCCCCGATATGTGTCAATGTGTGTGTTTGTACATCCTTGATGAGCCGGATGGGCTCCTTGCATGTGTATTGATTTTGAAATTTCTTGTTTTTTGAAGAATTTTATGAGTTTGATGATTTATTGTGAATTTGATAGCCTTGCGGAGTCCGGGTACATGGGGAGGTTTTACCCATGTACCGAGGCGACGCGGCGGGTGGCGCGTGGGCGATCTGAGGATCGGGCGTGACAACTTTATTGGTATCGAGCACGGGTTTACGATTTTAAAAGTTTGATGGTTTTGAAATATTTTGAAATGTTTTCAAGTGTATTTCTAATGTCCCAAAAGTTTTCTAAAAGCTTTAAAATGTTTTATTTCGTTTGAAAGAAATGTAAGATCTTTAAAAGATCTTCGGAGAATGTACAGAACTTTCCATAGTTTTCCTAGGAAGTTAGGAATGCTTATTTTTAGGGGGTTAAGCACTTGGATGAGTTCATATTTTACATTGCTAAGTTAGAACCTCTTTGTAGAACTTTATTTTTGGATGATGAATAAGGAATCCCAAATGAAATATTTGGTGACTTAATTGTGACTCAAGACCTCCTGTGGCTTGTTTGGTCAAATATTGGGGACCTTAGTAGTGGTTTTGGCCCTCGGACTTATATCTTGATATTAGAAGTTTGGTGTATATGTATAATTGAGGAGCCTTCGGAAACTCATAGAGGTGTATATCATGTATTCAATGAAGAATTTTAGAGAAATCAACTATAAGTTCGCCCCTACATTGTCTTTAGATTTGCATGAGTTAGTGGACTAATCACTAAATAGGGACTTTAGTGTGGTAAGATTCTCTTTTGAAAAACTAAATGGGGTTTGAGGTACTAATAGTATGATTAGCATGGCTCTTTGATTTGGGATGGCGAGTTGTAAGACATTCTCTTGTGTAAGAATAAGTAATTTGGGCTATGTGAGAAGACAGAACTGTAGTGTCTTGCATTGATTATTTTCTTTGCTTTAAACAACTGGGAGTCTTAACTCCCTAATTTTAAGTATGACCTTCGCATTTGAAATGCTTCTCATCATTTCCCATCCATTCGAATTTTTATTACATCACTTCGATCTGATTTGCTTTCAAGTTTAAGAAACATATGGCTATCTCACAAGGAACTTAAAGAATGGTTAGAGTGGTAGAGCAATTTTGTGATAGATAAAGTTTTGCGATATTCGATGAACAAATGAGGATGTTGATCTTTAAATTGGATATTGTGGTGGAAAAGAACTTTCGTGGTAGATTTCTTCCTAAGAAAATGTTGTCAAATTTAACATGCTTGGTTCTCAACTGAATATGCTTTCTGTGCAAATGTCACATCCTAATTTTGATAGACTGTGAATGTTATTCCATACTTCTCAAGCATATGCTCCAACATTCTTCCTGTAAGTAAGGGATTGTAATAGGAGGTTTTACCATTGAGTTACTAACGGTGGGAGGCAAAGGAATGGTTTCACTTTGATGCTTTGATTAGGAAGTGTGAATTTTATTCCTTTGGTTTTCTGATAATGCTAATAGGTTCAGCAGGTGATTATTATTGCTAGTTATTATGATCTTTGATTGTGACCAAATGTCAATTTTCAAGTCAAAATAAAGGTTTTGAGGTTTGCTTAATTGGTAATAATTTAGATTTTTGCCAATTGGTGGAAGATAAGGGAAGATGCATTGGCCTTGTTTCCAGACTTTTATTGTACTAGATTGATGAGTGGTCTTTTGGATAGAATTTATGACCAATTGAATAATGGTCTTGGGTGAAGGCATTTAGGAGCACACTCGTGCCCTCTAGGTGAGTAGGAGTCATAACAATGGAGGTCTATTCTTGGAGTTTATTTTCGAGGGAGGTAGTTTGTTTACCCAATGGTGAGAAGAATAAAAGAATAGAGGATTGTATGTTTTGAGAGAGGTTCTTAAGGCTTTCCGCAGGACGAGAGTGTGAAATACAGTGGAAAAAAAAATGTATGGGTAAAACAGATGTTCGACCGTGGGTTGTATGTAAAATTTTGAGGAATCTGAAGATCGAATAGGTAGGAACCATGAGGAAGATCTACTGAGTCTTATGGGGTCTGATGACAATTTGTTCTTGGAGAAAATTAGGGAACATGAATGATGGAGGTGGTAGTTGATAAGGGTTTAAATGAGGAAATCAAGTTAACTGAATCTGCTTTGGGGCATATTTTTGTTGAATGAGGGGCTGTATGTTGTGATGATATGTCAAGGGGGACTTAAAGAGATGTTACCAGTATGTTAAGCACCATGGAGTTTCTGTGTACATTAAAGGTCAAGGTAGAATAAGACATTTTCAATTACGGCTGAGCAGCCCAAACATAACTCACTTCAAATGACTTGAAATCAAGAAAATAATATGTATTGAAACATCTTGTGGAACTCTATGGAGTATTACCCAAAACTTATGGTTCTAGAGCCTCTACTTATATTTTTGGTATACTTTTCTTCATAGTTTGGCATTTAATTATATTATTATTTTTATTGATGATCATCCAAGAAAGACAAGTACTTAAAAAAAAAGAGCTGCTATAAGTATTAGGTGACACCAAAATCTTTAACCATATGACGAATGGTCTCAGTAAGCATTGAATGTTTCTTTCAAGTAATTGCCATTTTATGCTTTCGATAAATATGGGGGAAAACTTTTTGTTTCGATGGTTAAAAAAAAAATATATATATATATATATATATATAATAATAATATTCGTAATGGACATTGCTTTTATTGGACGAGCAGCATCTTAGAAAAGAATTTTAATCTTAAGTGATCTTGATAACAAGAAGCTTTGTTGTCTAGTTTGAACAATTGAGAATATGGAAAACCAGTGACAAGTTTCCTAATTGCTTGATGCAATACCTTGGAGAAACTAATATGATGAGCCTTTGTGGGATCTATATATTGTAGTGAGATTTCTCTGGTGTTTCAGTCTGCTATAGTTGTTTAGAGTTCTTAAGATAAACTTTAATTTGGGATAGATTCATCCTTCAGATGGAAATATGAGGTAATATGGACCCTTCTAGCTTTTACAATATTGAAATGGTGAATCTTATAAGCATCTAGGCGGTAAATGTTTATGCATGGTTACTTGAGCACCGTTTAGAAGTAAGAAAGTCCTGTAAATGAAATTTTGAGGTATATTGAATTGGTCGAGTTCAATGATAGTATTTTTCGGATATGTGTGATATGTGTATTAAAGACTTTAGTTTTGATCTTCTACAACGCTTTGTCGCAGATATAAGGTAGAGACCTATTCCAATTGTTGTTGAGGAATGTGTTAATCGAGAAAGTGTTACTCCTTTTATATCCAAGGTTTCAAGGTTTTAGAACAAACAAGGTGATTCAGAGACTATTGATTTTTATGCTTTAATTGCTGTAATGTGAAAAAGGAAATTAAAGGAATCTCAATCTCAATGAATACCACCTACCAAATACTCATATTGGAATAAGACAAGTTTTGCTATCAATACTTTGGGAGATACTATAGAGTATGATAATGTATTTGTAGTTTGAAATTGGTGGATTGGAGACTTTGTTATCAATATGGTGGTGAGTGTAGGTGATAAGCGTGCATACATATATACGATGCATTCAGATATCATGATTTGCGAGTAAGCAATTACATAGCTGTAAATGAGAATAAGAATAGGCTTAGGCACTTACAGATATATTGCTTGGAGGGTTGAACAAATCAAAATAAGATATCTAGGAAATTTCGAAAGGACAATCAAGTACTTGTACAATTGAGACGAAAGTGAATTCCTAAGAAACTTATCACAAACTAAATTTTAGGAAATTTGGGAGGCCAAGAAACTAAAGCAAAAACAATACCCTATTTGTTTGATGTATAAACTTTATCGTTATAAATTTCGAGGACGAAATTTGTTTTTAGGGGGTTAAGAGTTGTAATACCGAAAACTTGATGTCGAATGTTTTGTAAACATTTCTATAATAAAATAGAAAATTTTGAAATTTGATTGATTTTCGATTTTGGGGTCTTAAATTTAAATTTTTGGTATAATTGAAATGTCGTGTTACAAATTCATAGTAGTATTTTTTATTTTGGTAAATTTAAAACTTCCAATGAGATGAGAAAAACAAATATATATATATAGTTATTAATAAAAAAAAAAAAAAAAAAAAAAAGAAAGAAAAAAAGAGGAAAGAGGAGATGCTGCGTTTCGGGGTGAAACGCAGCACCCCCGTCTTCCCTAATTCGATTAGGGCTAATAGCCCTAATCGATTTCACTCTCTGTCTCTCCCTCGTCTCTCGCGATCTCTCTCCGTCGCTCTCCCTCTCTTGCGATCGTTCGCCACCACTCCCTCCACCGTGCGCAACCACCGCGACCACCGCGTCGGTCACTCTCTCCTTCCCCGTTCTCTCCTTCATCTCTCTCTCTCTCTATCACGGTCTCTATCAGTCTCTCTTCGCGCTCTCTCCCTCGCGCAATCACTCTCATCTTTGATCGATCCGCCACCACTTGCGACGCGAGCAACCGAACTCCGTTTCCCCTCTCTCGCGCGAATGGAACTATTCTCCTTTCTCTCGCGTGCGAGGCGGGATTCTTGTTCTCCCCCTCCGCTGCTCGCGGCGCGGTGCTCACCGTGAGCACTTCTCCTCTGTTAACAACCAAAATCGGGGCCGTTGCATCCTTGCGGAAAAACCCTAGCCGCAGGACATCAAAAACCCTAGGTCACAGCTCTGCAGAGGTAAGCCTAGGTTGTCCAATTTTAATTCTAGGGTTGAATATTCTTAGTTGTTAGGTTTAATTCTAACGATTGCTGTAAATTGAACTTGTTACAGGTTTGATACACTGGTGATTGGAAGCTAGGTTTGCACACTGAGAAACCTAAGGTGAGGGATTTTCAATCCCTTTCGTAATTCGAATTATTTTGTTGAATTAAGGTAGAAATTACGTCTATATATATTTTGAAATGTGTTAGACTTGAAAGAAATATATTTCCCTAAGTGTTTGTATGAAATTTTTTAGGTTAAGTCTAGAATTTGATGTAAATTGGACTGTGAAGCATGTGAGAAAGTCGTAGATAGTATTAGAGTTGTATTTGATTGAATTACGTAGTTTTCCTTGGGATTTGAATAGAAATTGGCGTGAATTAAATTAATATTAAGGAATTCGGGAGAAAATGGGTAAAATTGAGGAATATTGTAAATTTAAAGTCGTTGGTGATTTGAAATGATACTAGCTTGAGGAAACGAAAGTTTTGGAACGTAATTATGCAAGTTAAGGCTATTGTACATAAAATGGGAATTTGAAAACCCTTTAATAGAGCTTTAATTGATCTTTATTCGTCTTGATTGGTCTAGGTTGACCTTTGGAGACTCGAGAAGAGTCGTTATGAGTTGGTTTCGGAAATAGAGAGTGAATACCCTCTCTAGAGGTGAGTGGACGGTTCATTGTGTTCATAAATGAGAAACCTGTTTTAAAATTGCTTTGAAAATGATTTGGAAAGAGTTTTACATGTTTGATACAAATTGTTTTGTGATTGTGGGCTGTCCGAACCGAATTGTGAAATACGAATGCATCCATTGTATTTATAAATGCTTTTGTGCCATGTGATACTTGATATTGCTCTATGAGCTGCTTTGGCATGAAATTGTGGATTATTTGCTGAAAATCATGGCACATTGTTGAGAAATGGATTGAATGAGAAATGGAGGGTGCCGTAGATGACTATAGTCATATACCCACCACGGGGCGACCCGGCGGGGTGACGTGGTTTGGGGTTTAGATGTGCGGGGGAGTAGACGTCCCTCCCTCTGCAAAAGTCGTGCTATATCTGGTGCACCCCGGTGAGGCACGAGCCAACGCCAAGGAAGGGGGTTTGTTTTGAGATATTGGATAGTAAAACCCTTGGCGGATTTTCGTCTGGGTTTGGCCGCCCTGAGACGGAAGCATATTTCGATGGAACCCCAGGATTTTTTTATAAAAAAAAAAAAATGATTGATATGGATGCATATTTGTGAAATGTGATTTATTGAAATGATTTTAAGGATATGAGATGATTTATGAGTTATGCTTTGACTGCCCCACATTCACACCTTATTTATTAGCACAAATGCACCATTGCACTCCACTCACTGAGTATACCCCTATACTCACCCTCACTCCCCCATTTTTCGAGGAGACTTAGTTGGGAGCCTACTCGACGGAGCTTGCGAAGTATTTTTGCAAACTGTATAGGTATTTGGCAGACAGGGCTACTTTTGGGGATTGATAGCTTGCAAATCATGGAAAGGGAAGTCTGTACATTCCAGCCGTGCGGATTTTATTGATACTGGCTGAGTTGTCGGCAAGTATTGATAAAATCCGTCGATTTTTGATTTGTTTTTATTTCTTTTGATTTCTCTAGTTTTGGAAAACTGTTTATATTTGTACTGGGACATTTGGACTGTAAATCTTAATTTCAATGCTTTTTCTTTGATTTTGTGAAGTTCTGTACAACTCATATCGTTAGGATTTTATCGATACTGGCCTGTTTTCCTCGGGTAAGTGTTGGTAAAATCTGACGGCTATGTTTTGGAACTTCTTGTTTGTTAAATGCTTTCAGAGTGGCCAAGATGGTCACATTGCATGCGTGCATGTACAGGTTCCCGCTCCCCGTTGTGTGTTGCTGTGTAATCGTGCATGTACAGGTTCCCACTCCCCGATGTGTGCTAATGTATGATTGCATGTACAGGATCCCACTCCCCGATGTGTGTCAATGTGTGTGTTTGTACATCCTTGATGAGCCGGATGGGCTCCTTACATGTGTATTGATTTTGAAATTTCTTGTTTTTTGAAGAATTTTATGAGTTTGATGATTTATTGTGAATTTGATAGCCTTGCGGAGTCCCGGTACATGGGGAGGTTTTACCCATGTACCGAGACGACGCGGCGGTTGTCGCGTGGTCGATCTGAGGATCGGGGCGTGACACAACCCATATGATCAACTAATAAACTCAAAATACAGTGGAAGTTAATTAGCGTAAGCGGGCTCCGATACTACGTACGTCGAAATATGTCAACGTGTCTCTCCAATGACTAACTCTGTAGAGACTTAAAAATACTAAGGGGTGAGTATAATCAAATACTCAGTGAGTGAGAAATCTGTGACATGTAAATAATAAGTGAGGTGAGAATGGAGTGTCAAGTCATATATGTATATGCACGACATATTATCAAAATCATAGCAATTTCAACACAGTTTTTCATTCGATCAAAACATATGCATCCAAAAGCTTATATCATAAATCGTAGGGTCATGCCAAATCATGATCTTAGCAAAGGTCTACCTCGACCAATGACGAGCCACCAAGGGGTTTTTGTATGTAAACGAAAAACAACCCCACAACCTTGGCATTGGTGTCGGGCCTCCCCCAAGTGCTTGACAGAAATATCATTCAGTCCTCCCCTTTCGGTTTAACTTGGTTAGTCGAAAGTCTAATATCGTATACACGTCACCCAACCATGTGGAGTGTCTACGTCTCATGACATCGCAAATATGCGACAATCTATAAAACGAGACGAGTTTGCTATAGCATACGAGGCGAGTCTACGCGGGACAACGCCTATCATATCATAGTATCATGGCTATAAGTACTATCCCCGATCTACGATCAAGGGAATTCAAGTACTAATGCCCGAGTACCTAGTCTTGCATTAAAATCATCAATCAATCAACCGTGCCATACACCTCGAAGAAAATCATGAAAATCCGATATATAGTATATTACAGTCATTTAACAAAGCCATTTTACAAATCATTTCACAAATCATGCTTTGAAAATGATAAAACATGATTTTGCTTATTAATTATATGGCAACAGTAAGATCAACTCACCTTGACTGGGGAGGGTATGACACTTCCCCTAAATCTCCTCGTTTCTCAAATGAGTTACCCTTCGTACAACTGTTTCTCTATGCCTAAGTCAATAATAAGCATAACTCATTAATTTAATCTTTTTGACAACAACGCATCGTCGGACTATGAAATGTATACATGTACATATATGTATACATTTTTATGTATACTCTATGTGTCTCTACTGACATTCTCTCCTTAGAGCTTAATTCTCATCATAAAATACTATTCTTTATTTACTACTTAAATATAACATAAACCCAGATCACTTATATATTTATAGTAAACTCATAAATCTTACTTAGCAAAATAATCAATTAAAATCTTAAATTTTATAATTTTTCTCTTATGCAGGTTTAGCAAATTTGAGATAACTTTCTCTATTTAAATTGGATTCAAATGATTCAAATAGGTAATTAAAGCTAAGATATATATTAACATTTATTTTGTTTAACTCATCTCCAAATTCCCATTGCACGAATTTATAAAAATCTATCTTCAACACACACTACAAAATAAGAGCATTGTACATACGGTAAAAATTCGTCAGCAAAATACATAAAAAGCGTCGGTAATACTTTCTCCAACGGATAGAATATCAGTTGAGTATATTCCAGTCGGGATAGATGTATTCTGATGGTTTGTGCAACCGTTGTAGCATGCCATATATATATTATGACGTTTAAAAAGTGTCGAGATAGTTAATGGTTGTATCGTCAGTCAGTCAATAGTGTTAGGAAAAATAGATTTTTTATGATCGGTTACTATATGTTACAAAATGTTACTAATTTTATCATCAGTTAACATTGAGTTAGGAAATGCCACTTATATTATTATCGGTTATTATGTGTTATGAGATACTACTACTTTCATTGTCGGTTACATTGTGTTAGGAAAAATCACTAACTAATTTTATCATTGGTTACCATATGTTATGAAATGTTACTACTTTCATCGTCAATTACCATTGTATTAGAAAATATCACTGATTTTATCATCGGTTATTATATGTTACGAGATGTTACTATTTTTATCATCGGTTACTATTGAGTTAGGAAAAATTAGTGATTTTATCATCGGTTACGATATGTTATTATTAGGGTTATCGTCGGTTACCATCGATCATATGTTGTCATTGAATTAGGAAATTTTGATTTTATCATCGATTACCCATGTGTGTTACAAAATATTACTACTTTTAATATCGATTTTTTAACATGGTTGTTGTTGCTTGATCAGTGTGTGGGGCGGGCGCCCGTGTATGGAGGGCGGGTGCCAGGCCACCCCTTTGGCGGGCGCCCGCGTATGGGAGCGGGCGCCAGGCCCCACCCATGGCGGGCGCCCGCGTATGGGGGCGGGCGCCAGGTCACCCCCTTGGCGGGCGCCCGCGTATGGGGGGCGGGCGCCAGGCCACCCCGTTGGCGGGCACCCGCGTATGGGGGGCGGGCGCTGCGTATGGGGGACGAGATATAATAGGGTTTTTTTAAGATAGTGTTGTGACCATAAAATAACAAAAATTACAAAAATAATATAAATGTGTATTGATATACGAGAATGATTGATATATTAAGTAGAATGAGGGATACATATATGACAAAAAAAAAAAGATCACATGTCCTACAATTGCAACTGCATGTCTCTTTTGAAGGCATAATCTCAGTATCAAATCTAAGCAGGCGAACAACTTTATTCAAACTTTATTCACAATCCTTCATGTCAATCTGTTAATAAAAATCAGTAAAAATTAATAGTGAAATGAATATAATTACCCAGTACATTGTAAAAAATGGTTGTAAATAAAAATATTACCTTTTGGATGGATTCAGACGGTGATGATGATGGTTGGATTTTATGTGCACTCCCAGGTATTGAAGAAACCTAAAAATGGACAATTGCAATTCTTTTTGGTTGTGATTCTTCTGGTCAGCTATCGTTTATTTCATCCCATAATCATAATTAGAAAAATTCAAAATCTTTTAGAAGAAGAATGTAGTAGAACTCAGAATAAATTTTTTTTTTAAGAAAAAGAAAAGCAATTACCTTTTGGTAAAATTTTTGCAAAGTTGTTGGTATTGTAGATTTGTTACGATAAAACCTTGAGTGAGAGGTTTAGATAAGTTATGGGAAGAAAAACTTTGGTCAAATTACAAGTTTTTATAGATTTTGAGAGGAAAGTTTTTTAGAGGGAAGCATTTTGAGAGGAGAGCTTTATGGAGGGAAGGAGAAACCCGCGATTTTTTTTCAATTTTTTCATATTTTTTGGCCGTTTTTTTTTTTTACGAGTGATTTTTTCATACTTTAACCGCCTTTTTTATATTACAATCTTTACCATTCCTAATCATTTTATATTTTTCATATATTTTTAGTCGTTCACATGTCTTTCCTTAAGTTAATTTTATAACATGTAATTTCGTATAATTTTTTCAATTTTTACTATATTAAAATTTAAGATTTATAATTAGGTTATTTTCATCTACCATAGCAAATGGATTATTTTGGTAAATAATTATTAGTTAATTATGTAATATTATATTGTATAATAATTGTTTAAATATAATACTATGTTGTAATATAATAATTATTTAAATATAATAATTATCTTTTAAAGGTAAAACAATTAAAAATAATTAATTTATATAATTAAATATAATTATTTACTTAACTATTTTACCTTTAAAAATATATTGAATTAATATATATTATAGAGTAACAATTATAATATAATTATTTATATTGTGATTATATTAGATGTAAAAAAAAAAAAAAAAAAACAAATAGGCGGCGCTAAGGGCACCGCTTTGTGTTTTGCAAATGAGAAAGGCGGGCGCCCGCGTATGGAGGTGGGCGCCAGGACCCCCCTATGGCGGGTGCCCGCTAATAGGGGCGGGCGCTAGGTGCTTTCGTTATATTATATATCATTGGTTACTATTGGTTACTATATGTTACTATATAGACTCGACTTGGTCGATTACTATTGATTACTATATATTACCATATTACTAAATTTATAATATTTGTTTAAAATATTATCCCAAAAAATTAATAGCATATAAATAAAAATTAAAAAAGTAAAATATATTTTTGGCTCCAATTTTTTTGTCGAAAAATTATTAATTAAAATTATTATTGTTAATTATTTTTTTAGAATTTATATAAAATAAAATAATAATGATAATTAATTTTAGAATTAGATTTTTTTCATATAATTATGTATATAGTGAAGGGTGCTTGACGAAGTGTCCGCCCTCTTTTTTTTTTTTATTTTTTATTTTTAATTTTAAAAAATAATATAAAAAATAATATATAATTAAAGATAAATAATTATTAATTAATTATGTAATAATAATTGTTTAAATATAATACTATGTCATACAATAATTGTTTAAATATAATAATTATTAACAAATGATTTAAAGCTAAAATAATTAAAAATAATTAATTTATGTAATTAAATATAATTATTTAGTGGTTTAGATTAGATTAAAAACAAAAAGAACAAAAACAAAGAGACATGGCGCCACTTTTCTAAAAAACAAAGGGCGCGAGCAAGGCACTGGGCGCCCGCCCACTCTTTTTTTTTTTTCCTTTTTATTATTTCATTTTTTTAATTGTTTTGTCAGAAAAAATGAAATATTAAATCGCTGTAGAACATATAATATAATTAAAATTATATTATAATTTAATAAGTAAT
Organism: Dillenia turbinata; assembly: GCA_037126225.1. Classification (NCBI taxonomy): domain Eukaryota; kingdom Viridiplantae; phylum Streptophyta; class Magnoliopsida; order Dilleniales; family Dilleniaceae; genus Dillenia; species Dillenia turbinata. Next base: position 18,785,300 of record JBAMMX010000018.1, on the reverse strand, counting down.
TTATAAAATATATTATAATTTGTCATAATATAATACATTAGTATATAATTTAATGTTAATGTGTTAAAATATAATACTATGTATATAATATTAATATAATAATAATATTTGTTATAATATAATATATTAATATATAATTTAACAATAAGTTATACTAATATATTAGTATTATATAGAAATATATATTAATATAATAGTAATTATTTTACAATTTTATTTATAATTTAGAATGTAATAGTGTAATTAATTATGTGATTATGTGAGTATAATTAAATACATGATATTTAATATTATTTAATTATATTAGTTTAATTAATTATATTGATAGATTAGTTTTGGATTTTATATAAAATTATATAATATTTTCATTTTTTATTTGTTATTTTTGTTGAAATTTATATAAAATTATATCATATAATTAATTTTTAGAATTTGATATAATTAATTCTTAGAATTTACTTTTTTTTTGTTTTTAATGATTATTAAAAACACGAGTAGTGGAAATGACATTTATCATTACTTACCACATGGTCACTGCATTACCACTACGTATTGCTAGTTACTACTACTTACTATCTGGATATCTGCATTACCACTACTTACCACCAATTATCACTACTTACCACTACCACACTACTACTTATCATAAATTATCACTACTTACCATCAGCACGCGGTGCTCGTGAGGGTGCACAGACACCCGCATTACCACAAATAATTTCTTTCTTTATTTCTTAACATATATAATATTATTCATAATATTAATAATAATATAATTGATTAAATAAAATCAGAAAATTTATAATATAACATAATAATAACTAATCATATAAAAAATTAATCTAAGTGAAGAGATATTATAATGTACCTCAAGGAAGAAGTAAACTATTTTATACTGGCTAACTATGCTAACTAGTTTGATAAATTTCAATCGGATAAATCACATTTTATTGTCTTAACCAAACTTTAAAATGGATGGATATTGGATATTGATTATTAGATTATATAATATTGATAATTACTAATTTATATAATTATATAGTTTTATTTAAATTACTAATACTACTAATATTAATTTTCATTACTAATTTTATCTAATTACTAATATTGAATATCATGTACTATTATTTAAATTAATAATATCCAATTTATTAATGAATTGTGTAAGAATTGTCAAAGTAAGACTATATGTTATGTATTAATTAGTTACATGATTTCATATTATAATAGTACTCCACAATGACACAGTACTATTGAGTTTATCTTAAATAGCATTACATATAATAATGTAGTAATGTAAAATCATATTACGTTAATGGTATTTTTGTATACCACAAAAACAACCCAAATTAGTTCCTTTCTCATGTTCAGGTATTAATTCAAAATTATATAAATCTCATTTCAACCGATGGTGGACAAACTCTCTGTTTTTGATCCAATGATTGGGAGGTAATTAGAACGAACTCTTAAATTGATATTTAGGATAAATAATAGGATGAATTAGAATTAGAGGGGATTAAAGGCGGGAAGTTATGAAGAGCGAAAAATTATATAGGAAAGTTAGGTTTTGAAAGAGAAGAGAGAATAGAAAGCGGAAGTTATGTTTAAAAAAAAAAAATTGTGTGACAAATTAAGAGGGAATCGAAGGCGGGAAGCGGGAATTGAAGGTGGGAAGCGGGACGTGGGAAGCGAGAAGCGAGAAGCGGGAAGCGGGAATCGGGAATCAAAGGCGGGAAGCGGAAATCGAAGGCGGGTAAGAACAATTTAATTATCACTATATATTACTACTAATTACTACTAGTTACAACTATACACTAGTTATTATAAACTTACTACATTTTACTACAATTACTACTATATTTCTATTAGTTACCATTATATTACTATTAATTATCATTATATTACTGCTGATTATATTATACAACATTTTAAGCTTACCACTGATTACTATTAGTTATAACTATTTTACTACTAATTATAAAAAACTTAACACAATTAAAATTATTACTATATTACAATTAATTATCACTATATTACTACTATTTAACATAAACTTAGCACAATTTAAATTACTACTATATTATTATTAGTTATCTTAAACTTATCACAATTTTAGTTATCACTATATTATTACTAGTTATGAACATAATTTATTATAAAATTACAATATTACCTCTACCTATAGTGTTGACGACAATTAATAATTATTTTAATTAAAGATCCCTTTTACAAACGGTGCAATAATTAGGTTAGTATAAGTATAAATTTATATCAATGATATGATTTAACCTTTACTAAAAAAACTCATATAGTAACTTTTTCCAAACCATCACTAAAAATTGTCACATTTGTCGATGACAAATGATAACCGTCTGAATGATAGATGACATTTACAAACGGTAAAATATATTAGTCAGTATAGATAAAAAATTTATACAAACGGTATTGTTAAGTGACAAAAAAGAAGAATTATATAGTGATTGTTTTTAAATTATCTTTATACACTGCTATATTTAAGGACCACAACTACTAGTCGTCAAAATTGAATATCAGTTTTTATAGACGGTTTTGCTACTTTACTAACGGTTGATAAACTTTTTCTGACTGACAATTTTATATCATCAGAAAATGTATACATTTCCTAACGATTTCGTCGAAAGTGTCTCTAAAAATCATAAAAAATCGTCACTAAAATTCACCGATAATAAAAGTCACCGTCTGTATATTGCTTTAATTTTGTAGTGACAGTTTGTACTTATATAACTAAATTTGCACAATTTTGGTAGATAATTCATACCTCAATTTATACAACTCCGATTTACATGATTCCAAGTTCTACTAAAAGATAAGAGATAGCCTACAACTTTCACATTTAGTATTTTCTTAATTTTAAGTGCAAAATTTTATAAAATTTTATTTCTATTTCAGTTTTAGTTCTAAATTATGCTCTACACAGTTTTAGTAAAAGCACCATAACTTCCAGAAGACTACTCCGATTCAAGTGAATTTTATCTCATTTTAAAGATAAGACAGAGATCTAAAAGTTTTATGTTTAGAGTTTTCCCTAATTCTATCCAGTAATTATCTTAATATTTAGATAAAATTACTAGTCGTGTACAGGACTGTGAATAGAATATCAATTTTCACTGTTTTTTCTAAAAATCATCATAATTTCATTTCTTAATGAAAAATTTTGCACCATAGCTCATTTTAAAGCATAAAGAGTCTAGTTTTACTAGAACTAAACCAATCTAAATTTCAATCATCATAAAAGAAGATATTATGGAATTACTACAGCTTGCTAATCATGCTAGCTTATTTGAACAAACCTACTTCATGGGACCAATTTAATTCAATGTATACTCAAAGAAGAATGTATTACCTCTTTAGTAAGATCTTGGCATCTAAATATTCATCACCAATACCATCATTTAGCACTTGATCACTATATCTTGCAAACACATATATATTAATATAAAAAAAAAACTCTACATCATACTAATACTATTTAAACATTTAAAATCATATCAACCAAAGATTTTACTTACCTCTTCAACACCATGAGTGGTTGGATGAACACAAGAATTTATCAATCCCTACCCTAGAACTCACATCCAAGAGGTGAATGTTGAGAAGAAAATGAGGTCCAATGCTTGAAACAACTCTTTTATGCAAACCTAGCAAAAATTTTGACCATTGATTCATTCCATGTAAGATCTCTACCCTACACTTGTCCTAAGTCTTTTTCATATGCAAGATTGCTTACAAGCTACCTCTATGCACCTCCTTCATATCAATTTCGTTCATGATGAATTTAAGTACAAAGAAAAGGGTTTTTAACTAACCAATGAGAATTCATGCAATGATTTTTCAACCAATGAATTTCTCTTTGGTGTAATGAGCTTAGGTGGCCACTATGTGTACTCTTGGCCAATGGTTGATCTCCAATTGTCATTAAATGGTTGGTTTTGCAACTTAGTCTCTCAAGTTCTCATATTTGCACTTTTAGTCCCTACACTTTCCAAAATTATAAATTTGACCCTATGAGAATTTTTTTTAAAATTTTTAAATTCATTTTTTTATGCTTATACTTAATTATTTTAGCTTTTGTTAGTTATTTTCAGTGATTTTAGGGTTTCTTAGCACTTTTCGAAAAAAATTTCAGCTTACCGATAGGATTTTCTATTTTAGTGATTTTAAGAGTAAAGTTTTAGAAATTTCAAATCATGTGTCTCAAATGGATGCAATATCATATATATGAACATGATGAGAGTACATCATACACCGAGAGTCGGTGTTACATTTTCTAACCCCTTAAAGTAAAGTTTCGTCCTTGAAACTATAGATCGAAAAGCTCAAAGTATTGTCTCCTCATAACATTCTCTGGTTCCCAAGTTTGCTCCTCGACTTGGTCACTCCTCCACAAAACTCAGACCTAGGGCACCTCTTTGCTTCTTAGCTTCCTGGTCTGCCTATCAGGTATAGCCACGGGCTGAACAGTAAAGCTCAGGTCATCTCTTAGCTCCACTGGTGGAGGTTTTAGCACATGAGAGGGATCTGGTAGATATTTCCTCAGCACAGAGACATGGAATACATCATGAATACATGCAAGTTCAGCTGGCAAATCTAATTTGTGAGCTACCTTTCCGATCTTTTTAAAGATTCGGAATAGTTCAATATATCTGGGGTTGAGTTTCCCCCGCTGTCTAAATCGTATCACTCCCTTTTAGGGAGATACCCGTAAAAAGACCATGTCTCCCTCCTCAAACTGAAGAGGTCTCTACCGCCTATCACCATAACTCTTTTGTCTATCCTGGGTAGCCTTCATTCGAGTACGGAAGACTATCACCTTCTCTCGAGTCTCCTCAATCAGCTCAACACTGCTGAGTCGTCTTTCTCTGACCTCATCCCAGCATAATGGTGTCCTACACTTTTTCCCGTACAAGGCCTGGTATGGTGCATCCCAATATTGGCCTGACAACTGTTGTTGTACGCGAACTCCACCAATGGGAGGCGTTGGTCCCAACTACCCTTGAAATCCATGACACATGCTCTCAGCATGTCCTCTAATGTCTGGATGGTCCTCTCAAACTAACTATCCGTCTTGGGTGAAAAGCAGTTCTAAAATGCATTTTGGTACCCGTAACATCCTGTAGCTTCGATCAAAATCGAAAAGTAAATCAGGGATCTTTGTCAGATACAATCGATACAGGAACCCCGTGGAGTCGGACTATCTCACTAATATATAGACGGGCGAAAACCTCCAGTAGATAGCTACTATGAGTGGGCAGAAAATGTGCAGACTTGGTGAGTCTGTCAATAATCACCCAGATAGTATCATGTCATATCGAGGTCCACAGAAGTCACACAACAAAATTCATTGTAATGTGTTCCCACTTCCACTTAGGAATGGGAAGGGGCTATAGTGTACCAGCTGGCCGCTGATAGTCAACCTTCACCTACTGGCAGACCAAACATTTGACTACATACTCAGTGACCTCCTGATAGTCTGATACATCTGGGTACTACCTGGATGCATCGCATAGGTAGAAAGTGGGCCTCCTCTAGTATAGTTCTCCTGAGATCGCTATCATTCGGGACCCAGACTCGCTCCCTGAATACTATGAGTCCATCCTCTCGGACTCTAAAATCCCCACCGTCTCCTCTACGGACCCTCTCAACAGTGCCCTGGAGCTCCTTATCTGAACCCTGGAACTCTCGAATGCGGTCAAGAAGAGTCGGCATTATCTCAAATCTGGCTAGAAGTGCACCATGCTCATCACAAACCAAACTAACTCCCAACGAGCGAAGTTTCACAACACACAAGAGGTAGGCACTCTCGAAAGATGAGGAAGAGGATAACTTGTACCTTAGAGCATCTGCCACTACGTTTGCCTTATCAGGGAGGTAGTCTATAACAAGGTCATAATCCTTGAGAAGCTCTAACATCTTCTCTATCTCAGATTGAGCTCTTTCTGCGTGAATAAGTATTTTAGGCTCTTGTGATCCGTCTATACCCGGTACGTCTCCCCATAGAGGTAATGTCGCCATATCTTTAGTGCAAGGACTATGGCTGCTAGCTTGAGATCATGGGATACATAGTTCAGTTCGTGCCTCTTCAACTGTCATGAGGCGTATGCAATGACTTGATCGTCTTGCATCAACATACAACCCAAACCTTGTTGGCTGGTATCGCTAAACATTGCATACTCCCGAACACTGGTGGGAAGGACTAAAATTGGTGCTGAATTCAACCATTATTTTAGCTCCTGAAAGATCTCCTCACAATGGCCATCCTAGACAAACTTGACTCCCTTTTGTGTCAAGTTAGATAATGGGGCAACAATCTTGGAGAATCCCTCAACAAATCCCCAATCCCACAAGTACGAGGAAACTCCTGACCTCAGTAACTGTCTACGGCTGCTCCCACCTCATGATGGCTTCAACCTTCTGCGGATCACCATAAATACCCTTTGCAGAAACAATATACCCCAGGAAACTGATCTGTCTAAGCTAGAACTCACACTTGGAGTACTTGGCATATAACTCCTTCTCACGGAGCGTCGCAGTACGACTCGAAGATGCTGGGAGTGCTCCTCATCACTCTGTGAGTATACAAGTATATCATCAATGAATATAATGACAAATCAGTCGAGATAGTCATGGAATACCTGGTTCATCAAATCTATGAAAGTGACTGGGGCATTCGTCAGCTCAAACGGCATGACCAGAAACTCGAAATGACCATATCTCGTACAAAAAGCAGTTTTGGGTTCATCCTCGCCCCTAATTCATAACTGATGATACCCGGATCTCAGGTCAATCTTCAAGAAGACTCGAGCACCCTGAAGTTGATCTAACAGATTGGCTATACATGGTAACGGGTACCGATTCTTGATAGTCACTCTGTTCAATTGAAGATAATCTATGCACAGTCTGAAAGAGCCATCTTTCATCTTTACAAATAGTACTAGAGCACCTCAAGGCGAAGTGCTTAGTCAAAAAAATCCCTTGTCTAATAATTATTGCAGCTAGACCTTTAGCTCCCTCAACTCAGCTGGTGCCATTCCATATGGCGGAATAGAAATTTGTGCTGTCCAGGAGCTATATCTATCTTAAAATCAAACTCCTGAACTGGAGGTAGTCCAGGTAGCTTCTCAGGGAGCACATCCGCAAACTCCTACACCACTGGGACTTTATCAAGTCTTGGGCCTTCTACCATGGTGTCTATTACATGGGCAGAGTAGGCTGTACATCCTCGGCATACCAACCGCCTAGCCTCTAGTGCCTCTACCGTGGTATCTATTACATGGCCGTCCCGACCTTCGAAACTCTACTTCCCTAGTGAAACAGTCAACAGCGGCTCAGTGGAAACTCAGCCAGTCCATTCCTAAGATGGCATCAAAATCAGATATGTCGAGAGGTATAAGATCTGCTTCTAACATCACCTCCCCAATCCATATCCCGTAGCCTCAGTAAATAGAATTCCAGACCAACTGCTCGCCCAATAGTGTGATAATCAATATCTCCTCAGTCAATAAAGAGAGTTGTTTATCAAGGTGCTGAGCAAACTGAGTGCTCACATATGAATAATTTGACCCGGTGTCTATCAAAACTCAGGCGTCAACTCTGGAGATTTTCATGGTACCTAATGGCAAATTTAAATAAAAAAGGATCATCAACCTTTATTTACTTGGGAAGTCAACATGAGATCATATATATATATATATATATCAAAAGGATTGAGGCTTCTAGCATCTTAGCTATTGAGAATTACATGAGTCATCATAGTATATTATGCCTCAAAATAACTATTAGAAGATGAAACCTACATAGGAGAGTCTATCGTAGGGTTACCAATAATAACTTCGGGATTGGCTTGGGCTTCCTCGTGCATCATTGCAAAGATGCGAGCCTGAGTCCTCGGCTGCTGTCACTGAAGAACGGGTACAGTGTTGCTTCAGGCCACAGTCCGTGGAGTTGTAAGAACTGATAGGGCAGGTGCTCTCAGCTGACTCTTACGTGGTCCATTCGGGCGACTCTGACTTAGGTGCCCCCTGAATCCCAAATATTGGCAAGTGCTACGAATATGTCCCAGCTTCCCACACTGGTAGCATCTCGCAGGTTCCCTGCAGAATCTGGAATGAGTCTTGCCACAATTGTGGCATAGGGGCTTCCTCAGCCTAACAAACTAACTCACTGATCCGGCACTAGGGGTGGGGCTCTAGAACTCGGAGGGCGTGGCCCCTGGGGAAAGCCAACTGACCCTGTAGCTGTGGGGTCTCTCTGAGGGCCCTGACTCCGGCCCTTCTTTGAACTCTGAGCAGTTTGAAATTCAGTCCTCTTCTTCTTCTGGTCTCGGCTCTCTCTGCCTAGTCTCAGCCTGTACGATATCCTCAGTGCCGTAGGCTAACTCCAATACCTCCATGAATGAGTGATTTTTCATCACTACCTTGTATTTTCGGATGTTTAAGTTGAGTCTATCCTCAAACTTGAACCGAAGCTGCCTCTATATGGCCAAATCAGGGATAAAGGTAGATAGTTTCCTCAAGTCTGCCTCATACTCTGTATTAGATCTGGTCTGGCGGAGATGAGGGAACTCCACCCTCTTCTGGTCTTGCTGGTACTCCGAGAAGTACCTACCGTTGAACTCTCTCAAGAAGTCCTCCCATCCTAGGGGCTCTGTGGAGTCATCTATCACGGTCTCCCACTAGGTGAGAGCATCACCATCTAGCAACCGTATTATAACGCTTAACTTCCACTCGTCCTCTAGACCCAAGTCTATCAACACTCGACGGGTCCGATTGACCTAGCATTTTGCTGTCGTAGCATCACCAAATCCATCAAAATCGGTGCAACCCAGCTGTCGAACCTCCTTGACCAACAGGGTCAGCTCATGGATGCGACGGAGTGCCAGAATAGTGTTGTCGCTAGGGGCAGACACTGAAGTAGTAGGGGCAGCCAGTGTAGAAGCTGGCGCCATAGGAGTAGAAACTACCGGAGGTGGTGGTGGGGGTGACATCTGTGCTCCATAAGTGTTCCATCACTTGTATCACTGTCTCAAGGCATCTGGTGGTAGCGTCGGGATCCCAGCTGACTGTGTCGGCTAAGGTGGTACTGATGGGGGTGCGTGCAAAGATGACGCAATCTCTGGAGCAACAGATATAACTCTGTGAGTCCGCCTCACGCTAAGCATAGGAGGCATGATTCTAAAATGAAAGAACCTCTATCAGATAAAGATAAGGAATTTGGGCTAGCTATGGAGTATCTAACCCCTTAAATGAAATGAACTCATTTGGTTGAGATCATCTTGAAGGTTTATAAGGAACTCTCAAATTCATCTCAAATTCATTTTCAACTGTCACGCCCCGATCCAAGATCCAGAAACCATGAACAGTCGCCCGTTACCTTGGATACTGGCCTAACCGTGCCACGTATCTCAAGGCAACACAAGGCTAATCATAAAACAGTCACATATATTTTCAAAATCATTTTCCGAAGTCATTTTTCAACTCAAAGTAATAGACTTAAAGTTCTCATTTATATACAAAGTACTTAGTCAGTACAAATATAAATTTCAACTGAGAGTTCCATTACTACATGCAGTCAACCCATATGATCAACTAATAACCTAAAAATACAGCAGAATCTAATTATCGTAAGCGGTCTCCGATACTACGTACGTCGAAACAAGTCAACATGTCTCTCCAATGACTAACTCTGTAGAGATTGAAAAATATTGAGGGGTGAGTATAATCAAATACTTAGTGAGTGAGAAATCCATGACATGTAAATAATAAGTGAGGTGAGAATGGAGTGTCAAACTCATATATGTATATGTATATCCATGCACGACATATTATCAAAATCATAGCAATTTTAACATAATTTTCCATTCGATTAAAACATATGCATCCAAAATCTCATATTATAAATTATAGGGTCATGCCAAATCATGTTCTCAGTAAAGGTCTACCTCGACCAATGACAATCCACAAAGGGGTTTTTGTATGTAAACGAAAAACAACCCTAAAACCTTGGCGTTGGCATCGGGCTTCCCCAAGTGCTAGACTGAAATGTCATTCAGTCCTCCCCTTTCGGTTCAACTTGGCTAGTCCGAAGTCTAATATCATATACATGCCACCCAGCCATGTGAAGTGTTTGCGTCTCGTGACATCGCAAACGTGCGACAATCTATATAACGAGACGGGTCTGCTATATCATATGAGGCGAGTCTACGCCAATGCCTATTATATCATAGTATCATGACTATAAGTACTATCCCTGATCTACGATCAAGGGGATTCAGGTATTAATGCCCGAGCACCTAGTCTCATATCAAAATCATCAATCAATCAACCGTGCCATACATGTCGAGGAAAATCATGAAAATCCGATATATAGTATATTATAGCATATATCATCAAAGTACATTTCATGATTTAAAACATGACATATATATTTTCATCAAAATTCATAGATGCATATTTTAAAATTTTTGAGACACTCCATTTACACAAAGTATGTTAGAGTTATTTAACAAAGCTATTTTATAAATCATGCTTTGAAAATAATAAAATATGGTTTTGCTTATTAATTACATGGCTACAGTAATATCCACTCACCTTGACTGGGGAGGGTACGACACTTCCCCTAAATCTCCTCGTTTGTCGAACTAGTTACCCTTCGTACAACTGTGTCTCTACGCCTAAGTCAATGATAAGTATAATTCATTAATTTAATTATTTTGACAATAGCGCATCGTCGGACTATGAAATGTATACATGTACATATATGTATACGTTTTTATGTATATTCTATGTGTCTCTATGGATGTTCTCTCGTTAGGGCTTTATTCTCATCATAAAATACTTGTCTTTATTTCTTACTTAAATGTAACATAAAACTAGATCACCTATATGTTTATAGTAAACTTGTAAATTTCACTTAGCAAAATAATCAATTAAAATCTTAAATTTTATAATTTTTTTCTTATGCAAGTTTAGTAAATTCGTGATAACTTTCTCTATTTAAATCAGATTTAAATGATTCAAATTGGTAATTAAAGCTAAGACATATATCTACATTTTTTGAGTTCAACTCATCTCCAAATTTCTATTGCATGAATTTATAAAAATCTTTCTTCAACATAGTTCGTACTTATATAACTAAATTTGCACAGTTTTGGTAGAAAATTCATATCTCAGTTTATACAACTCTGATTTACATGATTCTAAGTTCTATTGCAAGATAAGTGACAACCCAACAATCTTCATGTTTAGTATTTCCTTTAATTCTAAGTACAAAATTTTATAAAATTTCATTTCTCTTTCAGTTTCAATTCTAAATTATGCTCTACATAGTTTTAGTAAAAGCACCATAACTTCCAGCATACTACTCCAATTCAAGTGAATTTTATCTCATTTTAAAGATATGACAGAGATCTAAACGTTTTATGTTTATTAAAACCATAGCTCATTTTAAAACTTCGAGAGTCTAGTTTTATTAGAACCCAACCAATCTAAATTTCAATCATCACAAAAGAAGATATCATAGAATTACTATAGCTTGCTAATCATGCTAGCTTACTTGAACAAACCTACTTCATAGGACCAATTTAATCCAATGTATACTCAAAGAAGAATGTATTACCTCTTTAATATGATCTTGACATCTAAATATTCATCACCAACACCATCTTTTAGCACTTAATCACTACATCTTGCAAAAACATATACATTAATATAAAAAAAAAAACTCTACATTATACTAAAATGAGGTCCAATGCTTGAAACAACTCTTTTATGCAAACTTTACAAAAATTTTGACCATTGATTCATTTCCATGCAAGATATCTACCCTACACTTGTCCTAAGTCCTTTTCACATGCAAGATTGCTTACAAGCTACCTCCATGCACCTCCTTCATGTCAAATTCGTTCATGATAAATTTAAACAGAAAAAAGGGGTTTTTGACCAACCAATAAAAATTTATGCAATGATTTTTCAACCAATAAAATTTCTCTTTGGTCTAATGAGTTTAGGTGGCCACTATGTGTGCTCTTGTCCAATGATTGATCTCTAATTGTCATTTAATGGTTGGTTTTGCAACTTAGTCCCTCAAGTTCTCATATTTGCACTTTTAGTCCCTAAACTTTCCAAAATTATAAATTTGACCTCTTTATGCTTATACTTAAGTGTTTTGGCTTTTATTAGCCATTTTCAGTGATTTTAGGGCTTGTCGGTACTTTTCGATAAAGTTTTCGGCTTACCAATAGGATTTTTGTTTTAAGTGATTTTAATGGAAAAATTTTAAAAATTTCAAATCATGTGTCTCAAATGGATGCAATATCATATATATGAACATGAAGAGAGTACATCATACACTAAGAGTCGGTGTTACAGTGAGAACTTTTACTATAACTTCTAGAGACATGCTTGAATTAGAAGATTGTGCAGGTGCATGTGCTTGTTTGTTAAACTGTTGGTGTGGATATGTTGTCTATCCTCCTTGGTTTCCAAAGCTTGGTTTCCATACTAGGAATTCGTCCTATGGCATTTACTTGTTGAAAAGTGTCTTCTTGCAATGTTGGGTACATATCCGTACGATGTCCAGAATTTGAATATACACCACAAACCTTAGCTACCTGTGATTGCCCTACAGTTAATTGACGGACCAAAGCAGTTAGTATAGAAATTGATTTTCAAGATTCGAGTGAATTACCTCATTAACCTATTTTGTAGTTCCATCCACTCGCATCCCAATTTGTTAAGAATTTTTTACTATATTTGAAATTAGTTGTCTGGCTTCTTCAAGTGTTTTATTGACCAAAACTCCTCCACTAGCTGTATTTATCATACTTCTGTCCATGGGTAGAAATCATTCGTAAAAATATTGAATTAAGAGCTAATCCAGTATTTGATGATGAGGGTTGTTAGCACAAAGTTTTATGAATATTGAATTAAGAGTTGATCCGGTATTTGATGATGTGGGCAGTTAGCAGAAAGTTGCTTGAATCTCTCAAAATATTCATATAATGTCTCTCCACTAATTTTTCTAATTTCACATATTTCTTTTCTGATGTTGGAAACCCTAGATATAGGAAAATTTTTCTTCAAAAATATTCTCTGCATTCCATTCTATGTTTTTATCGAAACAAAAATATTCGAACGAGGGTTGCGAATTGGGAAACCCTAGGTGAGAGAAATTCTAGTCCTTTCGATAATTGAATGAATTTAGGTTAAATTTAGAATGAAAGCTTTATATATGTTCTGAAAATGTGTTGAATTTGAAGAGAATGCATTTTCCTGAATTTTGATATGTGATTTCTAGGGTTATATTTAAATTCTATATGAATTTAGGCCAATTAATACAAAAGAGGCATGTTAGAGGATAATAGGATCTTACTGGGTTGATCACAATAGTTTTCTTTAGAGTTTACTTTAAAATATGTATGAAAAATATTATGGTTATGTAAATTCGAAAGAAAATTGGGCAAGTTTAGAAATATTGTGAATTAAAGTTTATTTGAGAGGCAAATAATCTTAGGTTGATGAAATGAAAGCCTAGGATTTGTGAATATGCAATTTAAGGCTATATTAAATTAGAAAAAATTTGAAAACCCTGCAATGAGATTTTATTTGATGGAATTATGATTATTGGTATAAGATAACCCATTTGAAGGTTGAGAAGGGTTACCTTGGATTAAATTACAGAATTAGGAGTGGATACCCTCCTAAGAGGTGAGTGGAGGTCTTAAGTGAGAAAATATTTTATTCTGATTTTATAAAAAAATTTCTAATGATTTTACAAATGTTTCTAAAATTATTTTTGTGATTGTGGAATGTCCCGAAAGGGGATTTAAATTACCAAATGCATCCATGTGTTGTTGAAAACTGATGTGCTATGTTTATTGACTTGTGTTGAAAGTAACTAATGGAATTCATGCATTAAAAATTTGTTTGAATAACTGTTGGCACATTTTGATATATGATTTGATGATTACGAAATGGTGTTGTGTGTATGGTTAATGGCTATATTCATTCCCTCCACAGAGCGACCCGACAGGGTAACGTGGTTGGGCGGTTATTTGGATGAAGAGGTAGCTGCGCTCGAGAGGTGCTTTTAAATCCCTCCCTTCAGACTAGCCTGGTTGCACCCTAGTGGAGGCCTAAGCCAAAGCCAAGGATGGGGGTATTGTGTATGATTTATTGACATTGATGAGAATCCCTTGGTGATTCCACCACTGGTTAGGGCCAAGCCTTTGGTGGAAAGATTTTGGCAACCCCGTAATTTTGAAAAATAAGATGTGATGACTGGATGCATATGAATTATTTATCATATTTTGTTGAGATTTATTTTACATTGAGATTTATTGATGCGATTGTATGATTTTGAAGAAAATATTTGACATGTCCACAATCATCACTCATTTATTATCATAACATGCTATACACTCACTGAGTATTTCCCAATACTCACCCCTCTCTTTTACATCTTTCAGAGGAAGTTTAGGTCAGTGACAGCAATTGGAGCTTGTGAAATTTTATCCGCTGACTTGTTTAGGTATCATAGTGATGTGAGGTTATTTTAACTTGATCTGAAATCCATGGAAGGGAAAACTTGTATAATTCTTTGGTAATGATTAAATTGATACTTGTTTCATATATAGGAGCAAGTATTGGTGGAATCCTTACATCGTTTATATTGGAACTTGTTTATTTTCTTTTAAATTTCATTTTGGTAAAACTTACTGTTTGACTGGGACATTTGGATTGTAATGTTTGATTTCAATATTTACTTTCGATTTTATGAATTTCTATACATCTCATACCGTTTGGACTGGTATCATAGTGATGTTTGCTTTCTTCAGGCAAGTATTAGTAAAATCCTACGACTATGATTTGGGACTTATTTTATTTTGAATGCTTTATTTGTGCTGAGAATTTTGGAATGGCTAGGATGGCCAATTATGCATGCGTGCATGTACAGGAACCCCCTTCCCAAATGTGTGTGCCGATGCATGCTTGTGTGTACAGGGATGGACCGGATGGGTCCTTTGTGTGTGTATTGTTTCATGATTTTCTGATCTTGATGGATTTGTGCACTGGAAGATTTATTGTTCAGTAATATAGCCTTGCAGAGTCTCGGTATATGGGGAGGTTCTGCCAGTGTACCGAGGCAACGCAGTTGTTGTCGGGTGGTCGATCCGAGGATCGGGGCATGACAACTTTATTAGTATCAGAGCTTAGGTTCACGATTTTAAAAATTTGATGGTTTTGAAATGTTTTCAAATGTCTCCAAATGTCCCTAAAAGTTTTTTTAAGATTTTGAAAGGTTTGCTGTTTTGAAAATTGTAATTTTTAAAGGTTTATCTATCAAGGGATGTACAAGAACTTTCCAAGGATTCTTAGGGACTATGATCTATTTTTATTTTTAGGGGGTGAAGCACTTGCACTAGTTCCTTTTTCTATTGTTAAAGTTTAGATCATCTTTGTAGAGCTTTGTTCTCCAAATGAAGAACATGTAACCAAAGTGAGATATTTTTCACTTCACCTCCACAACTTGAGTGATGTATCACTCTATAAGTGGTCACTTGATTGTGACTCAAAACCTTCTATAGCTTTTTTTGCCAAATGTTGGGGACTTTAGGGTGGTAAGATTTCCTTTTGAAAAACTAAATGGGGTTGGAGGTTTTAACAGTATTACTGGCATGACTCTTTGATTGGGATGACGAGTTATAAGACATTCACTTATGTAATAGTGAAGTAATTTACGCTTTGTGAGAAGATAGAAATGTAGCGTACTGTATTGATTGTTTTCTTTGCTTTAAACAACTAGGAGTCCTAACTCCCTAATTTTAAGTATGACCTTCGCATTAGAACCACTTCTCATCATTTCTCCATCCATTCAAATTCTTATTGCATCACTTCAATCTAATTTGCTTTCAAGTTCAAGAAACATATGGCTATCTCATAGGGAACTTAAAGGATTGTTAGAGTGGTGGAGAAATTTTGTGATAGATAAAGTTTTGCGATATTCTGATGACAAATGAGGGTACTATATTTGGCAATAGCTTGTATATTAAGTGGCCTACATTTTTGATAATTTGCAATAAGGGCTAATAACTACTACTAACAAGGATTTTATGATTATTTTTCTTAGAAAATCCAATCATGAATATTATTGTCCATCTAGCTTCTTAGGAAAACACTTTTGAAGATGTTCAAGGCAACCCAGATGTAGTCACAGGTAAATTCCTTTGAATTTGATGATTCAAAAATTTGAATATCAATACAATCTGATTTTGAGTGTGATTTTGAGTTTGGGATATATGAGTGATACGTCTTGATACTGAGGTAATTAAGAATGATTTTAGATGCCCTGTGATAGTTACGGTGGCATTGAAGACTATAAATTTTGGTGACTATTAGTGGGGCATTTAATATTTTTTTTTCTTCTTTTCATTTTTATAGCCACCGATTTTGCATATAAGCCTTTGTGTTATTCCGGACACATCATCCTTTTTATGTGCTTTTAAGGGTCAAAAGGTATTTCAGTGGTTCAAATATTTCCAAAAAATTGAGCTTTCTCACTAAATTTAGGGCAAATTGAAGAAATGTGGGAAGAGACTCATGTATTGAGATATAGACATGCAAATCCCTCTATTTGAGCTAATTATCACTCAAACGTGATGTTGGAGGAATATTTGATAAGGTGAGGCAATAGAGACTTGTGAGAGATGGTTTTGATGTCTTGAGGTATTCATGGTGTTAGTGATGATTATATACCTTGATTGAAATTGGTGCAATTTGTCATGGACATATAGTACTCATTGGTGGTCAACTTATTGAGGTTTTGAGTTGAGTTGTTTCTAAATTTAGAGATATTTGGATCAACTCATTGATAATTTGGTTAACTCCCTTATAGGAGATGTGAATGGATGACTATGTTGCATGTGAATGGGCAAATGAATTCAAATTGATTTGTGAAATAAATTTTGAAATAAATTTTGAAAGAGGGTTAAAATATTTTGTGATTGTGGTGTGCCTGAAAGGAAATTGCAAAATATCCATCACTCATGACTTTGAATATTGAATTATTTGCACTTGCTACATTTGGATTCTCATGCGAATTTTGAAGTATTGCTATACCTTATATTTGAGAGTATGAATTGATTGATAAATTAAGTTTGGTAACATGGTGCTGGAAAACCAATATAGACTAAGTCTTATCACGGATCGAGGCCATGGAGGCAGCATGGCTAAGGCTGGGATAGAGAAATTTTGCTTGGTGGTAGGTGAGATGGGAAGCCTCCACAAGCCGATTCCGTGATAACGTGGTGGCACCCCATGGAACCCTAGGCCAACGCCAAGAAAATTGGGTATTTTATTAAAAATTTTGGAAAACCCTTGGCGAATCCTACCAACTACCTTGGGTAAGAGAGTGATTTTGGGCAAACCCTAAAGTTATTGAAAGGAAAATATAAAATTTTTTATTGAATTGGAAAACATGAGTCATGAAAAATTTGATATGAATTTATGCTATTACAAATGATTTTGGCATTATATGGAAATAAATTTTTATATGTATTTGGCACAACTACCTTCAACCCTCATTCATGCTCAATATGACATGCCATCTATTTACTAAGAAATTTCTATGCTCACTCCAGTCTTTTCTAAAATTCTTTGGAAGAATCTTAGATTCGAAACATGAACTTTGATTTCTAGCAACGGCTAAGGTCAAATCTTGAAAGACACATCTATGCATAACAAGTAAGATATGCAAAACAAGTAAAACATGATAGTATTATTATAAATGAGACTTACAATGGTAGGTACCTGTGACGAAAATGATTCGCTTTAGTAGGTCTTCATTTTGTTTGATGAGTTAATGTTACTTTAGATAGAATGATTGATAGTAGAGATATTTTGTACGATAATGCCATGAGAAGATCTATATTTAGCTAGGAGATGTTTTGTTTATTCAATCATTTTGATGATATAGCTTTGTCTAATGAAAGGTTTGTTTGTAACCATAGGGAAGACTTATTGGTATTCATGTTGGGAAATTTCTTTCATATAATAATGAGCAGTTGGATTTTAGAAAGAAATTAAAAGGGGTGGATTCAAAATTTTATCACTATTTGTGACTCTTTATTTTAATAAATTGTTCTTAAAAGACTCAAATATGGAGGAGTAAAGCCTTGATTTTGTTATTTTGTAAGCATAGACCCTTTAATTTCATGATAGCTCAATCAGTTAGGGTAAATGAATCAAAGGAATTGAGACCATCAAGTTGTTATGGGAGAGATCTAAGCAATTAGGCTTATTATTTCTCCAATCCAGTTGTTATCGGATTTTAAATTATTTCTCCAATTTCTCCAAGTAATGAGGCTATATTAAATTAGGAAAATTTTAAAATCCCTGTAATGAGATTTTATTTGATGAAATTGTGATTATTGGTATAGGATAACCCATTTGAAAGTTGAGAAGGGTTACCTTGGATTAAATTGGGGAATTGGGAGTGGATATCCTCCCAAGAGGTGAGTAGATACATGTTTATGATTTTAAGTGAGAAAATGTTTTATTCTGATTTTATAAAATATTTTCTAATGATTTTACAAATATTTCTAAAATTGTTTTTGTGATTGTGAAATATTTCGAAAGGGGATTTGAATTACCAAATGCATCCATGTGTTGTTGAAATTGATGTGCCATGTTTCTTGACTTGTGTTGAAAGTGACCAATGGAATTCATGCATTAAAAATTTATTTGAATAACTGTTGGCACATTTTGGTGTATGATTTGATGATTGCAAAATGGTGCTGTGTATGGTTAATGGCTATATTCATTCCCTCCATAGAGCGAACCGACAGGGTGAGTGGATGGGCGGTTATTTGGATGAAGAGGTAGCTGTGCTTGAGAGGTGCCTCTAAATTCCTCCCTTCGGACTAGTTTGGTTGCACCCCATGGGAGGCCCGAGCCAAAGTCAAGGAAGAGGGAATTGTGTATGATTTATTGACATTGATGAGAATCCCTTGGCGATTCCACCACTGGTCAGGGCTAAGCTTTTGGTGGAAATATTTTGGCAACCCCGTGATTTTGGAAAATAAGATGTGATGACTAGATACATATGAATTATTTACCATATTTTGTTGAGATTTTGTTTACATTGAGATTTATCGATGCGATCGTATGATTTTGAAGAAAACATTTGACATGTCCACAATCATCACTCATTTATTATCATAACATGCTATACACTCACTGAGTATTTCCCAATACTCACCCCTCTCTTTTACATCTTTTAGAGGAAGCTTAGGTCTGTGACAGCAATTGGAGTTTGTGAAGGTTTATTCGCTAACTTGTTTAGGTGTCATAGTGATGTAAGGTTATTTTAACTTGATCTGAAATCCATGGAAGGGAAGACTTGTATAATTCTTTGGTAAGGATTAAATCGATACTTGTTTCATATATAGGAGCAAGTATTGGTAGAATCCTTACGTCGTTTATATTGAATTTGTTTGAAATTTGTTCATTTTCTTTTAAATTTCATTTTGGTAAAACTTACTATTTAACTAGGACATTTGAATTGTAATATTTGATTTCAATATTTACTTTCTATTTTACAAAATTCTGTATATCTCGTACCTTTTGGACTTTACTGATGCTGACTTATTTTCTTCAGGCAAGTATTAGTAAAATCCTACGACTATGATTTGGGACTTATTTTATTTTGAATGCTTTATTTGTGCTAAGAATTCTAGAATGACTGAGATGACCAATTATACATGTGTGCATATACAGGAACCCCCTTCCCAAATGTGTGTGCCGACACATATTTGTGTGTACAGGGTTGGACCGAATGGGTCCTTTGCATGTGTATTGTTTCATGATTTTCTGATCTCGATGGATTTGTGCACTGGAAGATTTATTGTTCAGTAATATAACCTTGCGGAGTCTCGGTATATGGGGAGATTCTGTCTGTGTACCGAGACAACGGGATGGTTGTCGCATGATCGATCCGAGGATCGGGGCGTGATAGAGGAATATTCTTTTGGATTGATAGGTTAGGTGTAAAAGAGTTTGAGTTGAGTGAGTGTTGGATTAAGTCATCTTCAAGAGAGAATGTATAAATTGTTAACATCTTAGCATTGCACTGGTTTATAACTCTCATGACATAGTGGAAACTATCTATTGTTGGACCGTGGTTTCCTGAGCTGGAAGAGTGGCTGTAGGTACAAGGCTAAACCACTATAAATCAGATTTGATCTCTCTATCACTACACTTTAAATTTATGCACTTATATTTACATATTTTATATAGTTTTGTTTTAGATTTTAAGTTAGATTTTAAGTAGAGCAAAATCTACAATTTAAAACTAACAAATTCAACCCTCTTTCTTGGTTGCATAGAGACCAACAATTTTAACTCTTAAAAAAACACAATTTTTACTTAAAGTAAAATTCTACTAAAATTAATTAAGACTAAAATTTAAGTTTTTTTTTTCTTTATAGGCCCAATTTTGATATCTTGAATTATTTAGCTCCAAATTGATTCCTTAAGCCCACTTTGACCTAATCTTTCGATTTCAATCACTTAAAAGTAAAAAAATCATAAAAACCAACCATTAGAATATAAACTAGTCCAAAATTAAACCATAATATTAACAATAAATTTTTGCCATTTCAAACTAGTGGACCACCTCTAAATGTTTTCGGGGCTCTAAGCTTGAGGAAGCCATTGTTATTTATGGATAGGCCCAAGCAGTTGGGAAGAGGGCCTGTACTTTCTTGCTATCATCTGAACTTTTTGTAAGAGAAGGTGCAAGTTGGTTTCCAAATGAGCTAGTGCAGGCGGGATTCGTAGAAGAGAGGATGGCAGCTGGTTGAGTGGTTATGTTATTAACATTGGTAAGGCTGATGTTTTGTCTGCGGAATTATGGGCGCTGAGAGAGGGGTTGAGATTAGCTAAGGAGCTCCAGCTTACGCAGATTCAAGTAGAAGTGGACTGATTGCCTTTAATTCAACTTCTGGATACTGAAAGAGAGAGAGAGCATCCTTTTCATGATATTGCTACCAGTGACAGGCCTACATGTAGATGAGGGTGGGCAATTGTATCCCCTCAATTTGTTTTTATTTTTTAAAATTCATTTAGAAAAATGTAATCCCCCGATGTTAAGTTATATTTTTTGTGAAAAATTTTAATAATAGGATTTGTGAAAAGAAAAAGGTGTTTGGAAACTTTGAATTATTTTGTTTATTGGGTATATCACTATTGGGTTAGGTACAGAGAAGCAGTGAAGTCTAATCTATTTGGTTAGAGGACTTGTCCAAGCATGCTCAAGCCTTATGATGGATTTAGGCCTTAATCAAGAATACTTGGTAACAAGGAGAGTGAAAGGAGTATCAATATTTTGTGATACTTTCACATTTTTTTATCTAAAATTTCTTAAAACTATTAACCATCATATTTAACTCCAATCATTCAACCATCCCATGTATTTGTATTGGACAATCGAACATGTGTTAACGGAAAAATAAGATTAGTTATTTCTGTTTTATGAAACCAATCCGTCACTTTTTTTCCCCATTTTTTTATCTGTTTATTATCTCAGATGGGCATTTTGGGTGAAATGTATGATTTGATAAATAAATATTGGTATTGCATGAAACAAAACATGCTATCATAATATTTTTATTGAAAATGACATATAGAACTAAATATTACAAGGAAATAACATTTTTCTCCCATTTTTACTTGGGCCAACTCTTTTTCATGCCATTGGTGGAACCATATAACCTGTAAAAGGAAACCACAAGCCAACATGAGCATGTAGTCAATAATAAAAAAATTGAATTTTGTTGAAAATATAAAAGAATAAGATAATAAATCTTACTTCCACACTTCATTCCAGGAGGAACTTGGACTCCACAAGTTCGAGCCACGTAAACAACTTTCTCCATGCTTACAATGAGCTCAATAGGTGGAGTTACATACTTGCAAACACATGGTACATCAACCTTCTTGACAACTGCACAGCAATCTTCAGACGGTTTGACCTTTGGCCCTGGCTTTAACACGAAACTTTTGCATTTGGCAATAAGGTTTTGAACATCGCCTTCACAATCGGCAAAGACTTGGTTCCTCCCTCCAAAGAGTATCATTATTCCTACAACTAACATTAGAGCCAATGTGCTGGGGTTTGATGTGGCCATCTCTCCGTTGAACTAATTGCAAGTATTTCTTTGCTCTATTCTTTGACTTGTACCCAATACTTGCCCCTTTTTTATAGACTTGGGTAGGTTTTTACATGGCTCCTACCAAAAGGGGATGATTTACCATTCAAGGCTCCTTTTCTTGTGGTTCAGTGTGAAATGAATAAATTTGATTTATGAGGAGAGCCAGAATAGTAAGTGCCAGTACATTAATATTCTTTGAACCTTGAAAATGTAATAGATATTTGATACATTATCTAACCATAGAATAAATTGGATTTTTGAGGAGAGCCAGAATAGAAAGTGCCAATACATTAGTTTCTTTTTCCCATTGAATTAAATCTCTTACATGCTATTAATTAACTATAAATTTATCTAGACGTTCTTCAGGCTCTTTCTTTCAAAACATTGAACTTGGTGAATGTATATTTTTCTTTTTATTGTACATGTGTTTTTATTTTCTTTTTTCAAACATTGAACCTAATGCATGTATTTATTTTTCAATTTCAAGAGAAAATAAATAATTTTTGTGCAATAATTTATGCAGATCTAGAATTCGACTACATCACACATATACACATAATTTTGATATTTAAAGGTATTATTAGTTTATCTATCAAGTAATATCTATTTATTTTTAATTTATGGAGATTATGCCGTACATCCTATTTTGAATTAAATGAACCTATTTTTTCTATGACTAGTTTTTGGTAATAATTTAAAATTTAAAATTATATATTCGACAAGCTTTGGTGAAATTGTGAGAATTTGTGAGCGTTTGGTAAGTGTGAGTTTTTTCAGTATTTTTCACAGAACCTCACATATGTAAATAGTTTCCTAGTGTGTAAGGTTTGGTGAATTTTATTTATTTGACTCGTGAAAAATGGTAAGTGTTGGAAGTGGATATTGGCTCCACAGATATTGGTTCCTTTCAACTTGATCGGCGGCTTGAGGGAATGGTTAGAACCTGCAAAAGACTATCAGAGGGTAATCCGGCAGGAGAGACTTCGACAGTCAAGTCAGAAAAAGCAATTTTTTATAGAAATAAAACAGACTGAAAGCAAGAAAGAGAGAGTCTCCTTGTGACTTTTGTGTCGAGTGTTAAGTCTTAGAGAACGTACCTAGACTTTGGTGATGTGAAGACTTTTATGCATGGAAGCTGCAAGAGCCATGTGTACGCGGGGTGTTTCAACTCTAGTTTCATTATGAGGTGATCCAAATATTTTAGAGTTCAATAGTCAAAATGTTCAAAAGATTCATGATCTTTATCATTTAATAAGTTTAGTGATATATGGAGATTTTTTTCCTTATCGACTAGATCTCAAAATTTTCCTTCCATATCCGAAAAGTGTATGCAAAGCTTCTCATCTAAAGGAATTTCATTCGGCCTCTTGTCGACGCAATAGGAACAAAATTGTATTTTAGAACATCGGAGGCCTCTGGAGGTCACCAACCTGTTAACTCACTGCCGATGGTAATCACATGGTGTGTTGGGCCGTGTCCACCCTTCGGGGAGACTCATCCCTATACGTTGATACGTCTAGGTGCAACAGGCCTTATAAGTCATGATTTTATGGTATTGAGTACTCATCATATTAGGTCTTTTGAATGGATCTCATCATTTGACCCCGCCAAATAATATTATTTTGTGAAAAAGACACCATGAGTAGTGATTGTCGGAAAGACGTGAAACTCTTGGTGTGACATATGCCACTTCACGTGTTACGAATCATCTTTACTTTTGCTTATAAGGTCCATTGTTAGTGGAATTAGACACATTCTCTCTTTACTTTCGTTTAGTTTTCTTCACTACAAAATAAGAGCACTATTCAGACGGTCAAAGACCGTCAGCGAAATATATCAAAACCATCAGTAACACTTTCTCCAACGGATGGAACATCAGTTGAGTATACACCAATCTGGATAGGTATATCTTGATGGTTTGTGTAACCATTATAGCATATCATATATGTATTGTGACGATAAAAAGTGTCGGTAAAATTAGTGGTTTTATCGTCAAGTAATGGGGTATTAGAAAATATTATGATTTTTATTATCGATTATCATATATTATGAGATGTTATTACTTTTATCGTCTGTTACCATTATGTGAGGAAAGGTCACTAATTTTATCATCGGTTACCATATGTTATGAGATGTTCTTATATTTATCGTCAGTTATATTAATTTAGGGAAGGCTACTGATTTTATCATTGGTTATCATATGTTATGAGATGTTACTACTTGTATCGTCCGTTACCATCATGTTATGAAAAATCACTAATTTATTCATCGATTACTATATATTATGAGATGTTACTTCTTCCATCGTCAGTTACCATTAAGTTAAGAAAGGTTACTGATTATCATCGGTTATCATATATTATCATATGTTACAAGTTGTTACAACATTTATCGTCGATTACCATTCAGTTAGGAAAAGTTACTAATTTTATCATCGATTACCATGTGTTATAAGATTATACTACTTTCATCAGTGGTTACATTGAGTTAGGAAAAGTAATTGATTTTATTATCGGTACGACATGTTATACTTTTATCGACGGTTACAGTGAGTTAGGAAAAATAATTGATTTTATTATCAGTTACCATATATTACGACATGTTATACTTTCATCGTCGGTTACTATTGAGTTTGGAATTGTAATTGATTTTATCATCGGCTACCATATGTTACGAAATGTTACTATTTTTATCGTCGGTTACTATTGAGTTAGGAAATGTTATTATTTTTATCATCAGTTACTATATGTTACGAGATGTTACTACTTTCATTTACGGTTAGCATTGGGTTAGGAAATATTATTGATCTTATAATCGGTTACTATATGTTACGAGATGTTATTACTTTCATCGTCGATTACCATTGAGTCGGTTATCATGTGATAGAAAATGTTAATAACCTTTATCATTGGTTAGTAGTAGTGTTAGGAAATGTTATTCTCTTTTTCTTCAGTTGCCATGTGTTACTATTACTACACTTTTAACTTTTATATTAGTTACACTAGTTTTAGAAAATGTCACTATTTTGTATTGTAGACTCAGTGATAGAAAAATTTACTACCTTTTTGGTCGGCTTATACACTACAAAATAAGAGCATTACTCAAACGGTCAAAAACCATTATCAAAACACATAAAAATCGTTAGTAACATATTCTCCAACGGATGGAACATCAGTTGAGTATACACCAGTCAGGATAGATGTATCCTGATGGTTTGTGTAACTGTTGTAGCATGTCATGTATGTGTTGTATGTATTGTGACAATAAAAAAGGGTCGGTAAAATTAATGGTTTTATCGTCAGCTAATAGGGTGTTAGGAAAAAGTAAGTTTTTTACGATCGGTAACGAGATATTACTACTTTTGTCGTCGGTTACCATTGAGTTAGGAAATATTACTAATATTATCATCGGTTATCATGCATTATGAAATGTTACTACTTTCATCGTCAATTACCATTGTGTTAGGAAATATCACTAATTTTATCATCGGTTATCATATGTTACGAGATATTACTACTTTTATCATTGGTTACTATTCAATTAGGAAATGTTACTGATTTATCATGTTACGAGATGTATTACTTTTATCGTCAATTACAATTAAGTTAGAAAAAGTTACTGATTTTATTTTCGGTTACTAGATTTTATTATCGGTTGTCATATATTACGAGATGTTATTATTTTTATCGTTAGCTATCATTGAGTTAAAAAATGTTATTGATTTTATTATCGATTATTATATGTTACGAGATGTTACTATTTTTATCATCGGTTACTATTTAGTTAAGAAATGTTATTGATTTATTATTGGTTATCATATGTTACGAGATATTAATACTTTCATCATCCGTTGTCATTGATCATCTGTTGCCATTTAATTAGGAAATTTTGATTTTATCATAGATTACCATATGTTATGAGATATTATTACTTTTATTATCGGTTATTAAGATGCGGGTGCCAGTGATCCATGTGGACGTGTGCCTGCGGGCACCAGGCCCCCGCTTGGGCGGGCACCCGCATATGGGGGCGGGCGCCCGTGTATGGGGGGCGAGTGCCAAGCCCCAGCCTTGGCGGGCGCCCGCGCATGGGGGCGGGCCCGCCTATTAGGGACGGTAGTTAGGCTAGTCTCTGTATGAAAATGTATGTCTTTTATTATGGGTTATACAAGTGTTCCATGATCTGTTTACCACCATTATAAATGTTATATTACAACTCAAGATAATAGGTAAAAGATAAATATTGTTACAATGTAAAATATTAATGATATTAATGATAAAGAAAAAAATACATACAAATATAAATACATTAGCAATAAAATAATAATTTTTTTAAAAAAAATCATAATAAACAAATAAAATTGTTCTTCCTGGAAGTACCTCCTTTACCTTATTTTTATTTTTAAACCTGGTAACAAACTATCTGCTTCACAGATGGTTAATGGTTGGACTTTTTAAACCCAAACTGGTTGCTGTTCTCAATACAGTGACTTCTTTAGACTCAACTGGATGCTTATCTCAATAGAGTGACTTCTTTAGACCCAACTGGATGCTTACCTAAACAGAGTGACGAAACTTTGCAAAGTTTCAATGAAAATATAGTATAGATTTTAATTGAGTGGGAATTTTTGTTAAACAATGTTTGGTTGAGTGATAGTTTTTTCAATGGATTTTGAGAGTGTGGAGAGGAGAAGAGAGCTTTAAAGGGAATAAAAGGAAATGAGAGAGTTTTCATGATTTTAAAGATATTCACAGTCTTATTTTTAAAAAAATTTTGAAAACCCGCTCTTTTTTTTTTTTTTTTAAATTTTGTCTCCCTCCATTTTTTGGACACTTTTACCCGCCTACCCTCCTTTAGTTTTAGTTTTAGATTATTCACAAATTCACCACATGTCACGTTTTAAAATTCTATCACCAATTATTTTAATTTTAATTTAATATTATTAATAATCAATTATTATTAAAAAGGCAAAGCAAAAATATTAAAATAAATTTTTGATATATTTTTTTAACAAAAGAAAAGAATGTTAATTATATTATTGTAAATAATTTTTTTCAACAAAAGAAAATAATATTGTAAATAATGAGAATGTAATGGTATAATTAATTATGTTAGTATAATTAATTACATGTTATTTAATATTATTTAATTATATTAGTATAATTAATTATGTTGGTACATTAGTTTTGGATTTTATATAAAATTATATAATATTCATATGTTTTTTCTTATTTGTTGTTTGGTTAGAATTTATTTAAAATTATATCATATAAGTAATTTTTAGAATTTATCTTTTTCAAGCATCTACACAAGTCTAGACAGGCGCCCACACACCCTCGCGAGCGCCCGCCAGATGCCACCACTTACCACTATTACACGGGCGTTACCACTACTTACTGCCAGTTACCGCAACTTACCACTACCACGCTGGCGTCCACATTTACAATGTGTTTAATGATGCTTGTTCTACTAATATACTACTCTTTTCACATAGAGACTCCCATAATGAAAACCATTTTACTTTTTACTGAGTTGGGACTATTAAAATTGAAGCATTGAGTTTTGTATAAGTATATACAATACATGCAGCTATTAACTTACTTATGCTAATGTATATGCTAATAGTTATATAATAATATATAATACAATAATATATAATATAATATAATACATGCAGCCTCATTCGCTGGTGCCGCGCAGCACCAACTCCTGCATGGGGGGCCACGAGTGTAGGGGACAGGTGCCAAGCCCCTACTTGCACGGGTGCCCACGCATGGGTGTGGACACTAGGCTCTCGTGCGCGGGCGCCTACGAATGGAGGCGGGCGCCAGTCCGTGTGCGATAATTAATATTAATTTTTCATTTTTCATTTTCATTGATAATTAATATTAATTAACATTATATTATGTAATATTCATAATTACTTTTATAAAATCTTAATTATCTAAACTATTTGATAATGTAATATATTATTATCACTTATTATCATAGTTTATCCACTTATTATTATGTTTTATCACTTGTTACATCTATTACCATCCATTATAGACATATCGCTCTGGTTAGCTCTGGTTATTATTTGTTACCATATTATTATCACTTATTACTATTATCCATCGTATTACCACTTGCTATTATACAAGTATTATAACCATATCAATAAAATAATATCACATTATATCATTCATTATTATCTCTTGTTTATCACTTATTATTAATTGTTAATGAATTATAATTATTTTTGTATTATATTATATTATTATGAAGTAAAATAAAAATAGAGAAAATAAATTAATGATCACATAAATGAAATGAAATTTCATTACATTACATTTCCTTTCACACGTCTATCAACTTCATTATCTTCATTCATGTGTATTAATTTATCTCCTCCAACTCCATTTTCAAGATTAATATTTATAATTTTATGTAATATTCAAAAAGACTACATATTTTGTTAAAAATAGTTACTAAAAATATTTAAAATACTTAAAATAGTCATTCGCACAGTAGATAGTATTTAAAGTGTAGGGAAAGTTGAGATAAAAATGAGGTTAGAAAATTTATTCATTGAGTTAAAATTTCTATTGATTTTGTGAGCTTTGAGGGAAAGAAAAGTTTTGAATTTAATATAATATATTTGAAAGTATATTTTGTTGAAGGACAATTTTTTCACAGATTTTGAGAGTTTAGGGAGGAAGGGAGAGCTTCCGAGGGATTGAGAAAATTTTGACCACCTTATTTTCACAATTAATTTCAAAACCTGACATTTTTAAAAATTTTGTCTCCTGCTCACTTTTATTTTACCTACCATCCTTGGTGCCCAAAAATTAGTATCATATAAATTAAAATTAAAGAAGTAAAATATATTTTTTGCGTCAATTTTTGTGCCAAAAAATTATTAATTAAAATTATTATTGTTAGTTATTTTTTGGTATTTGTACAAAATAAAATAATAATGATAATTAATTTTGGAATTAGATTTTTTTATATAAACTACATAAATTGATAATCTTGCCTATTTTAAATATTATACTAATATATAATACAACAATATATAATATAATAATATATATATTTTAGAATTATATATTAATTATATATATAGTATTATAATATATATAATAAAAAATATATATAATGCATGAATGCGTGGCCCATCTTTGAGGCGCGTGCGGGGTCCCAGTCTGGGGGGCACCCGGGTCCAACATTTCAAATTTTTTTTTTCTATTTCCTTTTTTTAAATAATTAGAAATATATTATAATCTAATAAGTAATTAAAAAATTATGTTTTAATTTGAATTAATATAGTATTAATACAATATATATATACTAATATAATATATAATATTAATATATAATAGTTTATAATCTAATACTAATGCGTTATAATATAATATAATAATATATTATACAATAATATAAAATATAATACTCTATTGTATATAATATTAATTATAATAGTATGTAATATAATACTAATACATAATAATACTTGTTGTAATATAATATATTAGTATATAATACAACAAGTTACATTAGTAATGTATAGTAATATATAATAATAAATAGTGATATATAATGATATACAGTGAATTATTGTAATATACAGTAATTATTTTAATATATTAGTAATATATAGTAATATATATTAATATATAGTAGTATGTTATCATATATAATAATATATAATAATATATAGTGATGTATAGTAATATGTATTAATAGATATAGTTATAATTTAATTAATTATTAAAAAATTTGCTATAATTGAATAAGTAATTAAAAAATTATATTGTTAATGTCATATATAATAATATACTTAATAATATACAATAAAAATATTAATATAGTAATATAATAGTATGAAATAACATTAATATAAGTAAAATATAATATTAATATATAGTACTATACAATATAATATTAAAGCCTAATACAGTATAAAATATAATGATATATAATATAACAATATATAATATATAGTAATTATAATAATATATTAGTAATACATAATACCATATATGTAAAATATAGTAGTATATAGTAATATATTGTAATATATAATAATATATAGTAATCTATAGTAATATATATATGTATAGTACTATATAATTATAATTTAATAAATAATTATAAAAATATATTATAATTCAACAAGTAATTAAAAATATATTGTAATTAACATATTTGTAATATAAAATACCGTCCATTGGTTCATCTCTCCTACAGATCAACTGTCGCAAAGAATAAAAAAAAGCCAAAAGAATAAAAAAAAAAACCTCAAAAAACAAACTAACAAAAAAAGAATAAAAACAAAATAAAACAAAATAAAAAATAAAAAATAAAAAATAAATATTAAAAATTGGGGCGGTCCCACCGTGCATGTGCACGGTGGAACCACCCTCTATGTTTATTTATTTATTTTTTTTTTTTGATTTCATATTTTTATTAAATATAATTTTATATTTTTATTTAACATAATTTTTATTTTGTATTTTTATTAAATTAGGGTAATTTTTATTAGATATAATTTTATATTTTTATTAAATTAGGGTATTATTTTATTATTAAATATAATTTTGTTTTTTTATTAAATTAGGGTATTGTGTTTTAAATGGTGAGAGTAAGATAGAAAGTAAAGAAATAAAAAAAATAACACACATAAATCGTTGTGGCATAGTAGTATATATAAATATATAGTAATAAATACTGATAATATTTAATATTAAAATAATATATCACAATTAGCAATAGTAATAGTAATATATAGTAATAATATTTAATATTAATATATACTAATAATTTGTTACGGTGTATAATATAATTTATTGTAAAATAATAAAACAATATATAATATATAATACAATAATATATAATATAAATATATAGTAGTAAAATATAAAATTAATATATAATAGTAAATTTATAAAACCGTAGACAGTAAAAAGAATGAAATTGAGACTATTTTAATTATCCCTAAAATTTTTTCATATTTACTGACAACAAATGATAAGTGTCAGAATTGAACATGTCCTTTAAATACTATACAATATAAGAGATAGCATAAATTTAGAATTTATACAGACGGTATAGTTAACTAGATAGTAAAAAAAAGTCATATAGAGACACTTTTCTAACCGTTTCTAAAACTTTGGTATATTTACTGACCACAAATAATAACCGTCAGAATTACGTTGAACTTATGAAGACGGTATGTTTAAGTAGTTAGTAAAAATAGTCATATCGAGACTATTTTCAAACTCTCACTAAAACTCTATTATATATACTGACCATAAATGATAAGCGTCTGTATTGAACATAGTTTTTAAAGATTGTATAATATATGAGTTAATATAGATATAGAATTTATGCAGACGGTATGATTAGGTAAATAGTAAAAACAGTCATATAGTGACTGTTTTCAAATCATCCCAAAAATTTTCATATTTACTGATCACAAGTAATAACCATGATAATTCAACATCGCTTTTTATAAACGTTGTACTAACTTTATTTTCTGATGAATAATTTTATACCGTTGTAAAATATATATATTTTCTAACGATTTTGTCAAAAATGTTGCTATAGGATACAAAAAACCGTTACTGAAAGTCACTGACAATAAATATTACCGTTACCATAACACTTTAATTTTTTTATGATAAATGTATTACTTTATCCTCAGTTACTTAGTGTAAGGAAATATTAGTATTTTTATAGTAGATTGCTATGTACTACCATGAACATATGTATTGGGAAATATTATTGTTTTTATGGTTATTATTGTTTTTAAGGTACCATATGTTAGGAAATAACAGGTTATCATGTGTTAGAAAATGTTAGTAGCTCTATTGTAGGTGACCATGTGTTGCTATTTTTTTGTGCTACTACCTTTTACAATTTGTTACTATCGAAGGTTACCACGTGTTACTACCTTATTATCAATGGTTGCCATGTCTTAGAAAATATTACAATTTTTTATCATCGGTAACCATAGTATTAAGAAATAGCCTGAAAAATCACATGACACAAGTGTTAAGAAAATTACAACCTTGTATTATCATTTACTCACCTCTTACCACAAGTTAAGTTACCAATCTCTTACACAAGTTTTAGTTATCAGAAGCGATAGGAAATCACTACATGATATGATATCAATAATTACGTCAATAATGGCATAGTTTTAAATTTAAGAGGGTATAAAATAATTACAAAAATAATATAAATATAATTAGAATTGTATTAATATGCGAGATTGACTAATACATTAGATTGAGTAATACATATAAGATCAAAAGAAAAAAAAAAAGATTCATTTCCCACAACAATATGTCTTCTGCTAAGATGGTGAAACAAAAAATGAAACAAAAAACATGTCTTCTACTAAGATGGTGAAACCAAAAATGAAACAAAAAAATATTCAATTTGATCACAAAAAATATTACCATCACAAAATAAAGGGCACAATCCCACCATAATTCCAAAACTATGCAGAGCAGTGACCAACTAGTTTATCACAATCTTTCTTCCTATCAATCTATTAATAAAAAAGTGAAATTAATATAATTAGATTGTGACATTGTAATGAATGTAAAGAATGGTTAAAAATGAAAACATTACCCCATGGGATGGAGTCAGGTGTTGATGATAATGGTTGATTTCTATGTGCACTATTAGTATCTGGCATTGGAGGAATCTAACAATATAAATAATTTGGATTATTATTGAAAGATAGATGTGAAAATAGTAAGATTATGTGACTAGAGAAATGACATTCATAGCTGAACACCAGCAATAAGTCTTGCTTCATTAACCAGGTTCATCAATTCATTTTGTTGTCCACTTTCAGCATGTGTAGCAACATGCATAAGAACATTTCTGACCAAATTACTAAGATTGTGATTTTGTTCGTTTAATCGTTCCATCATAACAGTCATATCTTTATTCACAACTTTAGTTGAAAGCACATGCGGAGTTGTAACTTTTCCCACACATCTAATTCTTCCCTTTGAATCAAGTCCTTTAACTTTAGATACAATATCACTTTCCCAAGATAAATTGAAACTTTCTATTTGTACTTCTTCAGTAGACTTTACTCCACTCTTCATCATTTCCTGTAAGAAGTAAAAAGTAAAATGAATCAAATGTCAATGTTACATAAATAAATTAATTAGAATTACATAAAAAGATAATCATCCATACCACAAGTTCTGATACTTTTGTAGAAACTAAACTGCCATCTGATGGTGTTCTACTTAAAATATAAATTTCAGCTCTAAAAGGTTTCCTCCCAGATTGTGTCATCTATAATGAAAAAATAAACCACACTTTGAAATATTACGTGACTAAAATTAATTATAATTAATTGCAAGTAAATGAAATATGAATTTTTTATACCTTCTCATATATGAGCTTTGCAAATGATTTCGATTCTAAGCAATGTGGATCAGTCAACTTTAAACGATATTCTGAATTTCTTTTACTAATTTCCTAGCACAAAGAAAAAATATCAGAATAACAAGTGAATTATATAGTGGATTGTGTAGTGGATTGCATTTGTACCTTTCCTTTATCACTCAACTAAAAAGTAACAAGCTCCTTGTACTGATTTGGATCAACTCTTTTATCTTCCATTCTCTTGATATTTTCTTTTATTCAAAGTGAATCATCGAACCATTTTGATTTCAGAGAATTTTTAAAACTCTTCTATTTTTCAGACAAATTTCCAATAACC
Source organism: Dillenia turbinata (assembly GCA_037126225.1). Lineage (NCBI taxonomy): Eukaryota > Viridiplantae > Streptophyta > Magnoliopsida > Dilleniales > Dilleniaceae > Dillenia > Dillenia turbinata. The sequence goes on along the minus strand of JBAMMX010000018.1, from coordinate 18,751,317 downwards.
CATTTCTTAGTCTCATCTCTGAGTGGCTTGAAAGTAATTTTTGACTACAATTAAAATAAAAGAAATATATAAGAAATAAAATTAGATATATCAACTTTTCCATCTACCTATTGAGTAAAAAAAATAGATTACTAAATACCTATGAAAGTAATCTTAGTGCCACGCTTCGAACCACAATCTAGAAGCCGTGAACAGTGGCCCGTTACCTTGGATACTGGGCCAACCGTGCCACGTATCCCAAGGCAACACAAAGCTAATCATAAAACAGTCACATATATCTTCAAAATCATTTTCCCAAGTCATTTTTCAACTCAAAGTGATAAATATAAAGTCCTCATATATATACAAAGTATTTAGTCAGTACAAATATGAATTTCAACTGAGAGTTCCATTACTACATGCAGTCAACCCATATGATCAACTAATAACCTCAAAATACAGTGGAAGTTAATTAGTGTAAGCGGTCTCCGATACTACGTACGTCGAAATATGTCAACGTGTTTCTCCAATGACTAACTCTGTAGAGACTTAAAAATACTAAGGGGTGAGTATAATCAAATACTCAGTGAGTGAGAAATCTGTGACATGTAAATAATAAGTGAGGTGAGGATGGAGTGTCAAACTCATATATGTATATGCACGACATATTATCAAAATCATAGCAATTTCAACACAGTTTTTCATTCGATCAAAACATATGCATCCAAAAGCTTATATCATAAATCGTAGGGTCATACCAAATCATGATCTTAGCAAAGGTCTACCTCGACCAATGACGAGCCACCAAGGGGTTTTTGTATGTAAACAAAAAACAACCCCACAACCTTGGCATTGGTGTCGGGCCTCCCCCAAGTGCTTGACAGAAATATCATTCAGTCCTCCCCTTTCGGTTTAACTTGGTTAGTCGAAAGTCTAAAATCGTATACACGCCACCCAACCATGTGGAGTGTCTACGTCTCATGACATCGCAAATGTGTGACAATCTATAAAACGAGACAAGTCTGCTATAGCATACGAGGCGAGTCTGTGCGGGACAACGCCTATCATATCATAGTATCATGGCTATAAGTACTATCCCCGATCTACGATCAAGGGGATTCAAGTACTAATTCCTGAGTACCTAGTCTTGCATCAAAATCATCAATCAATCAACCGTGCCATACACCTCGAAGAAAATCATGAAAATCCGATATATAGTATATTACAGTCATTTAACAAAGCCATTTTACAAATCATTTCACAAATCATGCTTTGAAAATGATAAAACATGATTTTGCTTATTAATTATATGGCAACAGTAAGATCTACTCACCTTGACTGGGGAGGCTCCTCGTTTCTCAAACGAGTTACCCTTCGTACAACTGTTTTCTATGCCTAAGTCAATAATAAGCATAACTCATTAATTTAGTCTTTTTGACAACAACGCATCGTCGGACTATGAAATGTATACATATACATATATGTATACATTTTTATGTATACTCTATGTGTCTCTACGGACGTTCTCTCCTTAGGGCTTAATTCTCATCATAAAATACTATTCTTTATTTACTACTTAAATATAACATAAACCCAGATCACTTATATATTTATAGTAAACTCATAAATCTTACTTAGCAAAATAATCAATTAAAATCTTAAATTTTATAATTTTTCTCTTATGCAGGTTTAGCAAATTTGAGATCACTTTCTCTATTTAAATTGGATTCAAATGATTCAAATAGATAATTAAAGCTAAGATATATATTAACATTTATTTTGTTTAACTCATCTCCAAATTCCCATTGCACGAATTTATAAAAATCTATCTTCAACACAGTTTGTACTTATATAACTAAATTTGCACAATTTTGGTAGATAATTCATATCTCAATTTATACAACTCTGATTTACATGATTTCAAGTTCTACTAAAAGATAAGAGATAGCCTACAACTTTCACATTCAGTATTTTCTTAATTCTAAGTGTAGAATTTTATAAAATTTTATTTCTATTTCAGTTTTAGTTCTAAATTATGCTCTACACAGTTTTAGTAAAAGCACCATAACTTCTAGAAGACTACTCCGATTCAAGTGAATTTTATATCATTTTAAAGATAAGACAGAGATCTAAACGTTTTATGTTTAGAGTTTTCCCTAATTCTATCCAGTAATTATCTTAATATTTAGATAAAATTACTAGTCGTGCACAGGACCACGAATAGAATATCAATTTTCACTGTTTCTTCTAAAAATCACCATAATTTCATTTCTAAATGAAAAAATTTGAACCATAGCTCATTTTAAAGCATAAAGAGTCTAGTTTTACGAGAACTAAACCAATCTAAATTTCAATCATCACAAAAGAAGATATTATGGAATTACTACAGCTTGCTAATTATTGTAGCTTATTTGAACAAACCTACTTCATGGGACCAATTTAATTCAATGTATACTCAAAGAAGAATGTATTACCTCTTTAGTAAGATCTTGACATCTAAATATTCATCACCAATACCATCGTTTAGCACTTGATCACTATATCTTGCAAACACATATATATTAATATAAAAAAAAAACTCTACATCATACTAATACTATTTAAACATTTAAAATCCTATCAACCAAATATTTTACTTACCTCTTCAACACCCCGAGTGGTTGGATGAACACAAGAATTTATCACTCCCTACCCTGGAACTCACATCCAAGAGGTGAATGTTGAGAAGAAAATGAGGTCCAATGCTTGAAACAACTCTTTTATGCAAACCTAGCAAAAATTTTGACCATTGATTCATTTCCATGTAAGATCTCTACCCTACACTTGTCCTAAGTCTTTTTCACATGCAAGATTGCTTACAAGCTACCTCTATGCACCTCCTTCATATCAATTTCGTTCATGATGAATTTAAGCACAAAGAAAGGGGTTTTAACTAATCAATGAGAATTTATGCAATGATTTTTCAACCAATGAATCTCTTTGGTGTAATGAGCTTAGGTGGCCACTATGTGTGCTCTTGGCCAATGGTTGATCTCCAATTGTCATTAAATGGTTGGTTTTGCAACTTAGTCTCTCAAGTTCTCATATTTGCACTTTTAGTCCCTAGACTTTCCAAAATTATAAATTTGACCCTATGAGATTTTTTTTAAATCTTTAAATTCATTTTTTTATACTTATACTTAATTATTTTAGCTTTTGTTAGTCATTTTCAGTGATTTTAGGGCTTGTTAGCACTTTTCAAAACAATTTTCAGCTTACCAATAGGATTTTCTGTTTTAGTGATTTTAAGAGTAAAGTTTTAGAAATTTCAAATCATGTGTCTCAAATGGATGCAATATCATATATATGAACATGAGGAGAGTACATCATACACCGAGAGTCGGTGTTACATTTTCTAACCCCTTAAAATAAAGTTTCGTCCTTAAAACTATAGATCGAAAAGCTCAAAGTATTGTCTCCTCATAACATTCTCTGGTTCCCAAGTTTGCTCCTCGACTTGGTCACTCCTCCACAAAACTCAGACCTGGGGCACCTCTTTGCTTCTAACTCAGACCTGGGGCACCTCTTTGCTTCTTAGCTTCCTGGTCTGCCTATCAGGTACAGCCACGGGCTGAACAGTAAAACTCAGGTCGTCTCTTAGCTCTACTGGTGGAGGTTTTAGCACATGAGAGGGATCTGGTAGATATTTCCTCAGCATAGAGACATGGAATACATCATGAATACATGCAAGTTCAGCTGGCAAATCTAATCTATAAGCTACCTTTCCGATCTTTTTAAAGATTCAGAATAGTCCAATATATCTGGGGTTGAGTTTCTCCCACTATCTAAATCGTATCACTCCCTTTTAGGGAGATACCCGTAAAAAGACCATGTCTCCCTCCTCAAACTGAAGAGGTCTCCGTCGCCTATCACCATAACTCTTTTGTTTATCCTAGGTAGCCTTCATTCGAGTACGGAAGACTATCACCTTCTCTCGAGTCTCCTCAATCAGCTCAACACTGCTGAGTCGTCTTTCTCTGACCTCGTCCCAGCAAAATGGTGTCCTACACTTTTTCCCGTACAAGGCCTTGTATGGTGCATCCCAATATTGGCCTGACAACTGTTGTTGTACGTGAACTCCACCAATGGGAGGCGTTGGTCCCAACTACCCTTGAAATCCATGACACATGCTTTCAGCATGTTCTCTAATGTCTGGATGGTCCTCTCAAACTAACTATCCGTCTTGGGTGAAAGCAGTTCTAAAATGCATTTTGGTACCCATAGCGTCCTGTAGCTTCGATCAAAATCGAAAAGTAAATCAGGGATCTCTGTCAGATACAATCAACACAGGAATCCCGTGGACTCGGACTATCTCACTAATATATAGACAGGCCAAGACCTCCAGAAGATAGCTACTATGAGTGGGCAGAAAATGTACAGACTTGGTGAGTCTGTCAATAATCACCCGGATAGTATCATGTCATATCGAGGTCCACAGAAGTCACACAACAAAATTCATTATAATGTGTTCCCACTTCCACTTAGGAATGGGAAGGGGCTATAGTGTACCAGCTGGCCACTGATAGTCGGCCTTCACCTACTGGCAGACCAAACATTTGACTACATACTCAGTGACCTTCGGTTTCAACCCAGCCCACCAATAACTTCCTTTGATAGTCTGATACATCTTGGTACTACCTGGATGCATCGCATAGGTAGAAAAGTGGGCCTCCTCTAGTATAGTTCTCCTGAGATCGCTATCATTCGGGACCCAGACTCAGTCCCTGAATACTATGAGTCCATCCTCTCGGACTCTAAAATCCCCACCGTCTCCTCTGCGGACCCTCTCAACAGTGCCCTGGAGCTCCTTATCTGAACCCTGGAACTCTCGAATGTGGCCAAGAAAAGTTGGCATTATCTCAAATCTGGCTAGAAGTGTACCATGCTCATCACAAGCCAAACTAACTCCCAACGAGCGAAGTCCCACAACACACAAGAGGTAGGCACTCTCGAAAGATGAGGAAGAGGATAACTTGTACCTTAGAGCATTTGCCACTACGTTCGCCTTATCAGGGTGGTAGTCTATAACAAGGTCATAATCCTTGAGAAGCTCTAACCATCTTCTCTGTCTCAGATTGAGCTCCTTATATGTGAATAAGTATTTTAGGCTTTTGTGATCCGTGTATACCCAGTACGTCTCCCTATAGAGGTAATGTCACCATATCTTTAGTGCAAGGACTATGGCTGCTAGCTTGAGATCATGGGATACATAGTTCAGTTCGTGCCTCTTCAACTGTCATGAGGCGTATGCAATGACTTGATCGTCTTGCATCAACATACAGCCCAAACCTTGTTGGCTGGCATCGCTAAACATTACATACTCCCGACCATTGGTGGGAAGGGCTAAAATCGGTGCTGAAGTCAACCATTATTTGAGCTCCTGAAAGATCTCCTCACAATGGCCATCCTAGACAAACTTCTCCCTTTTGTGTCAAGTTAGATAATGGGGCAACAATCTTAGAGAATCCCTCAACAAATCCCCAACAGTATCCCGCAAGTACGAGGAAACTCCTGACCTCAGTAACTGTCTACGGCTGCTCCCACCTCATAATGGCTTTAACCTTCTGCGGATCACCATAAATACCCTTTGCAGAAACAATATACCCCAGGAAACTGATCTGTCTAAGCTAGAACTCACACTTGGAGTACTTGGCATATAACTCCATCTCACGGAGCATCGTAGTATGACTCGAAGATGCTGGGAGTGCTCCTCATCACTCCGTGAGTATACAAGTATATCATCAATGAATACTATGACAAATCAGTTGAGATAGTCATGGAATACCCGGTTTATCAAATCTATGAATGTGACTGGGGCATTCGTCAGCTCAAATGGCATGACCAGAAACTTGAAATAACCATATCTCGTACAAAAAGCAGTTTTGGGTTCATCCTCGCCCCTGATTCATAAGTGATGACACCCAGATCTCAGGTCAATCTTCAAGAAGACTCGAGCACCCTGAGTTGATCAAACAGATCAGCTATACATGGTAGCAGGTACCGATTCTTGATGGTCACTCTATTCAATTGAAGATAATCTATGCAAAGTCTGAAAGAGCCGTCCTTCATCTTTACAAATAGTACTGGAGCACCTCAAGGCGAAGTGCTTGGTCGAAAAAATCCCTTGTCTAATAATTATTGCAGCTAGACCTTTAGCTCCCTCAACTCAGCTGGTGCCATTCTGTATGGCGGAATAGAAATTGGTGCTGTCCAGGGAGCTATATCTATCTTAAAATCAAACTTCCGAACTGGAGGTAGTCCAGGTAGCTTCTCAGGGAGCACATCCGCAAACTCCTGCACCACTGGGACTTTATCAAGTCTTGGGCCTTCTACCGTGGTGTCTATTACATGGGCAGAGTAGGTTGTACATCCTCGGCATACCAACCGCCTAGCCTCTAGTGCCTCTACCGTGGTGTCTATTACATGGCCGTCCCGACCTTCAAAACTCTACTTCCTTAGTGAAACAGTCAACAGCGGCTCGGTGGAAACTCAGTAAGTCCATTCCTAAGATGGCATCAAAATCAGATATGTCGAGAGGTATAAGATCTGCTTCTAACATCACCTCCCCAATCCATATCTCGTAGCCTCAGTAAATAGAATTCCAGACCAACTGCTCGCCCAATGGTGTGATAATCAATATCTCCTCAGTCAATAAAGAGAGTTGTCTATCAAGGTGCTGAGCAAACTGAGTGCTCACATATGAATAATTTGACCCGGTGTCTATCAAAACTCGGGCATCAACTCTGGAGATTTTCATGGTACCTAATGACAAATATAAATAAAAAAGGATCATCAACCTTTATTTACTTGGGAATTCAACATGAGATCATATATATATATATCAAAAGGATTGAGGCTTCTAGCATCTTAGCTATTGAGAATTACATGAGTCATCATAGTATATTATACCTCAAAATAACTATTAGAAGATGAATCCTATATAGGAGAGTCTATCGGAGGGTTACCAATAATAACTTCGGGATTGGCTTGGGCTTCCTCATGCATCATTGCAAAGATACGAGCCTGAGTCCTCGGCTGCTGTCACTGAAGAACGGGTACTGTGTTGCTTCAGGCCACAGTCCGTGGAGTTGTAAGAACTGATAGGGCAGGTGCTCTCAGCTGACTCTTACGTGGTCCATTCGGGTGACTCTGACTTAGCTGCCCCCTGAATCCCAAATCTGGGCAAGTGCTACGAATATGTCCCAGTTTCCCACACTGGTAGCATCTCGCAGGTTCCCTATAGAATCCGGAATAAGTCTTGCCACAATTGTGGCATAGGGGCTTCCTCAGCCTAACAAACTGACTCACTGATCCGACACTAGGGGTGGGGCTCTAGAACTCAAAGGGCATGGCCCCTGGGGAAAGCCAACTGACCCTGTAGCTGTGGGCTCTCTCTGAGGGCCCTGACTCCGGCCCTTCTTTGAACTCTGAGCAGTTTGAAATTCAGTCCTCTTCTTCTTCTGGTCTTGGCTCTCTCTCTGCCTAGTCTCAGCCCGTACGATATCCTCAGTGCCGTAGGCTAACTCCAATACCTCCTTGAATGAGTGATTTTTCATCACTACCTTGTATTTTCGGATGTTCAAGTTGAGTCCAGCCTCAAACTTGAACCGAAGCTGCCTCTATATGGCCAAATCAGGGACGAAGGTAGATAGTCTCCTCAACTCTGCCTCATACTCTGTAATAGATCTGGTCCCCTGGCGGAGATGAGGGAACTCCACCCTCTTCTGGTCTTGCTGGTACTCCGAGAAGTACCTACCGTTAAACTCTCTCAAGAAGTCCTCCCATCCTAGGGGCTCTGTGGAGTCATCTATCACGGTCTCCCACTAGGTGAGAGCATCACCATCTAGCAACCATACTATAACGCTCAACTTCCACTCGTCCTCTAGACCCAAGTCTATCAACACTCGGCGGGTCCGATTGACCTAGCACTTTGCTACTGTAGCATCACTAAATCCATCAAAATCGGTGCAACCTAGTTGTCGAACCTCCTTGACCAACAGGGTCAGCTCATGGATGCGACGGAGTGCCGGAATAGTGTTGTCACTAGGGGCAGACAATGAAGTAGTAGGGGCAACCGGTGTAGAAGCCAGCGCCATAGGAGTAGAAACTACCGGAGGTGGTGGTGGGGGTGACATTTGTGCTCCATAAGTGTTCCATCACTTGTATCACTATCTCAAGGCATCTGGTGGTAGCGTCGGGATCCCAGCTGACTATGTCGGGTAAGGTGGTACTGATGGGGGTGCGTGCAAAGATGACGCAATCTCTGGAGCAATAGATGTAACTCTGCGAGTCCGCCTCACGCTAAGCTTAGGAGACATGATTCTGAAATAAAAGAACCTCTATCAGATAAAGATAAGGAATTTGGGCTAGATATGGAGTATCTAACCCCTTAAATGAAATGAACTCATTTGCCTGAGATCATCTTCAAGGTTTGTAAGGAACTCTCAAATTCATCTCAAATTCATTTTCAACTGTCACGCCCCGATCCAAGATCCAGAAACCGTGAATAGTCGCCTGTTACCTTGGATACTGGCCTAACCGTGCCACGTATCTCAAGGTAATACAAGGCTAATCATAAAACAGTCACATATATTTTGAAAATCATTTTCCGAAGTCATTTTTCAACTCAAAGTAATAGACTTAAAGTTCTCATTTATATACAAAGTACTTAGTCAGTACAAATATAAATTTCAACTGAGAGTTCCATTACTACATGCAGTCAACCCATATGATCAACTAATAACCTAAAAATACAGCGGAAGCTAATTATCGTAAGCGGTCTCCGATACTATGTACGTCGAAACAAGTCAACATGTCTCTTCAATGACTAACTCTGTAGAGATTGAAAAATTTTGAGGGGTGAGTATAATCAAATACTTAGTGAGTGAGAAATCCATGACATGTAAATAATAAGTGTGGTGAGAATGGAGTGTCAAACTCATATATGTATATGTATATCCATGCACGACATATTATCAAAATCATAGCAATTTTAACATAATTTTCCATTCGATTAAAACATATGCATGCAAAATCTCATATTATAAATTGTAGGGTCATGCCAAATTATGTTCTCAGTAAAGGTCTACCTCGACCAATGACGAGCCACAAAGGGGTTTTTGTATGTAAATGAAAAACAACCCTAAAACCTTGGCGTTGGTATCGGGCCTCCCCAAGTACTAGACTGAAATGTCATTCAGTTCTCCCCTTTTGGTTCAACTTGGCTAATCTGAAGTCTAATATCATATACATGCCACCCAGCCATGTGAAGTGTCTACGTCTCGTGACATCGCAAACGTGCGACAATCTATATAACGAGACGGGTTTGCTATATCATATGAGGCAAGTCTACGCCAACGCCTATTATATCATAGTATCATGACTATAAGTACTATCCCTGATCTACGATCAAGGGGATTCAGGTATTAATGCCCGAGCACCTAGTCTCATATCAAAATCATCAATTAATCAACCGTGCCATACATGTCGAGGAAAATCATGAAAATCTGATATATAATATATTATAGCATATATCATCAAAGTACATTTCATGATTTAAAACATGACATATATATTTTCATCAAAATTCATAGATGCATATTTTAAAAATTTTGGGACACTCCATTTACACAAAGTATGTTAGAGTCATTTAACAAAACTATTTTATAAATCATGCTTTGAAAATAATAAAATATGGTTTTACTTATTGATTACATGGCTACAGTAATATCCACTCACCTTGACTGGGGAGGGTACGACACTTCCCCTAAATCTCCTCGTTTGTTGAACTAGTTACCCTTCGTATAACTGTGTCTCTACGCCTAAGTCAATGATAAGTATAATTCATTAATTTAATCATTTTGACAATAACGCGTCGTCGGACTGTGAAATGTATACATGTACATATATGTATACGTTTTTATGTATATTCTATGTGTCTCTATGGATGTTCTCTCGTTAGGGCTTTATTCTCTTCATAAAATACTTGTCTTTATTTCTTACTTAAATGTAACATAAAACTAAATCACTTATATGTTTATAGTAAACTCGTAAATTTCACTTAGCAAAATAATCAATTAAAATCTTAAATTTTATAATTTTTTTCTTATGCAAGTTTAGTAAATTCATGATAACTTTCTTTATTTAAATCAGATTTAAATGATTCAAATTGGTAATTAAAGCTAAGACATATATCTACATTTTTTGAGTTCAACTCTTCTCCAAATTTCTATTGCATGAATTTATAAAAATCTATCTTCAACATAGTTCGTATTTATATAACTAAATTTGCACAGTTTTGGTAGAAAATTCATATCTCAGTTTCTACAACTCTGATTTACATGATTCTAAGTTCTATTGCAAGATAAGTGACAACCCAACAATCTTCATGATTAGTATTTCCTTTAATTCTAAGTATAAAATTTTATAAAATTTCATTTCTCTTTCAGTTTTAATTCTAAATTATGCTCTACATAGTTTTAGTAAAAGCACCATAACTTCCGGCATACTACTCGAATTCAAGTGAATTTTATCTCATTTTAAAGATAAGACAGAGATCTAAACGTTTTATGTTTATTAGAACCATAGCTCATTTTAAAGCTTCGAGAGTCTAGTTTTATTAGAACCCAACCAATCTAAATTTCAATTATCACAAAAGAAGATATCATAGAATTACTATAGCTTGCTAATCATGCTAGCTTACTTGAACAAACCTACTTCATAGGACCAATTTAATCCGATGTATACTCAAAAAAGAATGTATTACCTCTTTAATAAGATCTTGACATCTAAATATTCATCACCAACACCATCTTTTAGTACTTAATCACTACATCTTGCAAACACATATACATTAATATAAAAAAAACTCTACATTATACTAAAATGAGGTCCAATGCTTGAAACAACTCTTTTTTGCAAACTTTACAAAAATTTTGACCATTGATTCATTTCCATGCAAGATCTCTACCCTACACTTGTCCTAAGTCCTTTTCACATGCAAGATTGCTTACAAGCTACCTCCATGCACCTCCTTCATGTCAAATTCGTTCATGATGAATTTAAACAGAAAACAGGGGTTTTTAACCAACCAATGAAAATTTATGCAATGATTTTTCAACCAATAAAATTTCTCTTTGGTCTAATGAGTTTAGGTGGCCACTATGTGTGCTCTTCTCCAATGATTGATCTCCAATTGTCGGTTTTGCAACTTAGTCCCTCAAGTTCTCATATTTACACTTTTAGTCCCTAAACTTTCCAAAATTATAAATTTGACCCCTTTATGCTTATACTTAAGTGTTTTGGCTTTTGTTAGCCATTTTCAGTGATTTTAGGGCTTGTTGGTACTTTTCGATAAAGTTTTCGGCTTACCAATAGGATTTTTGTTTTAAGTGAATTTAAGGGCAAAATTTTAAAATTTTCAAATCATGTGTCTCAAATGGATGCAATATCATATATATGAACATGAAGAGAGTACATCATACATTGAGAGTCGGTGTTACAGTGAGAACTTTTACTATATCTTCTAGAGACATGCTTGAATTAGAAGATTGTGCAGGTGCATGTGCTTGTTTGTTAGATTGTTGGTGTGGATATGTTGTCTATCCTCCTTGGTTTCCAAAGCTTGGTTTCCATACTAGGAATTCGTCCTATGGCATTTACTTGTTGAAAAGTGTCTTCTTGCAATGTTGGGCACATATCCGTACGATGTCCAGAATTTGAATATACACCATAAACCTTAGCTACCTGTGATTGCCCTATAGCTAATTGACGGACCAAAGCAATTAGTATAGAAATTGATTTTCAAGATTCGAGTGAATTACCTCATTAACCTATTTTGTAGTTCCATCCACTCTCATCCCAATTTGTTAAGAATTTTCTACTACATTTGAAATTATTTGTCTGGCTTCTTCAGGTGTTTTATTGACCAAAACTCCTCCACTAGTTACATCTACCATACTTCTATCCATGGGTAGAAATCATTCGTAAAAATATTGAATTAAGAGCTAATCCAGTATTTGATGATGAGGGTTGTTAGCATAAAGTTTTATGAATATTGAATTAAGAGTTGATCCGGTATTTGATGATGTGGGCAGTTAGCACAAAGTTGCTTGAATCTCTCAAATATTCATATAATGTCTCTCCACTAATTTTTCTAATTTCACATATTTCTTTTCTGATGTTGGCAGCTCTAGATATAGGAAAATTTTTCTTCAAAAATATTCTCTGCATTCCATTCTATGTTTTTATCAAAACAAAAATATTCGAACGAGGGCTGCGAATTGGGAAACCCTAGGTGAGAGAAATTCTAGTCCTTTCGATAATTGAATGAATTTAGGTTAAATTTAGAATGAAAACTTTGTATATGTTCTGAAAATGTGTTGAATTTGAAGAGAATGCATTTTCCTGAATTTTGATATGTGATTTCTAGGGTTACATTTAAATTATATATGAATTTAGGCTAATTAATACAAAAGAGGCATGTTAGAGGATAATAGGATCTTACTAGGTTGATCACAATAGTTTTCTTTAGAGTTTACTTTAAAATATGCATGAAAAATATTATGGTTATGTAAATTCGAAAGAAAATTGGGCAAGTTTAGAAATATTGTGAATTAAAGTTTATTTGAGAGGCAAATAATCTTAGGTTGATGAAATGAGAGCCTAAGATTTGTCAATATGCAATTTAAGGCTATATTAAATTAGAAAAAATTTGAAAACCCTGCAATGAGATTTTATTTGATGAAATTATGATTATTGGTATAGGATAACCCATTTGAAGGTTGAGAAGGGTTACCTTGGATTAAATTGCAGAATTAGGAGTGGATACCTTCCTAAGAGGTGAGTGGAGGTCTTAAGTAAGAAAATATTTTATTCTGATTTTATAAAAAAATTTCTATTGATTTTACAAATATTTCTAAAATTATTTTTGTGATTGTGGAATGTCCCGAAAGGGGATTTAAATTACTGAATGCATCCATGTGTTGTTGAAACTGATGTGCTATGTTTATTGACTTGTGTTAAAAGTAACTGATGGAATTCATGCATTAAAAATTTGTTTGAATAACTGTTGGCACATTTTGATATATGATTTGATGATTACGAAATGGTGCTGTGTGTATGGTTAATGGCTATATTCATTCCCTCCACGGAGCGACCCGACAGGGTAATGTGGTTGGGCGGTTATTTAGATAAAGAGGTAGCTGCGCTCGAGAGGTGCTTCTAAATCCCTCCCTTCGGAATAGCCTGGTTGCACCCTAGTGGAGGCCCGAGCCAAAGCCAAAGATAGGGGTATTGTGTATGATTTATTGACATTGATGAGAATCCCTTGGCAATTCCACTATTGGTTAGGGTCAAGCATTTGGTGGAAAGATTTTGGCAACCTCGTAATTTTAAAAAATAAGATGTGATGACTGGATGTATATGAATTATTTATCATATTTTGTTGAGATTTTTTTTACATTGAGATTTATCGATGCGATCGTATGATTTTGAAGAAAACATTTGACATGTCCACAATCATCACTCATTTATTATTATAACATGTTATACACTCACTGAGTATTTTCCAATACTCACCCCTCTCTTTTACATCTTTCAGAGGAAGTTTAGGTCAGTGACAGCAATTGGAGCTTGTGAAAGTTTATCCGTTGACTTGTTTAGGTATCATAGTGATGTAAGGTTATTTTAACTTGATCTGAAATCCATGGAAGGGAAAACTTGTATAATTCTTTGGTAAGGATTAAATTGATACTTGTTTCATATATAGAAGCAAGTATTGGTGGAATCTTTACGTCGTTTATATTGGAACTTTTTTATTTTCTTTTAAATTTCATTTTAGTAAAACTTACTGTTTGACTGGGACATTTGGATTGTAATGTTTGATTTTAATATTTACTTTCGATTTTATGAATTTCTACACATCTCATACTGTTTGGACTTTACTGATGCTGACTTGCTTTCTTCAGGCAAGTATTAGTAAAATCCTACGACTATGATTTGGGACTTATTTTATTTTGAATGCTTTATTTGTGCTGAGAATTCTAGAATGGTTGGGATGGCCAATTATGCATGCGTGCATGTACAGGAACCCCCTTTCCAAATGTGTGTGTCGACGCATGCTTGTGTGTATAAAGATGGACCGGATGGGTCTTTTGTGTGTGTATTGTTTCATGATTTTCTGATCTTGATGGATTTGTGCACTGGAAGATTTATTGTTCAGTAATATAGCCTTGCAGAGTCTCGGTATATGGGGAGGTTCTGCCAGTGTACTGAGGCAGCGCGGCTGTTGTCGCGTGGTCGATCCGAGGATCGGGGCATGACAACTTTATTAGTATCAGAGCTTAGGTTCACGATTTTAAAATTTTGATGGTTTTGAAATGTTTTCAAATGTCTCCAAATGTCCCTAAAAGTTTTTTAAGATTTTGAAAGGTTTGTTGTTTTGAAAATTGTAATTTTTAAAGGTTTATCTGTCAAGGGATGTACAAGAACTTTCCAAGGATTCTTAGGGACTATGATCTATTTTTATTTTTAGGGGGTGAAGCACTTGCACTAGTTCCTTTTTCTATTGTTAAAGTTTAGATCATCTTTGTAGAACTTTGTTATCCAAATGAAGAACATGTAACCAAAGTGAGATATTTTTCACTTCACCTCCATAACTTGAGTGATGTATCACTCTATAAGTGGTCACTTGATTGTGACTCAAAACCTTCTATAGCTTTTTTTGCCAAATGTTGGGGACTTTAGTGTGGTAAGATTTCCTTTTGAAAAACTAAATGGTGTTGGAGGTTTTAACAGTATTACTGGCATGACTCTTTGATTGGGATGACGAGTTGTAAAACATTTACTTATGTAATAGTCAAGTAATTTACGCTTTGTGAGAAGATAGAAATGTAGCGTCCTGTATTGATTGTTTTCTTTGCTTTAAACAACTGGGATTCCTAACTCCCTAATTTTAAGTATGACCTTCGCATTAGAACCACTTCTCATCATTTCCCCATCTATTCGAATTCTTATTGCATCACTTCAATCTGATTTACTTTCAAGTTCAAGAAACATATGGCTATCTCATAGGGAACTTAAAGGATTGTTAGAGTGGTGGAGAAATTTTGTGATAGATAAAGTTTTGCGATATTCTGATAACAACTGAGGGTACTATATTTGGCAATAGCTTGTATATTAAGTGGCCTACATTTCTGATAATTTGCAATAAGGGCTAATAACTACTACTAACAAGGATTTTATGATTATTTTTCTTAGAAAATCCAATCATGAATATTATTGTCCATCTAGCTTCTTAGGGAAACACTTTTGAAGATGTTCAAGGCAACCCAGATGTAGTCACAGGTAAATTCCTTTGAATTTGATGATTCAGAAATTTGAATATCGATACAATGTGATTTTGAGTGTGTGATTTTGAGTTTGGGATATATGAGTGATACGTCTTGATACTGAGGTAATTAAGAATGATTTTAGATGCCCTGTGATAGTTACAATGGCATTGAAGACTATAAATTTTGGTGATTATTAGTGGGGCATTTGATATTTTTTTTTTCTTCTTTTCATTTTTATAGCCACCGATTTTGCATATAAGCCTTTGTGTTATTCCGGACACATCATCCTTTTTATGTGCTTTTAAGGGTCAAAAGGTATTTCAGTGGTTCAAATATTTCCAACAAATTGAGCTTTCTCACTAAATTTAGGGCATATTGAGGAAATGTGGGAAGAGACTCATGTATTGAGATATAGACATGCAAATCCCTCTATTTGAGCTAATTATCACTCAAACGTGATGTTGGAGGAATATTTGATAAGGTGAGGCAATAGAGACTTGTGAGAGATGGTTTTGATGTCTTGAGGTATTCATGGTGTTAGTGATGATTATATACCTTGATTGAAATTGGTGGAATTTGTCATGGACATATAGTATTACTCATTGGTGGTCAACTTATTGAGGTTTTGAGTTGAGTTGTTTCTAAATTTAGAGATATTTGGGTCAACTCGTTGATAATTTGGTTAACTCCCTTATAGGAGATGTGAATGGATGACTATATTGCATGTGAATGGGCAAATGAATTCAAATTGATTTGTGAAATAAATTTTGAAATAAATTTTGAAAGAGGGTTAAAATATTTTGTGATTGTGGTGTGCCTGAAAGGAAATTGCAAAATATCCATCACTCATGACTTTGAATATTGAATTATTTGCACTTGCTATATTTGGATTCTCATGTGAATTTTGAAGTATTGCTATACCTTATATTTGAGAGTATGAATTGATTGATAAATTAAGTTTGGTAACATGGTGCTGGAAAACCAATATAGACTAAGTTTTGCCACGGATCGAGGCCATGGAGGCAGCGTGGCTAAGGCTGGGATAGAGAAATTTTGCTTGGTGGTAGGTGAGATGGGAAGCCTCCACAAGCCGATTCCGTGATAACGTGGTGGCATCCCATGGAACCCCGAGCCAATGCCAATAAAATTGGGTATTTTATCAAAAATTTTGGAAAACCCTTGGCGAATCCTATCAACTACCTTGGGTAAGAGAGTGATTTTGGGCAAACCCTAAAGTTATCGAAAGGAAAATATAAAATTCTTTATTGAATTGGAAAACATGAGTCGTGAAAAATTTGATATGAATTTATGCTATTACAAATGATTTTGGCATTATATGGAAATAAATTTTTATATGTATTTGGCACAACTACCTTCAACCCTCATTCATGCTCAATATGACATGCGATCTATTTTCTAAGAAATTTCTATGCTAACTCCAGTCTTTTCTAAAATTCTTTGGAAGAATCTTAGATTCGAAACATGAACTTTGATTTCTAACAATGGCTAAGGTCAAATCTTGAAAAATACATCTATGCATAACAAGTAAGATATGCATAACAAGTAAAACATGATAGTATTATTATAAATGAGACTTACAATGGTAGGTACCTGTGACGAAAATGATTCGCTTCAGTAGGTCTTTATTTTGTTTGATGAGTTAATGTTACTTTAGATAGAATGATTGATAGTAGAGATATTTTGTACTATAATTCCATGAGAAGATCTATATTTAGCTAGGAGATGTTTTGTTTATTTAATCATTTTGGTGATATAGCTTTGTCTAATGAAAGGTTTGTTTGTAACCATAGGGAACACTACAAAAAAACAAGAATTCAGCGACGAAATTTTGCAACGAAAAATATTCGTCGCAAATCTGTCACAAATTTAGTGACAAAAATAAATTTCGTCGCTAATTAGCCACGAATTTAGCAACAAAAAAGTATTCGTCGCAAATTTCGCAACAAAAAATATTTTCGTTACAAATTTCGTCGCAAATTTGTGACGAAAATTTTTTGATATAAAATTCGTTGCAAATTTCGACGAAATAATAAATTTTGCTAAATTTCCAACGAATCCTAAAATTGTCAGCTAAATTTGCAATTTAATTTATAATTCGTCCCAAAATTTGCAACAAAATAAACATTCGTCCCTAAATTTACGACAAATAAATTATTCGTCCCTTAATTTGCGACGAATTCGTCAATTTGTCCCTAATTTAGGGACGAATTTCTTTTTTTTCGCCCCCCACCAGATAGGGACGAATTTTATTTTTGTCCCTGAATTAGCGACGAATTAATTTTTCGTCCCAAAATTTGCGACGAAATCGTCAATTCGTCCCTATATTTGGGACTAATTTTATTTTCGTCCCTGAATTTGCGACGAATTAATTTTTCATCCCTAAATTTGTGACGAATTCGTCAATTCGTCGCTAAATTTGGAACGAAAATTTTTTTCGTCGCTGAATCTCGGACGAAAATTTTTTCATCCCTGAATCTCGCTCTCACTCTGTCTCTCGCTCTCTCTCACTCTCACTCTGTCTCTCGCTCTCACTCTGTCTCTCGCTCTCTCTCACTCTCACTCTCACTCTCACTCTGTCTCTCGCTCTCTCTCACTCACTCTCACTCTTACTCTCACTCTGTCTCTCGCTCTCTCTCACTCTCACTCTCACTCTGTCTCTCGCTCTCTCCCTCAGTGGTTCTGTGAAGGGATGGCGGATCTGTGATCGGTAATCTCTCTCCCTCTTTCTCTCTCTCTCTCTCTCTCGGCCGGGGCTGTCGAAGCCGGTCCGGTGGCCAAGGCCGGCTCCAGCGGCCCGGGCGCCGCGGCAGGGCCGCCGCCCCCGGCCCGGCCGGGCGCTGGCCGGCTCGCCGGCGGGCCGCGCGCGGGGGCCGCCGCCCCCGCGGGCGCCGGCCAGGGGCCCGCCGCCCGCTCGGCCCGGCCGCGCCAGGGGGCCTTTTGGCCCCCCGCTCCCCCGGCCGGCGGCGGCCTCTGCGTTGCCCGGCCTCCGCGCCAGGCCCCCCGGCCCCTGCGTGCGTGTCCCATGGGCTGGGCCATTGCACGGCCCTGGGTAGGCCCATTGGGCCCTGCCCGGCCCGGCCCATTTTAGCCCCTTTTATGCAAAATTATTAAAAAAAAAATTTTTGACAAATTTTATTTATAAAATGTTTTTATTGTATTTTTTAATAATATATTAATTATTTATAATTGTTTTTGATGTGTCAAGATTTGCGATTGTCGAATATTTGGATTGGAAGCTGTTGCTGCTGTTGATATCTGAGCCCATCGGTGAATTATTATTTGGTGGTGAGAAAAGTTTTAATTTGTATTGTAATAATTGGAAAATGAAATTATGTAAATTTGTATGTTTGTGTTGTTTATTTCTATATTAGTTTTTTTTTTTATTTTGTATTTAGTGGTTGATCTAATGATATGTTTGGATTTGTTAATTTTAATATTTTATATAAAATTGGAATCAAAAGTGTTGATCATTGTTTAGGTGAAACATTATGTTAACAATAATATGTAATTTATAGTAAATATTATTTCGATTAGTTAAATAATCAATATTGTTAAATGTTTAATAATATATATTTTATTTGATTACATGATAATATTTAATGTTATTGTAATAATTTAGTTAATTTGTTTGATATTAATTAAGTTAACAATATTATTTATTATTATATTCAATTTTTGTTAAATTAAGGTTATTATTATTAATGATGTTAAGTTGTGTTAAATTTAATGTTACTTTTATAATATTTAATTTATACTGTGAGATTAATGTTAAATTTTTATGCGATCAATGTTATTATTTATTGTTATATCAACTTAGTTGTGATTAATGATGATTTTATTATTGATGATTTAGTAGTTGTTATTAATATTTTAAAAATTTTAAATTTGGAGACAGGAAAAATACAGAACGAAAGAAGTTGGATGTATAAAAAAAACTTATCTGATCGTCGGGGTTTAACTGATGAGTTTATTTTTGGGTTGGAACAATTTTTAGATTTTGCTTGTAGTCATGTTGATTTTATGGATGGGAATAAGCTAAGGTGTCCGTGTAGAAGGTGTCGTAATGGTAAATTTTTTCAGTGTGACAAAGTTAGGGAACATCTTTGTAGATTTGGTTTTACCCCGAATTACTATAATTGGACATGTCATGGTGAACCGTTCATTTCTGATGAGGAGTATGGACGAAACAGACAATTCTCAGTTAGTGGGAATCAGAGTTATTATGATCAATTGAATCCATATCAGAAGATGGTTGTCACGGAAAAAAGCCAAATTGCATCACCGAGCAAAATTGGGGCATGATTGTCAATTTTTGGGAATCGGAGGAGAGCAAAAGAAGGAGTGAGCAGAACAAAAAGAACCGAGCTTATAATTCAGGGGAATCGTCTGCGACGTATGCGGGAGGCTCGATCAATATCGGTGAACATAGAAATAGATTGGTAATTTTATACAAACACTAATTTTGTAATCTAATTTAAACTATTTCATTATTTCTAACAGTGTTTTTTTATTTTAGGCCAAAGAAACGGGGACCGAGCCTTCATTCATACAAACTTTCACGCACACATTTCAGAAAAAGGACAAGACTTGGAGCGGGGAGAGAGCTAAAGCAATTAAGGTTTGTAATTTCAAAATTTTCAATTATTTAATGAACATTTTTAATGTTGATTTGATCATATTATCTTGAATATATCATAATAATGTAGGAAGATAAATTTATTAGATTAGTCTTTCCCAAGTTTATTTTTATTGTTAAGTTGATTTTTTTGATTTTTAATGAATTACTTGATAGAGATTTTTTTTCCCATAACTTTTAACTTATTCAATATTAATATGAATGTTCATAATTGATATTCTATATAGTCTCATGATTTATGTTACTAATTTTTTTATTTTCCTTATATATATATATCTAATCAAGATTATATGTGCTTGTATTGTATTGTTATTGGAAATTTATTTTAATTTTTTTCATGACAATACAGGAGAGATATGATGAGATGTCACGCAGAAGCTCGAGTGCTAGTGATGATGCTGGTGGATCTGAGCCATCTGTTGATAACATAAATACATGGCTCGAGTTGACTGGTGGAGCAAAAGGGGGTAGAGTAGTTGGATTAGGTTCTTTGAGCAGAACTTACCAATTCCCTGGTTCGTCTTCTTCCACCCCACCAGCAGTCAGGGTAGAAATAAATCAGTTAACTCAAGAGGTGAGCCATTTGAAGGACTTATTGCGGCAAAGAGATCAGGATTTCAATGAACTTCAAGCAAAGCACACGCAAGAAATGAACGAGTTCCGAACGCAGCAAATGTTAATCATGCAGCATCTTCAGCTAGCCTACGCTCCAAGTCAGATTCCCCCTTCTATTTCTCCTCCTGATAATGCTCGAGATGGTGATGAAGGTGATGATTTCTTCGGTGACGATGATGATGATGATGAGGATGATGGTGGTGGAGGTCATACTTGAGATTGTGTATTGTTATTTGACTTACATTTTGATACTCGTTATATTTATTTTTTTGGTTATGTATGGTTATTGATATTTTAACATTTAGACTTAATGTTGATTTTATTTTTGATATTATTATTATGATTTCTAGTTGAATTTTTAATTTATTGATTTTATTGAATAGTTAGCTATATTTATGAGTATAGATGCCTGAAATTTGATATTAAAAACGATTTGAATGATTAATTGTTGATTAGGTTAGATGAGCAGGTATAAAAACAAGTTATATAGGAAAAAATGATCCAAATATATCAATAAAATTTTTAATTGTCGCAAAAATACATATTTGCCGTTAGCTACGAATTTTGCAACGAAAAATTTTTTTGTGGCTAAATTCATCGCAAATTTGCGACGAATTTTGCGACAAAAAAATTTTTGTGGGAAATTTCTGCGACAAAAAATTAGTTTTTCGTCCCAAAAATTTGCGACGACTTATTAGGGACGAAAAAAAATTTGTCGCAAAATTTGTCGCAAATTTGTTTTGGGACGAATTTTTCTTAAGAATTTGTCGCAAATTTTGTTGCAAATTTATGATTTTTTTGTAGTGGAAGACTTATTGCTATTCATGTTGGGAAATTTCTTTCATATAATAATGAGCAGTTGGATTTTAGAAAGAAATTAAAAGGGGTGGATTCAAAATTTTATCACTATTTGTGACTCTTTATTTCAATAAATTGTTCTTAAAAGACTCAAACATGGAGGAGTAAAGCCTTGATTTTGTTATTTTGTAAGCATAGACCCTTTAATTTCATGATAGCTCAATCAGTTAAGGTAAATAAATCAAAGGAATTGAGACCATCAAGTTGTTATGGGAGAGATCTAAGCAATTAGGCTTATTATTTCTCCAATCAAGTTGTTATCGGATTTTAAATTATTTCTCCACTTTCTCCAAGTAATGAGGCTATATTAAATTAGGAAAATTTTAAAAACCCTGTAATGAGATTTTATTTGATGAAATTGTGATTATTGCTATAGGATAACCCATTTGAAAGTTGAGAAGGGTTAGCTTGGATTAAATTGCAGAATTGAGAGTGGATATCCTCCCAAGAGGTGAGTGGATACATGTTTATGGTTTTAAGTGAGAAAATGTTTTATTCTGATTTTATAAAATATTTTCTAATGATTTTACAAATATTTCTAAAATTGTTTTTGTGATTGTGGAATATTTCGAAAGGGGATTTGAATTACCAAATGCATCCATGTGTTGTTGAAACTTATGTGCCATGTTTATTGATTTGTGTTGAAAGTGACCAATGGAATTCATGCATTAAAAATTTATTTGAATAACTGTTGGCACATTTTGGTATATGATTTGATGATTGCGAAATGGTGTTGTGTATGGTTAATAGCTATATTCATTCCCTCCATGGAGCGACCCGACAGGATGAGTGGTTGGGCGGTTATTTGGATAAAAAGGTAGCTGTGCTTGAGAGGTGCCTCTAAATTCCTCCCTTCGGACTAGTCTGGTTGTACCCCAGGGGAGGCCCGAGCCAAAGCCAAGGAAGAGGGGATTGTGTATGATTTATTGACATTGATGAGAATCCCTTGGCGATTCCACCACTGGTCAGGGCTAAGCTTTTGGTGGAAATATTTTGGCAACCCCGTGATTTTGGAAAATAAGATGTGATGACTAGATACATATGAATTATTTACCATATTTTGTTGAGATTTTGTTTACATTGAGATTTATCGATGCAATCGTATGATTTTGAAGAAAACATTTGACATGTCCACAATTATCACTCATTTATTATCATAACATGCTATACACTCACTGAGTATTTCCCAATATTCATCCCTCTCTTTTACATCTTTTGGAGGAAGCTTAGGTCTGTAACAGCAATTGGAGTTTGTGAAGGTTTATTCGCTAACTTGTTTAGGTATCATAGTGATGTAAGGTTATTTTAACATGATCTGAAATTCATGGAAGGGAAGACTTGTATAATTCTTTGGTAAGGATTAAATCGATACTTATTTCATATATAAGAGCAAGTATTGATAGAATCCTTACGTCATTTATATTGAATTGTTTGAAATTTGTTCATTTTCTTTTAAATTTCATTTTGGTAAAACTTACTATTTAACTGGGATATTTGGATTGTAATATTTGATTTCAATATTTACTTTCTATTTTACAAAATTCTGTATATCTCGTACCTTTTGGACTTTACTAATTCTGACTTATTTTCTTCAGGCAAGTATTAGTAAAATCCTACGACTATGATTTGGGACTTATTTTATTTTGAATGCTTTATTTGTGCTAAGAATTCTAGAGTGACTGAGATGACCAATTATACATGTGTGCATGTACAGGAACCCCCTTCCCAAATGTGTGTGTCGATGCATATTTGTGTGTACAGGATTGGACCGAATGGGTCCTTTGCATGTGTATTGTTTCATGATTTTCTGATCTCGATGGATTTGTACACTGGAAGATTTATTGTTCAGTAATATAACCTTGCGGAGTTTCGGTATATAGGGAGGTTCTGTCTGTGTACTGAGACAACGGGATGGTTGTCGCATGATCGATCCGAGAATCGGGGCGTGATAGAAGAACATTCTTTTGGATTGATAGGTTAGGTGTAAAAGAGTTTGAATTGAGTGAGTGTTGGATTAAGTCATCTTCAAAAGAGAATGTGGTAAATTGTTAACATCTCAGCATTGTACTGGTTTATAACTCTCATGACATAGTGGAAACTATCTATTGTTGGACTGTGGTTTTCTGAGCTGGAAGAGTGGCTGTAGGTACAAGGCTAAACCACTATAAATCAGATTTGATCTCTCTATCACTACACTTTAAATTTATGCACTTATATTTACATATTTTATATAGTTTTGTTTTAGATTTTAAATTAGATTTTAAGTGGAGCAAAATCTACAATTTAAAACTAACAAATTCAACCCTCTTTCTTGGTTGCATAGAGACCAACAATTTTAACTCTTAAAAAATACAATTTTTACTTAAAATAAAATTCTACTAAAATTAAGTTTTTTTTTTCTTCATAGGCCCAATTTTGATATCTTGAATTATTTAGCTCCAAATTGATTCCTTAAGCCCACTTTGACCTAATCTTTCAATTTCAATCACTTAAAAATAAAAAATTCATAAAAACTAATCATTAGAGTATAAACCAGTCCAAAATTAAACCATAATATTAACAATAAATTTTTGCCATTTCAAACTAGTGGACCACCTCTAAATGTTTTCGGGGCTCTAAGCTTGAGGAAGCCATTGTTATTTATGGATAGGCCCAAGCAGTTGGGAAGAGGGCCTGTACTTTCTTGCTATCATCTGAACTTTTTGTAAGAGAAGGTGCAAGTTGGTTATGGAGAATAGGGGTGAGAATGATCAAACTCTCATTTGTAAAATTCAGAGTTTAGGAAGAGAGTGGGAGGAAGTCTTTGGAAAAAGGGATAGGGATAGTATTAAGAGTAGTGTTTGGGTGAAGTGACTACCCCCTGAGACAGGCTGTGTCAAGTTGAATTCTGATGGAGCTGTTGATCCGGTTTCCAAATGAGCTAGTGCAGGCGGGATTCGTAGAAGAGAGGATGGCAGCTGGTTGAGTGGTTATGTTATTAACATTGGTAAGGCTGATGTTTTGTCTGTGGAATTATGGGCGCTGAGGGAGGGGTTGATATTAGCTAAGGAGCTCCAGCTTACGCAGATTCAAGTAGAAGAGGACTGATTGCCTTTAATTCAACTTCTGGATACTGAAAGAGAGAGAGAGCATCCTTTTCATGATATTGCTACCAGTGACAGGCCTACATGTAGATGAGGGTGGGCAATTGTATCCCCTCAATTTCTTTTTATTTTTTAAAATTTATTTAGAAAAATGTAATCCCCCAATGTTAAGCTATATTTTTTGTGAAAAATTTTAATAATAGTAATACGTATATGTTATGTTTGCACCCTTTTTAAAATTTTGCACCCCTGATTTTGGGTCCTAGGTCCATCACTAATTGCTGCAAAATGCAAAGCGTTGATGCTGGAGATGCGACCCGGGCCTTGCATGTGTTCAGAGAATCAAATAGAAGCGTTGATTTTCTTGCAGGACATGAGGAAGATGCTGATGGAAGACATGCTGGCGTGAGGACTCGTAGGGTTACTAGGAGTCCTGGCAGGGCTTCCTAGTTGGCTTGCTCTTTGGGTTGGATTGTGTTTTTCAGTTTTTCCTTCCCACCAAAAAAAAAAAAGAAAAAAAAAAGTGGCCCAAGCAGCTGTGCCAGCCCGATCTCCAAGTGAGGCTCAACCCAACAAATTCCACTCATCTATCTGATTATGCGTAATATGACCATTATTTAGATTTATTAAAACAATTCTGAGGGGTATTTGTAATATCTTGTATTATGCGTGTTTAATACTAAATTTTATTGGTACAATAATCACATTATGATCTTGTTGTCAAAGAGTTTTATGTGTCTATGAAAAATTATGTATTTGTTGTTCTGAATATTTTGGCCTAATTAACAAACACTATAAGTAAAACATAACAAGAAATTACAATTCTTAAAAGTTATTCTCTGGTTTCACTTTATAATTTTGAATTATAATTTTCAAATAGGATTTGTGAAAAGCAAAAGGTGTTTGAAAACTTTGAAATAATCACATTATGATCTTGTTTATTGGGTATATCACAATTGGGTTAGGTACAGAGAAGCAATGAAGTCTAATCTATTTGGTTAGAGGACTTGTCCGAGCATGCTCAAGCCTTATGATGGATTTAGGCCTTAATCAAGAATACTCGGTAATAAGGAGAGTGAAAGGAGTATCAATTACCATTGTGTTAGGAAATATCACTAATTTTATCATCGGTTATCATATCTTACGAAATATTACTACTTTTATCATTGGTTACTATTCAATTATGAAATGTTACTGATTTATCATGTTACGAGATGTATTACTTTTATCGTCGATTACAATTGAGTTAGGAAAAGTTACTGATTTTATTATCGGTTACTAGATTTTATTATCGGTTACCATATATTACGAGATGTTATTATTTTTATCGTTAGCTATCATTGAGTTAAAAAATGTTATTGATTTTATTATCGATTATTATATGTTACGAGATATTACTATTTTTATCATCGGTTACTATTTAGTTAGGAAATGTTATTGATTTATTATCAGTTATCATGTGTTACAAGATATTAATACTTTCATCATCCGTTATCATTGATCATCTGTTGCCATTTAATTAGGAAATTTTGATTTTATCATAGATTACCATATGTTACGAGATGTTACTACTTTTATTATCGGTTATTAAGATGTGGGTGCCAGTGATCTGTGTGGACGTGTGCCTGTGCATGGGGCGGGCGCCAGGCCCCCGCTTGGGCGAGCACCCGCATATGGGGGCGGGCGCCCGTGTATGGGGGGCGGGTGCCAGGCCCCAGCCTTGGCGGGCGCCCGCGCATGGGGGCGGGCGCCTGCCTATTGGGGACGGGCGTGAGGCTAGTCTCTGTATGAAAATGTATGTCTTTTATTATGGGTTATACAAGTGTTCCATGATCTGTTTACCACCATTACAAATATTATATTACAACTCAGGATAATAAGTCAAAAATAAATATTGTTACAATGTAAAATATTAATGATAAAGAAAAAAATACATACAAATATAAATACATTAGCAACAAAATAACATTTTTTTTTTAAAAAAAAAATCATAATAAACAAATAAAATTGTTCTTCCTGGAAGTACCTCTTTACCTTATTTTTATTTTTAAACCTGGTAACAAACTATCTGCTTCTCAGATGGTTAATGGTTGGACTTTTTAAACCCAAACTGGTTGCTCTTCTAAATACAGTGACTTCTTTAGACTCAACTGGATGCTCATCTCAACAGAGTGACTTTTTTAGACCAACTGGATGCTTACCTAAACAGAGTGACGAAACTTTGCAAAGTTTTAATGAAAATATAGTATAGATTTTAATTGAGTGAGAATTCTTGTTAAACAATATTTGGTTGGGTGATAGTTTTTTCAATGGATTTTGAGAGTGTGGAGAGGAGAAGAGAGCTTTAAAGGAAATGAAAGGAAATGAGAGAGTTTTCATGATTTTAAAGATATTCACAGTCTTATTTTTTAAAAAAAATTGAAAACCTGCTCTTTTTTTTTTTTTTTAAATTTTGTCTCCCTCCATTTTTTGGACACTTTTACCCCCTACCCTCCTTTAGTTTTAGTTTTAGATTATTCACAAATTCACCACATGTCACATTTTAAAATTATATCACCAATTATTTTAATTTTAATTTAATATTATTAATAATCAATTATTATTAAAAAGGCAAAGAAAAAATATTAAAATAAAATTTTGATATATTTTTTTAATAAAAGAAAAGAATGTTAATTATATTATTGTAAATAATTTTTTTCAACAAAAGAAAATAATATTGTAAATAATGAGAATGTAATGGTATAATTAATTATGTTAGTATAATTAATTACATGATATTTAATATTATTTAATTATATTAGTATAATTAATTATGTTGGTACATTAGTTTTGGATTTTATATAAAATTATATAATATTCATATGTTTTTTCTTATTTGTTGTTTTGTTAGAATTTATTTAAAATTATATCATATAATTAATTTTTAGAATTTATCTTTTTTAAGCATCTACACAAGTCTAGACAGGCGCCCGCACACCCTCGCGGGCGCCCGCCAGATGCCACCACTTACCACTATTACACGGGCGTTACCACTACTTACTGCCAGTTACCGCAACTTACCACTACCACGCGGGCGTCCACATTTACAATGTGTTTAATGATGTTTGTTCTACTAATATACTACTCTTTTTACATAGAGACTCCCACAATGAAAACCATTTTAATTTTTACTGAGTTGGGACTATTAAAATTGAAGCATTGAGTTTTGTATAAGTATATACAGTACATGCAGCTATTAACTTACTTATGCTAATGTGTATGCTAATAGTTATATAATAATATATAATACAATAATATATAATATAATATAATACATGCAGCCTTATTCACTGGTGCCACACAGCACCAGCTCCCTGCATGGGCGACCACGAGTGTAGGGGACAGGTGCCAAGCCCCCACTTGCACGGGCGCCCACGCATGGGGGCGGACACCAGGCTCTCGTGCGCGGGCGCCTACAAATGGAGGCTGGCGCCAGTCCGTGTGCGATAATTAATATTAATTTTTTATTTTTCATTTTCATTGATAATTAATATTAATTAACATTATATTATGTAAAATTCATAATTACTTTTATAAAATCTTGATTATCTAAACTATTTGATAATGTAATATATTATTATCACTTATTATCATAGTTTATCTACTTATTGTCATGTTTTATCACTTGTTACGTCTATTAGCATCCATTATAGACATATCTCTCTGGTTAGCTCTGGTTATTATTTGTTACCATATTATTATCACTTGTTACTATTATCCATCGTATTACCACTTGCTATTATACAAGTATTATAACTATATCAATAAAATAATATCACATTATATCATTCATTATTATCTCTTGTTATCACTTATTATTAATTGTTAATGAATTATAAATATTTTTGTATTATATTATATTATTATGAAGTAAAATAAAAATAGAGAAAATAAATTAATGATCACATAAGTGAAATGAAATGTCATTACATTATATTTCCTTTCACACATCTATCAACTTCATTATCTTCATTCATGTGTATTAATTTATCTCCTCCAACTCCATTTTCAAGATTAATATTTATAATTTTATGTAATATTCAAAAAGACTACATATTTTGTTAAAAATAGTTACTAAAAATATTTAAAATACTTAAAATAGCCATTCGCACAATAGATGGTATTTAAAGTGTAGTGAAAGTTGAGATAAAAATGAGGTTTGAAAATTTATTCATTGAGTTAAAATTTCTATTGATTTTGTGAGCTTTGAGGGAAAGAAAAGTTTTGAATTTAATATAATATATTTGAAAGTATATTTTGTTGATGGAAAATTTTTTCACGGATTTTGAGAGTTTAGGGAGGAAGGGAGAGCTTTTGAGGAAATGAGAAAATTTTGACCACCTTATTTTCACAATTAATTTCAAAACCCGACATTTTTAAAAATTTTGTCTCCCGCTCACTTTTATTTTACCTACCATCCTTGGTGCCCAAAAATTAGTATCATATAAATTAAAATTAAAGAAGTAAAATATATTTTTGGCGTCAATTTTTGTGCCAAAAAATTATTAATTAAAATTATTATTGTTAGTTATTTTTTGGTATTTGTACAAAATAAAATAATAATGATAATTAATTTTGGAATTAGATATTTTTATATAAACTACATAAATTGATAATCTTGCCTATTTTAAATATTATACTAATATATAATACAACAATATATAATATAATAATATATATTTTAGAATTATATATTAATTATATATATAGTGCATGCGCGGGCGACCGTGCTCGGCGCGGGCGACCGTGCTCCGGACGAGCTCCAGGCCCCCTGTGTGCGGGCGCCCATGCTGGGGGGCCGCGCGCCAGGGTTCCTAGTGAGGGGGCACCCGGGTCCGACATTTCAATTTTTTTTTCTATTTCCTTTTTTTAAATAATTAAAAATATATTATTGTAATATATAATAATTATATAGTAATATATTGTAATATATAATAATATATAGTAATCTATAGTAATATATATATATATATATATGTATAGTACTATATAATTATAATTTAATAAATAATTTTAAAATTATATTATAATTCAACAAGTAATTAAAAAATATATTGTAATTAATATATTTGTAATATAAAATACCGTCCAATGGTTCGTCTCTCCCATAGATCAACTGTCGCAAAGAATAAAAAAAACCCAAAAGAATAAAAAAAAAAACCTCGAAAAACAAACTAACAAAAAAAGAATAAAAACAAAATAAAACAAAATAAAAAATAAAAAATAAAAAATAAAAAATAAAAAATAAAAAATAAATGTTAAAAATTGGGGCGGTTCCACCGTGCATGTGCGTGGTGGAACTACTCTCTATGTTTATTCTTTTTTTGTTTTTTTATTATTTTATGTTTTTATTAAATATAATTTTATATTTTTATTTAACATAATTTTTTATTTTGTATTTTTATTAAATTAGGGTAATTTTTATTAGATATAATTTTATAATTTTATTAAATTAGGGTATTATTTTATTATTAAATATAATTTTGTTTTTTTATTAAATTAGGGTATTGTGTTTTAAATGGTGAGAGTAAGATAGAAAGTAAAGAAATAAAAAAAAAATAACACACATAAATCGTTGTGGCATAGTAATATATATAGATATATAGTAATAAATAGTAATAAATACTGATAATATTTAATATTAAAATAATATATCACAATTAGCAATAGTAATAGTAATATATTGTAATAATATTTAATATTAATATATACTAATAATTTGTTACGGTGTATAATATAATTTATTGTAAAATAATAAAACAATATATAATATATAATACAATAATATATAATATAAATATATAGTAGTAAAATATAAAATTAATATATAATAGTAAATTTATAAAACCGTAGACAGTAAAAAGAGTGAAATTGAGACTATTTTAATTATCCCTAAAATTTTTTTATATTTACTAACCACAAATGATAAGCGTCAGAATTGAACATGTCTTTTAAATACTATACCATATAAGAGATAGCATAAATTTAGAACTTATACAGATGATATAGTTAACTAGATAGTAAAAAAGAGTCATATAAAGACACTTTTCTAACTGTCTCTAAAACTTTGGCATATTTACTGACCACAAATAATAACCATCAGAATTGCGTTGAACTTATGAAGACGGTATGTTTAAGTAGTTAATAAAAATAGTCATATCGAGACTGTTTTCAAACTCTCACTAAAACTCTATTATATATACTGACCATAAATGATAAGCGTCTGTATTGAACATAGTTTTTAAAGATTGTATAATATATGAGTTAATATAGATATAGAATTTATACAGACGGTATGATTAGGTAAATAGTAAAAATAGTCATATAGTGACTGTTTTCAAATCATCCCTAAAATTTTCATATTTACTGATCACAAATAATAACCATGATAATTCAACATCGCTTTTTACAAATGTTGTACTAACTTTACCGACAATTGCTAAACTTTTTCTGATGAATAATTTTATACCATTATAAAATATATATATTTTCTAACGATTTTGTCAAAAATGTTGCTATAGGATACAAAAAACCGTTACTGAAAGTCACTGACAATAAATGTTACCGTCACCATAACACTTTAATTTTGTTATGATAAATGTATTACTTTATCCTCAGTTACTTAGTGTTTGGAAATATTAGTATTTTTATAGTAGATTACTATGTACTACCATGAACATATGTATTGAGAAATATTATTGTTTTTTTGGTTATTATTGTTTTTAAGGTACCATATGTTAGGAAATAATAGGTTATCTTGTGTTAGAAAATGTTAGTAGCTCTATTGTAGGTTATCATGTGTTGCTATTTTTTTGTGTTACTACCTTTTACAATTTGTTACTATCGAAGGTTATCTCGTGTTACTACCTTATTATCAACGGTTTCCATGTCTTAGAAAATATTACAATTTTTTATCATCGGTAACTATAGTATTAAGAAATGGCCTGAAAAATCACATGACACAAGTGTTAAGAAAATTACAACCTTGTATTATCATTTACTCACCTCTTACCACAAGTTAAGTTACCAATCTCTTACATAAGTTTTATTTATCAGAAGCGATAGGAAATCACTACATGATATGATATCAATAATTACGTCAATAATGGCACAGTTTTAAATTTAAGAGGGTATAAAATAATTACAAAAATAATATAAATATAATTAGAATTGTATTAATATGCGAGATTGACTAATTCATTAGATTGAATAATACATATAAGATCAAAAGAAAAAAAAAAGATTCCTTTCCCATAACAATATGTCTTTTGCTAAGACGGTGCAACAAAAAATGAAACAAAAAACATGTCTTCTACTAAGATGGTGAAACCAAAAATGAAACAAAAAAATATTCAATTTGATCACAAAAAATATTACCATCACAAAATAAAGGGCACAATCCCACCATAATTCCAAAACTAAGCAGAGCAGTGACCAACTAGTTTATCACAATCTTTCTTCCTGTCAATCTATTAATAAAAAAAGTGAAATTAATATAATTAGATTGTGACATTGTAAAGAATGTAAAGAATTGTTAAAAATGAAAACATTACCCCATGGGATGGAGTCAGGTGTTGATGATAATTGTTGATTTCTATGTGCACTATTAGTATCTGGCATTGGAGGAATCTAACAATATAAATAATTTGGATTATTATTAAAAGATAGATGTGAAAATAGTAAGATTATGTGACCAGAGAAATGACATTCATAGCTGAACACCAGCAATAAGTCTTGCTTCATTAACCAAGTTCATCAATTCATTTTGCTGTCCACTTTCAGCATGTGTAGCAACATGCATAAGAACATTTTTTACCAAATTACTAAGATTATGATTTTGTTCGTTTAATCGTTCCATCATAACAGTCATATCTTTAGTCTCAACTTTAGTTGAATACACATGCGGAGTTGTAACTTTTCCCACACATCTAATTCTTCCCTTTGAATCAAGTCCTTTAACTTTAGATACAATATCACTTTCTCAAGATAAATTGAAACTTTCTATTTGTACTTCTTCAGTAGACTTTATTCCACTCTTCATCATTTCCTGTAAGAAGTAAAAAGTAAAGTGAATCAAATATCAATGTTACATAAATAAATCAATTAGAATTACATAAAAAGATAATCATCCATACCACAAGTTCTGATGCTTTTGTAGAAACTAAACTGTCATCTGATTGTGTTCTACTTAAAATATAAAGTGCAGCTCTCAAAGGTTTCCTCACAGATTGTGTCATCTATAATGAAAAAATAAACCACACTTTGAAATATTACGTGACTAAAATTAATTATAATTAATTGCAAGTAAATGAAATATGAATTTTTTATACCTTTTCATATATGAGCTTTGCAAATGATTTCGATCCTAAGCAATGTGGATCAGTCAACTTTAAACGACATTCTGAATTTGTTTTACTAATTTCCTAGCACAAAGAAAAAAATATCAGAATAATAAGTGAATTATGTAGTGGATTGTGTAGTGGATTGCATTTGTACCTTTCCTTTATCACTCAACCAAAAAGTAACAAGCTCCTTGTACTGATTTGGATCAACTCTTTCATCTTCCATTCTCTTGATATTTTCTTCTATTCAAAGTGAATCATCGAACCATTTTGATTTCAGAGAATTTTTAAAACTCTTCTATTTTTCAGACAAATTTCCAATAACCCATTTCTTAGTCTCATCTTTGAGTGGCTTGAAAGTAATCTTTGACTACAATTAAAATAAAAGAAATATATAAGAAATAAAATTAGATATATCAGCTTTTCCATCTACCCATTGAGTAATAAAAATAGATTACTAAATACCTGTGAAAGTAATCTTAGTGCCACGCTCCGATCCACGATCTAGAAGCCGTGAACAGTGGCCCGTTACCTTGGATATTGGCCCAACCGCGTCACGTATCCCAAGGCAACATAAGGCTAATCATAAAACAGTCACATATATCTTTAAAATCATTTTCCCAAGTCATTTTTCAACTCAAAGTGATAAATATAAAGTCCTCATATATATACACAGTATTTAGTCAGTACAAATATGAATTTCAACTGAGAGTTCCATTACTACATGCAGTCAACCCATATGATCAACTAATAACCTCAAAATATAGTGGAAGTTACTTAGCGTAAGCGGTCTCCGATACTACGTACGTCAAAATATGTCAACGTGTCTCTCTAATGACTAACTCTGTAGAGACTTAAAAATACTAAGGGGTGAGTATAATCAAATACTCAGTGAGTGAGAAATCTGTGACATGTAAATAATAAGTGAGGTGAGGATGGAGTGCCAAAGTCATATATGTATATGCACAACATATTATCAAAATCATAGCAATTTCAACACAGTTTTTCATTCGATCAAAACATATGCATCCAAAAGCTTATATCATAAATTGTAGGGTCATGCCAAATCATGATCTTAGCAAAGGTCTACCTCGACCAATGACGAGCCACTAAGGGGTTTTTGTATGTAAACGAAAAACAACCCCACAACCTTGGCATTGGTGTCGGGCCTCCCCCAAGTGCTTGACAGAAATATCATTTAGTCCTCCCCTTTTGGTTTAACTTGGTTAGTCCAAAGTCTAATATCGTATACACGCCACCCAACCATGTGGAGTGTCTGCGTCTCATGACATCACAAACGTGCGACAATCTATAAAACGAAATGAGTCTGCTATAACATTCGAGGCGAGTCTGCGCGGGACAACGCCTATCATAGTATAGTATCATGGCTATAAGTATTATCCCCGATCTACGATCAAGGGGATTCAAGTACTAATGCCCGAGTACCTAGTCTTGCATTAAAATCATCAATCAATCAACCGTGCCGTACACGTCGAAGAAAATCATGAAAATCCGATATATAGTATATTACAGTCATTTAACAAAGCCATTTTACAAATCATTTCACAAATCATGCTTTGAAAATGATAAAACATGGTTTTGCTTATTAATTATATGGCAACAATAAGATCTACTCACCTTGACTAGGGAGGGTATAACACTTCCCCTAAATCTCCTCATTTCTCAAACAAGTTACCCTTCGTATAACTGTTTCTCTATGCCTAAGTCAATAATAAGCATAACTCATTAATTTAATCTTTTTGACAACAATGCATCGTCGGACTATGAAATGTATACATTTTTATGTATACTCTATGTGTCTCTACGGATGTTCTCTCGTTAGTGCTTAATTCTCATCATAAAATACTATTCTTTATTTACTACTTAAATATAACATAAACCCAGATCACTTATATATTTATAGTAAACTCGTAAATCTTACTTAGCAAAATAATCAATTAAAATCTTAAATTTTATAATTTTTCTCTTTTGCAAGTTTAGCAAATTTGAGATAACTTTCTCTATTTAAATTGGATTCAAATGATTTAAATAGGTAATTAAAGCTAAGATATATATTAACATTTATTTTGTTTAACTCATCTCCAAATTCCCATTGCACGAATTTATAAAAATCTATCTTCAACACAGTTTGTATTTATATAACTAAATTTGCACAGTTTTGGTAGATAATTCAAGTTCTACTAAAAGATAAGAGATAGCCTACAACTTTCACATTCAGTATTTTCTTAATTCTAAGTGCAGAATTTTATAAAATTTTATTTCTATTTCAATTTTAGTTCTAAATTATGCTCTACACAGTTTTAGTAAAAGCACCATAACTTCCAGAAGACTACTCCGATTCAATTGAATTTTATCTCATTTTAAAGATAAAACAAAGATCTAAAAGTTTTATGTTTAGAGTTTTCCATAATTTTGTCCAGTAATTATCTTAATATTTAGATGAAATTACTAGTCGTGCACAGGACCGTGAATAGAATATCAAATTTCACTGTTTCTTCTAAAAATCACCATAATTTTATTTCTTAATGAAAAATTTTGCACCATAGCTCATTTTAAAGCATAAACAGTCTAGTTTTACTAGAACCAAACCAATCTAAATTTCAATCATCATAAAAGAAGATATTATGGAATTACTACAGCTTGCTAATCATGCTAGCTTATTTGAACAAACCTGCTTCATGGGACCAATTTAATCCAATGTATACTCAAAGAAGAATGTATTACCTCTTTAGTAAGATCTTGACATCTAAATATTCATCACCAGCACCATCCTTTAGCACTTGATCACTATATCTTGCAAACACATATATATTAATATAAAAAAAACTCTACATCAACTAATACTATTTAAACATTTAAAATCCTATCAACCAAAGATTTTACTTACCTCTTCAACACCCCAAGTGGTTGGATGAACACAAGAATTTATCACTCCCTACCCTAGAACTCACATCCAAGAGGTGAATGTTGAGAAGAAAATGAGGTCCAATGCTTGAAACAACTCTTTTATGCAAACCTAGCAAAAATTTTGACAATTGATTCATTTTCATGTAAGATCTCTACCCTACACTTGTCCTAAGTCTTTTTCACATGCAAGATTGCTTACAAGCTACATCTATGCACCTCCTTCATATCAATTTCGTTCATGATGAATTTAAGCACAAAGAAAGGGGTTTTTAACTAACCAATGAGAATTCATGCAATGATTTTTTAACCAATGAATTTCTCTTTGGTGTAATGAGCTTAGGTGGCCACTATGTGTGCTCTTGACCAATGGTTGATCTCCAATTGTCATTAAATGGTTGGTTTTGCAACTTAGTCTCTCAAGTTCTCATATTTGCACTTTTAGTCCCTAGACTTTCCAAAATTATAAATTTGACCTTATGAGATTTTTTTAAATCTTTAAATTCATTTTTTATGCTTATACTTAATTATTTTAGCTTTTGTTAGTCATTTTCAGTGATTTTAGGGCTTGTTAGCACTTTTCGAAAAAAATTTTCGGCTTACTGATAGGATTTTCAATTTAAGTGATTTTAAGAGTAAAGTTTTAGAAATTTCAAATCATGTGTCTCAAATGGATGCAATATCATATATATGAACATGAGGAGAGTACATCATATACCGAGAGTCGGTGTTACATTTTCTAACCCCTTAAAATAAAGTTTCATCCTTAAAACTATAGATCGAAAAGCTCAGAGTACTGTCTCCTCATAACATTCTCTGGTTCCCAAGTTTGCTCCTCAACTTGGTCACTCCTCCATAAAACTCAGACCTGGGGCACCTCTTTGCTTCTCAGCTTCCTGGTCTGCCTATTAGGTATAGCCACGGGCTGAACAGTAAAGCTCAGGTCGTCTCTTAGTTCCACTGGTGGAGGTTTTAGCACATGAGAGGGATCTGGTAGATATTTCCTCAGCACAGAGACATGGAATACATCATGAATACATGCAAGTTCAGCTGGCATATCTAATCTGTAAGCTACCTTTCCGATCCTTTTCAAGATTCGGAATGGTCCAATATATCTGGGGTTGAGTTTCCCCCGTTGTCTAAATCGTATCACTCCCTTTTAGGGAGATACCCGTAAAAAGACCATGTCACCCTCCTCAAATTGAAGAGGTCTCCGCCGCCTATCACCATAACTCTTCTGTCTATCCTGGGTAGCCTTCATTCGAGTACGGAAGACTATCACCTTCTCTCGAGTCTCCTCAATCAGCTCAACACTACTGGGTCGCCTTTCTCTGACCTCGTCCCAGCATAATGGTGTCCAACACTTTTTCCTGTACAAGGCCTTGTATCGTGCATCCCAATACTGGCCTGACAACTATTGTTATACGTGAACTCCACCAATGGGAGGTGTTGGTCCCAACTACCCTTAAAATCCATGACACATGCTCTCAGCATGTCCTCTAATGTTTGGATGGTCCTCTCAAACGGACTATCCGTCTTGGGTGAAAAGCAGTTCTAAAATGCATTTTGGTACCCATAGCGTCCTGTAGGTTTGATCAAAATCGAAAAGTAAATCAAGGATCTCTGTTAGATACAATCGACACAGGAACCCCGTGGAGTCGGACTATCTCACTAATACATAGGCGGGCCAAAACCTCCAGTAGATAGCTACTATGAGTGGGCAGAAAATATGCGGACTTGGTGAGTCTGTCAATATCACCCAGATAGTATCATGTCATACCGAGGTCTACTGAAGTCCCACAACAAAATTCATTGGTTCCCACTTCCACTAAGAAATGGGAAGGGGCTATAGTGTACCAGCTGGCCGCTGATGGTTGGCTTTCACCTACTGGCAGACCAAACATTTGACTACATACTCAGTGACCTCCCGTTTCAACCCAGCCCACCAATAACTTCCTTTGATAGTCTGATACATCTTGGTACTACCTGGATGCATCGCATAGGTAGAAAAGTGGGCCTCCTCTAGTATAGTTCTCCTGAGATCGCTATCATTCGGGACCCAGACTCGGTCCCTGAATACTATGAGTCCATCCTCTCAGACTCTAAAATCCCCACCGTCTCCTCTGCGGACCCTCTCAACAGTGCCCTGGAGCTCCTTATCTGAACCCTAGAACTCTCGAATGCGGTCAAAAAGAGTTGGCCTTACCTCAAATCTGGCTAAAAGTGCACCATGCTCATTACAAGCCAAACTAGCTCCCAACGAGCGAAGTCCCACAAGACACAAGAGGTAGGAACCCTCGAAAGATGAGGAAGAGGATAACTTGTACCTTAGAGCATCTGCCACTACGTTTGCCTTGTCAGGGTGGTAGTCTATAACAAGGTCATAATCCTTGAGAAGCTCTAACCATCTTTTCTGTCTCAGATTGAGCTCCTTCTGCGTGAATAAGTATTTCAGGCTCTTGTGATTCATGTATACCCGGTATGTCTCCCCATAGAGGTAATGTCGCCATATCTTTAGTGCAAGGACTATGGCTGCTAGCTTGAGATCATGGGTTATATAGTTCAGTTCATGCCTCTTCAACTGTCATGAGGCGTATGTAACGACTTGATCGTCTTGCATCAATATACAGCCCAAACCTTGTTGGCTGACATCGCTAAACATTACATACTCCCGACCACTGGTGGGAAGGGCTAAAATTGGTGCTGAAGTCAACCATTATTTGAGCTCTTGAAAGCTCTCCTCACAATGGCCATCCTAGACAAACTTGACTCCCTTTTGTGTCAAGTTAGATAATGGGGCAACAATCAGGAGAATCCCTCAACAAATCCCCAATAGTATCCCGCAAGTCCAAGGAAACTCCTGACCTCAATAACTGTCTATGGCTGCTCTCACCTCATGATGGCTTCAACCTTCTGTGGATCACCCTAAATACCCTTTGCAGAAACAATATACCCCAGGAAACCGATCTGTCTAAGCTAGAACTCACACTCTGAGTACTTGGCATATAACTCCTTCTCACAGAGCGTCGTAGTACGACTCGAAGATGCTGGGAGTGCTCCTCATCACTCTGTGAGTATACAAGTATATCATCAATGAATATTATGACAAATCAGTCGAGATAGTCATGGAATACCCGGTTCATCAAATCTATGAATGTGACTGGGGTATTCGTCAGCCCAAACGGCATGACCAGAAACTCGAAATGACCATATCTCGTACAAAAAGCAGTTTTGGGTTCATCCTCGCCCCTGATTCATTACTGATGATACTCGGATCTCAGGTCAATCTTCAAGAAGACTCGAGCACCCTGAAGTTGATCAAACAGATCAGCTATACATGGTAGCGGGTACCAATTCTTGATAGTCACTCTGTTCAATTGAAGATAATCTATGCAAAGTCCGAAAGAGCCGTCTTTTATCTTTACAAATAATACTGGAGCACCTCAAGGCGAAGTGCTTGGTCAAAAAAATCCCTTGTCTAATAATTCTTGTAGCTATACCTTTAGCTCCCTCAACTCAGCTGGTGCCATTCTGTATGGTGGAATAGAAATTGGTGCTGTCCAGGGAGCTATATCTATCTTAAAATCAAACTCCCGAACTGGAGGTAGTCTAGGTAGCTCCTCAGGGAGCACATCCGTAAACTCTTGCACCACTGGGACTTTATCAAGCCTTGGGCCTTCTACCGTCGTGTCTATTACATGGGCATGGTAGGCTGTACATCCTCGGCATACCAACCGCCTAGCTTCTAGTGCCTCTACCGTGGTGTCTATTACATGGTCGTCCCGACCTTCGAAACTCTACTTCCTTAGTCAAACAGTCAACAGCGGCTCGGTGGAAACTCAGTCAGTCCATTCCTAAGATGGCATCAAAATCAGATATGTCGAGAGGTATAAGATCTGCTTCTAACATCACCTCCCCAATCCATATCTCATAGCCTTAGTAAACAGAATTCCAGACCAACTACTCGCCCAATGGTGTGATAACCTATATCTCCTCAGTCAATAAAGAGAGTTGTCTATCAAGGTGCTGAGCAAACTGAGTGCTCACATATGAATAATTTGACTCGGTGTCTATTAAAACTCGGGCGTCAACTCTGGAGATTTTCATAGTACCTAATGGCGAATTTAAATAAAAAAGGATCATCAACCTTTATTTACTTGGGAAGTCAACATGAGATCATATATATATATATATATATATATATATATATATATCAAAAGGATTGAGGCTTCTAGCATCTTAGCTATCGAGAATTACATGAGTCATCATAGTATATTATGCCTCAAAATAACTATTAGAAGATGAAACCTATATAGGAGAGTCTATCGGAGGGTTACCAATAATCACTTCGGGATTGGCTTGGGCTTCCTCGTGCATCATTGCAAAGATGCGAGCCTGAGTCCTCGGCTGTTGTCACTAAAAAACGGGTACGGTGTTGCTTCAGGCCACAGTTCATGGAGTTGTAAGAACTAATAGGGCAGGTGCTCTCAGCTAACTCTTACGTGGTCCATTCGGGCGACTCTGACTTAGCTGCCCCCTGAATCCCAAATCTGGGCAAGTGTTACGAATATGTCCTAGTTTTTCACACTGCTAGCATCTCGCAGGTTCTCTACAGAATCCGGAATAAGTCTTGCCACAATTGTGGCATAGGGTGTTCCTCGGCCTAACAAACTAACTCACTGATCCGGCACTAGGGGTGGGGGCTGTAGAACTCGGAGGGCATGGCCCCTGGGGAAAGCCAACTGACCCTATAGCTGTGGGGTCTCTCTGAGGGCCTTGACTCCGGCCCTTCTTTGAACTCTGAGCAGTTTGAAATTCAGTCCTCTTCTTCTTCTGGTCTCGGCTCTCTCTCTGCCTAGTCTCAGCCCGTACGATGTCCTCAGTGCCGTAGGCTAACTCCAATACCTCCATGAATGAGTGATTTTTCATCACTGCCTTGTATTTTCGGATGTTCAAGTTGAGTCCATCCTCAAACTTGAACCGAAGCTGCCTCTATATGGCCAAATCAGGGACGAAGGCAGATAGTCTCCTCAACTCTGCCTCATACTCTGTAATAGATCTGGTCCCCTGGCGGGGATGAGGGAACTCCGCCCTCTTCTGGTCTTGTTGGTACTCCGAGAAGTACCTACCGTCGAACTCTCTCAAGAAGTCCTCCCATCTTAGGGGCTCTATGGAGTCATCTATCACGGTCTCCCACTAGGTGAGAGCATCACTATCTAGCAACCGTACTATAACGCTCAACTTCCACTCATCCTCTAGACCTAAGTCTATCAACACTCGGTGGGTCCGATTGACCTAGCACTTTGCTACCGTAACATCACCAAATCTATCAAAATCAGAGCAACCTAGCTGTCAAACCTCCTTGAGCAACAGGGTCAGCTCATGGATGCGACGTAGTGCCGGAATAGTGTTGTCGCTGGGGGCAGACACTGAAGTAGTAGGGGCAGCCGGTGTAGAAGCCGGCACCGTAGGAGTAAAAACTACCGGAGGTGGTGGTGGGGGTGACATCTGTGCTCCATAAGTGTTCCATCACTTGTATCACTGTCTCAAGGCATCTGGTGGTAGCATCGGGATCCCAGCTGACTGTTTCGGCTAAGGTGGTACTGATGGGGGTGCGTGCAAAGATGACGCAACCTTTGGAGCAACAGATATAACTCTGCGAGTCCGCCTCACGCTAAGCCTAGGAGGCATGATTCTGAAATGAAAGAACCTCTATCAGATAAAGATAAGGAATTTGGGCTAGATATGGAGTATCTAACCCCTTAAATGAAATGAACTCATTTGCCTGAGATCATCTTCAAGGTTTGTAAGGAACTCTCAAATTCATTTTCAACTGTCACGCCCAAATCCAAAATCCAGAAATCGTGAATAGTCACCCGTTACCTTGGATACTGGCCTAACCATGCCACGTATCTCAAGGCAACACAAGGCTAATCATAAAACAGTCACATATATTTTCAAAATCATTTTCTGAAGTCATTTTTCAACTCAAAGTAATAGACTTAAAGTTCTCATTTATATACAAAGTACTTAGTCAGTATAAATATAAATTTCAACTGAGAGTTCTATTACTACATGTAGTCAACCCATATGATCAACTAATAACCTCAAAATACAACGGAAGCTAATTATCGTAAGCGGTTTCCGATACTACGTACGTCGAAACAAGTCAACATGTATCTCCAATGACTAACTCTATAGAGATTGAAAAATATTGAGGGGTGAGTATAATCAAATACTTAGTGAGTGAGAGATCCATGACATGTAAATAATAAGTGAGGTGAGAATGGAGTGTCAAACTCATATATGTATATGTATATCCATGCACGACATATTATCAAAATCATAACAATTTTAACATAATTTTCCATCCGATTAAAACATATGCATCCAAAATCTCATATTACAAATTGTAGGGTCATGCCAAATCATGTTCTCAGTAAAGGTCTACCTCAACCAATAACGAGCCACAAAGGGGTTTTTGTATGTAAACGAAAAACAACCCTAAAACCTTAGCGTTGGCGTCAGGCCTCCCCAAGTGCTAGACTGAAATGTCATTCAGTCCTCCCCTTTCGGTTCAACTTGGCTAGTCCGAAGTCTAATATCGTATACATGCCACCCAGCCATGTGAAGTGTCTGCGTCTCGTGACGTCGCAAACGTGCGACAATCTATATAACGAGACGGGTCTGCTATATCATATGAGGCGAGTCTACGCCAACGCCTATTATATCATAGTATCATGACTATAAGTACTATCCCCGATCTACGATCAAAGGGATTCAGGTATTAATGCCCGAGCACCTAGTCTCATATCAAAATCATCAATCAGTCAACCGTGCCATACATGTCGAGGGAAATCATGAAAATCCGATATATAGTATATTATAGCATATATTATCAAAGTACATTTCATGATTTAAAACATGACATATATTTTTCATCAAAATTTATAGATGCATATTTTAAAAATTTTGGGACACTCCATTTACACAAAGTATGTTACAGTCATTTAACAAAACTATTTTACAAATCATGCTTTGAAAATAATAAAATATGGTTTTACTTATTAATTACATAGCTATAGTAATATCCACTCACCTTGACTAGGGAGGGTACGACACTGCCCATAAATCTCCTCGTTTGTCGAACTAGTTACCCTTCGTACAATTGTGTCTCTACGCCTAAGTCAATGATAAGTATAATTCATTAATTTAATCATTTTGACAATAATGCATCG
This sequence comes from Dillenia turbinata, assembly GCA_037126225.1. Classification (NCBI taxonomy): domain Eukaryota; kingdom Viridiplantae; phylum Streptophyta; class Magnoliopsida; order Dilleniales; family Dilleniaceae; genus Dillenia; species Dillenia turbinata. Next base: position 18,708,210 of record JBAMMX010000018.1, on the reverse strand, counting down.
TCGGACTATGAAATGTATACATGTACATATATGTATACGTTTTTATGTATATTCTATGTGTCTCTATGGATGTTCTCTCGTTATGGCTTAATCTCATCATAAAATACTTGTCTTTATTTCTTACTTAAATGTAACGTAAAACTAGATCACTTATATGTTTATAGTAAACTCGTAAATTTCACTTAGCAAAATAATCAATTAAAATCTTAAATTTTATAATTTTTTTCTTATGCAAGTTTAGTAAATTCATGATAACTTTCTCTATTTAAATCAGATTTAAATGATTCAAATTGGTAATTAAAGCTAAGACATATATCTACATTTTTTGAGTTCAACTCATCTCCAAATTTCTATTGCATGAATTTATAAAAATCTATCTTCAACATAGTTCGTACTTATATAACTAAATTTGCATAGTTTTGGTAGCAAATTCATATCTCAATTTATACAACTCTGATTTACATGATTCTAAGTTCTACTGCAAGATAAATGACAACCCAACAATCTTCATGTTTAGTATTTCCTTTAATTCTAAGTGCAAAATTTTATAAAATTTCATTTCTCTTTCAGTTTCAATTCTAAATTATGCTCTGCATAGTTTCAGTAAAAGCACCATCACTTCCAGCATACTACTCCAATTCAAGTGAATTTTATCTCATTTTAAAGATAAGACAAAGATCTAAACGTTTTATGTTTAGAGTTTTCCCTAATGATGCCCAGAAGTTATCTTAATATTTAGATAAAATTACTAGTCATGCACAGGATCGTGAATAGAACATCGATTTTCACTGTTTATTCTAAAACTCACCATAGTTTTATTTCTTAATGAAAAATTTTGTACCATAGCTCATTTTAAAGTTTCGAGAGTCTAGTTTTATTAGAACTAAACCAATATAAGTTTCAATCATCACAGAAGAAGATATTATAGAATTACTACAGCTTGCTAATCATGCTAGCTTACTTGAACAAACCTACTTCATATGACCAATTTAATCTAATGTATACTCAAAGAAGAATGTATTAGCTCTTTAATAAGATCTTGATATCTAAATATTCATCACCAACACCATCTTTTAGCACTTAATCACTACATCTTGCAAACACATATACATTAATATAAAAAAAAAAACTCTACATTATACTAAAATGAGGTCCAATGCTTGAAACAACTCTTTTATGCAAACTTTACAAATATTTTGACCATTGATTCATTTCCATGCAAGATCTCTACTCTACACTTGTCCTAAGTCCTTTTCACATGCAAGATTGCTTACAAGCTACCTCCATGCACCTCCTTCATGTCAAATTCGTTCATGATGAATTTAAACATAAAAAAAGGGGTTTTTGACCAACCAATGAAAATTTATGCAATGATTTTTCAACCAATAAGATTTCTCTTTGATGTAATGAGTTTAGGTGGCCACTATGTGTGCTTTTGTCCAATGATTGATCTCCAATTGTCATTTAATGGTTGGTTTTGCAACTTAGTCCCTTAAGTTCTCATATTTACACTTTTAGTCCCTAAACTTTCCAAAATTGTAAATTTGACCCCTTTATGCTTATACTTAAGTGTTTTAGATTTTGTTAGCCATTTTCAGTGATTTTAGGACTTGTCGACACTTTTCGATAAAGTTTTCGGCTTACCAATAGGATTTTTGTTTTAAGTGATTTTAAGGGCAAAATTTTAAAAATTTCAAATCATGTGTCTCAAATGGATGCAATATCATATATATGAACATGAAGAGAGTACATCATACACTGAGAGTCGGTGTTACAGTGAGAACTTTTACTATATCTTCTAGAGACATGCTTGAATTAGAAGATTGTGCAGGTGCATGTGCTTGTTTGTTAAACTGTTGGTGTGGATATGTTGTCTATCCTCCTTGGTTTCCAGACTAGGAATTCATCCTATGGCATTTACTTGTTGAAAAGTGTCTTTATCCGTATGATGTCCAGAATTTGAACATACACCACAAACCTTAGCTACCTGTGATTGCCCTACAGCTAATTGACGGACCAAAGCAGTTAGTATAGAAATTGATTTTCAAGATTCGAGTGAATTACCTCATTAACCTATTTTGTAGTTCCATCCACTCTCATCCCAATTTGTTGAGAATTTTCTACTATATTTGAAATTAGTTGTCTGGCTTCTTCAGGTGTTTTATTGACCAAAACTCCTCCACTAGCTGCATCTACCATACTTCTGTCCATGGGTAGAAATCATTCGTAAAAATATTAAATTAAGAGCTAATCTAGTATTTGATGATGAGGGTTGTTAGCACAAAGTTTTATGAATATTGAATTAAGAGTTGATCCAGTAATTGATGATGTGGGCAGTTAGCACAAAGTTGCTTGAATCTCTCAAAATATTCATATAATGTCTCTTCACTAATTTTTCTAATTTCACATATTTCTTTTCTGATGTTGGCAACCCTAGATATAGGAAAATTTTTCTTCAAAAATATTCTCTGCATTCCATTCTATGTTTTTATCGAACCAAAAATATTCGAACAAGGGATACGAATTAGGAAACCCTAGGTGAGAGAAATTCTAGTCCTTTCGATAATTGAATGAATTTAGGTTAAATTTAGAATGAAAGCTTTGTGTATGTTCTGAAAATGTGTTGAATTTGAAGAGAATACATTTTCCTTAAATTTGATATGTGATTTCTAGGGTTATATTTAAATTCTACATGAATTTAGGCTAATTAATATAAAAGAGGCATGTTAGAGGATAATAGGATCTTATTGGGTTGATCACAATAGTTTTCTTTAGAGTTTACTTTAAAATATGCATGAAAAATATTATGGTTATGTAAATTCGAAAGAAAATTGGGCAAGTTTAGAAATATTGTGAATTAAAGTTTATTTGAGAGGCAAATAATCTTAGGTTGATGAAATGAGAGCCTAGGATTTGTGAATATGCAATTTGAGGCTATATTAAATTAGGAAAAATTTGAAAACCTTGCAATGAGATTTTTTTTGATGAAATTATGATTATTGGTATAGGATAACCCATTTGAAGGTTGAGAAGGGTTACCTTGGATTAAATTGTAGAATTAGGAGTGGATACCCTCCTAAGAGGTGAATGAATACATGTTTATGATTTTAAGTGAGAAAATATTTTATTCTGATTTTATAAAAAATTTTCTAATGATTTTACAAATATTTCTAAAATTATTTTTGTCATTGTGGAATGTCTCGAAAGGGGATTTGAATTACCGAATGCATCCATGTGTTGTTGAAACTGATGTGCTATGTTTATTGACTTGTGTTGAAAGTAACTGATGGAATTCATGCATTAAAAATTTGTTTGAATAACTGTTGGCACGTTTTGATATATGATTTGATGATTACGAAATGGTGTTGTGTGTATGGTTAATGGTTATATTCATTCCCTCCATGGAGCGACCCGACAGGGTAATGTGGTTAGGCAGTTATTTGGATAAAGAGGTAGCTGCGCTCGAGAGGTGCTTCTAAATCCCTCCTTTTGGACTAGCCTGGTTGCACCCTAGTGGAGGCTCGAGTCAAAGCCAAGGATGGGGGTATTGTGTATGATTTATTGACATTGATGAGAATCCCTTAGCGATTCCACCACTGGTCAGGGCCAAGCCTTTGGTGGAAAGATTTTGGCAACCCCATAATTTTGGAAAATAAGATGTGATGACTGGATGCATATAAGTTATTTATCATCTTTTGTTGAGATTTTGTTTACATTGAGATTTATCGATGCGATCGTATGATTTTGAAGAAAACATTTGACTTGTCCACAATCATCACTCATTTATTATCATAACATACTATACACTCACTGAGTATTTCCCAATACTCACCCCTCTCTTTTACATCTTTTAGAGGAACTTTAGGTCTGTGACAGCAATTGAAGCTTGTGAAAGTTTATCCGCTGACTTGTTTAGGTATCATAGTGATGTAAGGTTATTTTAGCTTGATCTGAAATCCATGGAAGGGAAAACTTGTATAATTCTTTGGTAAGGATTAAATTGAAACTTGTTTCATATATAGGAGCAAGTATTGGTAGAATCCTTACGTCCTTTATATTAGAATTTGTTTGGAACTTATTTATTTTCTTTTAAATTTCATTTTGGTAAAACTTACTGTTTGATTGGGACATTTGGATTGTAATGTTTGATTTCAATATTTACTTTTGATTTTAAGAATTTATATACATCTCATACCGTTTGAACTTTACTGATACTGACTTGCTTTCTTCAAGCAAGTAATAGTAAAATCCTACGACTATGATTTGTTGAATGCTTTATTTGTGCTGAGAATACTGGAATGGCTGGGATGGCCAATTATGCATGCGTGCATGTACAAGAACCCCCTTCCCAAATGTGTGTGCCGACGCATGCTTGTGTGTACAGGGATGGACCGGATGGGTCTTTTGTGTGTGTATTGTTTCATGATTTTTTGATCTTGATGGATTTATGCACTGGAAGATTTATTGTTCAGTAATATAGTCTTGCAGAGTCTTGGTATATGGGGAGGTTCTGCTAGTGTACCGAGGTAGTGCGGCTGTTGTCACGTGGTCGATCCGAGGATCGGGGCATAATAACTTTATTGGTATCAGAGTTTAGGTTCACGATTTTAAAAATTTGATGGTTTTGAAATGTTTTCAAATGTCTCCAAATGTCCCTGAAAGTTTTTTTAATATTTTGAAAGGTTTGCTGTTTTGAAAATTATAATTTTTAAAGGTTTATCTATCAAGGGATGCACAAGAACTTACCAAGGATTCTTAGGGACTATGATCTATTTTTATTTTTAGGGGGTGAAGCACTTGCATTAGTTCCTATTTCTATTGTTAAAGTTTAGATCATCTTTGTAGAACTTTGTTCTCCAAACGAAGAACATGTAACCAAAGTGAGATATTTTTCACTTCACCTCCACAACTTGAGTGATGTATCACTCTATAAGTGGTCACTTGATTGTGACTCAAAACCTTCTATAGCTTTTTTTGCCAAATGTTGGGGACTTTAGTGTGGTAAGATTTCCTTTTGAAAAACTAAATGGGGTTGGAGGTTTTAACAGTATTACTGGCATGACTCTTTGATTGGGATGACGAGTTGTAAGACATTCACTTATGTAATAATGAAGTAATTTGTGCTCTGTGAGAAGATAGAAATGTAGCGTCCTGTATTGATTGTTTTCTTTGCTTTAAACAACTGGGAGTCCTAACTCCCTAATTTTAAGTATGACCTTCGCATTAGAACCACTTCTCATCATTTCCCCATCCATTCGAATTCTTATTGCATCACTTTAGTCTGATTTGCTTTCATGTTCAAGAAACATATGGCTATCTCATAGGAAACTTAAAGAATTGTTAGAGTGGTGGAGAAATTTTGTGATAGATAAAGTTTTGCGTTATTCTGATGACAAATGAGGGTACTATATTTGGCAATAGCTTGTATATTAAGTGGCCTACATTTCTGATAATTTGCAATAAGAGCTAATAATTACTACTAACAAGGATTTTATGATTATTTTTCTTAGAAAATCCAATCGTGAATATTATTGTCCATCTAGCTTCTTAGGGAAACACTTTTGAAGATGTTCAAGGCAACCTAGATGTAGTCACAGGTAATTAAGAATGATTTTAGATGCCATGTGATAGTTACGGTGGCATTGAAGACTATAAATTTTGGTGATTATTAGTGGGGCATTTGATATTTTTTTTTCTTCTTTTAATTTTTATAGCCACCGATTTTGCATATAAGCCTTTGTGTTATTCCGGACACACCATCCTTTTTATTGCTTTTAAGGGTCAAAAGGTATTTCAGTGGTTCAAATATTTCCAACAAATTGAGCTTTCTCACTAAATTTAGGGCATATTGAGGAAATATGGGAAGAGACTCATGTATTGAGATATAGACATGCAAATCCCTCTATTTGAGCTAATTATCACTCAAACGTGATGTTGGAGGAATATTTGATAAGGTGAGGCAATAGAGACTTGTGAGAGATGGTTTTGATGTCTTGAGGTATTCATAGTGTTAGTGATGATTATATACCTTGATTGAAATTGGTGGCATTTGTCATAGACATATAGTATTACTCATTGGTGGTCAACTTATTGAGGTTTTGAGTTGAGTTGTTTTTAAATTTAGAGATATTTGGGTCAACTCATTGATAATTTGGTTAACTCCCTTATAGGAGATGTGAATGGATGACTATGTTACATATGAATGGGCAAATGAATTTAAATTGATTTGTGAAATAAATTTTGAAATAAATTTTGAAAGAGGGTTAAAATATTTTATGATTGTGGTGTGCCTGAAAGGAAATTGCAAACTATCCATCACTCATGACTTTGAATATTGAATTATTTGCACTTGCTACATTTGGATTCTCATGTGAATTTTGAAGTATTGCTACACCTTATATTTGAGAGTATGAATTAATTGATAAATTAAGTTTGGTAACATGGTGCTGGAAAACCAATATAGACTAAGTCTTGCCACAGATCGAGGCCATGGAGGCAACATGGCTAAGGCTGGGATAGAGAAATTTTGCTTGGTGGTAGGTGAGATGGGAAGCCTCCACAAGCCGATTCCATGATAACGTGGTGGCACCCCATGGAACACCGGGCCAACGCCAAGAAAATTGAGTATTTTATTAAAAATTTTGGAAAACCTTTGGCGGATCCTACCAACTACCTTGGGTAAGAGAGTGATTTTGGGCAAACCCTAAAGTTATTGAAAGGAAAATATAAAATTGTTTATTGAATTGGAAAACATGAGTCATGAAAAATTTGATATGAATTTATGCTATTACAAATGATTTTGGCATTATATGGAAATAAATTTTTATATGTATTTGGCACAACTACTTTCAACCCTCATTCATGCTCAATATGACATGCCATCTATTTACTAAGAAATTTCTATGCTCACTCAAGTCTTTTCTAAAATTCTTTGAAAGAATCTTAGATTCGTAACATGAACTTTGATTTCTAGCAACGGCTAAGGTCAAATCTTGAAAAACACATCTACGCATAACAAGTAAGATATGCATAACAAGTAAAACATGATAGTATTATTATAAATGAGACTTACAATGGTAGGTACCTGTGACGTAAATGATTCGCTTCAGTAGGTTTTTATTTTGTTTTATGAGTTAATGTTACTTTAGATAGAATGATTGATAGTAGAGATATTTTATACGATAATGCCATGAGAAGATCTATATTTAGCTAGGAGATGTTTTGTTTATTTAATCATTTTGGTGATATAGCTTTGTCTAATGAAAGGTTTGTTTGTAACCATAGGGAAGACTTATTGCTATTCATGTTGGAAAATTCCTTTCATTTAATAATGAGCAGCTGGATTTTTAGAAAGAAATTAAAAGGGGTGGATTCAGAATTTTATCACTATTTGTGACTCTTTATTTTAATAAATTGTTCTTAAAAGACTCAAACATGGAGGAGTAAAGCCTTGATTTTGTTATTTTGTAAGCATAGACCCTTTAATTTCATGATAGCTCAATCAGTTAGGGTAAATGAACCAAAGGAATTGAGACCATCAAGTTGTTATGGGAGAGATCCAAGCAATTAGGCTTATTATTTCTCCAATCAAGTTGTTATCGGATTTTAAATTATTTCTCCAATTTCTCCAAGTAATGAGGCTATATTAAATTAGGAAAATTTTAAAAACCCTGTAATGAGATTTTATTTGATGAAATTGTGATTATTGGTATAGGATAACCCATTTGAAAGTTGAGAAGGGTTACCTTGGATTAAATTGCGGAATTGGGAGTGGATATCCTCCCAAGAGGTGAGTGGATACATGTTTATGGTTTTAAGTGAGAAAATGTTTTATTCTGATTTTATAAAATATTTTCTAATGATTTTACAAATATTTCTAAAATTGTTTTTGTGATTGTGGAATGTTCCGAAAGGGGATTTGAATTACCAAATGCATCCATGTGTTGTTGAAACTGATGTGCCATGTTTATTGACTTGTGTTGAAAGTGACCGATGGAATTCATGCATTAAAAATTTATTTGAATAACTGTTGGCACATTTTGGTATATGATTTGATGATTGTGAAATGGTGCTGTGTATGGTTAATGGTTATATTCATTCCCTCTATGGAACAACCCGACAGGGTGACGTGGTTGGGCGGTTATTTGGATGAAGAGATAGCTGCGCTCGAGAGGTGTCTCTAAATTCCTCCCTTCGGACTAGCCTGGTTGAACCTTAGGGGAGGCCCGAGCCAAAGCCAAGGAAGAGGGGATTGTGTATGATTTATTGACATTGATGAGAATGCTTTGACGATTCCACCACTGGTCAGGGCTAAGCTTTTGGTGGAAAGATTTTGGCAACCCTGTGATTTTAGAAAATAAGATGTGATGACTAGATACATATAAATTATTTACCATATTTTGTTGAGATTTTATTTACATTGAGATTTATCGATGCGATCATATGATTTTGAAGAAAACATTTGACATGTCCACAATTATCACTCATTTATTATCATAACATGCTATACACTCACTGAGTATTTTCCAATACTCACCCCTCTCTTTTACATCTTTTAGAGGAAGCTTAGGTCTGTGACAGCAATTGGAGTTTGTGAAGATTTATCCGCTAACTTGTTTAGGTATCATAGTGATGTAAGGTTATTTTAACTTGATCTGAAATCTATGGAAGGGAAGACTTATATAATTCTTTGGTAAGGATTAAATCGATACTTGTTTCATATATAGAAGCAAGTATTGGTAGAATCCTTATGTTGTTTATATTGAATTTGTTTGAAATTTATTCATTTTCTTTTAAATTTCATTTTGGTAAAACCTTCTGTATAACTGGTACATTTGGATTGTAATATTTGATTTCAATATTTACTTTCTACTTTACAAAATTTTATATATCTCGTACCGTTTGGACTTTACTGATACTGACTTATTTTCTTCAGGCAAGTATTAGTAAAATCCTACGAATATGATTTGGGACTTATTTCATTTTGAATGCTTTATTTGTGCTAAGAATTCTAGAATGGCTGGGATGACCAATTATACATGTGTGCATATACAGGAACCCCCTTCCCAAATATGTGTGTCGACGCATACTTATGTGTACAGGGATGGACCGAATGGGTTCTTTGCATTTGTATTGTTTCATGATTTTTTGATCTTGATGGATTTGTGCTCTGGAAGATTTATTGTTCAGTAATATAATCTTGCGGAGTCTCGGTATATGGGGATGTTCTGTCTATATACCGAGGCAACGCAACAGTTGTCGCATGGTCGATCCGAGGATCGGGGCGTGACAGAGGAATATTCTTTTGGATTGATAGGTTAGATGTAAAAGAGTTTGAGTTGAGTAAGTGTTGGATTAAGTCATCTTCAAGAGAGAATGTGTAAATTGTTAATATCTCAGCATTGTACTGGTTTATAACTTCATGACATAGTGGAAACTATCTTTTACTAGACCGTGGTTTCCTGAGCTAGAAGAGTGGATATAGGTACAAGGCTGAACCACTATAAATCAGATTTGATCTCTCTATCACTACACTTTAAATTTATGCTCTTATATTTACATATTTTATATAGTTTTATTTTAGATTTTAAGTTAGATTTTAAGTAGAGTAAAATCTACAATTTGAAACCAACAAATTCAACTCTCTTTCTTGGTTGCATAGAGACCAACAATTTTAACTCTTAAAAAAAAAAAACAATTTTTACTTAAAGTAAAATTCTACTAAAATTAATTAAGACTAAAATTTAAGTTTTTTTTTCTTCATAGGTCCAATTTTGATATCTTGAATTATTTAGCTCCAAATTGATTCCTTAAACCCACTTTGACCTAATCTTTCGATTTCAATCACTTAAAAAAAAAAAAATCATAAAAACCAACCATTAGAGTATAAACCAGTCCAAAATTAAACCATAATATTAACAATAAATTTTTGCCATTTCAAACTAGTGGACCACCTCTAAATGTTTTCGGGGCTCTAAGCTTGAGGAAGCCATTGTTATTTATGGATAGGCCCAAGTAGTTGGGAAGAGGGCCTGTACTTTCTTGCTATCATCTGAACTTTTTGGAAGAGAAGGTGCAAGTTGGTTATGGAGAATAGGGGTGAGAATGATCAAACTCTCATTTGTAAAATTCAGAGTTTAGGAAGAGAGTGGGAGGAAGTCTTTGGAAAAAGGGATAGGGATAGTATTAAGAGTAGTGTTTGGGTGAAGTGACTACCCCCTGAGACAGGCTGTGTCAAGTTGAATTCTGATGAAGCTATCGATCCGGTTTCCAAATGAGCTAGTGCAGGCGGGATTCGTAGAACAGAGGATGGCAGAAAAATGATCTTTCTAATCCCACCAATTTTTTTTAGAATTTTCTAGGACAGAAAAATGAATTTTCTGTAATTTTCTAGTATTTATTGATTATAAATCAATAAATAATAATTTTCAACCCCATAAAATATATTAAAATTCATAGATAAATCTAAAATGAGTTTTCCAACTTATACAAAATTTTCCAAAATTTTCTGGGCTGAAAAACTATTTTTTTTTGTAATTTTCTAACATTTATTGATTTAATAATTAAAATAAATATTTTTCAACTCTGAAAAATAAATTTTAAATCATAGAAAAATCAAAGATTTATTTTGGTGAAAATTGAGACCAAAATGACTCCAGCACGCTGTTCCACACGCCAAAGGACCCAACTATAAGAAAAAAAAGTTCTTGCGTGCTCACACGCTCGCAGTGGCGCGTGGGCTCCACGCGCCATCTTCCAGGTGGCCGTTGGTCACCAAATTTTGGCTACCTCCCATTTTCAATGTCTCTGAGTTCAATAGTGTTCTCAGATTTTCAATCAGACATCTCTAACCTAGGGGGTGGATTACACTTGCCGTTGCCGAGAGTGAAATCGAACATTTTACTATTCATCTTCTTATCCAAATTTTCAGATTTCGTCCCAAACTTTGAATGGTCATATTCCCTCAATTCTTAACCATTTTTTTGCGATCTTTATATGATTGGAAAGCATTTTTATGAAAAATCTAACAATATAAATTTCATATCACGAAACTTAGTATTTTAAAATTTACGAGTATTTTAAGTTTCGGTTACGATTTACAATATCTTTTAATATACTATCCGTTGCATGCCAAATTTTGCAGATCAGATCTACATTTCATAAACATGCTATGGTATAAAATTGAGAGCATTTCGACAAACCAATTTTAAGATGTCATTAATGAACCTCTAAGTTCATGCATGGTATTTTTAAAATTTTTTTAAATACCCAAATTAGGTAGGAAACAACCCATACATGCTCTGATACCAATGAAGATTTTCTTAGAAATCTACAACCATTATTTCATGTGGAATTTTCCCATATCTAAATTTTGGGTTAGATCACTTACCTCTTTGATGGATGGGTATTATAGGACGAGAAGATGTCACGATTCGAATCACCTTCTAGTTTTCACAATCCAAATGCCTCAATGTGAGAATGATCAATATTTCAAGCCCCCTTAGTTTATTTCTCTCTTAATTTAAATTTCTCCAAAAACATTCATACACCAAGAAAAGGAAAAATAAAAAAAAATACAACCAAGCACCCTTACTTAGCATAACACTTTTATCCCCGTAGAAAGAGAGACACCATTTTCTTTTTTTCTTGGCATAATGTTCTTTTTGAGAGAGAGAGGGAGTTAGAGGGGGGTTGAGGGGGTGGTTACCCAAAAACCACCCCAACCCCCTTTTCATTCATTTTTAAATTCAAATGAATGGGTATGTGGGTCTGCCCTCATGGGCAGACCCGCATCCCTTTTTCCAACATTGACAAACAGTATAAGTAAAACATAACAAGATATTACATTTCTTAAAAGTTATTCTCTGGTTTCACTTTATAATTTTGAATTATAATTTTCAATTAGGATTTGTGAAAAGAAAAAGGTGTTTGAAAACTTTGAATTATTTTGTTTATTGGGTATATTACAATTGGGTTAGGTACAGGGAAGCAATGAAGTCTAATCTATTTGGTTAGAGGACTTGTCCGAGCATGCTCAAGCCTTATGATGGATTTAGGCCTTAATCAAGAATACTTGGTAACAAGGAGAGTGAAAGGAGTATGAATATTTTGTGATCCTTTCACATTTTTTTATCTAAAATTTCTTAAAACTATTAACCATCATATTTAACTCCAATCATTCAACCATCCCATGTATTTGTATTGGACAATCGAACATGTGTTAACGGAAAAATAAGATTAGTTATTTCTGTTTTATGAAACCAATCCATCACTTTTTTCCCCCATTTTTTTATCTTTCTATTATCTCAGATGGGCATTTTGGGTGAAATGTATGATTTGATAAATAAATATTGGTATTGATTGAAACAAAACATGCTATCATAATATTTTTATCAGAATATATTTTTTTCTCACATAAAAAAAAAACTTGACTTTTTTATTGAAAATGACAGATAGAACTAAATATTACAAGGAAATAACATTTTTCTCCCATTTTTACTTGGGCCAACTCTTTTTCATGCCATTGGTGGAACCATATAACCTGTAAAAGGAAACCACAAGCCAACATGAGCATGTAGTCAATAATAAAAAAATTGAATTTTGTTGAAAATATAAAAGAATAAGATAATAAATCTTACTTCCACACTTCATTCCAGGAGGAACTTGGACTCCACAAGTTCGAGCCACGTAAACAACTTTCTCCATGCTTACAATGAGCTCAATAGGTGGAGTTACATACTTGCAAACACATGGTACATCAACCTTCTTGACAACTGCACAGCAATCTTCAGACGGTTTGACCTTTGGCCCTGGCTTTAACACGAAACTTTTGCATTTGGCAATAAGGTTTTGAACATCGCCTTCACAATCGGCAAAGACTTGGTTCCTCCCTTCAAAGAGTATCATTATTCCTACAACTAACATTAGAGCCAATGTGCTGGGGTTTGATGTGGCCATCTCTCCGTTGAACTAATTGCAAGTATTTCTTTGCTCTATTCTTTGACTTGTACCCAAGTCTAACCTTTGGCCCCTTTTTATAGACTTGGGTAGGTTTTTACATGGCTCCTACCAAAATGGGATGATTTACTATTCAAGGCTCCTTTTCTTGTGGTGCAGTGTGAAATGAATAAATTGGAATTATGAGGAGAGCCAGAATGGTAAGTGCCAATGCATTAGTTTCTTTCTCCCATTGAATTAAATCTCTTACATGCTATTAATTAACTATTAATTTATAGACGTTCTTCAGGCTCTTTTTTTCAAACATTGAACTTGGTGAATGTATATATTTCTTTTTATTGTACATGTGTTTTTATTTTCTTTTTTCAAAACATTGAACCTAATGCATGTATTTATTTTTCAATTTCAAGAGAAAATAAATAATTTTTGTGCAACAATTTATGCAGATCTAGAATTCGATTACTATATATTATGAGATGTTACTTCTTCCATCGTCAGTTACCATTAAGTTAGAAAAGGTTACTGATTATCATCGGTTATCATATATTATCATATGTTACAAGTTGTTACTACTTTTATCATCGATTACCATTCAGTTAGGAAAAGTTACTAATTTTATCATCGATTACCATGTGTTATAAGATTATACTACTTTCATCAACAGTTACATTGAGTTAGGAAAAGTAATTGATTTTATTATCGGTATGACATGTTATACTTTTATCGACGGTTACATTGAGTTAGGAAAAATAATTGATTTTATTATCAGTTATCACATATTACGACATGTTATATTTTCATCGTCGGTTACTATTGAGTTTGGAATTGTAACTGATTTTATCATCGGCTACCATATGTTACGAGATGTTACTATTTTTATCGTCGGTTACTATTGAGTTAGGAAATGTTACTATTTTTATCATCAGTTACTATATGTTACGAGATGTTACTACTTTCATTTACGGTTAGCATTGGGTTAGGAAATGTTATTGATCTTATAATCGGTTACTATATGTTATGAGATGTTATTACTTTCATTGTCGATTACCATTGAGCCGGTTATCATGTGATAGAAAATGTTAATAACCTTTATCATCGGTTAGTAGTAGTGTTAGGAATTGCTATTCTCTTTTTCTTCGGTTGCCATGTGTTACTGTTACTACACTTTTAACTTTTATATTAGTTACACTAGTGTTAGAAAATGTCACTATTTTGTATCGTTGACTCAGTGATTGAAAATTTTACTATCTTTTTGGTCGGCTTATACACTACAAAATAAGAGCATTACTCAAACGGTCAAAAACCATTATCAAAACACATAAAAATCGTCAGTAACATATTCTCCAACGGATGGAACATCAGTTGAGTATACACCAGTCGGGATAGATGTATCCTGATGGTTTGTGTAACCGTTGTAGTATGTCATGTATGTGTTGTATGTATTATGACAATACAAAAGTGTCGGTAAAATTAATGGTTTTATCGTTAGCTAATAGGGTGTTAGGAAAAAGTAGGTTTTTTATGATCGGTTACCATATGTTACGAAATATTACTATTTTTATCGTCGGTTACCATTGAGTTAGGAAATATCACTAATATTATCATCGGTTATCATGCATTATGAAATGTTACTACTTTCATCGTCAATTATCATTATGTTAGAAAATATCACTAATTTTATCATCGGTTATCATATATTACGAGATATTACTACTTTTATCATTGGTTACTATTCAATTAGGAAATGTTACTGATTTATCATGTTACGAGATGTATTACTTTTATCGTCGATTACAATTGAGTTAGGAAAAGTTACTGATTTTATTATCGGTTACTAGATTTTATTATCAGTTACCATATATTACGAGATGTTATTATTTTTATCGTTATCTATCATTGAGTTAAAAAATGTTATTGATTTTATTATCGATTATTATATGTTACGAGATGTTATTATATTTATCATCAGTTACTATTTAGTTAGGAAATGTTATTGATTTATTATCGGTTATCATGTATTACGAGATATTAATATTTTCATCATCCGTTATCATTGATCATCTGTTGCCATTTTATTAAGAAATTTTGATTTTATCATAGATTACCATATGTTACGAGATGTTACTACTTTTATTATCGGTTATTAAGATGCGGGTGCCAGTGATCTGTGTGGACGTGCACCTGCGCATGGGGGCGGGCGCCAGGCCCTAGCCTTGGTGGGCGCCCGCGCATGGGGGTGGCCGCCCGCCTATTGGGGACGGGCGTCAGGCTAGTCTCTGTACGAAAATGTATGTCTTTTATTATGGGTTATACAAGTGTTCTATAATCTGTTTACCACCATTACAAATGTTATATTACAACTCAGGATAATAAGTCAAAGACAAATATTGTTACAATGTAAAATATTAATGATATTAATGATAAAGAAAAAAATACATACAAATATAAATACATTAACAACAAAATAACAAATTTTTTTTTAAAAAAAATCATAATAAACAAATAAAATTGTTCTTTCTGGAAGTACCTCCTTTACCTTATTTTTATTTTTAAACCTGGTAACAAACTATCTGCTTCTCAGATGGTTAATGGTTGGACTTTTTAAACCCAAACCGGTTGCTCTTCTCAATACAGTGACTTCTTTAGACTAAACTGGATGCTCATCTCAACAGAGTGACTTCTTTAGACCCAACTGGATGCTTACCTAAACAGAGTGACGAAACTTTGTAAAGTTTCAATAAAAATATAGTATAGATTTTAATTGAGTGAGAATTTTTGTTAAACAATGTTTAGTTGAGTAATAGTTTTTTCAATGGATTTTGAGAGTGTGGAGAGGAGAAGAGAGCTTTAAAGGGAATGAAAGGAAATGAGAGAGTTTTCATGATTTTAAAAATATTCACAGTCTTATTTTTAAAAAAAAATTGAAAACCCGCTTTTTTTTTTAAAAAAATTTTGTCTCCCTCCATTTTTTGGACACTTTTACCCGCCTACCTTCCTTTAGTTTTAGTTTTAGATTATTCACAAATTCACCACATGTCACATTTTAAAATTATATCACCAATTATTTTAATTTTAATTTAATATTATTAATAATCAATTATTATTAAAAAGGCAAAGCAAAAATATTAAAATAAAATTTTGATATATTTTTTAAACAAAAGAAAAGAATGTTAATTATATTATTGTAAATAATTTTTTTCAACAAAAGATAATATTGTAAATAATGAGAATGTAATGGTATAATTAATTATGTTAGTATAATTAATTACATGATATTTAATATTATTTAATTATATTAGTATAATTAATTATGTTGGTAAATTAGTTTTGGATTTTATATAAAATTATATAATATTCATATTTTTTTTTATTATTTGTTGTTTTGTTAGAATTTATTTAAAATTATATCATATAATTAATTTTAAGAATTTATTTTTTCAAGCATCTACACAAGTCTAGACGGGCGCCCACACACCCTCGCGGGCGCCCGCCAAATGCCACCACTTACTACTATTACACGGGCGTTACCACTACTTACTGCTAATTACCGCAACTTACCACTATCACGCGGGCATTCACGTTTACAATGTGTTTAATGATGCTTGTTCTACTAATATACTACTCTTTTCACATAGAGACTGCCACAATGAAAACTATTTTACTTTTTACTGAGTTGGGACTATTAAAATTGAAGCATTGAGTTTTGTATAAGTATATACAATACATGCAGCTATTAACTTACTTATGCTAATGTATATGCTAATAGTTATATAATAATATATAATACAATAATATATAATATAATATAATACATGCAGCCTCATTCGTTGGTGCTGTAGAGCACCAACTCCCTGCATGGGCGGCCACGAGTGTAGGGGACAGGTGCCAAGCCCCCACTTGCACGGGCGCCCACGCATGGGGGCGGACACCAGGCTCTCGTGCGCTGGCACCTACGAATGGAGGCGGGCGTCAGTCGGTGTGCGATAATTAATATTAATTTTTCTTTTTTAATTTTCATTGATAATTAATATTAATTAACATTATATTATGTAATATTCATAATTACTTTTATAAAATCTTGATTATCTAAACTATTTGATAATGTAATATATTATTATCACTTATTATCTTAGTTTATCCACTTATTGTCATGTTTTATCACTTGTTACGTCTATTACCATCCATTATAGACATATCGCTTTGGTTAATATTTGTTACCATATTATTATCACTTGTTACTATTATCCATCGTATTACCACTTGCTATTATACAAGTATTATAACCATATCAATAAAATAATATCACATTATATCATTCATTATTATCTCTTGTTATCACTTATTATTAATTGTTAATGAATTATAATTATTTTTGTATTATATTATATTATTATGAAGTAAAATAAAAATAGAGAAAATAAATTAATGATCACGTAAATGAAATGAAATGTCATTACATTACATTTCCTTTCACATGTCTATCAACTTCATTATCTTCATTCATGTGTATTAATTTATCTCCTCCAACTCCATTTTCAAGATTAATATTTATAATTTTATGTAATATTCAAAAAGACTACATATTTTGTTAAAAATAGTTTCTAAAAATATTTAAAATACTTAAAATAGCCATTCGCACAGTAGATGGTATTTAAAGTGTAGTGAAAGTTGAGATAAAAATGAGGTTTGAAAATTTATTCATTGAGTTAAAATTTCTATTGATTTTGTGAGCTTTGAGGGAAAGAAAAGTTTTGAATTTAATATAATATATTTGAAAGTATATTTTGTTGAAGGACAATTTTTTCATGGATTTTGAGAATTTAGGGAGGAAGGGAGAGCTTTTGAGGGAATGAGAAAATTTTGACCACCTTATTTTCACAATTAATTTCAAAACCCGACATTTTTAAAAATTTTGTCTCCCGCTCACTTTTATTTTACCTACCATCCTTGGTGCCCAAAAATTAGTATCATATAAATTAAAATTAAAGAAGTAAAATATATTTTTGGCGTCAATTTTTGTGCCAAAAATTATTAATTAAAATTATTATTGTTAGTTATTTTTTGGTATTTGTACAAAATAAAATAATAATGATAATTAATTTTGGGATTAGATTTTTTTATATAAACTACATAAATTGATAATCTTGCCTATTTTAAATATTATACTAATATATAATACAACAATATATAATATAATAATATATATATTTTAGAATTATATATTAATTATATATATAGTATTATAATATATATAATAAAATATATATATAGTGCATGCGTGGCCTGCGGACGACGCCAGACCCCTGCATGGCGCCCATTGGGCTGCTAGGGTCCCAGGTGGGGGGCACCAGTCTAACATTTCAAAATTTTTTTTCTATATCCTTTTCTTAAATAATTAAAAATATATTATAATTTAATAAGTAATTAAAAAATTATGTTTTAATTTGTAATAATATAGTATTAATACAATATATATATACTAATATAATATATAATAATAATATATCATAATAGTATATAATATATAATCTTAATATATAATAGTATATAATCTAATACTAATGCGTTATAATATAATATAATAATATATAATACAATAATATAAAATATAATACTCTGTTGTATATAATATTAATTATAATAGTATGTAATATAATACTAATACATAATAATACTTGTTATAATAAATATATTAGTATATAATACAACAAGTTACATTAGTAATATATAGTAATATGTAGTAATAAATAGTGATATATAATGATATATAGTGAATTATTTTAATATATTAGTAATATATAGTAATATATATTAATATATAGTAGTATGTTGTCATATATAATAATATATAATAATATATAGCGATGTGTAGTAATATGTATTAATAGATATAGTTATAATTTAATTAATTATTAAAAAATTTGCTATAATTGAATAAGTAATTAAAAAATTATATTGTTAATGCCATATATAATAATATACTTAATAATATACAATAATAATATTAATATAGTAATATAATAGTATGAAATGACATTAATATAAGTAATATATAATATTAGTATATAGTACTATACAATATAATACTAATGCCTAATAATTTAATGATATATAATATAACAATATATAATATATAGTAATTATAATAATATATTAGTAATAGATAATACCATATATGTAAAATATAGTAGTATATAGTAATATATTGTAATATATAATAATATATAGTAATCTATAGTTATATATATATGTATAGTACTATATAATTATAATTTAATAAATAATTATAAAAATATATTATAATTCAACAAGTAATTAAAAAATATATTGTAATTAATATATTTGTAATATAAAATACCGTCCAATGGTTCGTCTCTCCCACAGATTAACTGTCGCAAAGAATAAAAAAAACCCAAAAGAATAAAAAAAAAAACCTCCAAAAACAAACTAATAAAAAAAGAATAAAAACAAAATAAAACAAAATAAAAAATAAAAAATAAAAAATAAAAAATAAATGTTAAATATAGGGGCGGTTCCACCGTGCATGTGCGCGGTGGAACCACCCTCTATGTTTATTCTTTTTTTGTTTTTTTATTATTTTATGTTTTTATTAAATATAATTTTATATTTTTATTTAACATAATTTTTTATTTTGTATTTTTATTAAATTAGGGTAACTTTTATTAAATATAATTTTATATCTTTATTAAATTAGGGTATTGTGTTTTAAATGGTGAGAGTAAGATAGAAAGTAAAGAAATAAAAAAAAAATAACACACATAAATCGTTGTGGCATAGTAGTATATATAGATATATAGTAATAAATAGTAATAAATACTGATAATATTTAATATTAAAATAATATATCACAATTAGCAATAGTAATAGTAATATATAGTAATAATATTTAATATTAATATATACTAATAATTTGTTACGGTATATAATATAATTTATTGTAAAATAATAAAACAATACATAATATATAATACAATAATATATAATATAAATATATAGTAGTAAAATATAAAATTAATATATAATAGTAAATTTATAAAACCGTAGACAGTAAAAAGAGTGAAATTGAGACTATTTTAATTGTCCTTAAAATTTTATCATATTTACTGACCACAAATGATAAGCGTCAAAATTGAACATGTTCTTTAAATACTATACAATATAAGAGATAGCATAAATTTAGAACTTATGCAGATGATATAGTTAACTAGATAGTAAAAAAGAGTCATATACAGACACTTTTCTAATCGTTTCTAAAACTTTGGTATATTTACTGACCACAAATAATAACCGTCAGAATTGCGTTGAACTTATGAAGACGGTATGTTTAAGTAGTTAGTAAAAATAGTCATATCGAAACTGTTTTCAAACTCTCATTAAAACTCTATCATATATACTGACCATAAATGATAAGCGTCTCTATTGAATATAGTTTTTAAAGATTATATAATATATGAGTTAATATAGATATAGAATTTATGCAGACGGTATGATTAGATAAATAGTAAAAACAGTCATATAGTGACTGTTTTCAAATCATCCCTAAAATTTTCATATTTACTGACCACAAGTAATAACCATGATAATTCAACATCGCTTTTTACAAACGATTGTACTAACTTTACTGACGATTGCTAAACTTTTTCTGATGAATAATTTTATACCGTTGTAAAATATATATATTTTCTAACGATTTTGTCAAAAATGTTGCTATAGGATATAAAAAACCGTTACTGAAAGTCACTGACAATAAATGTTATCGTCACCATAACACTTTAATTTTGTTATGATAAATGTATTACTTTATCCTCAGTTACTTAGTGTTAGGAAGTATTAGTATTTTTATAGTAGATTACTATGTACTACCATGAACATATGTATTGGGAAATATTATTGTTTTTGTGGTTATTATTGTTTTTAAGGTACCATATGTTAAGAAATAATAGGTTATCATGCGTTAGAAAATATTAGTAGCTCTATTGTAGGTTACCATGTGTTGCTATTTTTTTTTGTGTTACTACCTTTTACAATTTGTTACTATTAAGGTTACCACGTGTTACTACCTTATTATCAACGGTTGCCATGTCTTAGAAAATATTACAATTTTTTATAATCGGTAACCATAGTACTAAGAAATAGCCTGAAAAATCACATGACTCAAGTGTTAAGAAAATTACAACCTTGTATTATCATTTACTCACCTCTTACCACAAGTTAAGTTACCAATCTCTTACACAAGTTTTAGTTATCAGAAGCGATAGGAAATCATTACATGATATGATATCAATAATTACGTCAATAATAGCATAGTTTTAAATTTAAGAGGGTATAAAATAATTACAAAATAATATAAATACAATTAGAATTGTATTAATATGCGAGATTGACTAATACATTAGATTGAGTAATACATATAAGATCAAAAGTAAAAAAAAAAGATTTCTTTCCCACAACAATATGTCTTCTGCTAAGACGGTGAAACAAAAAATGAAACAAAAAACATGTCTTCTACTAAGATGGTGAAACCAAAAATGAAACAAAAAAATGTTCAATTTGATCACAAAAAATATTACCATCACAAAATAAAGGGCACAATCCCACCATAATTCCAAAACTAAGTAAAGCAGTGACCAACTAGTTTATCACAATCTTTCTTCCTATCAATCTATTAATAAAAAAAGGGAAATTAATATAATTAGATTGTGACATTGTAAAGAATGTAAAGAATGGTTAAAAATGAAAACATTACCCCATGGGATGGAGTCAGGTGTTGATGATAATGGTTGATTTCTATGTGCACTATTAGTATCTGACATTGGAGGAATCTAACAATATAAATAATTTAGATTATTATTGAAATATAGATGTGAAAATAGTAAGATTATGTGACCAGAGAAATGACATTCATAACTAAACACCAGCAATAAGTCTTGCTTCATTAACCAGGTTCATCAATTCATTTTGTTGTCCACTTTCAGCATGTGTAGCAACATGCATAAGAACATTTCTGACCAAATTACTAAGATTGTGATTTTGTTCGTTTAATCGTTCCATCATAACAGTCATATCTTCATTCTCAACTTTAGATGAATGCACATGCGGAGTTGTAACTTTTCCCACACATCTAATTCTTCCCTTTGAATCAAGTTCTTTAACTTTAGATACAATATCACTTTCCCAAGATAAATTGAAACTTTCTATTTGTACTTTTTCAGTAGACTTTATTCCACTCTTCATCATTTCCTGTAAGAAGTAAAAAGTAAAGTGAATCAAATGTCAATGTCGCATAAATAAATCAATTAGAATTACATAAAAAGATAATCATCCATACCACAAGTTCTGATGCTTTTGTAGAAGCTAAACTACCATCTGATTATGTTCTACTTAAAATATAAAGTTCAGCTCTAAAAGGTTTCCTCCCAGATTGTGTCATCTATAATGAAAAAACAAACCACACTTTGAAATATTACGTGACTAAAATTAATTATAATTAATTGCAAGTAAATGAAATATGAATTTTTTATACCTTCTCATATATGAGCTTTGCAAATGATTTCGATCCTAAGCAGTGTGGATCAGTCAACTTTAAATGACATTCTGAATTTCTTTTACTAATTTCCTAGCACATAGAAAAAAATATTAGAATAACAAGTGAATTATATAGTGGATTGTATAGTGGATTGTATTTGTACCTTTCGTTTATCACTCAACCAAAAAGTAACAAGCTCCTTGTACTGATTTGGATCAACTCTTTCATCTTCCATTCTCTTGATATTTTCTTCTATTCAAAGTGAATAATTGAGCCATTTTGATTTCAGAGAATTTTTAAAACTCTTCTATTTTTCAGACAAATTTCCAATAACCCATTTCTTAATCTCATCTCTGAGTGGCTTGAAAGTAATCTTTGACTATAATTAAAATAAAAGAAATATATAAGAAATAAAATTAGATATATCAGCCTTTCCATCTACCCATTGAGTAATAAAAATAGATTACTAAATACCTGTGAAAGTAATCTTAGTGCCACGCTCCAATCCACGATCTAGAAGCCGTGAACAGTGGCCCGTTACCTTGGATACTGGCCCAACCACGCCACGTATCCCAAGGCAACACAAGGCTAATCATAAAACAGTCACATATATCTTCAAAATCATTTTCCCAAGTCATTTTTCAACTGAAAGTGATAAATATAAAGTCCTCATATATATACAAAGTATTTAGTGAGTACAAATATGAATTTCAACTGAGAGTTCCATTACTACATGCAGTCAACCCATATGATTAGCTAATAACCTCAAAATACAGTGGAAGTTAATTAGCGTAAGCGGTCTCCGATACTACGTACGTCGAAATATGTCAACGTGTCTCTCTAATGACTAACTCTGTAGAGACTTAAAAATATTGAGGGGTGAGTATAATCAAATACTCAGTGAGTGAGAAATCTATGACATGTAAATAATAAGTGAGGTGAGGATGAAGTGTCAAAGTCATATATGTATATGCACGACATATTATCAAAATCATAGCAATTTCAACACAGTTTTTCATTCGATCAAAACATATGCATCCAAAAGCTTATATCATAAATCGTAGGGTCTTGCCAAATCATGATCTTAGCAAAGGTCTACCTCGACCAATGACGAACCACCAAGGGGTTTTTGTATGTAAACGAAAAACAACCCCACAACCTAGGCATTGGCATCGGGCCTCCCCAAGTGCTTGATAAAAATATCATTCAGTCCTCCCCTTTCGGTTTAACTTGGCTAGTCCAAAGTCTAATATCGTAAACACGCCACCCAACCATGTGGAGTGTCTGCGTCTCATGACATCGCAAACGTGCGGCAATCTATAAAACGAGACGAGTCTACTATAGCATACGAGGCGAGTCTGCACGGGACAACGCCTATCATATCATAGTATCATGGCTATAAGTACTATCCCCGATCTACGATCAAGGAGATTCAAGTACTAATGCCCGAGTACCTAGTCTTGCATCAAAATCATCAATCAATCAACCGTGTCATACACGTCGAAGAAAATCATGAAAATCCGATATATAGTATATTACAGTCATTTAACAAAGCTATTTTACAAATCATTTCACAAATCATGCTTTGAAAATGATAAAACATGGTTTTGCTTATTAATTATATGGCAACAGTAAGATCTACTCACCTTGACTGGGGAGGGTATGACACTTCCCCTAAATCTCCTCGTTTCTCAAACGAGTTACCCTTCGTACAACTGTTTCTCTATGCCTAAGTCAATAATAAGCATAACTCATTAATTTAATTTTTTTGACAACAACACATCGTCGGACTATGAAATGTATACATATACATATATGTATACATTTTTATGTATACTCTATGTGTCTCTACGGACGTTCTCTCCTTAGGGCTTAATTCTCATCATAAAATGCTATTCTTTATTTACTACTTAAATATAACATAAACCCAGATCACTTATATATTTATAGTAAACTCGTAAATCTTACTTAGCAAAATAATCAATTAAAATCTTAAATTTTATAATTTTTCTCTTATGCAGATTAGCAAATTTGAGATAACTTTCTCTATTTAAATTGGATTCAAATGACTCAAATAGGTAATTAAAGCTAAGATATATATTAACATTTATTTTGTTTAACTCATCTCCAAATTCCCATTGCACGAATTTATAAAAATCTATCTTCAACACAGTTTGTACTTATATAACTAAATTTGCACAGTTTTGGTAGATAATTCATATCTCAATTTATACAACTCCGATTTACATGATTCCAAGTTCTACTAAAAGATAAGAGATAGCCTACAACTTTCACATTCAGTATTTTCTTAATTCTAAGTGCAGAATTTTATAAAATTTTATTTCTATTTCAGTTTTAGTTCTAAATTATGCTCTATATAGTTTCAGTAAAAGCACCATAACTTCCAGATGACTACTCCGATTCAAGTGAATTTTATCTCATTTTAAAGATATGACAGAGATCTAAATGTTTTATGTTTAGAGTTTTCCCTAATTCTGTCCAGTAATTATCTTAATATTTAGATAAAATTACTAGTCGTGCACAGGACCGTGAATAGAATATCAATTTTCATTGTTTCTTCTAAAAATCACCATAATTTCATTTCTTAATGAAAAATTTTGCACCATAGCTCATTTTAAAGCATAAAGAGTCTAGTTTTACTAGAATCAAACCAATCTAAATTTCAATCATCACAAAAGAAGATATTATGGAATTACTACAACTTGCTAATCATGCTAGCTTATTTGAACAAACCTACTTCATGGGACCAATTTAATCCAATGTATACTCAAAGAAGAATGTATTACCTCTTTAGTAAGATCTTGACATCTAAATATTCATCACCAACACTATCCTTTAGCACTTGATCACTATATCTTGCAAACACATATATATTAATATAAAAAAAATTCTACATCATACTAATACTATTTAAACATTTAAAATCCTATTAACCAAAGATTTTACTTACCTCTTCAACACCCCGAGTGGTTGAATGAACACAAGAATTTATCACTCCCTACCCCAGAACTCACATCCAAGAGGTGAATGTTGAGAAAAAAATGAGGTCCAATGCTTGAAACAACTCTTGTATGCAAACCTAACAAAAATTTTGACCATTGATTCATTTCTATGTAAGATCTCTAACCTACACTTGTCCTAAGTCTTTTTCACATGCAAGATTGCTTACAAGCTACCTCTATGCACCTCCTTCATATCAATTTCGTTCATGATGAATTTAAGCACAAAAAAAGAGGTTTTTAACTAACCAATGAGAATTCATGCAAGGATTTTTCAACCAATGAATTTCTCTTTGGTGTAATGAGCTTAGGTGGCCACTATGTGTGCTCTTGGCCAATGGTTGACCTCCAATTGTCATTAAATGGTTGGTTTTGCAACTTAGTCTCTCAAGTTCTCATATTTGCACTTTTAGTCCCTAGACTTTCCAAAATTATAAATTTGACCCTATGAGATTTTTTTTTAAATCTTTGAATTCATTTCTTTATGGTTATACTTAATTATTTTACTTTTGTTAGTCATTTTCAGTGATTTTAGGGCTTGTTAGCACTTTTCAAAAAAAATTTCGACTTACCGATAGGATTTTCGGTTTCAATGATTTTAAGAGTAAAGTTTTAGAAATTTCAAATCATGTGTCTCAAATGGATGCAATATCATATATATGAACATGAGGATAGTACATCATACACCGAGAGTCGGTGTTACATTTTCTAACCCCTTAAAATAAAGTTTCATCCTTGAAACTATAAATCGAAAAGCTCGGAGTATTGTCTCCTCATAACATTCTCTAGTTCCAAAGTTTGCTTCTTGACTTGGTCACTCCTCCACAAAACTCAGACTTGGGGTACCTCTTTGCTTCTCAGCTTCCTGGTCTGCCTATCAGGTATAGCCACGGGTTGAACAGTAAAGCTCAGGTCATCTCTTAGCTCCACTGGTGGAGGTTTTAGCACATGAGACGGATCTAGTAGATATTTCCTCAACACAGAGACACGGAATACATCATGAATACGTGCAAGTTCAGCTGGTAGATCTAATCTGTAAGTTACCTTTCGATCCTTTTCAAGATTCGAAATGGTCCAATATATCTGGGGTTGAGTTTCCCCCACTGTCTGAATCGTATCACTCCCTTTTAGGGAGATACTCGTAAAAAGACCATGTCTCCCTCCTCAAACTGAAGAGGTCTCCGCCGCCTATCACCATAACTCTTCTGTCTATCCTGAGTAGCTTTCATTCGAGTACGGAAGACTATCTCCTTCTCTCGAGTCTCCTCAATCAACTCAACACTGCTGAGTCATCTTTCTCTGACCTCGTCCCAGCATAATGGTGTCCTATACTTTTTCCCGTACAAGGCCTTGTATGGTGCATCCCAATACTGGCCTGACAGCTGTTGTTGTACGCGAACTCCACCAATGGGAGGCGTTGGTCCCAACTACCCTTGAAATCCATGACACATTCTCTCAGCATGTCCTCTAATGTCTGGATGGTCCTCTCAAACTGACCATCCATCTTGGGTGAAAAGCAGTTCTAAAATGCATTTTGGTACCCATAGCGTCCTGTAGCTTCGATCAAAATCGAAAAGTAAATCAGGGATCTCTGTCAGATACAATCGACACAGGAACCACGTGGAGTTGGACTATCTCACTAATATATAGGCGGGCCAAAACCTCCAGTAAATAGCTACTATGAGTGGGCAGAAAATATGCAGACTTGGTAAGTCTGTCAATAATCACCCAGATAGTATCATGTCAAACGAGGTCCACAGAAGTCCCACAACAAAATTCATTGTAATGTGTTCCCACTTCCACTCAGGAATGGGAAGGGACTATAGTGTACCAGCTGGCCGCTGATGGTCGGACTTCACCTACTGGCAGACCAAACATTTGACTACAAACTCAGTGACCTCCCGTTTCATCCCAGCCCACCAATAACTTCCTTTGATAGTCTAATACATCTTGGTACTACCTGGATACATCGCATAGGTAGAAAAGTGGGCCTCCTCTAGTATAGTTCTCCTGAGATCGCTACCATTCGGGACCCAGACTCGGTCCCTGAATAATATGAGTCCATCCTCTCGGACTTTAAAATCCCCACCGTCTCCTCTGTGGACCCTCTCAACAGTGCCCTGGAGCTCCTTATCTGAACCCTGGAACTCTCGAATACGGTCAAGAAGAGTCGGCCTTACCTCAAATTTGGCTAGAAGTGAACCATGCTTATCACAAGCCAAACTAACTCCCAACGAGCGAAGTCCCACAAGACACAAGAGGTAGGCACTCTCGAAAGATGAGAAAGAGGATAACTTGTACCTTAGAGTATCTGCCACTACGTTCGCCTTGTCAGGGTGGTAGTCTATAACAAGGTCATAATCCTTGAAAAGCTCTAACCATCTTCTCTGTCTCGGATCGAGTTCCTTCTACGTGAATAAGTATTTCAGGCTCTTGTGATCCATGTATTCCCGGTACATCTCCCCATAGAGGTAATGTCGCCATATCTTTAGTGCAAGGACTATGGCTGCTAGCTTGAGATCATGGGTTGTATAGTTCAGTTCGTGCCTCTTCAACTGTCATTAGGTGTATGCAATGACTCGATCATCTTGCATCAACATATAGCCTAAACCTTGTTGGCTGGCATTGCTAAACATTACATACTCCCAACCACCAGTGGGAAGGGCTAAAATCGGTGCCGAAGTCAACCATTATTTGAGCTCCTGAAAGCTCTCCTCACAATGGCCATCCTAGACAAACTTGACTCCCTTTTGTGTCAAGTTAGATAATGGGGCAACAATCTTGGAGAATCCCTCAACAAATCCCAAATAGTATCCCGCAAGTCCGAGAAAACTCCTGACCTCAGTAACTGTCTACGGCTGCTCCTACCTCATGATGGCTTTAACCTTCTGCAGATCACCATAAATACCCTTTGCAGAAACAATATACCCCAGGAAACCGATCTGTCTAAGCTAGAACTCACACTTGGAGTACTTGGAATATAACTCCTTCTCACGGAGCGTCGTAGTATGACTCGAAGATGCTGGGAGTGCTCCTTATCACTCTGTGAGTATACAAGTATATCATCAATGAATACTATGACAAATCAGTCGAGGTAGTCATGGAATACCCGGTTCATCAAATCTATGAATGTGACTGGGGCATTCGTCAGCCCAAACGGCATGACCAGAAACTCGAAATGACCATATCTCGTACAAAAAGCAGTTTTGGGTTCATCCTTGCCCCTGATTCATAACTGATGATACCTGGATCTCAGGTCAATCTTCAAGAAGACTCAAGCACCCTGAAGTTGATCAAACAGATCAGCTATACGAGGTGGCGGGTACCGATTCTTGATGGTCACTCTGTTCAATTGAAGATAATCTATGCAAAGTCTGAAAGAGCCGTCTTTCATCTTTACAAATAGTACTGGAGCACCTCAAGGTGAAGTGCTTGGTCGAATAAATCCCTTGTCTAATAATTCTTGCAGCTAGACCTTTAGCTCCCTCAACTCAGCTGGTGTCATTCTGTATGGCGAAATAGAAATTGGTGCTGTCCAGGGAGCCATATCTATTTTAAAATCAAACTCCCGAACTAGAGGTAGTCCAGGTAGCTCCTCAGGGAGCACATCCGCAAACTCCTGCACCACTGGGACTTTATCAAGCCTTGGGCCTTCTACCATGGTGTCTATTACATGGGCAGGGTAGGCTGTACATCCTCGGCGTACCAACCGCCTAGCCTTTAGTGCCTCTACCGTGGTGTCTATTACATAGTTGTCCCAACCTTCGAAACTCTACTTCCTTAGTGAAACAATCAACAGCGGCTCGGTGGAAACTCAGCCAGTCCATTCCTAAGATGGCATCAAAATCAGATATGTCGAGAGGTATAAGATCTGCTTCTAACATCACCTCCCAAATCGATATCTCGTAGCCTCAGTAAATAGAATTCCAGACTAACTGCTCGCCCAATGGTGTGACAACCAATATCTCCTCAGTCAATAAAGAGAGTTGTCTATCAAGGTGCTGAGCAAACTGAGTGCTCACATATGAATAATTTGACCCGGTGTCTATCAAAACTCGGGCGTCAACTCTGGAGATTTTCATGGTACCTAATGGCGAATTTAAATAAAAAAGGATCATCAACCTTTATTTACTTGGGAAGTCAACATGAGATCATATATATATATATATATCAAAAGGATTGAGGCTTCTAGCATCTTAGCTGTCGAGAATTACATGAGTCATCATAGTATATTATGCCTCAAAATAACTATTAGAAGATGAAACCTATATAGGAGAGTCTATCGGAGGGTTACCAGTAATCACTTCGGGATTGGCTTGGGCTTCCTCGTGCATCATTGCAAAGATGCGAGCCTAAGTCCTCGGCTGCTGTCACTGAGGAACGGGTACGGTGTTGCTTCAGGCCACAGTCCGTGGAGTTGTAAGAACTGATAGGGCAGGTGCTCTCAGCTGACTCTTACGTGGTCCACTCGGGCGACTCTGACTTAGCTGCCCCCTGAATCCCAAATCTGGGCAAGTGCTACGAATATGTCCTAGTTTCCCACACTGGTAGCATCTCGCAGGTTCCCTACAGAATCCGGAATGAGTCTTGCCACAATTGTGGCATAGGGGCTTCCTCAGCCTAACAAACTGACTCACTGATCCAGCACTAGGGGTGGGGGCTCTAGAACTCGGAGGGCGTGGCCCCTAGGGAAAGCCAATTGACCCTGTAGTTGTGGGGTCTCTCTGAGGGCCCTGACTCCGGCCCTTCTTCGAACTCTGAGCAGTTTGAAATTCAGTCCTCTTCTTCTTCTGGTCTCGGCTCTCTCTCTGCCTAGTCTCAGCCCGTACGATATCCTCAGTGCCGTAGGCTAACACCAATACCTCCATGAATGAGTGATTTTTCATCACTGCCTTGTATTTTCGGATGTTCAAATTGAGTCCATCCTCAAACTTGAACCGAAGCTGCCTTTATGTGGTCAAATCAGGGACGAAGGCAGATAGTCTCCTCAACTCTGCCTCATACTCTGTAATAGATCTGGTCTCCTGGTGGAGATGAGGGAACTCCGCCCTCTTCTGGTCTTGTTGGTACTCCGAGAAGTACTTACCGTCGAACTCTCTCAAAAAGTCCTCCCATCCTAGGGGCTCTGTGGAGTCATCTATCATGGTCTCCCCCTAGGTGAGAGCATCACTATCTAGCAACCGTACTATAACGCTCAACTTCCACTCGTCCTCTAGACCCAAGTCTATCAACACTCGGCGGGTCCGATTGACCTAGCACTTTGTTACCGTAGCATCACCAAATTCATCAAAATTGGTGTAACCCAGCTGTCGAACCTCCTTGACCAACAGGGTCAGCTCATGGATGCGACGGAGTGCCGAAATAGTGTTGTCGCTGGGGGCAGACACTGAAGTAGTAGGGGTAGCCGGTGTAGAAGCTGGCGCCGTAGGAGTAGAAACTACCGAAGGTGGTGGTGGGGGTGACATCTGTGCTCTATAAGTGTTCCATCACTTGTATCACTGTCTCAAGGCATCTGGTGGTAGCGTCGGGATCCCAGCTGACTGTGTCGGCTAAGGTGGTACTGATGGGGGTGCGTGCAAAGATGACGCAACCTCTGGAGCAACAGATGTAACTCTACGAGTCCGCCTCACGCTAAGCCTAGGAGGCATGATTCTGAAATGAAAGAACCTCTATCAGATAAAGATAAGTAATTTGGGCTAGATATGGAGTATCTAACCCCTTAAATGAAATGAACTCATTTGCCTGAGATCATCTTCAAGGTTTGTAAGGAACTCTCAAATTCATCTCAAATTCATTTTCAACTGTCACGCCCCGATCCAAGATCCAGAAACTGTGAACAGTCGTCCGTTACCTTGGATACTGGCCTAACCGCACCACGTATCTCAAGGCAACACAAGGCTAATCATAAAACAATCACATATATTTTCAAAATCATTTTCCGAAGTCATTTTTCAACTCAAAGTAATATACTTAAAGCTCTCATTTATATACAAAGTACTTAGTTAGTACAAATATAAATTTCAACTGAGAGTTCCATTACTACATGCAGTCAACCCATATGATCAACTAATAACCTCAAAATACAGCGGGAGCTAATTATTGTAAGCGGTCTCTGATACTACGTTCGTCGAAACAGGTCGACATGTCTCTCCAATGACTAACTCTATAGAGATTGAAAAATATTGAGGGGTGAGTATAATCAAATACTTAGTGAGTGAGAAATCCATGACATGTAAATAAGTGAAGTGAGAATGGAGTGTCAAACTCATATATATATATGTATATCCATGCACGACATATTATCAAAATCATAGTAATTTTAACATAATTTTCCATCCGATTAAAACATATGCATCCAAAATCTCATATTATAAATTGTAGGGTCATGCCAAATCATGTTCTCAGTAAAGGTCTACCTCGACCAATGACGAGCAACAAAGGGGTTTTTGTATGTAAGCGAAAAACAACCCTAAAACCTTGGCATTGGCGAAACGTCATTCAATCCTCCCCTTTTGGTTCAACTTGGCTAGTCCAAAGTCTAATATCATATACATGCCACCCAGCCATGTGGAGTGTCTGCGTCTTTTGACATCGCAAACGTGCGACAATCTATATAACGAGATGGGTTTGTTATATCATATGAGGCGAGTCTACGCCAACGCCTATTATATCATAGTATCATGACTATAAGTACTATCCCTGTCTATGATCAAGGGGATTCAGGTATTAATGCCCAAGCATCTAGTCTCGTATCAAAATCATCAATCAATCAACCGTGTTATATATGTCGAGGAAAATCATGAAAATCCGATATATAGTATATTATAGCATATATCATCAAAGTACATTTCATGATTTAAAACATGACATATATATTTTTCATCAAAATTCGTAGATGCATATTTTAAAAATTTTGGGACACTCTATTTACACAAAGTATGTTAGAGTCATTTAACAAAACCATTTTACAAATCAAGCTTTGAAAATAATAAAATATGGTTTTGCTTATTAATTACATGGCTATAGTAATATCCACTCATCTTGACTGGGGAGGATACGACACTTCCCCTAAATCTCCTCGTTTTCCAAACTAGTTACCCTTCGTACAATTGTGTCTCTACGCCTAAGTCAATGATAAGTATAATTCATTAATTTAATCATTTTGACAATAACGCATCGTCGGACTATGAAGTGTATACATGTACATATATGTATACGTTTTTATGTATATTCTATGTGTCTCTATGGATGTTCTCTCGTTAGGGCTTAATTCTCATCATAAAATACTTGTCTTTATTTCTTACTTAAATGTAATATAAAACTAGATCACTTATATGTTTATAGTAAACTCGTAAATTTCATTTAGCAAAATAATAAATTAAAATCTTAAATTTTATAATTTTTTTCTTATGCAAGTTTAGTAAATTCATGATAACTTTCTCTATTTAAATCAGATTTAAATGATTCAAATTGGTAATTAAAGGTAAGACATATATCTACATTTTTTGAGTTAAACTCATCTCCAAATTTCTATTGCATGAATTTATAAAAATCTATCTTCAACATAGTTCGTACTTATATAACTAAATTTGCACAGTTTTGGTAGAAAATTCATATCTCAGTTTATACAACTCTGATTTACATGATTCCAAGTTCTACTGCAAGATAAGTGACAAGCCAACAATCTTCATGTTTAGTATTTCCTTTAATTCTAAGTGCAAAATTTTATAAAATTTCATTTCTCTTTCAGTTTCAATTCTAAATTATGCACTGCATAGTTTCAGTAAAAGCACCATAACTTCCAGCATACTACTCCAATTCAAGTGAATTTTATCTCATTTTAAAGATAAGACAGAGAGATAAACGTTTTATGTTTAGAGTTTTCCCTAATGTTGCCCAAAAGTTATCTTAATATTTAGATAAATATTACTAGTCATGCACAGGATCGTGAATAGAACATCAATTTTCACTGTTTATTCTAAAACTCACCATAATTTCATTTCTTAATAAAAAATTTTGCACCATAGCTCATTTTAAAGCTTCGAGAGTCTAGTTTTATTAGAACTAAACCAATCTAAATTTCAATCATCACAGAAGAAGATATCATAGAATTACTATAGCTTGCTAATCATGCTAGCTTACTTGAACAAACCTACCTTATAGGACCAATTTAATCCAATGTATACTCAAAGAAGAATGTATTACCTCTTTAATAAGATCTTGACATCTAAATATTCATCACCAACACCATCTTTTAGCACTTAATCACTACATCTTGCAAACACATATACATTAATATAAAAAAAACTCTACATTATACTAAAATGAGGTCCAATGCTTGAAACAACTCTTTTATGCAAACTTTACAAAAATTTTGACCATTGATTCATTTCCATGCAAGATCTCTACCCTACACTTGTCCTAAGTCCTTTTCACATGCAAGATTGCTTACAAGCTACCTCCATGTACCTCCTTCATGTCAAATTCGTTCATCAATAAGATTTCTCTTTGGTGTAATGAGTTTAGGTGGCCACTATGTGTGCTCTTGTCCAATGATTGATCTCCAATTGTCATTTAATGGTTGGTTTTGAAACTCAGTCCCTCAAGTTCTCATATTTTCACTTTTAGTCCCTAAACTTTCCAAAATTGTAAATTTGACCCCTTTATGCTTTCGTTAGCCATTTTCAGTGATTTTAGGGCTTGTCGGCACTTTTCGATAAAGTTTTCGGCTTACCAATAGGATTTTTGTTTTAAGTGATTTTAAGGGCAAAATTTTAAAAATTTCAAATCATGTGTCTCAAATGGATGCAATATCATATATATGAACATGAAGAGAGTACATCATACACTGAGAGTCGGTGTTACAGTGAGAACTTTTACTATATCTTCTAGAGACATGCTTGAATTAGAATATTGTGCAGGTACATGTGCTTGTTTGTTAAACTATTGGTGTGGATATGTTGTCTATCCTCCTTGGTTTCCAAAGCTTGGTTTCCATACTAGGAATTCATCCTATGGAATTTACTTGTTGAAAAGTGTCTTCTTGCAATGTTGGGCACATATCCATACGATATCCAGAATTTGAACATACACCACAAACCTTAGCTACCTGTGATTGCCTTACAGTTAATTGACGGACCAAAGCAGTTAGTATAGAAATTGATTTTCAAGATTCGAGTGAATTTCCTCATTAACCTATTTTGTAGTTCCATCCACTCTTATCCCAATTTGTTAAGAATTTTCTACTATATTTGAAATTAGTTGTCTGGCTTCTTTAGGTGTTTTATTGACCAAAACTCCTCCACTAGCTGTATCTACCATACTTCTGTCCATGGGTAGAAATTATTTGTAAAAATATTAAATTAAGAGCTAATCCAGTATTTGATGATGAGGGTTGTTAGCACAAAGTTTTATGAATATTGAACTAAGAGTTGATCCGGTATTTGATGATGTGGGCAGTTAGCACAAAGTAGTTTGAATCTCTCAAAATATTCATATAATGTCTCTCCACTAATTTTACTAATTTCACATATTTCTTTTCCGATGTTGGCAGCCCTAGGTATAGGAAAATTTTCTTCAAAAATATTCTCTGCATTCCATTCTATGTTTTTATCGAACCAAAAACATTCGAACGAGGGCTACGAATTGGGAAACCCTAGGTGAGAGAAATTCTAGTCCTTTCGATAATTGAATGAATTTAGGTTGAATTTAGAATGAAAGCTTTGTATATGTTCTGAAAATGTGTTGAATTTGAAGAGAATGCATTTTCCTGAAATTTGATATGTGATTTCTAGGGTTACATTTAAATTCTACATGAATTTGGCTGATTAATACAAAAGAGGCATGTTAGAGGATAATAGGATCTTACTAGGTTGATCACAATAGTTTTCTTTAGAGTTTACTTTAAAATATGCATGAAAAATATTATGGTTATGTAAATTCGAAAGAAAATTGGGCAAGTTTAGAAATATTGTGAATTAAAGTTTATTTGAGAGGCAAATAATCTTAGGTTGATGAAATGAGAGCCTAGGATTTGTGAATATGCAATTTGAGGCTATATTAAATTAGGAAAAATTTGAAAACCCTGTAATAAGATTTTATTTGATGAAATTATGATTATTGGTATAGGATAACCCATTTGAAGGTTGAGAAGGGTTACCTTGGATTAAATTACAGAATTAGGAGTGGATACCCTCCTAAGAGGTGAGTGAATACATGTTTATGGTTTTAAGTGAGAAAATATTTTATTCTGATTTTATAAAAAATTTTCTAATGATTTTACAAATATTTCAAAAGTTATTTTTGTGATTGTGGAATGTCTTGAAAGGGGATTTGAATTACCGAATGCATCCATGTGTTGTTGAAACTGATGTGCCATATTTATTGACTTCTGTTGAAAGTAACTGATGGAATTCATGCATTAATAATTTGTTTGAATAACTGTTGGCACATTTTGATATATGATTTGATGATTGCGAAATGGTGCTGTGTGTATGGTTAATGACTATAGTCATTCTCTCCAAGGAGCGACCCGACAAGATAACGTGGTTGGGCAGTTATTTGTATGAAGAGGTAGCTGCGCTCGAGAGGTGCTTCTAAATCTCTCCCTTCGGACTAGCCTGGTTGCACCCTAGTGTAGGCCCGAGCCAAAACCAATGAAGAGGGTATTGTGTATGATTTATTGACATTGATGAGAATCTCTTGGCGATTCTACCACTAGTCATGGCCAAGCCTTTGGTGGAAAGATTTTGGCAACCCCGTAATTTTGAAAAATAAAATGTGATGACTGGATGCATATGAATTATTTATCATATTTTGTTGAGATTTTGTTTACATTGAGATTTATCGATGCGATCGTATGATTTTGAAGAAAACATTTGACATGTCCACAATCATCACTCATTTATTATCATAACATGCTATACACTCACTGAATATTTCCCAATATTCACCCCTCTCTTTTACATCTTTTAGAGGAAGCTTAGGTTTGTGACAGCAATTGGAGTTTGTGAAGGTTTGTCCGCTAACTTGTTTAGGTATCATAGTGATGTAAGGTTATTTTAACTTGATTTGAAATCCATGGAAGGGAAGACTTGTATAATTCTTTGGTAAGGATTAAATCGATACTTGTTTCATATATAGGAGTAAGAATTGGTGGAATCCTTACGTCGTTTATATTAAATTTGTTTGAAATTTGTTCATTTTCTTTTAAATTTCATTTTGGTAAAACTTACTGTTTAACTGGGACATTTAGATTGTAATATTTGATTTCAATATTTACTTTCTATTTATGAAATTCTGTATATCTCATACCGTTTGGACTTTACTGATGCTGACTTGCTTTCTTCAGGCAAGTATTAGTAAAATCCTATGACTATAATTTGGGACTTATTTTATTTTGAATGCTTTATTTGTGCTGAGAATTTTGAAATGGTTGGGATGACCAATTATGCATGCGTGCATGTACAGGAACCCCCTTCCCAAATGCGTGTGCCGACGCATACTTGTGTGTATAGGGATGGACAGAGTGGGTCCTTTGAATGTGTATTGTTTCATGATTTTCTTATCTTGATGGATTTATGTATTGGAAGATTTATTGTTCAGTAATATAGCCTTGCAGAGTCTTGGTATATGAGGATGTTCTGCCGCGTAAGAGGCAAGGTCTTTGTCGCGTGGTCGATCCGAGGATCGGGGCAAGACAACTTTATTGGTATCAGATCTTAGATTCACGATTTTAAAAATTTGATGGTTTTCAAATGTTTTCAAATGTCTCCAAATGTCCCTAAAAGTTTTTTTAAGATTTTGAAAGGTTTGCTGTTTTGAAAATTGTAATTTTTAAAGGTTTATCTGTTAAGGGATGTACAAGAACTTTCCAAAGATTCTTAGGGACTATGATCTATTTTTATTTTTAGGGGTGAAGCACTTGCACTAGTTCCTATTTCTATTGTTAAAGTTTAGATCATCTTTGTAGAACTTTGTTCTCCAAACGAAGAACATGTAACCAAAGTGAGATATTTTTCACTTCACCTCCACAACCTGAGTGATGTATCACTCTATAAGTGGTTACTTGATTGTGACTCAAAACATTTTATAGCTTTTTTTGCCAAATGTTAGGGACTTTAGTGTGGTAAGATTTCCTTTTGAAAAACTAAATGGGGTTGGAGGTTTTAACAGCATTACTGGCATGACTCTTTGATTGGGATGACGAGTTGTAAGACATTCACTTATGTAATAGTGAAGTAATTTGTGCTATGTGAGAAGATAGAAATATAGCGTTCTGTATTGATTGTTTTCTTTACTTTAAATAACTGGGAGTCCTAACTCCCTAATTTTAAGTATGACCTTCTCATTAGAACCACTTCTTATCATTTCCCCATCCATTTGAATTCTTATTGCATTACTTCAGTCTGATTTGCTTTTAAGTTCAAGAAACATATGGCTATCTCATAGGGAACTTAAAGGATTGTTAGAGTGGTGGAGAAATTTTGTGATAGATAAAGTTTTGCGATATTCTGATGACAAATGAAGGTACTATATTTGGCAATAGTTTGTATATTAAGTGGCCTACATTGCTGATAATAAGGGCTAATAACTACTATTAACAAGGATTTTATGATTATTTTTCTTAGAAAATCCAATCATGAATATTATTGTCCATCTAGCTTCTTAGGGAACCACTTTTGAAGATGTTCAAGGCAACCCATATGTAGTCACAGGTAAATTCCTTTGAATTTGATGATTCAGAAATTTGAATACCGATACAATGTCATTTTGAGTGTGTGATTTTGAGTTTGGGATATATGAGTGATATGTCTTGATACTGAGGTAATTAAGAATGATTTTAGATGCCCTATGATAGTTACGGTGGCATTGAAAACTATAAATTTTGGTGATTATTAGTGGGGCATTTGATATTTTTTTTTCTTCTTTTCATTTTTATAGCCACCGATTTTGCATATAAGCCTTTGTGTTATTCCGGACACACCATCCTTTTTATTGCTTTTAAGGGTCAAAAGGTATTTCAGTGGTTCAAATATTTCCAACAAATTGAGCTTTCTCACTAAATTTAGGGCATATTGAGGAAATGTGGGAAGAGACTCTTATATTGAGATTTAGACATGCAAATCCCTTTATTTGGGCTAATTATCACTCAAACGTGATGTTGGAGGAATATTTGATAAGGTGAGGCAATAAAAACTTGTGAGAGATAGTTTTGATGTCTTGAGGTATTCATGGTGTTAGTGATGATTATATACCTTGATTAAAATTGGTGGAATTTGTCATGGACATATAGTATTACTCATTGGTAGTCAACTTATTAAGGTATTGAGTTGAGTTGTTTCTAAATTTAGAGATATTTGGGTTAACTCGTTGATTATTTGGTTAACTCCCTTATAGGAGATGTGAATGAATGGGTATGTTGCATGTGAATGGGCAAATGAATTCAAATTGATTTGTAAAATAAATTTTGAATAAATTTTGAAAGAGGGTTAAAATATTTTGTGATTGTGGTATGCCTGAAAGGAAATTGCAAAATATCCATCACTCATGACTTTGAATATTGAATTATTTGCACTTGCTACATTTGGATTCTCATGTGAATTTTGAAGTATTGCTACACCTTATATTTGAGAGTATGAATTGATTGATAAATTAAGTTTGGTAACATGGTGCTGGAAAACCAATATAGACTAAGTCTTGCCACGGATCAAGGCCATGGAGGCAGTGTGGCTAAGGCTAGGATAGAGAAATTTTGCTTGGTGGTAGGTGAGATGGGAAACCTCCACAAGCCGATTCCGTGATAACGTGGTGGCACCCCATGGAACCCCAGGCCAACGCCAAGAAAATTGGGTATTTTATTAAAAATTTTGAAAAACCGTTGGCGGATCCTACCAACTACCTTGGGTAAGAGAGTGATTTTGGGCAAACCCTAAAGTTATTGAAAGGAAAATATAAAATTGTTTATTGAATTGGAAAACATGAGTCATGGAAAATTTGATATAAATTTATGCTATTACAAATGATTTTGGCATTATATGGAAATAAATTTTTATATGTATTTGGCACAACTACCTTCAACCCTCATTCATGCTCAATATGACATGTCATCTATTTACTAAGAAATTTCTATGCTCACTCTAGTCTTTTCTAAAATTCTTTGGAAGAATCTTAGATTCGAAACATGAACTTTGATTTCTAGCAACGGCTAAGGTCAAATCTTGAAAAACACATCTATGCATAGCAAGTAAGATATGCATAACAAGTAAAACATGATAATATTATTATAAATGAGACTTACAATGGTAGGTACCTGTGACCAAAATGATTCACTTCAGTAGGTCTTTATTTTGTTTGATGAGTTAATGTTACTTTAGATAGAATGATTGATAGTAGAGATATTTTATATGATAATGCCATGAGAAGATCTATATTTATCTAGGAGATGTTTGTTTATTTAATCATTTTGGTGATATAGTTTTGTCTAATGAAAGGTTTGTTTGTAACCATAGGGAAGACTTATTGCTATTCATGTTGGGAAATTCCTTTTATATAATAATAAGCAGCTGGATTTTTAGAAAGAAATTGAAAGGGGTGGATTCAAAATTTTATCACTATTTGTGACTCTTTATTTTAATAAATTGTTCTTAAAAGACTCAAACATGGAGGAGTAAAGCCTTGATTTTGTTATTTTATAAGCATAGACCCTTTAATTTCATGATAGCTCAATCAGTTAGGGTAAATGAACCAAAGGAATTGAGATCATCAAGTTGTTATGGGAGAGATCCAAGAAATTAGGCTTATTATTTCTCCAATTTCTCCAAGTAATTGGCTATACTAAATTAAGAAAATTTTAAAAACCCTGTAATGAGATTTTATATGATGAAATTGTGATTATTGGTATAGGATAACCCATTTGAAAGTTGAGAAGGGTTACCTTGGATTAAATTATGGAATTGGGAGTGGATACCCTCCCAAGAGGTAAGTGAATACATGTTTATGGTTTTAAGTGAGAAAATGTTTTATTCTGATTTTATAAAATATTTTCTAATGATTTTATAAATATTTCTAAAATTGTTTTTGTGATTGTGGAATGTTCTGAAAAGGGATTTGAATTACCAAATGCATCCATGTGTTGTTGAAACTGATGTGCCATGTTTATTGACTTGTGTTGAAAGTGACCGATGGAATTCATGCATTAAAAATTTGTTTGAATAACTGTTGGCACATTTTGGTATATGATTTGATGATTATGAAATGGTGCTGTGTATGGTTAATGGCTATATTTATTCCCTCCATGGAGCGACCCGACAGGTGACGTGGTTGGGCGGTTATTTGGATGAAGAGGTAGTTGTGCTCGAGAGGTGCTTCTAAATCCCTCCCTTCGGACTAGCCTGGTTGCACCCCAGGGGAGGCCCGAGTCAAAGCCAATGAAGAGGGTATTGTGTATGATTTATTGACATTGATGAGAATCCCTTGGCGATTCCACCACTGGTCAGAACCAAGCTTTTGGTGGAAAGATTTTGGCAACCCTATGATTTTAGAAAATAAGATGTGATGACTAGATACATATGAATTATTTACCATATTTTGTTGAGATTTTGTTTACATTGAGATTTATTGATACGATCGTATGATTTTGAAGAAAACATTTGACATGTCCACAATCATCACTCATTTATTATCATAACATGCTATACACTCACTGAATATTTCCCAATATTCACCCCTCTCTTTTACATCTTTTAGAGGAAGCTTAGGTTTGTGACAGCAATTGGAGTTTGTGAAGGTTTGTCCGCTAACTTGTTTAGGTATCATAGTGATGTAAGGTTATTTTAACTTGATTTGAAATCCATGGAAGGGAAGACTTGTATAATTCTTTGGTAAGGATTAAATCGATACTTGTTTCATATATAGGAGTAAGAATTGGTAGAATCCTTACGTCGTTTATATTAAATTTGTTTGAAATTTGTTCATTTTCTTTTAAATTTCATTTTGGTAAAACTTACTGTTTAATTGGGACATTTGGATTGTAATATTTGATTTCAATATTTACTTTCTATTTTACAAAATTCTGTATATCTTATACCATTTGGACTTTACTGATGCTGACTTATTTTCTTCAGGCAAGTATTAGTAAAACTCTTCGATTATGATTTGAGACTTATTTTATTTTGAATGCTTTATTTGTGCTAAGAATTCTAAAATGGCTGGGAAAACCAATTATATATGTGTGCATGTACAGGAACCCCCTTCCCAAATATGTGTGCCGACGCATACTTGTGTGTACAGGGATGGACCGAATGGGTCCTTTGCATGTGTATTGTTTCATGATTTTCTGATCTTGATGGATTTGTGCACTGGAAGATTTATTGTTCAGTAATATAACCTTGCGGAGTCTCGGTATATGAGGAGGTTCTGTCTGTGTACCGAGACAACACGACGGTTGTCGCATGGTCGATCCAAGGATCGGGGCGTGACAGAGGAACATTCTTTTGGATTGATAGGTTAGGTGTAAAAGAGTTTGAGTTGAGTGAGTGTTGGATTAAGTCATCTTCAAGAGAGAATGTGTAAATTGTTAACATCTCAGTATTGTACTGGTTTATAACTCTCATGACATAGTGAAAACTATCTATTGCTGGACCGTGGTTTCCTGAGTTGGAAGAGTGGATGTAGGTACAAGGCTGAACCACTATAAATCAGATTTGATCTCTCTATCACTACATTTTAAATTTATGCACTTATATTTGCATATTTTATATAGTTTTGTTTTAGATTTTAAGTTAGATTTTAAGTAGAGCAAAATCTACAATTTGAAACCAACAAATTCAACCCTCTTTCTTGGTTGCATAGAGACCAACAATTTTAACTCTTAAAAAAAAACAATTTTTACTTAAAGTAAAATTCTACTAAAATTAATTAAGACTAAAATTTAAGTTTTTTTTTTTCTTCATAGGCCCAATTTTGATATCTTGAATTATTTAGCTCCAAATTGATTCCTTAAGCCCACTTTGACCTAATCTTTCGATTTCAATCACTTAAAAATAAAAATATCATAAAAACCAACCATTAGAGTATAAACCAGTCCAAAATTAAACCATAATATTAACAATAAATTTTTGCCATTTCAAACTAGTGGACCACCTCTAAATGTTTTCGGGGCTCTAAGCTTGAGGAAGCCATTGTTATTTATGGATAGGCCCAAGCAGTTGGGAAGAGGGCCTGTACTTTCTTGCTATCATCTGAACTTTTTGTAAGAGAAGGTGCAAGTTGGTTATGGAGAATAGGGGTGAGAATGATCAAACTCTCATTTGTAAAATTCAGAGTTTAGGAAGAGAGTGGGAGGAAGTCTTTGGAAAAAGGGATAGGGATAGTATTAAGAGTAGTGTTTGGGTGAAGTGACTACCCCCTGAGACAGGCTGTGTCAAGTTGAATTCTGATGGAGCTGTTGATCCGGTTTCCAAATGAGCTAGTGCAGGCGGGATTCGTAGAAGAGAGGATGGCAGCTGGTTGAGTGGTTATGTTATTAACATTGGTAAGGCTGATGTTTTGTCTGCGGAATTATGGGCGCTGAGAGAGGGGTTGAGATTAGCTAAGGAGCTCCAGCTTACGCAGATTCAAGTAGAAGTGGACTGATTGCCTTTAATTCAACTTCTGGATACTGAAAGAGAGAGAGAGCATCCTTTTCATGATATTGCTACCAGTGACAGGCCTACATGTAGATGAGGGTGGGCAATTGTATCCCCTCAATTTCTTTTTATTTTTTAAAATTCATTTAGAAAAATGTAATCCCCCGATGTTAAGCTATATTTTTTGTGAAAAATTTTAATAATAGTAATACGTATATATTATGTTTGCACCCTTTTTTAAATTTTGCACCCTGATTTTGGGTCCTAGGTCCATCACTAATTGCTGCAAAATGTAAAGCGTTGATGCTGGAGATGCGATCCGGGCCTTGCATGTGTTCAGAGAATCAAGTAGAAGCGTTGATTTTCTTGCAGGACATGAGGAAGATGCTGATGGAAGACATGCTGGCGTGAGGACTCGTAGGGTTACTAGGAGTCCTGGCAGGGCTTCCTAGTTGGCTTGCTCTTTGGGTTGGATTGTGTTTTTCAGTTTTTCCTTCCTACCAAAAAAAAAAAAAAAGAAAAAAAAAGAGGCCCAAGCAGCTGTGCCAGCCAGATCTCCAAGTGAGGCTCAACCCAACAAATTCCACTCATCTATCTGATTATGCGTAATAGGACCCTTATTTAGATTTATTAAAACAATTCTGAGGGGTATTTGTAATATCGTGTATTATGCGTGTTTAATACTAAATTTTATTGGTACAATAATCACATTATAATCTTGTTGTCAAAGAGTTTTATGTGTCTATGAAAAATTATGTATTTGTTGTTCTGAATATTTTGGCCTAATTGACAAACACTATAAGTAAAACATAACAAGATATTACATTTCTTAAAAGTTATTCTCTGGTTTCACTTTATAATTTTGAATTATAATTTTCAAATAGGATTTGTGAAAAGAAAAAGGTGTTTGAAAACTTTGAATTATTTTGTTTATTGGGTATATCACAATTGGGTTAGGTACAGAGAAGCAATGAAGTCTAATCTATTTGGTTAGAGGACTTGTCCGAGCATGCTCAAGCCTTATGATGGATTTAGGCCTTAATCAAGAATACTTGGTAACAAGGAGAGTGAAAGGAGTATCAATATTTTGTGATACTTTCACATTTTTTTATCTAAAATTTCTTAAAACTATTAACCATCATATTTAACTCCAATCATTCAACACCATCCGTCACTTTTTTTCCCCATTTTTTTATCTTTCTATTATCTCAGATGGGCATTTTGGGTGAAATGTATGACTTGATAAATAAATATTGGTATTGAATGAAACAAAACATGCTATCATAATATTTTTATCAGAATATATTTTTTTCTCACATAAAAAAAAAAAACTTGACTTTTTTATTGAAAATGACAGATAGAACTAAATATTACAAGGAAATAACATTTTTCTCCCATTTTTACTTGGGCCAACTCTTTTTCATGCCATTGGTGGAACCATATAACCTGTAAAAGGAAACCACAAGCCAACATGAGCATGTAGTCAATAAGAAAAATTTTGAATTTTGTTCAAAATATAAAAGAATAAGATAATAAATCTTACTCCCACACTTCATTCCAGGAGGAACTTGGACTCCACAAGTTCGAGCCACGTAAACAACTTTCTCCATGCTTACAATGAGCTCAATAGGTGGAGTTACATACTTGCAAACACATGGTACATCAACCTTCTTGACAACTGCAC
Source organism: Dillenia turbinata (assembly GCA_037126225.1). Taxonomy (NCBI): domain Eukaryota; kingdom Viridiplantae; phylum Streptophyta; class Magnoliopsida; order Dilleniales; family Dilleniaceae; genus Dillenia; species Dillenia turbinata. The sequence continues at coordinate 18,663,375 of JBAMMX010000018.1, read as the reverse complement.
AGCAATCTTCAGACGGTTTGACCTTTGGCCCTGGCTTTAACACGAAACTTTTGCATTTGGCAATAAGGTTTTGAACATCGCCTTCACAATCGGCAAAGACTTGGTTCCTCCCTCCAAAGAGTATCATTATTCCTACAACTAACATTAGAGCCAATGTGCTGGGGTTTGATGTGGCCATCTCTCCGTTGAACTAATTGCAAGTATTTCTTTGCTGTATTCTTTGACTTGTACCCAAGTCTAACCTTTGGCCCCTTTTTATAGACTTGGGTAGGTTTTTACATGGCTCCTACCAAAATGGGATGATTTACCATTCAAGGCTCCTTTTCTTGTGGTTCAGTGTGAAATTAATAAATTTGATTTATGAGGAGAGCCAGAATAGTAAGTGCCAGTACATTAATATTCTTTGAACCTTGAAAATGTAATAGATATTTGATACATTATCTAACCATAGAATAAATTGGATTTTTGAGGAGAGCCAGAATAGAAAGTGCCAATACATTAGTTTCTTTTTCCCATTGAATTAAATCTCTTACATACTATTAATTAACTATAAATTTATCTAGACGTTCTTCAGGCTCTTTCTTTCAAAACATTGAACTTGGTGAATGTATATATTTCTTTTTATTGTACATGTGTTTTTATTTTCTTTTTTCAAACATTGAACCTAATGCATGTATTTATTTTTCAATTTCAAGAGAAAATAAATAATTTTTGTGCAACAATTTATGCAGATCTAGAATTCGATTACATCACACATATACACATAATTTTGATATTTAAAGGTATTATTAGTTTATCTATCAAGTAATATCTATTTATTTTTAATTTATGGAGATTATGCCGTACATCCTATTTTGAATTAAATGAACCTATTTTTTCTATGACTAGTTTTTGGTAATAATTTAAAATTTAAAATTATATATTCGACAAGCTTTGGTGAAATTGTGAGAATTTGTGAGCGTTTGGTAAGTGTGAGTTTTTTCAGTATTTTTCACAGAACCTCACATATGTAAATAGTTTCCTAGTGTGTAAGGTTTGGTGAATTTTATTTATTTGACTCGTGAAAAATGGTAAGTGTTGGAAGTGGATATTGGCTCCACAGATATTGGTTCCTTCCAACTTGATCGGCGGCTTGAGGGAATAGTTAGAACCTGCAAAAGACTATCAGAGGGTAATCCGGCAAGAAAGACTTCGACAGTCAAGTCAGAAAAAACAATTTTTGATAGAAATAAATCAGACTGAAAGCAAGAAAGAGAGAGTCTCCTTGTGACTTTTGTGTCGAGTGACTTTTATGCATGGAAGCTGCAAGAGCCATGTGTACGCGGGGTGTTTCAACTCTAGTTTCATTATGAGGTGATCCAAATATTTTAGAGTTCAATAGTCAAAATGTTCAAAAGATTCATGATCTTTATCATTTAATAAGTTTAGTGATATGTGGAGATTTTTTCTCTTATCGACTAGATCTCAAAATTTTCCTTCCATATCCGAAAAGTGTATGCAAAGCTTCTCATCTAAAGGAATTTCATTCGGCCTCTTGTCGACGCAATAGGAACAAAATTGTCTTTTAGAACATTGGAGGCCTCTGGAGGTCACCAACTGGTTAACTCATTGCCGATGGTAATCACATGGTGTGTTGGGCCGTGTCCACCCTTCGGGGAGACTCATCCCTATACGTTGATACGTCTAGGTGCAACAGGCCTTATAAGTCATGATTTTATGGTATTGAGTACTCATCATATTGGGTCTTTTGAATGGATCCCATCATTTGACCCCGACTAATAGTATCATTTTGTGAAAAAGACACCATGAGTAGTGATTGTCGGAAAGACGTGAAACTCTTGGTGTGACATATGCCACTTCACGTGTTACGAATCATCTTTACTTTTGCTTATAAGGTCCATTGTTAGTGGAATTAGACACCTTCTCTCTTTACTTTCGTTTAGTTTTCTTCACTACAAAATAAGAGCACTATTCAGACGGTCAAAGACCGTCAGCAAAATATATCAAAACCATCAGTAACACTTTCTCCAACGGATGGAACATCAGTTGAGTATACACCAATCTGGATAGGTGTATCTTGATGGTTTGTGTAACCATTATAGCATGTCATATATGTATTGTGACGGTAAAAAGTGTCGGTAAAATTAGTGGTTTTATCGTCAAGTAATAGGGTATTAGAAAATATTATGATTTTTATTATCGATTACCATATATTACGAGATGTTATTATTTTTATTGTCTGTTACCATTATGTGAGGAAAGTTCACTAATTTTATCATCGGTTATCATATGTTATGAGATGTTATTATATTTATCGTCAGTTATATTAATTTAGGGAAGGTTACTGATTTTATCATTGGTTATCATATGTTATGAGATGTTACTACTTGTATCGTCGGTTACCATCATGTTATGAAAAATCACTAATTTATTCATCGATTACTATATATTATGAGATGTTACTTCTTCCATCGTCAATTACCATTAAGTTAGGACAGGTTACTGATTATTATCGGTTATCATATATTATCATAAGTTACAAGTTGTTACTACATTTATCGTCGATTACCATTCAGTTAGGAAAAGTTACTAATTTTACCATCGATTACCATATGTTACAAGATTATACTACTTTCATCAGCAGTTACATTGAGTTAGGAAAAGTAATTGATTTTATTATCGGTACGACATGTTATACTTTTATCGACGGTTACAGTGAGTTAGAAAAAATAATTGATTTTATTATCAGTTACCATATATTACGACATGTTATACTTTCATCGTCGGTTACTATTGAGTTTGGAATTTTAATTGATTTTATCATCGATTACCATATGTTACGAGATGTTACTATTTTTATCATTGGTTACTATTGAGTTAGGAAATGTTACTATTTTTATCATCAGTTACTATATGTTACGAGATGTTACTACTTTCATTTGCGGTTAGCATTGGGTTAGGAAATGTTATTGATCTTATAATCGGTTACTATATGTTACGAGATGTTATTACTTTCATCGTCGATTACCATTGAGTCGGTTATCAAGTGATAGAAAATGTTAATAACCTTTATTATCGGTTAGTAGTAGTGTTAGGAAATGTTATTCTCTTTTTCTTCGGTTGCCATGTGTTACTATTACTACACTTTTAACTTTTATATTAGTTACACTAGTGTTAGAAAATGTCACTATTTTGTATCGTCGACTCAGTGATGGAAAAATTTACTACCTTTTTGGTTGGCTTATACACTACAAAATAAGAGCATTACTCAAACGGTCAAAAACCATTATCAAAACACATAAAAATCGTCAGTAACATATTCTCCAACGGATGGAACATCAGTTGAGTATACACCAGTCGGGATAGATGTATCCTGATGGTTTGTGTAACTGTTGTAGCATGTCATGTATGTGTTGTATGTATTGTGACAATAAAAAAGTGTTGGTAAAATTAATGGTTTTATCGTCAGCTAATAGGGTGTTAGGAAAAAGTAGGTTTTTTACGATCGGTTACCATATGTTACGAGATATTACTACTTTTGTCGTCGGTTACCATTGAGTTAGGAAATATCACTAATATTATCATCGGTTATCATGCATTATGAAATGTTACTACTTTCATCGTCAATTACCATTGTGTTAGGAAATATCACTAATTTTATCATCGGTTATCATATGTTACGAGATATTACTACTTTTATCATTGGTTACTATTCAATTAGGAAATGTTACTGATTTATCATGTTACGAGATGTATTACTTTTATCGTCGATTACAATTAAGTTAGGAAAAGTTACTGATTTTATTATCGGTTACTAGATTTTATTATCGGTTACCATATATTATGAGATGTTATTATTTTTATCGTTAGCTATCATTGAGTTAAAAAATGTTATTGATTTTATTATCGATTATTATATGTTACGAGATGTTACTATTTTTATCATCGGTTACTATTTAGTTAGGAAATGTTATTGATTTATTATCGGTTATCATGTGTTACGAGATATTAATACTTTCATCATCCATTATCATTGATCATCTGTTGCCATTTAATTAGGAAATTTTGATTTTATCAAAGATTACCATATATTACGAGATGTTACTACTTTTATTATCGGTTATTAAGATGCGGGTGCCAGTGATCCATGTGGACGTGCGCCTGTGGGCGCCAGCACCTGCTTGAGCGGGCACCCGTATATGGGGGCGGGCGCCTGTGTATGGGGGGCGGGTGCCAGGCCCCAGCCTTGGCGGGCGCCCGCGCATGGGGGCGGGCCCGCCTATTGGGGACGGGCGTTAGGCTAGTCTCTGTATGAAAATGTATGTCTTTTATTATGGGTTATACAAGTGTTCCATGATCTGTTTACCACCATTACAAATGTTATATTACAACTCAGGATAATAAGTCAAAGATAAATATTGTTACAATGTAAAATATTAATGATATTAATGATAAAGAAAAAAATACATACAAATATAAATACATTAGCAATAAAATAACAATTTTTTTAAAAAAAAATCATAATAAACAAATAAAATTGTTCTTCCTGGAAGTACCTCCTTTACCTTATTTTTATTTTTAAACCTGGTAACAAACTATCTGCTTCTCAGATGGTTAATGGTTGGACTTTTTAAACCCAAACTGGTTGCTCTTCTCAATACAGTGACTTCTTTAGACTCAATTGGATGCTCATCTCAACAGAGTGACTTCTTTAGACCCAACTGGATGCTTACCTAAACAGAGTGACGAAACTTTGCAAAGTTTCAATGAAAATATAGTATAGATTTTAATTGAGTGAGAATTTTTGTTAAACAATGTTTGGTTGAGTGATAGTTTTTTCAATGGATTTTGAGAGTGTGGAGAGGAGAAGAGAGCTTTAAAGGGAATGAAAGGAAATGAGAGAGTTTTCATGATTTTAAAGATATTCACAGTCTTATTTTTAACAAAAAATTGAAAACCCGCTCTTTTTTTAAAAAAATTGTCTCCCTCTAGTTTTTGGACACTTTTACCCGGCTACCCTCCTTTAGTTTTAGTTTTAGATTATTCACAAATTCACCACATGTCACATTTTAAAATTATATCACCAATTATTTTAATTTTAATTTAATATTATTAATAATCAATTATTATTAAAAAGGCAAAGCAAAAATATTAAAATAAATTTTTGATATATTTTTTTAACAAAAGAAAAGAATGTTAATTATATTATTGTAAATAATTTTTTTCAACAAAAGAAAATAATATTGTAAATAATGAGAATGTAATGGTATAATTAATTATGTTAGTATAATTAATTACATGATATTTAATATTATTTAATTATATTAGTATAATTAATTATGTTGGTACATTAGTTTTGGATTTTATATAAAATTATATAATATTCATATGTTTTTTCTTATTTGTTGTTTTGTTAGAATTTATTTAAAATTATATCATATAATTAATTTTTAGAATTTATCTTTTTCAAGCATCTACACAAGTCTAGACAGGCGCCCGCACACCCTCGCGAGCGCCCGCCAGATGCCACCACTTACCACTATTACACGGGCGTTACCACTACTTACTGCCAGTTACCGCAACTTACCACTACCACGCGGGCATCCACATTTACAATGTGTTTAATGATGCTTGTTCTACTAATATACTACTCTTTTCACATAGAGACTCCCACAATGAAAACCATTTTACTTTTTACTGAGTTGGGACTATTAAAATTGAAGCATTGAGTTTTGTATAAGTATATACAATACATGCAGCTATTAACTTACTTATGCTAATGTATATGCTAATAGTTATATAATAATATATAATACAATAATATATAATATAATATAATACATGCAGCCTCATTCGCTGGTGCCGCGCAGCACCAGCTCCTGCATGGGCGGCCACGAGTGTAGGGGACAGGTGCCAAGCCCCTACTTGCACGGGCGCCCATGCATGGGGGCGGACACCAGGCTCTCGTGCGCGGGCGCCTACGACTGGAGGCGGGCCCCAGTCCGTGTGCGATAATTAATATTAATTTTTCATTTTTCATTTTCATTGATAATTAATATTAATTAACATTATATTATGTAATATTCATAATTACTTTTATAAAATCTTGATTATCTAAACTATTTGATAATGTAATATATTATTATCACTTATTATCATAGTTTATCCACTTATTATTATGTTTTATCACTTGTTACATCTATTACCATCCATTATAGACATATCGCTCTGGTTAGCTCTGGTTATTATTTGTTACCATATTATTATCACTTATTACTATTATCCATCGTATTACCACTTGCTATTATACAAGTATTATAACCATATCAATAAAATAATATCACATTATATCATTCATTATTATCTCTTGTTTATCACTTATTATTAATTGTTAATGAATTATAATTATTTTTGTATTATATTATATTATTATGAAGTAAAATAAAAATAGAGAAAATAAATTAATGATCACATAAATGAAATGAAATTTCATTACATTACATTTCCTTTCACACGTCTATCAACTTCATTTTCTTTATTCATGTGTATTAATTTATCTCCTCCAACTCCATTTTCAAGATTAATATTTATAATTTTATGTAATATTCAAAAAGACTACATATTTTGTTAAAAATAGTTACTAAAAATATTTAAAATACTTAAAATAGCCATTCGCACAGTAGATGGTATTTAAAGTGTAGTGAAAGTTGAGATAAAAATGAGGTTTGAAAATTTATTCATTGAGTTAAAATTTCTATTGATTTTGTGAGCTTTGAGGGAAAGAAAAGTTTTGAATTTAATATAATATATTTGAAAGTATATTTTGTTGAAGGACAATTTTTTCACGGATTTTGAGAGTTTAGGGAGGAAGGGAGAGCTTTCGAGGGAATGAGAAAATTTTGACCACCTTATTTTCACAATTAATTTCAAAACCCGACATTTTTAAAAATTTTGTCTCCCGCTCACTTTTATTTTACCTACCATCCTTGGTGCCCAAAAATTAGTATCATATAAATTAAAATTAAAGAAGTAAAATATATTTTTGGCGTCAATTTTTGTGCCAAAAAATTATTAATTAAAATTATTATTGTTAGTTATTTTTTGGTATTTGTACAAAATAAAATAATAATGATAATTAATTTTGGAATTAGATTTTTTTATATAAACTACATAAATTGATAATCTTGCCTATTTTAAATATTATACTAATATATAATACAACAATATATAATATAATAATATATATATTTTAGAATTATATATTAATTATATATATAGTATTATAATATATATAATAAAAAATATATATAGTGCATGCGCGCTATGCATGGGTCATGTGGTCCCTAGTGGGGTTGGCACCCGGGTCCGACATTTCAATTTTTTTTTTTCTATTTCCTTTTTTTAAATAATTAAAAATATATTATAATCTAATAAGTAATTAAAAAATTATGTTTTAATTTGAATTAATATAGTATTAATACAATATATATATACTAATATAATATATAATAATAATATATCATATAGTATATAATATATAATATTAATATATAATAGTATATAATCTAATACTAATGCGTTATAATATAATATAATAATATATAATACAATAATATAAAATATAATACTCTATTGTATATAATATTAATTATAATAGTATGTAATATAATACTAATACATAATAATACTTGTTATAATATAATATATTAGTATATAATACAACAAGTTACATTAGTAATATATAGTAATATATAGTAATAAATAGTGATATATAATGATATACAGTGAATTATTGTAATATACAGTAATTATTTTAATATATTAGTAATATATAGTAATATATATTAATATATAGTAGTATGTTGTCATATATAATAATATATAATAATATATAGTGATGTATAGTAATATGTATTAATAGATATAGTTATAATTTAATTAATTATTAAAAAATTTGCTATAATTGAATAAGTAATTAAAAAATTATATTGTTAATGCCATATATAATAATATACTTAATAATATACAATAAAAATATTAATATAGTAATATAATAGTATGAAATAACATTAATATAGGTAATATATAATATTAATATATAGTACTATACAATATAATATTAATGCCTAATACAGTATATAATATAATGATATATAATATAACAATATATAATATATAGTAATTATAATAATATATTAGTAATAGATAATACCATATATGTAAAATATAGTAGTATATAGTAATATATTGTAATATATAATAATATATAGTAATCTATAGTAATATATATATGTATAGTACTATATAATTATAATTTAATAAATAATTATAAAAATATATTATAATTCAACAAGTAATTAAAAAATATATTGTAATTAATATATTTGTAATATAAAATACCGTCCAATGGTTCGTCTCTCCCACAGATCAACTGTCGCAAAGAATAAAAAAAACCCAAAAGAATTAAAAAAAAACCTCAAAAAACAAACTAACAAAAAAAGAATAAAAACAAAATAAAACAAAATAAAAAATAAAAAATAAAAAATAAAAAATAAAAAATAAATGTTAAAAATAGGGGCGGTTCCACCGTGCATGTGCGCGGTGGAACCACCCTCTATGTTTATTCTTTTTTTTATTATTATTATTTTATATTTTTATTAAATATAATTTTATATTTTTATTTAACATAATTTTTTATTTTGTATTTTTATTAAATTAGGGTAATTTTTATTAGATATAATTTTATATTTTTATTAAATTAGGGTATTATTTTATTATTAAATATAATTTTATTTTTTTATTAAATTAGGGTATTGTGTTTTAAATGGTTAGAGTAAGATAGAAAGTAAAGAAATAAAAAAAAATAATACACATAAATCGTTGTGGCATAGTAGTATATATAGATATATAGTAATAAATAGTAATAAATACTGATAATATTTAATATTAAAATAATATATCACAATTAGTAATAGTAATAGTAATATATAGTAATAATATTTAATATTAATATATACTAATAATTTGTTGCGGTGTATAATAAAAATTAATTGTAAAATAATAAAACAATATATAATATATAATACAATAATATCTAATATAAATATATAGTAGTAAAATATAAAATTATTATATAATAGTAAATTTATAAAACCGTAGACAATAAAAAGAGTGAAATTGAGACTATTTTAATTATCCCTAAAATTTTTTCATATTTACTGACCACAAATGATAAGCGTCAGAATTGAACATGTCCTTTAAATACTATACAATATAAGAGATAACATAAATTTAGAATTTATACAGACGGTATAGTTAACTAGATAGTAAAAAAAAGTCATATAGAGACACTTTTCTAACCGTTTCTAAAACTTTGGTATATTTACTGACCACAAATAATAACCGTCAGAATTGCGTTGAACTTATGAAGACGGTATGTTTAAGTAGTTAGTAAAAATAGTCATATCGAGACTGTTTTCAAACTCTCACTAAAACTCTATCATATTTACTGACCATAAATGATAAGCGTCTGTATTGAACATAGTTTTTAAAGATTGTATAATATATGAGTTAATATAGATATAGAATTTATGCAGACGGTATGATTAGGTAAATAGTAAAAACAGTCATATAGTGACTGTTTTCAAATCATCCCAAAAATTTTCATATTTACTGATCACAAGTAATAACCATGATAATTCAACATCGCTTTTTACAAACGTTGTACTAACTTTACTGACAATTGCTAAACTTTTTCTGATGAATAATTTTATACCGTTGTAAAATATATATATTTTCTAACGATTTTGTCAAAAATGTTGCTATAGGATACAAAAAACCGTTACTGAAAGTCACTGACAATAAATGTTACCGTCACCATAACACTTTAATTTTGTTATGATAAATGTATTACTTTATCCTCAGTTACTTAGTGTTAGGAAATATTAGTATTTTTATAGTAGATTACTATGTACTACCATGAACATATGTATTGGGAAATATTATTGTTTTTATGGTTATTATTGTTTTTAAGGTACCATATGTTAGGAAATAATAGGTTATCATGTGTTAGAAAATGTTAGTAGCTCTATTGTAGGTTACCATGTGTTGCTATTTTTTTGTGTTACTACCTTTTACAATTTGTTACTATCGAAGGTTACCACGTGTTACTACCTTATTATCAACGGTTGCCATGTCTTAGAAAATATTACAATTTTTTATCATCGGTAACCATAGTATTAAGAAATAGCCTGAAAAATCACATGACACAAGTGTTAAGAAAATTACAACCTTGTATTATCATTTACTCACCTCTTACCACAAGTTAAGTTACCAATCTCTTACACAAGTTTTAGTTATCAGAAGCGATAGGAAATCACTACATGATATGATATCAATAATTACGTCAATAATGGCACAGTTTTAAATTTAAGAGGGTATAAAATAATTACAAAAATAATATAGATATAATTAGAATTGTATTAATATGTGAGATTGACTAATACATTAGATTGAGTAATACATATAAGATCAAAAGAAAAAAAAAAAAGATTCCTTTCCCACAACAATATGTCTTCTGCTAAGACGGTGAAACAAAAAATGAAACAAAAAACATGTCTTCTACTAAGATGGTGAAACCAAAAATGAAACAAAAAAATATTCAATTTAATCACAAAAAAAATTACCATCACAAAATAAAGGGCACAATCCCACCATAATTCCAAAACTATGCAGAGCAGTGACCAACTAGTTTATCACAATCTTTCTTCCTATCAATCTATTAATAAAAAAGTGAAATTAATATAATTAGATTGTGACATTGTAAAGAATGTAAAGAATGGTTAAAAATGAAAACATTACCCCATGGGATGGAGTCAGGTGTTGATGATAATGGTTGATTTCTATGTGCACTATTAGTATCTGGTATTGGAGGAATCTAACAATATAAATAATTTGGATTATTATTGAAAGATAGATGTGAAAATAGTAAGATTATGTGACCAGAGAAATGACATTTATAGCTGAACACCAGCAATAAGTCTTGCTTCATTAACCAGGTTCATCAATTCATTTTGCTGTCCACTTTCAGCATGTGTAGCAATATGCATAAGAACATTTCTGACCAAATTACTAAGATTGTGATTTTGTTCGTTTAATCGTTCCATCATAACAGTCATATCTTTATTCTCAACTTTAGTTGAAAGCACATGCGGAGTTGTAACTTTTCCCACACATCTAATTCTTCCCTTTGAATCAAGTCCTTTAACTTTAGATACAATATCACTTTCCCAAGATAAATTGAAACTTTCTATTTGTACTTCTTCAGTAGACTTTATTCCACTCTTCATCATTTCCTGTAAGAAGTAAAAAGTAAAGTGAATCAAATGTCAATGTTGCATAAATAAATCAATTAGAATTACATAAAAAGATAATCATCCATACCACAAGTTCTGATGCTTTTGTAGAAACTAAACTGCCATCTGATTGTGTTCTACTTAAAATATAAAGTTCAGCTCTAAAAGGTTTCCTCCCAGATTGTGTCATCTATAATGAAAAAATAAACCACACTTTGAAATATTACGTGACTAAAATTAATTATAATTAATTGCAAGTAAATGAAATATGAATTTTTTATACCTTCTCATATATGAGCTTTGCAAATGATTTCGATCCTAAGCAATGTGGATCAGTCAACTTTAAATGACATTCTGAATTTCTTTTACTAATTTCCTAGCACAAAGAAAAAAATATCAGAATAACAAGTGAATTATATAGTGGATTGTGTAGTGGATTACATTTGTACCTTTCCTTTATCACTCAACCAAAAAGTAACAAGCTCCTTGTACTAATTTGGATCAACTCTTTCATCTTCCATTCTCTTGATATTTTCTTCTATTCAAAGTGAATCATCGAACCATTTTGATTTCAGAGAATTTTTAAAACTCTTCTATTTTTCAGACAAATTTCCAATAACCCATTTCTTAGTCTCATCTCTGAGTGGCTTGAAAGTAATCTTTGACTACAATTAAAATAAAAGAAATAAAATTAGATATATCAGCTTTTCCATCTACCCCTTGAGTAAAAAAAATAGATTACTAAATACCTGTGAAAGTAATCTTAGTGCCATGCACCGATCCACAATCTAGAAGCCGTGAACAGTGGCCCGTTACCTTGGATACTGGGCCAACCGCGCCACGTATCCCAAGGCAACACAAGGCTAATCATAAAACAGTCACATATATCTTCAAAATCATTTTCCCAAGTCATTTTTCAACTCAAAGTGATAAATATAAAGTCCTCATATATATACAAAGTATTTAGTCAGTACAAATATGAATTTCAACTGAGAGTTCCATTACTACATGCAGTCAACCCATATGATCAACTAATAACCTCAAAATACAGTGGAAGTTAATTAGCGTAAGCGGTCTCCGATACTACGTACGTCGAAATATGTCAACGTGTCTCTCCAATGACTAACTCTGTAGAGACTTAAAAATACTAAGGGGTGAGTATAATCAAATACTCAGTGAGTGAGAAATCTGTGACATGTAAATAATAAGTGAGGTGAGGATGGAGTGTCAAAGTCATATATGTATATGCACGACATATTATCAAAATCATAGCAATTTCAACACAGTTTTTCATTCGATCAAAACATATGCATCCAAAAGCTTATATCATAAATCGTAGGGTCATGCCAAATCATGATCTTAGCAAAGGTCTACCTCGACCAATGACGAGCCACCAAGGGGTTTTTGTATGTAAACGAAAAACAACCCCACAACCTTGGCATTGGTGTCGGGCCTCCCCCAAGTGCTTGACAGAAATATCATTCAGTCCTCCCCTTTCGGTTTAACTTGGTTAGTCCAAAGTCTAATATCGTATACACGCCACCCAACCATGTGGAGTGTCTACATCTCATGACATCGCAAATGTGCGACAATCTATAAAACGAGACGAGTCTGCTATAGCATACAAGGTGAGTCTGCGCGGGACAACACCTATCATATCATAGTATCATAGCTATAAGTACTATCCCCGATCTACGATCAAGGGGATTCAAGTACTAATGCCCGAGTACCTAGTCTTGCATCAAAATCATCAATCAATCAACCGTGCCATACACCTCGAAGAAAATCATGAAAATCCGATATATAGTATATTACAGTCATTTAACAAAGCCATTTTACAAATCATTTCACAAATCATGCTTTGAAAATGATAAAACATGGTTTTGCTTATTAATTATATGGCAACAGTAAGATCTACTCACCTTGACTGGGGAGGGTATGACACTTCCCCTAAATCTCCTCGTTTCTCAAACGAGTTACCCTTCGTACAACTGTTTCTCTATGCCTAAGTCAATAATAAGCATAACTCATTAATTTAATCTTTTTGACAACAACGTATAGTCGGACTATGAAATGTATACATATACATATATGTATACATTTTTATGTATACTCCATGTGTCTCTACGGGCGTTTTCTCCTTAGGGCTTAATTCTCATCATAAAATACTATTCTTTATTTACTACTTAAATATAACATAAACCCAGATCACTTATATATTTATAGTAAACTCATAAATCTTACTTAGCAAAATAATCAATTAAAATCTTAAATTTTATAATTTTTCTCTTATGTAGGTTTAGCAAATTTGAGATAACTTTCTCTATTTAAATTGGATTCAAATGATTCAAATAGGTAATTAAAGCTAAGATATATATTAACATTTATTTTGTTTAACTCATCTCTAAATTCCCATTGCACGAATTTATAAAAATCTATCTTCAACACAGTTTGTACTTATATAACTAAATTTGCACAATTTCGGTAGATAATTCATATCTCAATTTATACAATTCCGATTTACATGATTCCAAGTTCTACTAAAAGATAAGAGATAGCTTACGACTTTCACATTCAGTATTTTCTTAATTCTAAGTGCAGAATTTTATAAAATTTTATTTCTATTTCAGTTTTAGTTCTAAATTATGCTCTACACAGTTTTAGTAAAAACCCCATAACTTCCAGAAGACTACTCCGATTCAAGTGAATTTTATCTCATTTTAAAGATAAGACAATATTTAGATAAAATTCTGTCCAGTAATTATCTTAATATTTAGATAAAATTACTAGTCGTGCATAGGACCGTGAATAGAATATCAATTTTCACTGTTTCTTTTAAAAATCACCATAATTTCATTTCTTAATGAAAAATTTTACACCATAGCTCATTTTAAAGCATAAAGAGTCTAGTTTTACTAGAACTAAACCAATCTAAATTTCAATCATCACAAAAGAAGATATTATAGAATTACTACAGCTTGCTAATCATGCTAGCTTATTTGAACAAACCTACTTCATGGGACCAATTTAATTCAATATATACTCAAAGAAGAATATATTACCTCTTTAGTAAGATCTTGACATCTAAATATTCATCACCAATACCATCGTTTAGCACTTGATCACTATATCTTGCAAACACATATATATTAATATAAAAAAAAAACTCTACATCATACTAATACTATTTAAACATTTAAAATCCTATCAACCAAAGATTTTACTTACCTCTTCAACACCCCGAGTGGTTGGATGAACACAAGAATTTATCACTCCCTACCCTAGAACTCACATCCAAGAGGTGAATGTTGAGAAGAAAATGAGGTCCAATGCTTGAAACAACTCTTTTATGCAAACCTAGCAAAAATTTTGACCATTGATTCATTTCCATGTAAGATCTCTACCCTACACTTGTCCTAAGTCTTTTTCACATGCAAGATTGCTTACAAGCTACCTCTATGCACCTCCTTCATATCAATTTCGTTCATGATGAATTTAAGCACAAAGAAAGGGGTTTTTAACTAACCAATGAGAATTCATGCAACGATTTTTCAACCAATGAATTTCTCTTTGGTGTAATGAGCTTAGGTGGCCACTATGTGTGCTCTTGGCCAATGGTTGATCTCCAATTGTTATTAAATGCTTGGTTTTGCAACTTAGTCTCTCAAATTCTCATATTTGCACTTTTAGTCCCTAGACTTTCCAAAATTATAAATTTGACCCTATGAGATTTTTTTTAAATCTTTAAATTCATTTTTTTATGCTTATACTTAATTATTTTAGCTTTTGTTAGTCATTTTCAGTGATTTTAGGGCTTGTTAGCACTTTTCGAAAAAAATTTCAGCTTACCGATAGGATTTTCTGTTTTAGTGATTTTAAGAGTAAAGTTTTAGAAATTTCAAATCATGTGTCTCAAATGGATGCAATATCATATATATGAACATGAGGAGAGTACATCATACACCGAGAGTCGGTGTTACATTTTCTAACCCCTTAAAATAAAGTTTCGTCCTTGAAACTATAGATCGAAAAGCTCAAAGTATTGTCTCCTCATAACATTCTCTGGTTCCCAAGTTTGCTCCTCGACTTGGTCACTCCTCCACAAAACTCTGACCTGGGGAACCTCTTTGCTTCTTAGCTTCCTGGTCTGCCTATCAGGTATAGCCACGGGCTGAACAGTAAAGCTCAGGTCGTCTCTTAGCTCCACTGGTGAAGGTTTTAGCATATGAGAGGGATCTGGTAGATATTTCCTCAGCACAGAGACATGGAATACATCATGAATACATGCAAGTTCAGCTAGCAAATCTAATCTGTAAGCTACCTTTCCGATCTTTTTAAAGATTTGGAATAGTCCAATATATCTGGGGTTGAGTTTCCCCTACTGTCTAAATCGTATCACTCCCTTTTAGGGAGATACCCGTAAAAAGACCATATCTCCCTCCTCAAACTGAAGAGGTCTCCGCTGCCTATCACCATAACTCTTTTGTCTATCCTGGGTAGCCTTCATTCGAGTACGGAAGACTATCACCTTCTCTCGAGTCTCTTCAATCAGCTCAACACTGCTGAGTCTTCTTTCTCTGACCTCGTCCCAGCATAATGGTGTCCTACACTTTTTCCCATACAAGGCCTTGTATGGTACATCCCAATATTGGCCTGACAACTGTTGTTGTACGCGAACTCCACCAATGGGAGGCGTTAGTCCCAACTACCCTTGAAATCCATGACACATGCTCTCAGCATGTCTTCTAATGTCTGGATGGTCCTCTCAAACTAACTATCTGTCTTGGGTGAAAAGCAGTTCTAAAATGCATTTTGGTACCCATAGCGTCCTGTAGCTTCGATCAAAATCGAAAAGTCAATTAGGAATCTCTGTCAGATACAATCGACACAGGAACCCCGTGGAGTCGGACTATCTCACTAATATATAGACGGGCTAAAACCTCCAGTAGATAGCTACTATGAGTGGGCAGAAAATGTGCAGACTTGGTGAGTCTGTCAATAATCACCCAGATAGTATCATGTCATATCGAGGTCCACAGAAGTCATACAACAAAATTCATTGTAATGTGTTCTCACTTCGACTTAGGAATGGGAAGGGGCTATAGTGTACCAGCTAGTCGCTGATGGTCGGCCTTCACCTACTGGCAGACCAAACATTTGACTACATACTCAGTGACCTCCGGTTTCAACCCAGCCCACCAATAACTTCCTTTGATAGTCTGATACATCTTGGTACTACCTAGATGCATCGCATAGGTAGAAAAGTGGGCCTCCTCTAGTATAGTTCTCCTGAGATCGCTATCATTCGGGACCCAGACTCGGTCCCTGAATACTATGAGTCCATCCTCCCGAACTCTAAAATCCCCACCGTCTTCCCTGCGGACCCTCTCAACAGTGCCCTGGAGCTCCTTATCTGAACCCTGGAACTCTCGAATGTGGTCAAGAAGAGTCGGCATTATCTCAAATCTGGCTAGAAGTGCACCATGCTCATCACAAGCCAAACTAACTCCCAACGAGCGAAGTCCCACAACACACAAGAAGTAGGCACTCTCGAAAGATGAGGAAGAGGATAACTTGTACCTTAGAGCATCTGCCACTACGTCGCCTTATCAGGATAGTAATCTATAACAAGGTCATAATCCTTGAGAAGTTCTAACCATCTTCTCTATCTCAGATTGAGCTCCTTCTGCGTGAATAAGTATTTTAGGCTCTTGTGATCCGTGTATACCCGGTACGTCTCCCCATAGAGGTAATGTCGCCATATCTTTAGTGCAAGGACTATGGCTGCTAGCTTGAGATCATGGGATACATAGTTCAGTTCGTGCCTCTTTAACTGTCATGAGGTGTACATAATGACTTGATCGTCTTGCATCAACATACAGTCCAAACCTTGTTGGCTGGCATCGCTAAACATTACATACTCCCGACCACTGGTGGAAGGGCTAAAATCGATGCTGAAGTCAACCATTATTTGAGCTCCTGAAAGCTCTCCTCACAATGGCCATCCTAGACAAACTTGACTCCCTTTTGTGTCAAGTTAGATAATGGGGCAACAGTCTTGGAGAATCCCTCAACAAATCCCCAATAGTATCCCGCAAGTACAAGGAAACTCCTGACCTTAGTAACTGTCTACGGCTGCTCCCACCTCATGATGGCTTCAACCTTCTGCGGATCACCATAAATACCCTTTGCAGAAACAATATACCCCAAGAAACTGATCTGTCTAAGCTAGAACTCACACTTGGAGTACTTGGCATATAACTCCTTCTCACAGAGTGTCGTAGAATGACTCGAAGATGCTGGGAGTGCTCCTCATCACTGTAACACCGACTCTCGGTGTATTCTATAGTGAATTCCATTTCATATATATGTGTATATATATATAATATTTCTACTACTATGTTCATAAATTTTCACTAAGAAAATTTTCCTGGTAAATCAACCTTGGATATTTGACGGTAAAATACAAATCGGATCAATTTTGACTCAAAGAGATTCAAAACCTTAATTTCACATTAAATAAATTTAATTAGGTCTAATATAAGATTTTGGGCCTAGTGTGTACTTATGAAAATTTTAGGGGTCAAATTAGAATTTTTATAAGTCAAAGGACTTGTTAGCAATTAACAAAACTTAAATGAAATGTGACAAGTGTATTCTTGTATTGAACAAGTGTTATAGTGAGGAGGACAAGTGTTGGCCAAATGGAGATGAGAAAGGCAAGGTGAGCCAATGAAAACACATGCACATGAAAACCAATGAGAACACATGCAATAGTCAAAATGATCCTATGGTTTAGATTAATTGGAGATTTGATCCTAGGGTGGTGAGTTATTAACACAATAATAAAAGAAGAAGGCCTTAGAATGCTTGTTCATTCTCCCCAATTCGTGAGAACAAGGAGAGAAGCAAGAGAGGAAGACCAAGAAAGTGAGGTAAGAAATTTTATCCTGTCTCACTTTAAATTTTATTTCTGTCCGTGACTTCATCCCTGTTTTAAGAAATCTTAGAGCCATAATTTGAAAATGTGCTAGTTATATGAATTGTAGATCAAAGTCTTATCTTTCCAACGAGATAAGAATCACCAAAATCAGATGCCTGTGCCAAAAGTTATGGCACTTTTTCTGAAACTCGACATAGAAGTGTCCTGTTTCGAACCTTGACAGTAGTGAGTAAAAACGACCCCTCTCCAGTCTTAGTTTGAAGAAACACAAAACATGAAAGTTATAGATATACTTCTTGCCTATAACATATAAAAATTTCAGCCATTTATGACTAGGAAATTGAAAGTTATACAATTTTCCTTAAAACTGTGTTGACAGAAACTTTATGTTTCACTAAAACGTATCAGTCCTGTTCATGAATTTTGTTGAACCCTTTCCAGGAATATTTGGATAAAACTCAAAACACGAAAGTTGTAGATCTACATCTTAGCTATAATATGTTAAAATTTCATTAGACTTTGGTGAGTATAATTAAAGTTATGGCTTCTTCACAAAAACTGGACAGAATCCAAAACTTAAATATGACAGTGACAAAATGAGGCTTACCGGGAATTCTGTGATTTGAATCTGAGGAAGTGTGAAAAATGAAAGTTATAGTGCTATCTCTTAGCTTTAAAATGAGATAAGAATCATCTGATTTGGACTAGTATAGCCAAAGTTATAGTCTGTTTTCCATGACTGTGCAGGTTAAAAAAAAAATCTGCAGATTGTTTGTCTCCCTAAGAGTTATTTGAGTTGAACGGAGGGAGCACTTGATTGACGCTTTGTGGAGATATTGGGGAGTGCATTATCCTCCCCTGACTGTGAGTGGGACTTGACATCTACTTTTAATTGATACTGTGTTTTAAAAAGTTTTCAAAGGCATGATTTAAAATGGTATGATTGACCTATTTCCCTGGATTTATGAAAATGTTTTGTGATATATGGAGTGTCCCAACTTGTTTATATCGATATGCATCCATGATTTTGACACTTGATGATTGTGCCACACTTTGATATATCCAAATGATTTTATGCTTCCATTGCATATTGGCACATGATTTTGACATGTTATGGCTTGAGATATGTGATTTGGGCTGGATGCCCCTGTGGATATTGTGATGATGATGATATGCTTCCTATGGCATTCCGTAGCTACGAAGGACATTTGGTAGAGGCGCCTGTTGTGCCCGGATACGCCTCTGCAGGGGGTATCCGCCAGATTGTCATACATATTATACGGACAGTCGTCGGTTGAACCACTTCGGGGAGGACCTTGGTAGGTCTAGCACCGGCAGGTTTCCATACACGCTTGATCCTTGATACGTGTGCGATATATATATACAGGCTAGTTGGAGTAGTCTGGGGCCAACGTTGGGGTGGAGAGCCTTATTTTATTACTTGCACCATGAAAACCCCCAACGTTGCCCGTCCTTGGCCATGGTTGGCCTTTGCCGGGATATTTTCGGCCGGCTCTACATGATATGACGGACATGCATAATGGATGCATATTTGATTTGATACGTATGCCGTGAATGATTTATTGAGATGTCATAATATTTTTGCATACCATGGATTTATTGGGACATAATTTTGACACTCCTAATTCACCCAAAAATTAATTATAGCATGTCATCCCCCCAACTTGCTGAGTACCAACCCCCCCTCTCTACGGTACTCACCCCTCACATTCCCCTCCTACAGGTGTAGACTCAGACTGAGAGATTTGTGCGCATTATTGTATTGGACATTCTTTGGAGACTACTGGGCCGGGGTATGACTACCCGCTATTCCGCTATGTATTGAGGTTATTGTATCATTTTGAGGAAGTTAGGATGACCATTGTATTTGTTTAAATTGGGATGACTGTTTTTATAATTCTTCTTGTCTGTATAAGGTTAACTCTCACTTGTTTTAATTTGCATTGAGGCATACATGTATTATTTTATTTCTTGGGGATCTCTGTGATTTGGAAACCTGGATTTTGTGAATGTCGACAGCCTTACGGTGCTTCGATGTGCGGGACGTGCTGCCCGTGCATCGAGGTGCCGCGGCGGGCTGGTCGCGTGCCCGGCTCGGGTGTGGGTCGGGGCGTGACAATCACTCTGTGAGTATACAAGTATATCATCAATGAATACTATGACAAATCAGTCGAGATAGTCATGGAATACCCGGTTCATCAAATCCATGAATGTGACTGGGGCATTCGTCAGCTCAAACGGCATGACTAGAAACTCGAAATGACCATATCTCGTACAAAAAGCAGTTTTGGGTTCATCCTCGACCCTGATTCATAACTGATGATACCCGAATCTCAGGTCAATCTTCAAGAAAACTCAAGCACCGTGAAGTTGATCAAATAGATCAGCTATACATGGTAGCGGGTACCGATTCTTGATGGTCACTCTGTTCAATTGAAGATAATCTATGCAAAGTCTGAAAGAGCCGTCTTTCATCTTTACAAATAGTACTGGAGCACCTTAAGGCGAAGTGCTTGGTCAAAAAAATCCCTTGTCTAATAATTATTGTAGCTAGACTTTAGCTCCCTCAACTCAACTGGTGCCATTCTGTATGGCGGAATAGAAATTGGTGCTGTCCAGGGAGCTATATCTATCTTAAAATCAAACTCCCGAACTGGAGGTAGTCCAGGTAGCTTCTCAGGGAGCACATCCGCAAACTCCTACACCACTGGGACTTTATCAAGTCTTGGGCCTTCAACCGTGGTGTCTATTACATGGGCAGAGTAGGCTGTACATCCTCGGCGTACCAACCGCCTAGCCTCTAGTGCCTCTACCGTGGTGTCTATTACATGGCCGTCCCGACCTTCGAAACTCTACTTCCTTAGTGAAACAGTCAACAGCGGCTCGGTGGAAACTCAGCCAGTCCATTCCTAAGATGGCATCAAAATCAGATATGTCGAGAGGTATAAGATCTGCTTTTAACATCACCTCCCCAATCCATATCTCGTAGCCTCAGTAAACAGAATTCCAGACCAGCTGCTCGCCCAATGGTGTGATAATCAATATCTCCTCAGTCAATAAGAGAGTTGTCTATCAAGGTGCTGAGCAAACTGAGTGCTCACATATGAATAATTTGACCCGGTGTCTATCAAAACTCGGGCGTCAACTCTGGAGATTTTTATGGTACCTAATGGCAAATTTAAATGAAAAAGGATCATCAACCTTTATTTACTTGGGAAGTCAACATGAGATCATATATATATATATATATATATATCAAAAGGATTGAGGCTTCTAGCATCTTAGCTATTGAGAATTACATGAGTCATCATAGTATATTATGCCTCAAAATAACTGTTAGAAGATGAAACCTATATAGGAGAGTCTATCGGAGGGTTACCAATAATCACTTTGGGATTGGCTTGGGCTTCCTCGTGCATCATTGCAAAGATGCGAGCCTGAGTCCTCGGCTGCTGTCACTGAAGAACGGGTACGGTGTTGCTTCTGGCCACAGTCCGTGGAGTTGTAAGAACTGATAGGGCAGGTGCTCTCAGCTGACTCTTACGTGGTCCATTCGGACGACTCTGACTTAGCTACCCCCTGAATCCCAAATCTGGGCAAGTGCTACGAATATGTCCCAGTTTCCCACACTGGTAGCATCTCGTAGGTTCCTTACAGAATCCGGAATGAGTCTTGCCACAATTGTGGCATAGGGGCTTCCTCAACCTAACAAACTGACTCACTGATCTGGCACTAGGGGTGGGGCTCTAGAACTCGGAGGGCGTGGCCCCTGGGGAAAGACAACTGACCCTGTAGCTGTGGGGTCTCTCTGAGGGCCCTGACTCCGGCCCTTCTTTGAACTCTGAGCAGTTTGAAATTTAGTCCTCTTATTCTTCTGGTCTCGGCTCTCTCTCTGCCTAGTCTCAGCCCGTACGATATCCTCAGTGCCGTAGGCTAACTCCAATACCTCCGTGAATGAGTGATTTTTCATCACTACCTTGTATTTTCGGATGTTCAAGTTGAGTCCATCCTCAAACTTGAACCGAAGTTGCCTCTATATGGCCAAATCAGGGACGAAGGTAGACAGTCTCCTCAACTCTGCCTCATACTCTGTAATAGATCTGGTCCCCTGGCGGAGATGAGGGAACTCCACCCTCTCTGGTCTTGCTGGTACTCCGAGAAGTACCTACCGTTGAACTCTCTCAAGAAGTCCTCCCATCCTAGGGGCTCTGTGGAGTTATCTATCACGGTCTCCCACTAGGTGAGAGCATCACCATCTAGCAACCGTACTATAACACTCAACTTCCACTCGTCCTCTAGACCCAAGTCTATCAACACTCGGCGGGTCCGATTGACCTAGCACTTTGCTACCGTAGCACCACCAAATCCATCAAAATCGGTGCAACCCAGCTGTCAAACCTCCTTGACCAACAGGGTCAGCTCATGGATGCGACGGAGTGCAGGAATAGTGTTGTCGCTAGGGGCAGACACTGAAGTAGTAAGGGCAGCCGGTGTAGAAGCCGGCTCCATAGGAGTAGAAATTATCGGAGGTGGTGGTGGGGGTGAAATCTGTGCTCCATAAGTGTTCCATCACTTGTATCACTGTCTCAAGGCATCTGGTGGTAGCATCGGGATCCCAGCTGACTGTGTCGGCTAAGGTGGTACTGATGGGGTTGCGTGCAAAGATGACGCAATCTATGGAGCAACAGATGTAACTTTGCGAATCCGCCTCACGCTAAGCTTAGGAGGCATGATTCTGAAATGAAAGAACCTCTATCAGATAAAGATAAGGAATTTGGGCTAGATATGGAGTATCTAACCCCTTAAATGAAATGAACTCATTTGCCTGAGATCATCTTCAAGGTTTGTAAGGAACTCTCAAATTCATCTCAAATTCATTTTCAACTGTCACGCCTTGATCCAAGATCCAGAAACTATGAACAGTCGCCCGTTACCTTGGATACTGGCCTAACCGTGCCACGTATCTTAAGGTAACACAAGGCTAATCATAAAACAGTCACATATATTTTCAAAATCATTTTCCGATGTCATTTTTCTACTCAAAGTAATAGACTTAAAGTTCTTATTTATATACAAAGTACTTAGTTTGTACAAATATAAATTTTAACTGAGAGTTCTATTACTACATGCAGTCAACCCATATGATCAACTAATAACCTAAAAATACAGCGAAAGCTAATTATCGTAAGTGGTCTCTGATACTACGTACATCGAAACAAGTCAACATGTCTCTCTAATGACTAACTCTGTAGAGATTGAAAAATATTGAGGGGTGAGTATAATCAAATACTTAGTGAGTGAGAAATCCATGACATGTAAATAATAAGTGAGGTGAGAATGGAGTGTCAAACTCATATATGTATATGTATATCCATGCATGACATATTATCAAAATCATAGCAATTTTAACATAATTTTCCATTCGATTAAAACATATGCATCCAAAATCTCATATTATAAATTGTAGGGTCATGCCAAATCATGTTCTCAGTAAAGGTCTACCTCGACCAATGATGAGCCACAAAGAGGTTTTTGTATGTAAACGAAAAACAACCCTAAAACCTTGGCGTTGGCATCGGGCCTCCCCAAGTGCTAGACTGAAATGTCATTCAGTCCTCCCCTTTCGGTTCAACTTGGCTAGTCCGAAGTCTAATATCATATACATGTCACCCAACCATGTGAAGTGTCTGCGTCTCGTGACATCGCAAACATGCGACAATCTATACAACGAGACGGGTCTGCTATATCATATGAGGCGAGTCTACGCCAATGCCTATTATATCATAGTATCTTGACTATAAGTACTATCCCTGATCTACGATCAAGGGGATTCAGGTATTAATGCCCGAGCACCTAGTCTCATATCAAAATCATCAATCAATCAACCGTGCCATACATGTCAAGGAAAATCATGAAAATCCGATATATAGTATATTATAGCATATATCATCAAAGTACATTTCATGATTTAAAACATGACATATATATTTTCATCAAAATTCATAGATGCATATTTTAAAAATTTTGAGACACTCCATTTACACAAAGTATGTTAGAGTCATTTAACAAAACTATTTTATAAATCATGCTTTGAAAATAATAAAATATGATTTTGCTTATTAATTACATGGCTATAGTAATATCCACTCACCTTGACTGGGGAGGGTACAACACTTCCCCTAAATCTTCTCGTTTGTCGAACTAGTTACCCTTCGTACAACTGTGTCTCTACTCCTAAGTCAATGATAAGTATAATTCATTAATTTAATCATTTTGACAATAGCGCATCATCGGACTATGAAATGTATACATGTACATATATGTATACATTTTTATGTATATTCTATGTGTCTCTATGGATGTTCTCTCGTTAGGGCTTTATTCTCATCATAAAATACTTGTCTTTATTTCTTACTTAAATGTAATATAAAACTAGATCACTTATATGTTTTTAGTAAACTCGTAAATTTCACTTAGCAAAATAATCAATTAAAATCTTAAATTTTATAATTTTTTTCTTATGCAAGTTTAGTAAATTCATGATAACTTTCTCTATTTAAATCAGATTTAAATGATTCAAATTGGTAATTAAAGCTAAGACATATATCTACATTTTTTGAGTTCAACTCATCTCCAAATTTCTATTGCATGAATTTATAAAAATCTATCTTCAACATAGTTCGTACTTATATAACTAAATTTGCACAGTTTTGGTAGAAAATTCATATCTCAGTTTATACAACTTTGATTTACATGATTCTAAGTTCTATTGCAAGATAAGTGACAACCCAACAATCTTCATGTTTAGTATTTCCTTTAATTCTAAGTACAAAATTTTATAAAATTTCATTTCTCTTTCAGTTTCAATTTAAATTATGCTCTACATAGTTTTAGTAAAAGCACCATAACTTCCAGCATACTACTCCAATGCAAGTGAATTTTATCTCATTTTAACGATAAGACAGAGATCCAAACGTTTTATGTTTATTAGAACCATAGCTCATTTTAAAGTTTCGAGAGTCTAGTTTTATTAGAACCCAACCAATCTAAATTTCAATCATCACAAAAGAAGATATCATAGAATTACTATAGCTTGCTAATCATGCTAGCTTACTTGAACAAATCTACTTCATAGGACCAATTTAATCCAATGTATACTCAAAGAAGAATGTATTACCTCTTTAATAAGATCTTGACATCTAAATATTCATCACTAACACCATCTTTTAGCACTTAATCACTACATCTTGCAAACACATATACATTAATATAAAAAAAAACTCTACATTATACTAAAATGAGGTCCAATGCTTGAAACAACTCTTTTATGCAAACTTTACAAAAATTTTGACCATTGATTCATTTCCATGCAAGATCTCTACCCTACACTTGTCCTAAGTCCTTTTCACATGCAAGATTGCTTACAAGCTACCTCCATGCACCTCCTTCATGTCAAATTCGTTCATGATGAATTTAAACAGAAAAAAAGGGGTTTTTGACCAACCAATGAAAATTTATGCAATGATTTTTCAACCAATAAAATTTCTCTTTGGTGTAATGAGTTTAGGTGGCCACTATGTGTGCTCTTGTCCAATGATTGATCTCCAATTGTCATTTAATGGTTGGTTTTGCAACTTAGTCCCTCAAGTTCTCATATTTGCACTTTTAGTCCCTAAACTTTCCAAAATTGTAAATTTGACCCCTTTATGCTTATACTTAAGTGTTTTGGCTTTTGTTAGCCATTTTCAGTGATTTTAGGGCTTGTCGGTACTTTTCGATAAAGTTTTCGGCTTACCAATAAGATTTTTATTTTAAGTGATTTTAAGGGTAAAATTTTAAAAATTTCAAATCATGTGTCTCAAATGGATGCAATATCATATATATGAACATGAAGAGAGTACATCATACACTGAGAGTCGGTGTTACAGTGAGAACTTTTACTATATCTTCTAGAGACATGCTTGAATTAGAAGATTGTGCAGGTGCATGTGCTTGTTTGTTAAACTGTTGGTGTGGATATGTTGTCTATCCTCCTTGGTTTCCAAAGCTTGGTTTCCATACTAGGAATTCATCCTATGGCATTTACTTGTTGAAAAGTGTCTTATTGCAATGTTGGGCACATATCCGTACGATGTCTAGAATTTGAATATACACCACAAACCTTAGCTACCTGTGATTGCCCTACAGCTAATTGACGGACCAAAGCAGTTAGTATAGAAATTGATTTTCAAGATTCGAGTGAATTACCTCATTAACCTATTTTGTAGTTCCATCCACTCTCATCCCAATTTGTTAAGAATTTTCTACTATATTTGAAATTAGTTGTCTGGCTTCTTCAGGTGTTTTATTGACCAAAACTCCTCCACTAGCTGTATCTACCATACTTCTGTCCATGGGTAGAAATCATTCGTAAAAATATTGAATTAAGAGCTAATCCAGTATTTGATGATGAGGGTTGTTAGCACAAAGTTTTATGAATATTGAATTAAGAGTTGATTCGGTATTTGATGATGTGGGCAGTTAGCACAAAGTTGCTTGAATCTCTCAAAATATTCATATAATGTCTCTCCACTAATTTTTCTAATTTCACATATTTCTTTTCTGATGTTGGCAGCCCTAGATATAGGAAAATTTTTCTTCAAAAATATTCTCTGCATTCCATTCTATGTTTTTATCGAAACAAAAATATTCGAATGAGGGCTGCGAATTGGGAAACCCTAGGTGAGAGAAATTCTAGTCCTTTCGATAATTGAATGAATTTAGGTTAAATTTAGAATGAAAGCTTTGTATATGTTCTGAAAATGTGTTGAATTTGAAGAGAATGCATTTTCCTGAAATTTGATATGTGATTTCTAGGGTTACATTTAAATTCTATATGAATTTAGGCTAATTAATACAAAAGAGGCATGTTAGAGGATAATAGGATCTTACTGGGTTGATCACAATAGTTTTCTTTAGAGTTTACTTTAAAATATGCATGAAAAATATTATGGTTATGTAAATTCGAAAGAAAATTGGGCAAGTTTAGAAATATTGTGAATTAAAGTTTATTTGAGAGGCAAATAATCTTGGGTTGATGAAATGAGAGCCTAGGATTTGTGAATATGCAATTTAAGGCTATATTAAATTAGGAAAAATTTTAAAACCCTGCAATGAGATTTATTTGATAAAATTATGATTATTAGTATAGGATAACCCATTTGAAGGTTGAGAATGGTTACCTTGGATTAAATTACAGAATTAGGAGTGGATACCCTCCTAAGAGGTGAGTGGAGGTCTTAAGTGAGAAAATATTTTATTCTGATTTTATAAAAAAATTTCTAATGATTTTACAAATATTTCTAAAATTATTTTTGTGATTGTGGAATGTCCCAAAAGGGGATTTGAATTACCGAATGCATCCATGTGTTGTTGAAACTAATGTGCTATGTTTATTGACTTGTGTTAAAAGTAACTGATGGAATTCATGCATTAAAAATTTGTTTGAATAACTGTTGGCACATTTTGATATATGATTTGATGATTACGAAATGGTGCTGTGTGTATGGTTAATGGCTATATTCATTCCCTCCACGGAGCGACCCGATGGGGTAACGTGGTGGGCGGTTATTTGGATGAAGAGGTAGTTGCGCTCGAGAGGTGTTTCTAAATCCCTCCCTTCGGACTAGCCTGGTTGCACCCTAGTGGAGGCCCGAGCCAAAGCCAAGGATAGGGGTATTGTGTATAATTTATTGACATTGATGAGAATCCCTTGGCGATTCCACCACTGGTTAGGGCCAAGCCTTTGGTGAAAAGATTTTGGCAACCCCGTAATTTTGACAAATAAGATATGATGACTGGATGCATATGAATTATTTATCATATTTTGTTGAGATTTTTTTTACATTGAGATTTATCGATGCGATCGTATGATTTTGAAGAAAACATTTGATATGTCCACAATCATCACTCATTTATTATCATAACATGTTATACACTCACTGAGTATTTCCCAATACTCACCCCTCTCTTTTACATCTTTCAGAGGAAGTTTAGGTCAGTACAGCAATCGGAGCTTGTGAAAGTTTATCCGCTGACTTGTTTAGGTTTCATAGTGATGTAAGGTTATTTTAACTTGATCTGAAATCCATGAAAGGGAAAACTTGTATAATTCTTTGGTAACGATTAAATTGATACTTGTTTCATATATAGGAGCAAGTATTGGTGGAATCCTTGCGTCGTTTATATTGGAACTTGTTTATTTTCTTTTAAATTTTATTTTGGTAAAACTTACTGTTTGACTGGAACATTTGGATTGTAATGTTTGATTTCAATATTTACTTTCGATTTTATGAATTTCTATACATCTCATACTGTTTGGACTTTACTGATGCTGACTTGCTTTCTTCAGGCAAGTATTAGTAAAATCCTACAACTATGATTTGGGACTTATTTTATTTTGAATGCTTTATTTGTGCTGAGAATTCTGGAATGGCTGGGATGGCCAATTATGCATGCGTGCATGTACAGGAACCCCCTTCCCAAATGTGTGTGCCGACGCATGCTTGTGTGTACAGAGATAGACCGGATGGGTCCTTTGTGTGTGTATTTTTTCATGATTTTCTGATCTTGATGGATTTGTACACTGGAAGATTTATTGTTCAGTGATATAGCCTTGCAGAGTCTCGGTATATAGGGAGGTTCTGCCAGTATACCGAGGCAGCGTGGTTGTTGTCGCGTGGTCGATCCGAGGATCGGGGCATAACAACTTTATTAGTATCAGAGTTTAGGTTCACGATTTTAAAAATTTGATGGTTTTGAAATGTTTTCAAATGTCTCCAAATGTCCCTAAAAGTTTTTTTAAGATTTTGAAAGGTTTGTTGTTTTGAAAATTGTAATTTTTAAAGGTTTATCTGTCAAGGGATGTACAAGAACTTTCCAAGGATTCTTAGGGACTATGATCTATTTTTATTTTTAGGGGGTGAAGCACTTGCACTAGTTCCCTTTTCTATTGTTAAAGTTTAGATCATCTTTGTAGAACTTTGTTCTCCAAATGAAGAACATGTAACCAAAGTGAGATATTTTTCACTTCACCTCCACAACTTGAGTGATGTATCACTCTATAAGTGGTCACTTGATTGTGACTCAAAACCTTCTATAGCTTTTTTTGCCAAATGTTGGGGACTTTAGTGTGGTAAGATTTCCTTTTGAAAAACTAAATGGGGTTGGAGGTTTTAACAGTATTACTGGCATGACTCTTTGATTGGGATGACGAGTTGTAAGACATTCACTTATGTAATAGTGAAGTAATTTACGCTTTGTGAGAAAATAAAAATGTAGCGTCCTGTATTGATTGTTTTCTTTGCTTTAAACAACTGGGAGTCCTAACTCCCTAATTTTAAGTATGACCTTCGCATTAGAACCACTTCTCATCATTTCCCCATCCATTCGAATTCTTATTGCATCACTTCAGTCTGATTTGCTTTCAAGTTCAAGAAATATATGGCTATCTCATAGGGAACTTAAAGGATTGTTAGAGTGGTGGAGAAATTTTGTGATAGATAAAGTTTTGCGATATTCTGATAACAAATGAGGGTACTATATTTGGCAATAACTTGTATATTAAGTGGCCTACATTTATGATAATTTGCAATAAGGGCTAATAACTACTACTAACAAGGATTTTATGATTATTTTTCTTAGAAAATCCAATCATGAATATTATTGTCCATCTGGCTTCTTAGGGAAACACTTTTGAAGATGTTCAAGGCAACCCAAATCTAGTCACAGGTAAATTCCTTTGAATTTGATGATTCAGAAATTTGAATATCGATACAATGTGATTTTGAGTTTGGGATATATGAGTGATACGTCGTGATACTGAGGTAATTAAGAATGATTTTAGATGCCCTATGATAGTTACGGTGGCATTGAAGACTATAAATTTTGGTGATTATTAGTGAGGCATTTAATATTTTTTTTTCTTCTTTTCATTTTTATAGCCACCGATTTTGCATATAAACCTTTGTGTTATTCCGGACACATCATCCTTTTTATGTGCTTTTAAGGGTCAAAAGGTATTTCAGTGGTTCAAATATTTCCAACAAATTGAGCTTTCTCACTAAATTTAGGGCATATTGAGGAAATGTGGGAAGAGACTCATGTATTGAGATATAGACAAGCAAATCCCTCTATTTGAGCTAATTATCACTCAAACGTGATGTTGGAGGAATATTTGATAAGGTGAGGCAATAGAGACTTGTGAGAGATGGTTTTGATGTCTTGAGGTATTCAGGGTGTTAGTGATGATTATATACCTTGATTGAAATTAGTGGAATTTATCATGGACATATAGTATTACTCATTGATGGTCAACTTATTGAGGTTTTGAGTTGAGTTGTTTCTAAATTTAGAGATATTTGGGTCAACTCGTTGATAATTTGGTTAACTCCCTTATAGGAGATGTGAATGGATGGCTATGTTGCATGTGAATGGGCAAATGAATTCAAATTGATTTGTGAAATAAATTTTGAAATAAATTTTGAAAGAGGGTTAAAATATTTTGTGATTGTGGTGTGCCTGAAAGGAAATTGCAAAATATCCATCACTCATGACTTTGAATATTGAATTATTTGCACTTGCTACATTTGGATTCTCATGTGAATTTTGAAGTATTGCTATACCTTATATTTGAGAGTATGAATTGATTGATAAATTAAGTTTGGTAACATGGTGCTGGAAAACCAATATAGACTAAGTCTTGCCACGGATCGAGGCCATGGAGGCAGCGTGGCTAAGGCTGGGATAGAGAAATTTTGCTTGGTGGTAGGTGAGATGGGAAGCCTCCACAAGCCGATTCCGTGATAACGTGGTGGCACCCCATGGAACCCCGGGCCAACGCCAAGAAAATTGGGTATTTTATTAAAAATTTTGGAAAACCCTTGGCGAATCCTACCAACTACCTTGGGTAAGAGAGTGATTTTGGGCAAACCCTAAAGTTATTGAAAGGAAAATATAAAATTGTTTATTGAATTGGAAAACATAAGTCATGAAAAATTTGATATGAATTTATGCTATTACAAATGATTTCGGCATTATATGGAAATAAATTTTTATATGTATTTGGCACAACTACCTTCAACCCTCATTCATGCTCAATATGACATGCCATCTATTTACTAAGAAATTTCTATGCTCACTCCAGTCTTTTCTAAAATTCTTTGGAAGAATCTTAGATTCGAAACATGAACTTTGATTTCTAGCAACGGCTAAGGTCAAATCTTGAAAAACACATCTATGCATAACAAGTAAGATATGCATAACAAGTAAAACATGATAGTATTATTATAAATGAGACTTACAATGGTAGGTACCTGTGACGAAAATGATTCGCTTCAGTAGGTCTTTATTTTGTTTGATGAGTTAATGTTACTTTAGATAGAATGATTGATAGTAGAGATATTTTGTACGATAATGCAATGAGAAGATCTATATTTAGCGAGGAGATGTTTTGTTTATTTAATCATTTTGGTGATATAGCTTTGTCTAATGAAAGGTTTGTTTGTAACCATAGGGAAGACTTATTGCTATTCATGTTGGGAAATTCCTTTCATATAATAATGAGCAGTTGGATTTTAGAAAGAAATTAAAAGGGGTGGATTCAAAATTTTATCACTATTGTGACTCTTTATTTTAATAAATTGTTCTTAAAAGACTCAAACATGGAGGAGTCAAGCCTTGATTTTGTTATTTTGTAAGCATAGACCCTTTAATTTCATGATAGCTCAATCAGTTAGAGTAAATGAATCAAAGGAATTGAGACCATCAAGTTGTTATAGGAGAGATCTAAGCAATTAGGCTTATTATTTCTCCAATCAAGTTGTTATCGGATTTTAAATTATTTCTCCAATTTCTCCAAGTAATGAGGCTATATTAAATTAGGAAAATTTTAAAAACCCTGTAATGAGATTTTATTTGATGAAATTGTGATTATTGGTATAGGATAACCCATTTGAAAGTTGAGAAGGGTTACCTTGGATTAAATTACGGAATTGGGAGTGAATATCCTCCTAAGAGGTGAGTGGATACATGTTTATGGTTTTAAGTGAGAAAATGTTTTATTCTGATTTTATAAAATATTTTCTAATGATTTTACAAATATTTCTAAAATTGTTTTTGTGATTGTGGAATGTTCCGAAAGGGGATTTGAATTACCAAATGCATCCATGTGTTGTTGAAACTGATGTGCCATATTTATTGACTTGTGTTGAAAGTGACCAATGGAATTCATGCATTAAAAATTTATTTGAATAACTATTGGCACATTTTGGTATATGATTTGATGATTGCGAAATGGTACTGTGTATGGTTAATGGCTATATTCATTCCCTCCATGGAGCGACCCGACAAGGTGAGTGGTTGGGCGGTTATTTGGATAAAGAGGTAGCTGTGCTTGAGAGGTGTCTCTAAATTCCTCCCTTCGGACTAGTCTGGTTGCACCCCAGGGGAGGCCCGAGCCAAAGCCAAGGAAGAAGGGATTGTGTATGATTTATTGACATTGATGAGAATCTCTTGGCTATTCCACCACTGGTCAAGGCTAAGCTTTTGGTGGAAATATTTTGGCAACCCCGTGATTTTGGAAGATAAGATGTGATGACTAGATACCTATGAATTATTTACCATATTTTGTTGAGATTTTGTTTACATTGAGATTTATCGATGCGATCGTATGATTTTGAAGAAAACATTTGACATGTCCACAATCATCACTCATTTATTATCATAACATGCTATACACTCACTGAGTATTTCCCAATACTCACCCCTCTCTTTTACATCTTTTAGAGGAAGTTTAGGTCTGTGACAGCAATTGGAGTTTGTGAAGGTTTATTCGCTAACTTGTTTAGGTATCATAGTGATGTAAGGTTATTTTAACTTGATCTGAAATCCATGGAAGGGAAGACTTGTATAATTCTTTGGTAAAGATTAAATCGATACTTGTTTCATATATAAGAGCAAGTATTGGTAGAATCCTTACGTCGTTTATATTGAATTTGTTTGAAATTTGTTCATTTTCTTTTAAATTTCATTTTGGTAAAACTTACTATTTAACTGGGACATTTGGATTGTAATATTTGATTTCAATATTTACTTTCTATTTTACAAAATTCTATATATCTCGTACCTCTTGGACTTTACTGATGCTGACTTATTTTCTTCAGGCAAGTATTAGTAAAATCCTACAACTATGATTTGGGACTTATTTTATTTTGAATGCTTTATTTGTGCTAAGAATTCTAGAATGACTGGGATGACCAATTATACATGTGTGCATGTACAGGAACCCCCTTCCCAAATGTGTGTGCCGACGCATACTTGTGTGTATAAGGTTGGACCGAATGGGTCCTTTGCATGTGTATTGTTTCATGATTTTCTGATCTCGATGGATTTGTGCACTGAAAGATTTATTGTTCAGTAATATAACCTTGCGGAGTCTCGGTATATGGGGAGGTTCTGTCTATGTACCGAGACAACGGGATGGTTGTCACATGATCGATCCGAGGATTGGGGCGTGATAGAGGAACATTCTTTTGGATTGATAGGTTAGGTGTAAAAGAGTTTGAGTTGAGTGAGTGTTGGATTAAGTCATCTTCAAGAGAGAATGTGTAAATTGTTAACATCTCAGCATTGTACTGGTTTATAACTCTCATGACATAGTGGAAACTATCTGTTGTTGGACCGTGGTTTCCTGAGCTGGAAGAGTGGCTGTAGGTACAAGACTAAACCACTATAAATCAGATTTGATCTCTCTATCACTACACTTTAAATTTATGCACTTATATTTACATATTTTATATAGTTTTGTTTTAGATTTTAAGTTAGATTTTAAGTAGAGCAAAATCTACAATTTGAAACTAACAAATTCAACCCTCTTTCTTGGTTGCATTGAGACCAACAATTTTAACTCTTAAAAAAAACAATTTTTACTTAAAATAAAACTCTAATAAAATTAATTAAGACTAAAATTTAAGTTTTTTTTTTTCTTCATAGGCCCAATTTTGATATCTTGAATTATTTAGCTCCAAATTGATTTCTTAAGCCCACTTTGACCTAATCTTTCGATTTCAATCACTTAAGAATAAAAAAATCATAAAAACCAATCATTAGAGTATAAACCAGTCTAAAATTAAACCATAATATTAACAATAAATTTTTGCCATTTCAAACTAGTGGACCACCTCTAAATGTTTTCGGGGCTCTAAGCTTGAGGAAGCCATTGTTATTTATGGATAGGCCCAAGCAGTTGGGAAGAGGGCCTGTACTTTCTTGCTATCATCTGAACTTTTTGGAAGAGAAGGTGCAAGTTGGTTATGGAGAATAGGGGTGAGAATGATAAAACTCTCATTTGTAAAATTCAGAGTTTAGGAAGAGAGTGGGAGGAAGTCTTTGGAAAAAGGGATAGGGATAGTATTAAGAGTAGTGTTTGGGTGAAGTGACTACCCCCTGAGACAGGCTGTGTCAAGTTGAATTTTGATGGAGCTGTTGATCCGGTTTCCAAATGAGCTAGTGCAGGCGGGATTCGTAGAAGAGAGGATGGCAGCTGGTTGAGTGGTTATGTTATTAACATTGGTAAGGCTGATGTTTTGTCTGCGGAATTATGGGCGCTGAGAGAGGGGTTGAGATTAGCTAAGGAGCTCCAGCTTAGGCAGATTCAAGTAGAAGTGGACTGATTGCCTTTAATTCAACTTTTGGATTATTAGTTTAGAATGCTCATGAGGGGCATTTTAGACATTTGTAATAGGGTTAGTGGGGTAACTCCCACTAACCACATCTTAACCACTTCCCTTGATTCTCTCCATATTGGATGCAACACATTTTTTTTTTATGGAAGGAGACTAACAACTCCTTAATATTTTGGCAGCCATGGATGAATATAGAGAGAGTTCTTTATTCTCTAGAGAGAGAATATAGAGGGCATGAGAAAAATTCCGCGTAGGGAATTTTTCCCGTCACGATGATCGCCGGACTGAGGGTTGCGGCGTTGTGACATTGCGGTGGTGGTTCGATTAACATCATGATCACCATCCCGACCGCGAGATTCGATCGAGGGACGCACGGTCGATTTTTGGCTCTGCATATTCGAGGTATTTATATCCTATACCCAATCCCTATTTATTTTTCCCGAAAATTATTTATAAATGCTTCCGCTGCATGTGATTCAATTAATTCCAACATTGGTATCAGAGCGATACGTTGGATTAAAAAATAATTTTCGGGTTAAATTTTGGGTATAAAAAAATTTAGGGTTTAAAATTTGCTATTTCGTGAATCCGAGAACACCACTGTGTTACCCATGAATCCTAGAACACGAAAATAATTTTTTCGTAATTTTCTGAGCACGATTAGGCGAAGAAAATTCCGGTTAAAAGTTTCGGCCGTGAATAGTGACCGACCCATTCAATCTTAGATTTGTCGAGTTTTAGGGCAAATCAACGCATGAAATTTATAGATCTGTAATCCTCATTTCATGCTCTTCAATTTGGTATATATATTGCATATGATTGTGGCCGGAAAAATTGGGTTTCAAAATTGACCACGAAGGGTCGGATTTTTGGATCCAAAATACGTCGAGTTTAGGGGCAATTATTCCAAAAATCGAGTCAAGGATGCTTGGAATAAATGGAATTAGAGATTTCATAAAATATCTGGTCAAAATGGTGCCGGAAATGAGCTTTTCCGACAACCGGGTCGAAAGACCCGGTTACAGGAACGGTCGGGTGAAGACGAAGAAGTCCAACCCGTAGGCGCGTGCATTACACGCGCGATGCAGGAGCGTGAAGCGGCAGGGGAAGGGGCGCGTGATATTCACACGCGTGAGAGGCGCGTGAATCGGCCGGGGGCGTCCGAGTCGGTGCGACCCGGACATGTGTCACCCCGAACCGCGCCCGACCCACTACCGGGTTTCGGGTTCCGACCCGCTACCGAGTCCGGAACCGAACCGCGCCCGCGGGTCTCGCTCGTGCAGGAGCGTGACCCGCGCGCCTGCGCGTCAGTGGCGTGAGACGACGCGCAGCGCGTCTGGCACGCGCCAGAAGCTGTCCCCGGCGCGTGGGGGCACGCCACCGGTGCGTGGCGGCGCGTCAGGTCGTCCGGAATTGAAATTTTTTCAATTTTTGAGGGTCCCATATCCATAAAAGTGACTTTTTGTGGGTTTTTGTGCATTGAATCCTAGTCCAAATGGTGAGATGCTATCCCAGATTGTGGTGTATGGTGTCTGTTGATTCATATGCTCGTCTTGGGGTATGTATTCGAATTATTTGGGTCTTGATGATTCGTAGGGTGCACAAAATGTGAGAATAAGCATCAGAAGTCACGACTATCTCAATGACTGCTTCTAAAATTGTCGTATTTTATTTTTGCAAGGGGGATAAAATTGAATGGTGATAAATACGAGATTTTTCACTGGTAGATTCAATTTATCCTCGAGGAGCAAGATCTAATTAAAATTCTGAGGCATGGGATGGTGGACTCCAAGGAGGGTTCAACACCTCAGAGAGACGGGATTAGGAGACATTACGTGCATGAAAGAGGAATGATAGCCGAGTCAGGGCAATCCTCCTGAGTAGCATGCACGATGATGTGATCCCAGTCTATGAGCAATATTCTACGGTTCTATCGGTTTGGCTCACCCTATAAAGAGTATTGTGGTGCTCTTACAGATCCTGAGATGAGGATACTGACTTATAAGTGTAACAACTTATAAGAAAAGGGTTGATCATATGATGATGCAACATTTGATAAAAATGTCGAGTATGATCACCGAGTTGGGGAATGTAACTGAGTCCATTTCGGATATGTTTCCTAGTGCTGGATGCGATCCAGCTCTTTACCTGATTCATGAGAAATCATGAAAGTCTATTTCACATACGACGAAAGTATTCGCACTTTCACTAATGTGAATAGGCACAGTGAGCTCGAGTAGGAGCATCTAGAGGCGAGTAGGCCAGACTCGGGTCATGCTTATGCGATGGAGTCGAGCAAGGACTCTTATGTGACTCGAGCCTCAGGTAAGAAGAAAACCATTCGAGAAAATCGATAATACTACGCAGCTCGAGATAGGAGCGCGTTTATAAAGTTTCGTCCAGTAAGTCCTCAAGTAGGAGGATTTACGTACTAAAATGGAGTGTTTTGTTGACATCAGATGGAGTAGCACTTGCAAGTTGGAGTTGCAAAGTTGCTAGACTTTGTATGCCCTTTAAGCTCCAAAAGTTCGACGGAACTTGATTTTAGTTTAGGATATGCTCTGTTAATTTAGAAATTTAAAATTTCTATTTCTTACGACAATTCTATGATTGGTTCTATTTTGGTCCATGAGGGACTATATGCACTGGAAATAATTTCTTTCAATGGTGTTTCTTGTTATCCTCCTAGTGTGAGAGAGGATGAACCGGTTAGCAGTGAGTGGTTTTGTAGAACCCGCTAACCAGTCTTGCCTATAAGGCAAACTTACAAGAAAACCATTCGACAATGCAATGAGGGCTGGAACTCCATTGCAGTCGGTTCACTCTAACATCTGTGGCCTTATGAACGTGAGAACCTGAAATGGTGTTGGGTACTCTATTACGTTCATAGACAATTACACGTGTTTCGGTTACATCTATCTAATCTCGCACAAGTCTAAGGCATTGAGATGCCTCAGGAGGTTACTAGCGAGGTTGAGAATCAGTTAGACCTGAGAGTTGAGATACTCAGAATCGATTGAGAGCGCGAGTATTTGTCTAGAGAGCTTTATTTCAAGAAGGGCATTACGAGAAACTGACTATTCCTCGCTACTCAGTGGAGTAGAGTAGCCGCGAGAGAGGAATAGGACTTTGTTTGAGACGGTGAGGCCGGTGATGGCGCAAACCAATTTACTCATTGGGAGATGCGTTATTGGCTGCAACCTATGTTCTCAATCGTATTCTATTGAAGTCCGCAGTCAATACTCCATATGAGCTTTGGCAGGGAAGCAGCCTGACCTTAGCTATTCGAGATTATGGGGTTATACAACGTATGTTCACTATTTCTCGCATTTTCACAGCGAGTTAGGCTTGTGAGAAAAGAGATGTATCTTTAAGAGATACTTAGAATACTCCAGGGGGTTGTGTTCTAATGAGCATACAGATGACACTCTCACTGAGATTGGGTCTCATAATGCTGAGATTCTTGAAAGTGATTTCCCTATGAGAGGTGAAATCAATTGAGACTTTACATTTTATGAGATGGATGAGTCTAGCGGTTAACTAATCCCAGTGGCAGGATCCAAGAATCCATTACGGATCTGGGTTCTGGTGGAAGCGATCCATCTAGAGATAAAAAGATTTCCCCTCCTCTTAAGAGTAGTCGAGGACGCGTACCTAACCGTCACTTCCCGATTGGGGGAGAGGCTCTCACTATGACTCTTGAGGATCACGAGAAACTTTTAATTGTCCTAGAGTTTCTTGAGGGTTCCATGGAGGACCATTGATTATAGGTCATGGGTAAGAGGAGTTGATGAAAATCAACAGGATCTGGGATCTAGTTGATTTACCTGAGGGAAGTAGGGCCGTTGAAAACATGTGAGTTCTCAACATCAAGAAAAAGGCCGACGGATCGGTGTAGAGATATAAGGCCTATCTGATAACCAGGGGTTACTCAAACTAAGGGCAAGATTATCTCGATCCATTTACTTTTAGCGATTGTCGTGGACATGATTTGGATCTGGAGTGAGACCAGATGAACGTTGAGACTATTCTCCTGAGTGGGAGTTTGGATAAGGATCTACATTCCTTATAGATCTGGATGATAAGGTATGTTGACTTCGGAAGTTTACATATGACCTTAATCATCAATCCAGGCAGTGACGTTTGAGATTTCACGAGAAGGTGATATCTTACGGTTTCGTGATGATCGAAAAGGATCATCGCGTATACCTTTTACGTTCTTTTGATCATGTCCTCATGTGAATGACATTCTATTGACTAAGAACAATAGAGAGTATCTGATGACCACGATAACGTGGATATTGTCGAGTCTTGATGTGAAGAACATGGGTGAGACTCAGTTCTTCCTCAAAGTTAAAATCCAGAGGGATCGCTCGAGACAGGTGTTGACCCTTCCACAGGAGTCAAACATCAAGAGAGTTCTCGAGTACTTCGAGAAGATCGACTACGACCTTAAATATACTTTTATAGCTAAAAGGTTAAAACCTAATTCTTGACATATGCCCTAAAACTCAGAAAAGGACAAGGGAAATGAGTAGAATCCCTTGTTCCAGTGCACTGAGTGATCTGATGTACGCAGTGTCGCGTACACGTTTAGACGTTTGATTTGTAGTCACTATGGTAATTAGGTATTGATCGAATCCTAGAGGGGATCACTAGAGAGCAGTGAAAGGATTTCGAGATATCTCGAGAGAACTGCGGACCTCTTCTAGTGTTACGGAGGAGGTGATTTGTATCTAATTGGGTATTCAGATACCAACTGGGTTGGTGATCTGAACGTATGCAAATCGATATTAGATTTTACTATCTTGGAGTAGCAAGAAGTAAACCTGTATATCTTTATCTACGATAGAGACTGAGCTTATGAGATGCTCAGTGGCAGTTTAGGAGAGTGTTTGGCTCCGGAGATTTCTGGATCCCTTAGGGGTTGTGTCAGATAGTTGGAGGCCAGTGATGATTTATTGAGAAAATCAAGCCGCTTTTGACCACACTTGAGACCCTAAGTATCAATAAGTCTAAACACATTGATACCTAATACTACGTTATGAGATACATCACCGAGAATGGTGAAGTGACAAATTAAGTACATTACTATACAGCATGTTGGCTGATCCCTTCAATAAATCCATTGTGATAGATTCCTTTATGTGATATTGGAATCATTGGGTTTGCATGTACATTCACATTTCTCATCTTGTACTGATGCTTATTATGTTATATATATGACATGTGTGCATGATTGGGTCACTTATTTATTGCACTATTTTAATTGTCATATATTTTGTGATATGTTG
The DNA here is from genome assembly GCA_037126225.1 of Dillenia turbinata. Classification (NCBI taxonomy): domain Eukaryota; kingdom Viridiplantae; phylum Streptophyta; class Magnoliopsida; order Dilleniales; family Dilleniaceae; genus Dillenia; species Dillenia turbinata. Next base: position 18,623,042 of record JBAMMX010000018.1, on the reverse strand, counting down.
TGATAAATGATATGGCAGGCAGGCGTGGTCGACTCTCTCACATGAGTGACCACCTCCAGCTCTGAGTGAGTGGAGATGAGACGGTTTCTAGTCGTAAGAGGCTTTGAGAGTGGCCCTACTAGAACATAAGTTGTCCTGATATGTGTTCAGGATGAGGTCATATGCGATATGACCGACATGGACGTACCCACATCCATGTTGCCTATAAGTAGCCAGGTTTGAGATCTCAGATATCACCTGCGACTAGTGATATTGTCTCTGAGATACTCTCTCTGAGATCTCTGGGTAAAGTCTTATGTGTAGACTGAGTCCCATACCTGCACAGTGTTAGAGAAATCTGACATATGCCCTTTGAGAGATGGGGGAATAATACTGTGGCACGCGTTTCATACCGCGTGTGATATGTCGACTAGGGATAGTGGGAGCATTATTTGAGACACTGATATGATTTTGATCCCCGTTCCCACTGTGTGAGACCCGAGATCCATTGGGTGGGATCTCTTGTACCCTTATTACTTTCGGCTGTTTTTAGAAGTCTTGGCTCAGTGTTGCTACTTTAGTCTATTTACCGATGGCCTGGAAGATAAATTGAGGTCTGAGGGACAGGTCTAGGAAAGCAGCTGAATTGAGGCTAATAGATTCGAGTTTGGGAAAAGGAAGACCAATTAATATTATATCATTGTGCTGTATTCACCGGCTAGTCTATTATGTCTGTCCATGTTGGGATGTAAACATAATAGTGGATACACAGTCGAGCATTTATTGGGGATTACTTTCGTTGAGGAAAGTAGCTCGATGGATGTAATTAGTCTTGGATCTGGGGTGCAGCGAGTTCTTTTGATACTAACGATGGCTTCTCGATCATCCTAACAGGTGCATCGAGAGGTCTTTGCTTGCAGGTATACTCGCAGGTCGCATGACGCCCAATTCTGTATGAAAGTCTAGCAGGGTGATGTGATCGCATGAGTTGTGATCTTGTGACGAATATTAAAATGCCCTCGCGTGTAAGTGAGAGATATTAGTTTATAATGCTCATGAGGGGCATTTTAGACATTTGTAATAGGGTTAGTGGGGTAACTCCCACTAACCACATCTTAACCACTTCCCTTGATTCTCTCCGTATTGGATGCAACACTTTTTTTTTTTTGTGGAAGGAGACTAACAACTCCTTAATATTTTGGCAGCCATGGATGAATATAGAGAGAGTTCTTTATTCTCTAGAGAGAAAATATAGAGGGCATGAAAAAAATTTCGCGTAAGGAATTTTTCCCGTCACGATGATCGTCGGACTGAGTGTTGCGGTGGTGGTTCGATTAACATCGTGATCACCATCCCGACCGCGAGATTCGATCGAGGGGCGCACGGTCGATTTTTGGCTCTGCATATTCGAGGTATTTATATCCTATACCCAATCCCTATTTATTTTTCCCGAAAATTATTTATAAATGCTTCCGCTGCATGTGATTCAATTAATTCCAACATGGATACTGAAAGAGAGAGAGAGCATCCTTTTCATGATATTGCCACCAGTGACAGGCCTACATGTAGATGAGGGTGGGCAATTGTATTCCCTCAATTTCTTTTTATTTTTGAAAATTTATTTAAAAAAATGTAATCCCCCGATATTAAGCTATATTTTTGTGAAAAATTTTAATAATAGTAGTACGTATATGTTATGTTTGCACATTTTTTAAAATTTTGCACCCTTGATTTTGGGTCCTAGGTCCATCACTAATTGCTGCAAAATGCAAAGCGATGATGCTGGAGATGCGACCCGGGCCTTGCATGTGTTCAGAGAATCAAATAGAAGCGTTGATTTTCTTGCAGGACATGAGGAAGATGCTGATGGAAGACATGCTGGCGTGAGGACTCGTAGAGGGTTACTAGGAGTCCTGGCAGGGCTTCCTAGTTGGCTTGCTCTTTGGGTTGGATTGTGTTTTTCAGTTTTTCCTTCCCACCAAAAAAAAAAAGAAAAAAAAAGAGGCCCAAGCAGCTGTGCCAGCCCGATCTCCAAGTGAGGCTCAACCCAACAAATTCCACTCATCTATCTGATTATGCGTAATAGGACCATTAATTAGATTTATTGAAACAATTCTGAGGGGTATTTGTAATATCGTGTATTATGCGTGTTTAATACTAAATTTTATTGGTACAATAATCACATTATAATCTTGTTGTCAAAGAGTTTTATGTGTCTATGAAAAATTATGCATTTGTTGTTCTGAATATTTTGGCCTAATTGACAAACACTATAAGTAAAACATAACAAGTTATTAAATTTCTTAAAAGTTATTCTCTGGTTTCACTTTATAATTTTGAATTATAATTTTCAAATAGGATTTGTGAAAAGAAAAAGGTGTTTGAAAACTTTGAATTATTTTGTTTATTGGGTATATCACAATTGGGTTAGGTACAGAGAAGCAATGAAGTCTAATCTATTTGGTTAAAGGACTTGTCCGAGCATGCTCAAGCCTTATGATGGATTCAGGCCTTAATCAAGAATACTTGGTAACAAGGGGAGTGAAAGGAGTATCAATATTTTGTGATACTTTCACATTTTTTTATCTAAAATTTCTTAAAACTATTAACCATCATATTTAACTCCAATCATTCAACCATCCCATGTATTTGTATTGGACAATCGAACATGTGTTAACGGAAAAATATGATTAGTTATTTCTGTTTTATGAAACCAATCCGTCACTTCTTATTATCTCAGACGGGCATTTTGGGTGAAATGTATGATTTGATAAATAAATATTGGTATTGAATGAAACAAAACATGCTATCATAATATTTTTATCAGAATATATTTTTTTCTCACATAAAAAAAAAAAACTTGACTTTTTTATTGAAAATGACAGATAGAACTAAATATTACAAGGAAATAACATTTTTCTCCCATTTTTACTTGGGCCAACTCTTTTTCATGCCATTGGTGGAACCATATAACCTGTAAAAGGAAACCACAAGCCAACATGAGCATGTTTTAAATAATAAAAAAATTGAATTTTGTTGAAAATATAAAAGAATAAGATAATAAATCTTACTTCCACACTTCATTCCAGGAGGAACTTGGACTCCACAAGTTCGAGCCACGTAAACAACTTTCTCCATGCTTACAATGAGCTCAATAGGTGGAGTTACATACTTGCAAACACATGGTACATCAACCTTCTTGACAACTGCACAGCAATCTTCAGACGGTTTGACCTTTGGCCCAGGCTTTAACACGAAACTTTTGCATTTGGCAATAAGGTTTTGAACATCGCCTTCACAATCGGCAAAGACTTGGTTCCTCCCTCCAAAGAGTATCATTATTCCTACAACTAACATTAGAGCCAATGTGCTGGGGTTTGATGTGGCCATCTCTCCGTTGAACTAATTGCAAGTATTTCTTTGCTCTATTCTTTAACTTCTACCCAAGTCTAACCTTTGGCCCCTTTTTATAGACTTGGGTAGGTTTTTACATGGCTCCTACCAAAATGAGATGATTTAATATTCAAGGCTCCTTTTCTTGTGGTGCAGTGTGAAATGAATAAACTGGATTTATGAGGAGAGCCAGAATAGTAAGTGCCAGTGCATTAATATTCTTTGAACCTTGCAAATGTAATAGATATTTGATACATTATCTAACCATAGAATAAATTGGAATTATGAGGAGAGCCAGAATAGTAAGTGCCAATACATTAGTTTCTTTCTCCCATTGAATTAAATCTCTTACATGCTATTAATTAACTATTAATTTATAGACGTTCTTCAGGCTCTTTTTTTCAAAACATTGAACTTGGTGAATGTATATATTTCTTTTTATTGTACATGTGTTTTTATTTTCTTTTTTCAAAACATTGAACCTAATGCATGTATTTATTTTTCAATTTCAAGAGAAAATAAATAACTTTTGTGCAACAATTTATGCAGATCTAGAATTCGATTACATCACACATATCCACATAATTTTGATATTTAAAGGTATTATTAGTTTATCTATCAAGTAATATCTATGTATTTTTAATTTATGGAGATTATGCCATACATCCTATTTTGAATTAAATGAACCTATTTTTTCTATAACTAGTTTTTAGTAATAATTTAAAATTTAAAATTATATATTCGACAAGCTTTGGTGAAATTGTGAGAATTTGTGAGCGTTTGGTAAGTGTGATTTTTTTCAGTATTTTCATAGAACCTCGTATATGTGCATAGTTACCTAGTATGTAAGGTTTGGTGAATTTTATTTATTTGACACGTGAAAAATGATAAGTGTTGAAAGTGGATTTCGGCTCCACAGATACCGGCACCTTTCGACTTGATTGGTGGCTTGAGGGAATAGTTAGAACTTGCAAAAGACCGTCAGAAGGTAATCTGGTAGGAGAGATTTCGATACGCAAATAAGAAAAACAGTTTTCGATAGGAATGAAACAGACTGAATGCAAGAAAAAGAGAGTCTCCCTGTGACTTGTGTGTTGAGTGTTAAGTCTCAGAGAACGTACCTGGACTCCAGTGATGCGAAGACTATTATGCATAGATGCCACAAGAGCCACGTGTACTCGGATTGTTTCAACCCTAGTTTCCTTATGAGGTGTTTCGAATATTTCAGAGTTCAATAGTCAAAATATTCGGGAGATTCATGATCTTTATCATTTAGTAAGTTTAGTGATATGGGGAAATTTTTTCCCTTATCGACTAGATCTCAAAATTTTCCTTCCATATCCAAAAAGTGTATGCAAAGCTTCTCATCAATAGGAATTTCATTCGGCCTTTTATCGACGCAATAGGACTAAAGTTGTCTTTTGAAACATTGGAGGCCCTTGGAGGTCACCAACTGGCTCACTGCCGATGGTAATCACATGGTGTGTCGGGCCGTATCCACCCTTCGGGGAGATTGATCCCTATACATTGATACGTCTAAGTGCGACAGGTCTTATAAGTCATGATTTTATGGTACTGAATACTCATCATATTGGGTCTTTTGAATGGATCCCATCATTTGCCACCGACTAATAGTGTCATTTTGTAAGAAAGACACTATGAGTAGTGATCGTCGAAAAGACATGAAACTCTTGGTATGACATGTACCACTTCACGTGTTACGAATCGTCTTTAGTTTTCCTTATAAGGTTCGTTGTTAGTGGAATTAGACAGCTTCTCTCTTTACTTTTGTTTTGTTTTCTTGTGGGTGACCATTGTGTAAAAGAGATCTTTCTTGAGGGAAATGGCAAGAGGTTCCACTTTTCAAATTCACTCAGGCATTAAAGACATTAGAAGTATGATAATAATGGAAGAGCTTCAAATAGTTTAAACTGACATGTTGATGGGCGATAATTATATGCTGGTGTCGGCTACAGATGTGGACAAAGCCAACAAAGCGCCAAGGGATGTGTTCCGAAATACAAACAATTAGTAAAATTTGGCCTGAAAGTGCCATATACTAGCCCATTTGCTAAGGTATTGCATCATTGGAGTATATTTCCAACTTTGTTATTTCTCAGCGCCTGGTGTTTAGTTGTGGTTGTGATGTCTCTATTAGGGTTTTGTCGCCTTTGTTTTGATTTTAAGATTCTAGCGGCTATTTTTTCTCTGGTGAAATATGAGAGTAATGGCTCTACTCGAGGCTAGTGTAAGTTGTAAACCCGCTCTGAGTCTGACTGGGGGTTTTACTATAAAGAAACTATCGATAAGTGTTAGATGAATAAATACTTCTTTATGGAGTTTAGGGATAAGAATCTTGTACCAACAGTCCCTAAGGTTGATGGGAGGCCTTTGCTCAGGTTGAAACCTTCGGCTCTTTGCCACCATTTTCGTTTTATATGTTTGGTCGGCAGCTACTGTAAATCTACCCGAAGGACCATCTATGTTGACTCCTTGGTAGACAATCAAATGTTGTTCCTGTCAAGCCTACTTATAGGAGAGAAAAGCAAAATCCATAGGCCTTTTCTAGTCAAAAGGAGGGAGATCGATTTAGCCGATGCTCTAGACTTCCTGGATGATACTCTATTGAAAGAAGTTACAACTGCTAAGAAGGTGCATCCGAATGCCAAGCAACCTTTGAAGGAGACTGACGGGGCATCTGAGGCCCAACCAAGACTCATGTCTCCCTCGACAAAAAGGAGAAAAATTATACTGCCTGAGTCTTTAACGAAAGGTGGGCGCAAAAGAATGGAGGAAACTAGAGAGTATGCACCCTTTACTATGTCAAGACATTCCAAGCCAATGAATGCTGAATTGAGAGAGGTCGATCATTCATCGCCGACTGATAATGAGAGCGTTACTATGCTGAAGGTACCCAAAATGGGGGGACCCGAGAATGTACCACCTCCTATCATTGAAATGAGGCCACCGAGAAGGACAGAAACCCGAGATGTATCGGTGGAAGAAATGTCTGGTCCATTATATGTTATTCTGTTGTGGCCTCTACGTAAAGGAAAACATAAGGTGCCTGATGGTATTGTCATTCCTCCTTTTATCCCCATTTGGTCTTTTTATGGCGATAAGGGTTTGAAGGAGAGGGGATCAGTTGCAATCAGTGTGGGAGATAGGCAGTATGGTTATGTGGATTTAGCCGAGGTGGAAAGGATAGTTGACTGGCTAGTTTTTCATCGCTTTGACCTAGAGTTGTATAGGATATCCCTGAAGCATGTCGACGGGGCTCTTAATTCTCTTAGCTTTGTGGTATTATTCTCTTTAGGCTTATCTCATTTTTCTTTTTCTTCATCATTGATTGATTCAATCTGCTTTTGTAGACAATGGCCTTGGTAGAGTTTCAGGAATGATGAAAGAAACAAACAATAGGACATTTAGAGGAGCACACCGATCGGCTAGGCATTCAGGTTTGGCACTACATGATGCTCTTGATCAGAGGGGAAGAAGTATTGGCGTGGAAGAGATGCTTAAGGCTTTGTTGGTTGAGAAGGAGGAGGAAATGAAAAGCCCGCGGTTGGATTTAGCCTTGTGCCAAAAGCATCGATTCGCGAGATGCACCTACAAACTATAGAGATGCTAGTTTGGTTGCATGAAGAGTCTCTTCAGGTGGAGGAATAGAAAGTAACTGATTCCGAGGAATCTTTAACTAGAAGTGTTACTACCTTTAGGGATTCCCAACGTAAATTGAACGAGAGATTAAGATGCATTGAAGAGATAATCCGTAGGTTCGGTTTGGAGGGAGCTTTGCCCCTAAGTGAAAGAATTGTTAGTCGGGAGGTAGTGGACCAAGACACAGTCCCCACGGATCCAACCAGCATTCCTGTCGATTTTGTTGCTGTTGTGGTGGAGTATTTACCTCGAGAGGTTCTAACACTTCCTCCTATCCCTTCTGATTCCATGTGATCGTTGTACTACTGACTTTTTGAATTTTGTATCATTGTGAATTTCAATGGAAAATTGTTTCGTATTCTTGTGTCTAATGTGTATGAACTCTGGGGGGATGTTCCCCCGATCGTTCGAGTGATGAGGATAGATTCAGTAGTTGTGTTTCATCATTTTAGGCTACTTGGATAATAACGGCCCATATAGAAGCACATTGTCTCTGTTGGGGGACTTGCCTTAGGCTCAAGTTTTCTAGGGAATTTTGTCTTTTCATTAAGATTCGTCTGAAAGGATGGGATAGGGGCATCCTTCGGGAGAGTCTTTTATCAATAAGGTATATCACTCATTATAAACCAAGCGGTAGGATGGGTAGTGACTGCCCGTTTGAGGAATTACATCCTTACTAAAGACACATTTCATTCGATAGGAAACAATGATAGGATTGGACAGTGCCTACCCGATCGGGGAGTTACATCCTTTATTGATAACACGTTTCGATCAATAGGAAACAATTGATAGGAATGGGCCGTGTCTACCCGTTTAGGGACTTACTTCCCTTAATGATGGCATATTTCGTTCGATAGGAAACAATCAATAGGAATGGGCTATACCTACCCATTCAGGAAGTTACATCCCTTGACACATTTTGTTCGATAGGAAGCAACCGATAGGAGTGAGCCATGCCTATTTGTTTGGGGAGTTACATCTCTTGATGACATCACGTTTCGTTTGATAGGAATCAACTGATAGGAATGGACCGTGCCTACCCATTCGGAGAGTTATATCCCTTGATGATAGCAAATTTCGTTTAATAGGAAGCAATTAATAGGAATGAGCCGTGCCTAATTGTTTTGGGAATTACATCCCATATTGATGACACGTTTCATTTGAAAGGAAATAATCGATATGAATTATATGATAGGATGCAAGCGATAAAGTAATCATGCATATTAGCTACCGAACGAAAAACTACTACTACTACAATGTAAAACCTTAAAGCGAGGCAATCAGAGCATACCCGGTTGGTCATTTGGATGTAGATGATGAGGGTTTTGGATTACAAGACAATGTTCCAATCCCGTATGGGGTTTTGAACTTGATCTTCATGTATTTCGTGTTGGGCAGGGCTTCTAGGGTGTTCAAGCTCGGCTTACCCAAAATAGCATTATAGAGTGAAGGAAAATTGACCAAATTGAATATTGTAGTAGTTGTCATATGATTTGGTGGTGAGTCAAATGTGACTGAAAGTGAAATAATACCCTCAGCATATATCTATTCGCCAAAAAGTCTTTTGACTGGTTCCATGTGAGGTTGGAGATGTGTAGGACCATGGCCTATCCATTGGAAAGCATCCTAGTGGAGGAGGTTACACCCTACTTCTTGGTCGATAAAGATCGTTCTAACTCATACTGGCCAATTTTGGTAGTGGCCATGAGGGGGTCATGGCGATTTGGGTCAACCCCGGCTAAGTCCTCATCGGTGAAACCAATGATCGGTCATTTGCTTTTTGATTGTTCATTAACATAAGTTGTTAGTATCTCTTGTGGAGTAGGGGAGGCACTTTGGGCGAGTAGAAGATAGGTGCGATCAAGCGTTCGACTTTGCCCCTCCATGAATGATCCTGAGGGCCTAAGTCATTGGTAGGAAAGACACTGGATGGGAGGTAAGGCTCATGGAGAGCTCCTTCGTTGTGAATTTGGAGGATCATTCCATCTTGTCGATTGGTTGGATTGGCTAATCGTTTGGTTCATTTTCCCATGGCGGGGCACGCCGATCTGGAGCGCGTATATTCTTCATTTCATGCAAATAAATCTTTGCAACCTTCCACTTTGCACAAGGAATTCTTGTTCATCCTTAGTCTTTTGTAGTCATCGGTCAAATGGTCATAATCACAGTAGAAGTGATAGTAGTTGGTCCTATCCCTTTTAGGAGCATGCTTCGTAGGTTGGGGAGACCATTTGATGTATGGTTTGTCTCGAATCTGGAGTAAAGCCTGACTAAGAGGATTATTCAGAGGGGTGTAGGTATTGAACCTTCGCAGAGAAGGAGGACCTGATCGATTCCTTCTTGGAGAAGGTTGCTGGGGCGATCGATTACGTTCTCTTCGGGACGATCAGTTTCTATATCGATTGAATGTTTCAGTGTCTTCGACTGCAGCGTACTTCTTGACATAGAAGTAAAACTTTTGGATGGTAGAAGGGGATTCTTCATGTTTGAGGTTTTCATGCTTAAGGGGCATAACCCAGTGAGTAACGCAGCCAGCATGATAGAATGGTGTCAAGCGGGGACCTTCATCATCTTGGTCTTAAACTTTTCCAAAAAGTCCTTTAGGGGTTCATTATCCCTTTACTATAGCGACAGTAAGGAGGTGGACTTTCTTATGGGTCCCCGGTTAATCACAAAATGTGCCTCGAACTACTGTTGAAGCTAAGAGAAGCTCTTGATGTTGATAGGGGAAGTGAATTGAATCATGTTAGAGCATTACGCTTGAGGGTAGTAGGGAAGTGTTTATACATACTAGCATCTATCATGTCTTTCGAGATCATAATCGTCACGAAGTATGTTGTATGATCGCGAGGATGAATTGTACCGTCATATCTTTCCATAGGGAGTAAGAGTACATCGCGGAGCATGGGTTCTAAAGAGAACTTCAGGTTGAAAGGCAACACACTGGAGGGAATAAGGGGATCTCTACCTCCTTGGGTATTGGCTCATTTGAGTTCATCAACAATGAGTTGTTTGACCTGTCCCCTCAAGTCCTCTAGATCATGGTGGGAAGTCACCGATGGTTCATAATTCAATAGGGCCATCTGCCATCGAGGGCATACATGTCCAGATACTCTTGAGGAGGATTGCCCTTTTGGTCTGATGGCACGACTAAATCCTTTCAATTACTTGCTCATATTTTGCATTCTGGACTCTGGTCTTTCCAGTTGGGGGCGATTGGCCCATTTAGGAGATACCGACATAGGAGGTATGATTAGAGGTTCCTTAGCTGCAAGTTGCAAAACCTGCTCTAGATAAGGAACTTTGAGAATGAATGCATGATTTTCAGCAAAGTGAATGGGTGCCCCTAGGAGAGCAGCATCAATCAGGGTAGCAGTGTGCCCCTCTATAGCGGATGCAACCTTCGAGACGGTTCTAGTTCTCCTTTTTAGATGCATAGTCGTTTGGCAATTTGGGGAGTTTGTTGAGATTGTTCTAATCTATTCCCACATACGATGTCAATCTTTTAGAGGTGGATTTCGGCTCCACAGATATTGGCTCATTTTCGACTTGATCGATAGCTTGAGGGAATGGCTAGAAACCTACAAAAGATCACCATTTAGGATAGTCATAATAAATCTTGTCTTTTTATAATTTAATTGACCAAATCCAATATCTAATAAAAATTTATCATTAATCAACTGAGCACGATCGCATTCCATATCAATAGAATGATATCATTAAATTCTATGAAAATAGTTAAATCAAAATATAAATAATCGAGATAGTCACAATCATTTAATTTTGATCCATCGATTCACTTAGGCTAAACATAAATATTAGTAAAAGTTCCATAAACATAAATAACATAATTGTTATTTGTACAATTCATTCATTATAATTACGGATCACTGAATTCTTGGATAGTTATAGAAAAAATAATATTGAATTAAATTTTCGAATTAACCAATACTAAACTTTCATCTAAATAAAATCAAGAATCAAGAAATACTTGAATTAAAAGAGCAAAAAATTAAATTAAACACATAATCTCATAGTGAATATAATCGAATGAAAATTCTCCTTGAATCAGAAAAAGAAATTAACCACTCATGGTGTAACACCGACACTGCGGTGTCCGTACAAGTATACTGTTCAAGAAATTAAATAAAATATTTTTCCGTTTACATATAGAGAGAGAGAATTTTAAATTATATTGATTTTTGATTTTGAGGTATGTAATTTGAAATTTTTGGGATATTTAAAATATCCGTATTTCCGATTTGTAAGATAAAGTGAGTATAAAAAAAAATTATATAGATGATTTTTTTTTATTTATTTATTTATTTATTTATTTATACATTACTCAATTAATTTTTTGTTAAATTTATTTACAAAAAGATTTATTTATAATCATAATAATAATAAATATATATATAAAAAAAAAGAAAAGTCAAAATTAGGGCTAAGCCCTAATTTCTTCATTCTTTTCTCTCTCTCCCCTCTTTCTCTCCCTCACCGCCTCTCCATCTCCCCACCCGCGCCAGCCGCCGCCGCAGCTTCCTCCTCCACCGCGGTTGCTCGGCTCCGCCACCCCACAGTGGTTCGACCACCCCACCGTCTCACTCTCTCTCGGCTCTATCTCTATTTCTCTCTCTACTCCTCTCCCGCGGCTCTCTCTCCGTCTCGATCTCCCTCCACCGCGAACGGTTGCTTTCCCCCGCCGTCCGCCGCATCTCGCCGCCACCGCGACCACCACGGGTCGCCGTTTGTCTCCCTACTGCTTGCACGCGCGATTGCGCGCGGCTGCGCGACCGCGCACTGCTCCCAGCGCGCCAGCCTGTCCCAGCTCGCGCGAGACTGCCCAGCGCGCGTGACCCTGCACGCGACTGCCCCAGCGCTCGCTGACTGCCCTACGCGCGACTGCTCGTGCGTTGACTGCTTCCTGCACGCGCTTTCTGCCACCTGCGGAAGCCCCAATCAAAAGCCCTAGGTCGACTGTCTTGTCCACTGCAAAGGTAAGATCAAACCCTAACCCAAATTCTAGGGTTTCGATTTCTTGGAGATTTATACTAAATTTGCTGACTTTTGCTTCGAATTGGAAGCATTGTAGGTTTCGGACTAAATCGAATGTCGCACGGACGTTAGGGTTTTGGACTGCAGTGAACCCTAGGTGAGGGAAATGCAATCCTTTCTATATTTGAGTTATTTTATTGAATTTAGGATTGAAATTAGAATTAGAAATTTTATATATGCCTTGAAATAAGTTAGATTAAAAGGAAATGTACTTTCCTGCAATTTCATATGAAATTATTTATGTTAAGCTTAGAATTTGATGTAAATTGGGCTGCAAAGTATGATTGAATGTCTTAGAGAGTATTAGAGTTTTGTTTGATTGGTCTGTGTAGTTTTCCTTGAGATTTGAATTGAAATTGGCATGAATTAAATTTGGATTATGTAAATTCGGGAGAAATTGGTAAAATTGAGGAATATTGTAAATTTAAAGTCGTTGGTGATTTGAAATGATTTCTCTTAGAGTTTAAATTGACGTATGCATACAAACAGTTGGAAATTTGGAATTTAAGTTTAAGGTTATATGCAGTCTTTTTCATTTTAAGTTGTCTTGTATATAGGCAATCAAATACAATCTCTATATGATGAAAATAGATTTCAATACCTTTGAAATGACATATGGGTTGAAGAAATCGGATGAGAATCGAAAAGTGTATGATTTTTCAAAGATTTTCCAGTTCGTAGGAAACTTATTTATTTTAAGCGTATTTCCAATTTTGATTGGTTTGAGAATTGAATCAGGCTTGATTTTGATTTGATTAATTAGTTATAAATGGAATGAATTTGATGAAATGAGAATCTAGAAAGGTGATTGTGTAAATGTTTGATTTAAGTCTTAAATGAGCACATATTGAGGGGAGAAACCCTAAGGAAACATGTACTGAAAAACTTAGAACTTTGAGTATGAAATTTGATGGGTTTTAATGTGATTTTGAGTGTAAAAATGTGGATTTGATGTACTTGTGTTTTTTGCATTTAAGTGTGGTGTGTTATTGGCTAAGTATATGTGAAATTGAGGCCAAGAGTGTGAGGATTTATGCATACTGAATTAGGTTAGTATGTGGATGTAAAATTGTATTGATCGAATCCATTGGAGAGATTTGGAATGACTCTAGTAAGCAAGATGGAGGTTTATATGTGTATGCATATATATAGTGATATTGGTGTGTTAAAGTGATATGAAAATGTGCATTTGTAAAGAATGAGCAAAAGTATGTGTTTGTATTTATATGATAAATGTATAGAATTGTATTGGTGTATTGAAGAGAAGAAGTTGATGAAGAAATTTTGAATAAAAGTGTGTTGGTGTATATGCTGACTCTTATGTACGACGAGAGATTGGATTGGTGTGAGCTTTGTGTAGGATTGATTGAGTAATATCACTTGAGTCTTGTGGATATGTTATAAGCATAACTTTTTCTACACAGCTCCGAATGACGTGAGGTTGTCCGCCTTAGACACTAGACATCCTTAGCTTTAAAAATGAAATAAGAAACTCTTTGATTTGTAACGGTGTATCAGAAGTTATAGCATATTTTCTATAACTGCGCAGGTTTGAAACTTGCTGATTACGTACATGCGTAAATGTTGGATGTCTCGATCGAGGGGAGCACAGTTTCGGCACTTGTTGTGCATTATAGGGAGTGATTGACCCTCCCGTATACAGTGAGTGAGTTTTATTTCAATGTTTTCGTTTAATATGTAAACTCTGATTTACAATAGTTTGATAAACGAGCATAATTTATCGCGTGCTTAAAATGTTTTGACTGGCTTTGGAAATGATTTTTGTGAACCGATGGAGTGTCCAAAAATGTGGTTGAGTCATGAAAATATGCATCCATGTGATTGAAATGTGAAATGTGCCATTTTATACTATGTGTTGCATATGGTTTGTGAACCTGATTTACGGCACATGTTTTGATATGATATTGATATTGGCCTTGAGGGCTGTGATATGTATTGTTCCGTAGCTACGAAGGACACCGTGAGAGGCGCTTTGGTAGCGTTCGGATATGCCTAGGCCTGGGGTATCCCACGAGTGGTCGAGATTATATTTACGACACGGTACTAGGCAGGTTGAACCCGAAAGGGGGAGGATTTGGATACACTCTCCAAGTCTAGCACCTGGACGAGGTCCGTCGCCAACGCCGGGGTAGAGAGCACTTTAAATAAAATCGCATATAACACCCCCGGTGCGCCTGTCATAGGTCGTGGTAGACCTCTGCCGGGAGTTTTACGGCTGGCAGCTCTATGATTTTGATGAAAGTATTTTGGATGCATATTTGATTTGCGGATACGTGTTAATGATACATTGTTGAAATGAAAAGCATGATGATTTGAAATATGATTTGTATACTTATGTTTTGACACTCCAGTTTTACACCCCATATTACACGATTACATTGACCCACTCACTCACTGAGTATTCTTCCCTGAGTACTCACCCCTCCTCTTTCCCTCCCCAGACTATTTATGGTGCTGGGGCGATGTATTTGGCTCGAGGGCTTGATAGCTCGTTGGCGGATTTGGTGTCAACGACGATGAGATTAAGTTTAAATTTAAAAGATGAATTTCGTATTTTATTGTCGACCCTGCGTGGTCTTGTTGAGGTCCGTAGTTGGCCGTGTACTTATTTTGGGATGACTGTATAATTTATGTATGTTTAGTTGCGAAACTCTCATATTTCATTTGCATTGAGGCAATTGTACGTATTTGAATAATACTTGGAAAAATTAATATATTTGTATAAATTTAGGCCCGCTCGGTGTGGCGGCTGTTCATGCTCTAGTTGGGCATGACAGTAGAGGTCTATGGTTAGGACTGTTGGTGGTTTGTTAGCCTTGCGTTGTCTGGATGCCGGTTGTGAGATTGGTGGATGGTTTTGAGGCCGGGATGGCCATTTGTTTTATTTGCAGGATTGTTTTTGAATGTATACAGGTATACAGGTTTGATTGTACATGGGAGACCTCTGATTTATGGGGAGGTTCTGTCCGATTTTCTGTAGAAATACAGCCGGTATCCAGGTCAACGGGCGGCTGTTCACGATTCCCGGTTCGGGGCGTGACACATGGTGGATAAAATGCTTTTGATTTTTTTAACAAAAGAAAGAAAAAAATTAAATGGAAAAGAAAAGAAAACCTAAAGGAGAGCATCAAAGAGCTGCCACCCACTATGAAAGTGAATAGTAACATAAAAAGTGCTCCTTCTCTTTTTTTGTCTTTAGGTCAAAAGGGAGTCTCTATCCAAGATATAAGAATTACTCTATTAGGAAAATAAAAATTTTAACTCCCAAAAAAGCAATTTTTACTTAAAGTAAAATTATACTAAAATTAACTAAGACTAAAATTTAAGTTTTTCTTTTCTTCATAGGCCCAATTTTGATATCTTGAATTATTTAGCTCCAAATTGCCTCCTTAAACCAATTTTTACCCAATCTTCTGATTTTAATCACATAAAAATAAAAATTCATAAAAACCAACAATTAGCGTATAAACCAATCCAAATCAAACTATAATATCAATTATAAATTTAACATTTTGTATATTATTAAATTCCTTCACACCAAACCAATACTTGACCTCAAACATTCACTAGACCAATACCATACAGCTATCTCCTCTTCACTCCTTCCCCTCATTCAATTCATCTTCAAACAATCCTAAATCAGCATATATTGAAAAATTCAAACCAAAATAACAATTGAGAAAACAAGTGATCATAGAACCATAATCTTAAGAGAAAACATAAGCATCTCATCAAACTCAATAATCTCATCAAAATTCAATATATCGAGATTCAATACCCTCGGAAGGAATTCACTCTATACACTCAAAGTATTTAAGGGAATTTATTAATAGCTCTCAAAATCAAAATATAACATGTCATTACCATAATCTTACTTATTTATCAAATCTCCACCACCAATTATATGAGTTCAAAACAAAAATCAAATGGTCTTTACAAGGGTTGTAACGTGATTTGGGTAAAGATAGGATAAGAAGGTAAATGCGATGTGAAATATATATATCAAAAGAAACATGTCAAGAAATACAAGACTATTTCCCCTATCAAACGTAACCCATATCATAAAATACAATCAAGCCAAAGAAAAATAACCTAATCAAGGCTATCTCAATCCTCGATCAAAACAATTGAATTTTTTTTTTCTTTTTCAAATTCCTCAATCTCAATTTTCTAGGAATTTTTCTTCTTTTCTTCTTTTTTTCTTTTTCTTCTTTTTTTGGTTTTTTCTTTCTTTTTTCTTTTTAAAAATAACAAACTCGAGGATAAATGAAGATATGGTGCATAAATAAACTACCTCTAATCATATGATTGAATCCCTAAAAATAATTCCCAAAATAAAGTCACCCCATTCCCTTTTACAAAGAACCACTCATTCATACTCTAATCACATGTTTCTTTGGTATAAGGACTAAAAAGAAAGTTAAGCATAAAAAGAAGACTATGTGTCAATTTATGAGATTATAAAAAAAGGAAAAGGGTATAGGTTCATTTGGGTTTAGTAAGGGAAATAACAAGCATGGGAAGGTCTTTTTTTTTTTTCCCCAAGAGTCAATAGGGTAAACCTAAGTTTCCTCATCAGAGATGTAGTCTCAAAATGTATAATAAAGTATGTTCTAGAATAAAAATATTATGATTAATAAATACTCATAAAGGGAAATTAGAACAAAGATGATGGTATACTTTTAAGGCTAAAAAACTCACAGAAGTGATTAAATTTATATCAAATCTTATACATCTTCAATTAATTCAATTATCGAGATCAATGAGACATTTAATACAATTTTATCCAAAACAACTAATCATACTTGTCTCTTTCATGCATTTCAATTCAAACCAACAACGAATATTAACTCAAAATTATTCTTAGACAAAAATCAAAATAATATGAAGTTCCAAAGAAAAAAGAAGAAAATAACATTGGCATGAAAAATCTTTCCCCATACTTATAACCTACATTGTCCTCAATGTATGCAAAAAGGTAAAAAATTAGGCACAATGCTAAAGAAACTCACAAACCAATCCCAAAAAATTACCCAATTCAGCATATAAACATAAGACAATGAAAAGATGAAAAATAGAGAGAAGACTCCCCTAGGGTGATGGCGGAACAGGTAGCTTAAAACCTATGAATTTAGTATATGCAAATTCCTCAACTGAAGGGCTTGTTTGTGGTTTTTGCCATTGTGAATGAGCGGTTTGCTAAATTGTGATGATGGGTATGGTGGAGAGAAGATAAATGATTCGCAAAGGAGAAGAGAAAATTAGTAGGAAAAATAATGAGGGTTTGATCTCTCTCCCTCTCTCTCTCTCTCTCTTGTGGAAGGAAACCGCATGATCACGCACTACTGCATTGAGTGATTTTGTCCATTTGTTGAATTTGCCTTCAGAATTCAGCATGATCACGCCCTAAGGAAGGGAGTACTTCTGTCCATTTGTGAAAGTTACATTTTGAATTCTGCATGATCATGCCTTAAGGAAATGATTGCTTCTACTCATTTGTGAAATTTACTTTTGAATTCAGCGTGATCATGCCTTAAAGAGATGAGTGCTTCTACCTATTTTCTCAATTTTTCTCTGTTCGTCTCTTGAACTTGAATAAATGCATACCATAAAATCTGCATCTTGGGCACTTACAAAAATTTAAAGAAGAAGTTAATGGCACTAATCAAACACCCCTAATTAAATAAGAAATCAACTAATAAACTAATCAAACTCAAGAAAAAAATTGGGTTGCCTCCCAAAGAGTGCAATTGTTTAACATTATTATGCTCGACGTTCTCCACTTGTTTCTTTTCATAGAGGCTTCAACTTTAATTTAGAAGACTCATATAATTCCCTCTTTGTATTTAGTTGTGCATTCAATTCAAAATCAATATTACATTCTTCTTCACAAATTTCCTATACAATTAAATCGACAATATTAGCAGAGCAGATTGATTGACACTTATTTGGGTACTTCATAGGATCAAAAATAATAAATTTAATAATCCCGTTGTCGAACTCGAGGAAGAGAGTACTCTCATCTACATCCATTTTTCTCTTTGATGTCTTCATGAATGGTCTTCCTAATAAAAGTGGAGGTGAATTTATGATAGTGTCTCCTACCATTTTCAAAATGTAAAAATTTGCTGAAAAAATTATTTCGTTAACCTACACCAAAACATTTTAACAATCCATTTTGGGTAGACATAAGAATGATCAGCTAACTGAATAACAATTTCAGTCTTTTTTAAGGGACTCAATTTCATAACACTATAAATTGAATAAGGCATGATATTTACAGGTGCTCGTAAGTCTAATATGGCAAGCTCAATTTGTTTCTTACCAACAACACAATGAAGAGTAAACATATCGGATCCATACATTTTTCAAATAGTGCTCTCTTGATGACATCAGACACATTTTCACATATCTCATCATCTCTTATCTTCCTAACTTCCTTCTCATATTCTTCCTTTTTGGAATTCTTCAACCTCCTAGGAAAATGTGGTACAATTACACTAGAAGTCTTAGGTAAAGAGGGTTCGGATATTATCTTGATTGAATTTTCACGCATGCATTCATCTTCCTTGTCCACATCCTTCCCTTCACCCATATTCTTAAATGGAGTAGAGCCCGAATGAAGTTCCTTCTCACTTCTCAATGTTATTGCACTAGCGTTCTCTTTTAGATTTACCATCATTTGTGAGGGTAATTTTCTAAAGTTTCGTACCTCCAACCCGCTAACCGAGATTGCTAGTTGGGAAATCTGGTTCTCCAAACTCTGAATGCCGGCTCCCATTCCCTATTGAAATTGTTGATTGCTAGTCGTGAGTGTCATGTCTCGATTCACGATCTAGAAGCCGTGAACAGTCGCCCGTTACCTTGGGTACTGGCCCAACCACATCATGTATCCCAAGACAACACAAGGCTAATCATAAAACGGTCATAAATATTTTCAAAATCATTTTCCCAAGTCATTTTTCGACTCAATGTAATAGATATAAAGTCCTCATATATATACAAAGTATTTAGTTAATACAAATATGAATTTCAATTGAGAGTTCCATTACTATATGCAGTCAATCCATATGATCAACTAATAACCTCAAAATACAGTGGAAGTTAATTAGTGTAAGCGGTCTCCAATACTACGAATGTCGAAATAAGTCAACGTATCTCTCCAATGACTAACTTTGTAGAGATTTAAAAATATTAAGAGATGAGTATAATCAAATACTTAGTGAGTGAGAAATCCGTGACATGTAAATAATAAGTGAGGTGAGGATGGAGTGTCAAACTCATATATGTATATGTATATCCATGCACGACATATTATTAAAATCATAGCAATTTCAGCATAGTTTTCCATCCGATCAAAACATATGCATCCAAAATCTCATATCATAAATCATAGGGTCATGCCTAATCATGTTCTCGGCAAAGGTCTACCTCGACCAATGACGAGCCACCAAGGGGTTTTAGTATGTAAACAAAAAACAACCCCAAAATCTTGGCATTGGGGTCGGGTCTCCCCAAGTACTAGATTGAAACATCATTCAGTCCTCCCCTTTCAGTTCAACTTTGCTAGTTCAAAGTCTAATATCGTATACATGCCACCCAACCATGTGGAGTGTCTATGCCTCGTGACATCGGAAACGTACGACAATCTATATAACGAGACGGGTCTACTATAGCATTCGAGGCGAGTCTGCGCGGGACAATGCCTATCATATCATAGTATCATGACTATAAGTACTATCCCCAATCTATGATCAAGGGGATTTAGGTACTAATACCCAAGCACCTAGTCTCGCATCAAAATCATCAATCAATCAACCGTGTCATACACGTCGAGGAAAATCAAGAAAATCCGATATATAGTATATTACAATCATTTAACAAAGCCATTTTACAAATCATTTCACAAATCATGCTTTGAAAATGATAAAACATGGTTTTACTTATTAATTACATGGCAACAGTAAGATCCACTCACCTTGACTGGAGAGGGTACAACACTTCCCTTAAATCTCCTTCTTTCTCAAACGAGTTACCCTTCGTACAACTGTGTCACTATGCCTAAGTCAATAATAAGCATAATTCATTAATTAAATCATTTTGACAACAACGCATCGTCGGACTATGAAATGTATACATATACATATATGTATACGTTTTTATGTATACTCTATGTGTCTCTACGGACGTTCTCTTGTTAGGGCTTAATTCTCATCATAAAATATTATTCTTTATTTCCTACTTAAATATAACATAAAGTTAGATCACTTATATATTTATAGTAAACTCATAAATCTTACTTAGCAAAATAATCAATTAAAATCTTAAATTTTATAATTTTTCTCTTATCCAAGTTTAGCAAATTTGTGATAACTTTCTATATTTAAATCAGATTCAAATGATTCAAATTGATAATTAAAGTTAAGACATATATCTACATTTTTCGTGTTTAACTCATCTTCAAATTCCCATTGCACAAATTTATAAATATCTATCTTCAATACAATTCGTACTTATATAACTAAATTTGCATAGTTTTGGTAGAAAATTCATATCTCAGTTTATACAACTTTGATTTACATGATTCCAAGTTTTACTAAAAGATAAGAGATAGCCTATAACTTTCACATTTAGTATTTCCTTTAATTCTAAGTGCAAAATTTTATAAAATTTCATTTCTAATTCAGTTCCAATTCTAAATTATGCTCTGCACAGTTTCAGTAAAAGCACCATAACGTCCAGCAGACTACTCCGATTCAAGTGAATTTTATCTCATTTTAAAGATAAGAGAGAGATATAAAAGTTTCATGCTTAGAGTTTTCCCTAATTTTGTACAAAAGTTATCTTAATGTTTAGATAAAATTACTGGTCATGCACAGGACCGTGAATAGAACATCTATTTTCACTGTTTCTTTTAAAAATCACTATAATTTCATTTCTTAATGAAACATTTTGCACCATAGCTCATTTTAAAGCTTAGAGGGTCTAGTTTTACTAGAACCAAACTAATCTAAATTTCAATCATCACAGGAGAAGATATTATAGAATTACTATAGCTTGTTAGCTTACTTGTACAAACCTACTTCATGGGACCAATTTAATCCAATGTATACTTAAAGAAGAATGTATTACCTCTTTAGTAAGATCTTGACATCAAAATATTCATCACCAACACCATCCTTTAGCACTTGATCACTATATCTTGCAAACACATATACATTAATATAAAAAAATAAAAACTCTACATCATACTAATACTATTTAAACAATTAAAATCCTATGAACCGAAGATTTTACTTACCTCTTCAATACCCCAAGTGCTTGGATGAATACAAGAATTACTCACTCCCTACCCTAGAACTCATTTCCATGCAAGATCTCTACCCTACACTTATCCTAAGTCTTTTTCACATGCAAGATTGCTTACAAGCTACCTCCATGCACCTCCTTCATGTCGAATTCATTCACGATGAATTTAAGCATAAAGAAAGGGGTTTTTGACAACCAATGAGAATTCATGTAAGATTTTTTCAACCAATGAGGTTTCTCTTTGGTGTAATGAGTTTAGGTGGCCACTATGTATGCTCTTGGCAAATGGTTGTTCTCCAATTGTCATTCAATGGTTGGTTTTGCAACTTAGTCTCTCGAGTTCTCATATTTGCACTTTTAGTCCCTAACTTTTTAAAATTGTAAATTTGACCCTATGAGATTTATTTATTTTTTAAATCTTCAAATTCACTTCTTTATGCTTATATTTAATTGTTTTGGCTTTTGTTAGCCATTTTTAGTGATTTTAGGGCTTGTTAGCACTTTTTAGGAAAGTTTTCGGATTACCGATAGGATTTTCGGTTTAAGTGATTTTAAAAGTATAGTTTTAGAAGTTTCAAATCATATGTCTCAAATGGATAAAATATCATATATATGAACATGAGGAGAGTACATCATACATCATACAACTAGGGGCGGGGGCTCTAGAACTCCAAGGGCGTGGCCCCTGGGGAAAGCCAGCTGACCCTACAGCTGTGGGGTCTCTCTGAGGGCCCTGACTCCAGCCCTTCTTTGAACTCTGACCAATTTGAAATTCAGCCCTCTTCTTTTTCTGGTCTCGGCTCTCTCTCTGCCAAGTATCAGCCTATGCGATATCCTCAGCACAGTAGGCTAACTCCAATTCCTCCGTGAATGGGTGATTTTTCATCACTGCCCAGTATTTCTGGATGTTCAAGTTGAGTCCATCCTCAAACTTGAACCAAAGCCACCTCTGTGTGACCAAATTGGGGATGAAGGCAAATAGTCTCCTCAACTCTGTCGCGTACTCTGTAATAGATCTGGTCCCCTGGCGGAGATGAAGAAACTCCGCCCTCTTCTGGTCTTGTTGGTACTCTAAGAAGTACCTACCATCGAACACTCTCAAGAAGTCCTCCCATCTTAGGGGCTTTGTGGAGTCATCTATCACGATCTCCCACCAGGTAAGAGCATCACTATCTAGCAACTGTATTATAATGCTTAACTTCCACTCATCCTCTAGACCTAAGTCTATCAACACTCAGCGGGTCTGGTTGACCTAGCACTTTGCTATCGTAGCATCGCCAGATCTATCAAAACTGGTGCAACCCAGCTGTCGAACCTCCTTGACCAATTGGGTCAGCTCATGGATAGGACAGAGTGTCGGAATAGTGTTGGCGCTCGGGGCAGACACTGAAGTAGTAGGGGCAGCTGGTGCAAAAGCTGGTGCCGCAGGAGTAAAAACTACCAGAGGTGGTGGTGGGGGCAGCATCTGTGCCCTATAAGTGTTCCACCACTCGTACCACTATCTCAAGGCATGTGGTGGTAGCGTCGAGATCCCAGCTGATTGTGTCGGCTGAGGTGGTACTGAAGGGGATGCGTGCAAAGACGATGCGACCTCTGGAGCAACATATGTAACTCTGTGAGTCCGCCTCACGCTACGCCTAGGAGGCATGATTCTAAAATGAAGGAACCTCTATCAGATAAAGATAAGGAATTTGGGCTAGATATGGAGTATCTAAACCCTTAAATGGAATGAACTCATTTGCCTAAGATCATCTTTAGGGTTTGTAAGGAACTCTTAAATTCATCTCAAATTCATTTTCAACTATCATACCCCAATCCACGATCCAGAGGCTGTGAAAAGTCGCCTGTTACCTTGGATATTGGCCTAATCGCACCACATATCCTAAGACAATGTAAGACTAATCATAAAACAGTCACATATATTTTCAAAATCATTTTCGCAAATCATTTTTCAACTCAAAGTAATAGACATAATGTCCTCATATATATACAAAGTACTTAGTCAGTACAAATATGAATTTCAACTGAGAGTTCCATTACTACATGCAGTCAACCATATGATCAACTAATAACCTCAAAATACAGCGGAAGTTAATTACCGTAAGTGGTCTCCGATACTACATACGTCAAAATAAGTCAATGTGTCTCTCCAATGACTAACTCTATAGAAATTTAAAAATATTAAGGGGTGAGTATAATCAAATACTCAGTGAGTGAGAAATCCGTGACATGTAAGTAATAAGTGAGGTGAGGATGGAGTGTCAAACTCATATATGTATGTATATATCCATGCACGACATATTATCAAATTCATAGCAATTTCAACACAGTTTTCTATCCGATTAAAACATATGCATCCAAAATATCATATCATAAATTGTAGGGTCATGTCAAATCATGTTCTTGGCAAAGGTCTACCTCGACCAATGACGAGCTACAAAGGAGTTTTTGTATATAAATGAAAAATAACCCCAAAACCTTGGCGTTGGCATATGAATTTCAACTGAGAGTTCCATTACTACATGCAGTCAACCATATGATCAACTAATAACCTCAAAATACAGCGGAAGTTAATTACCGTAAGTGGTCTCCGATACTACATACGTCAAAATAAGTCAATGTGTCTCTCCAATGACTAACTCTATAGAAATTTAAAAATATTAAGGGGTGAGTATAATCAAATACTCAGTGAGTGAGAAATCCGTGACATGTAAGTAATAAGTGAGGTGAGGATGGAGTGTCAAACTCATATATGTATATATATATATCCATGCACGACATATTATCAAATTCATAGCAATTTCAACACAGTTTTCTATCCGATTAAAACATATGCATCCAAAATATAAATTGTAGGGTCATGTCAAATCATGTTCTTGGCAAAGGTCTACCTCGACCAATGACGAGCTACAAAGGAGTTTTTGTATATAAATGAAAAATAACCCCAAAACCTTGGCGTTGGCATCGGGTCTCCTTAAGTGTTAGACTGAAATGTCATTTAATCCTCCCCTTTCGGTTCAACTTGGCTAGTCTGAAGTCTAATATCGTATACACGCCACCCAACCATGTGGAGTGTCTGCATCTCATGACATCGCAAACATGCAACAATCTATATAACGAGAAAGGTCTGCTATATCATATGAGGTGAGTCTACGCGGGAAAATGCCTATCATATCATAGTATCATGAGTATAAGTACTATCCCCGATCTACGATCAAAGGGATTCAGGTACTAATGCCCGAGTACCTAGTCTCGCATCAAAATCATCAATCAATCAACCGTGCCATACATGTCGAGCAAAATCATGAAAATCTGACATATTGTATATTATAACATATATCATCAAAATACATTTCATGATTTAAAACATGGTACATATATTTTTCATCAAAATTCATAGATGCATATTTTAAAAATTTTGGGACACTCCATTTACACAAAGTATGTTATAGTCATTTAACAAAATCATTTTACAAATCATTTCATAAATCACGCTTTGAAAATGATAAAATATGGTTTTGCTTATTAATTACATGACAATAGTAAGATCCACTCACCTTGACTGGGGAGGGTACGACACTTCCCCTAAATCTCCTCGTTTCTCAAACGAGTTACCCTTCGTACAACTGTGTCTCTATGCCTAAGTCAATAATAAGTATAATTTATAAATTTAATCATTTTCACAATAACGCATCATTAGACTACGAAATGTATACATATACATATATGTATACGTTTTTATGTGTACTCTATGTGTCTCTATGGATGTTCTCTCATTAGGGCTTAATTCTCATCATAAAATACTTGTCTTTATTTCCTACTTAAATATAACATAAAACTAGATCACTTATATATTTATAGTAAACTCGTAAATCTCCCTTAACAAAATAATCAATTAAAATCTTAAATTTTATAATTTTTTTCTTATGCAAGTTTAGTAAATTCATGATAACTTTCTCTATTTAAATCGGATTCAAATGATTCAAATTGCTAATTAAAGGTAAGACATATATCTACATTTTTTATGTTCAACTCATCTCCAAATTCCCATTGCACCAATTTCTAAAAATCTATCATCAACATAGTTCGTACTTATATAACTAAATTTGCATAGTTTTGGTAGAAAATTCATATCTCAATTTATACAACTCCGATTTATATGATTTTAAGTTCTACCGAAAGATAAGTGACAGCCCTACAACTTATATGTTCAGTATTTTCTTTAATTCTAAGTGCAGAATTTTATAAAATTTTATTTCTATTTCAGTTTCAATTCTGAATTATGCTCTACATAGTTTTAGTAAAAGCACCATAACTTCCAGCTTACTACTCCAATGAATTTTATCTCATTTTAAAGATAAGACAAATTTCTAAAAGTTTCATGTTTAGTGTTTTCCCTAATGTTGCCCAGAAGTTATCTTAATATTTAGATAAAATTACTAGTCGTGCACAAGACCATGAATAGAACATCGATTTTTACTGTTTCTTTTAAAAATCACCATAATTTCATTTCTTAATGAAAAAATTTTGTACCATAGCTCATTTTAAATCTTAGAGAGTCTAGTTTTATTGGAACCAATCATCACAGAAGAATAGATCATGGAATTGCTACAGCTTGCTAATCATGCTAGCTTACTTGAACAAACCTACTTCATGGGACCAATTTTATCCAATGTATACTCAAAGAAGAATGTATTACCTCTTTAATAAGATCTTAACATCTAAATATTCATCACCAACACCATCCTTTAGCACTTAATCACTACATCTTGCAAACACATATACATTAATATAAAAAAACTCTACATCATACTAAAATGAAGTCCAATGCTTGAAACAACTCTTTTATGCAAATCTTGCAAAAATTTTGACCATTGATTCATTTTCATGCAAGATCTCTACTCTACACTTGTCCTAAGTCTTTTTCACATGCAATATTTCTTACAAGCTAGCTCCATGCACCTCCTTCATGTCAAATTTGTTCATGATGAATTTAAGCATAAAAAAAGAGGTTTTTTACTAACCAATGAGAATTCATGCAAGGATTTTTCAACCAATGAAATTTCTCTTTTGTGTAATGAGTTTACATGGCCACTATGTGTGCTCTTGGCCAATGGTTGATCTTCAATTGTCATTTAATGGTTGGTTTTGCAACTTAGTCCCTCAAGTTCTCATATTTGCACTTTTAGTCCCTAAACTTTTCAAAATTGTAAATTTGACACTGTATAATTTTTTTTTTAATCTTCAAATTCACTTCTTTATGCTTATACTTAAGTGTTTTGGCTTTCGTTAACCATTTTCAATGATTTTAGGGCTTGCCGGCACTATTCAGGAAAGTTTTCGACTTACCGATATGATTTTCCGTTTAAGTGATTTTATGGGCAAAGTTTTAGAAATTTCAAATCATGTGTCTCAAATGGATGCAATATCATATATATAAACATGAGGAGAGTACATCATACATTGAGAGTCGGTGTTACAGCGAGAACTTTTACCATATCTTCTAGAGACATGCTTGAATTAGAAGATTATGCAGGTGCATGTGCTTGTCTGTTAAACTATTGGTGTAGATATGTTGTCTGTCCTCCTTAGTTTCCATAGCTTTGTTTCCATACCAGGAATTCATCCTATGGCATTTACTTGTTGAAAAGTGTCTTCTTGCAATGTTGGCCACATATTCGTATGATGTCCAGAATTTGAACATACACCACAAACCTTAGCTACCTGTGATTGTCCTACAGCTAATTGATGGACCAAAGTAGTTAGTATAGAAATTGATTTTCAAGATTCGAGTGACTTACCTTATTAACCTATTTTGTAGCTCCATCCACTCTCATCCCAAATTGTTAAGAATTTTCTATTATTTTTGAAATTAGCTGTCTGACTTCTTCAGGTGTTTTATAGACCAAAAATCCTCCACTAGCTGCATCTACCATACTTCTGTCTATGGGTAGAAATCGTTCTTAAAAATATTGAATTAAGTATTGATGATGAGGTTAGTTAGCACAAAGTTGTATAAATATTGAATTAAGAGTTGATCCAGTATTTGATGATGTGGGCAGTTAACACGAAGTTGCTTGAATCTCTCAAAATACTCATATAATGTCTCTCCACTAATTTGTTTAATTTCACATATTTCTTTTCTGATGTTGGCAGCCCTAGATACAGGAAAAATTTTCTTCAAAAATATTCTCTGCATTCCATTCTATGTTTTTATCGGACCAAAGGGTAGGTAATACAATCAATCTTTTGCTTTATCCTTTAGAGAAAAAGGAAAGACTCTCAATTTTATTTGATCTTCGGTCACACCCTAGGGTTTCATGCTCGAGCAGATAACGTGGAATTCCTTTAAATATTTATATGGATCCTCACTTGGAAGACCATGAAAAATAGGAAATAAGTGAATCAAACTAGATTTGAGTTCAAATGCTACCTTAAGGGCTGAGTACTCGATGCATAAGGGTTGTTGGTTCAAAATTGGTGCAGCTAACTCCTTTAGAGTATTTTAATGATCTGCCATCTTTTCATCCTCATCAAAAATCAGTAAACAAGTGAAAAGTGCAAATTAAGAAATTAATGTAGTTCCCCGGTAACGGTACCAAAATTTTGACGGGTTATCGAAACCCTCAAAATTAATATTAATCCCTCAATGCAAAAAAATTTGTAGTTTAATACTAAAATAGTGGTATCAGATCAAATCCCACAAGAGTTAAATTAATTTAATTTCTTAATTTAATGCTAAAATAAAAATGGGAGGTTTATCAATTAAATTATTAAAATAAAATTTAATAGCTAAAAAAAAAAAATAAATTAACAATACAAAAGTAATAAAAATTGAAGAAAATCAATCTATAAAAAAAATCTAATCCAAGAGTTAACACATTCAATTGTTTCACTGATCATGGGTTAAAAATATTTTTCTTATAATTAAATCATTTAACTTTAAATTTATTAGAATAGCCATAATAAATCTTGTGTTTTTCAAATTTAATTGACCAAACCCAGCATCTAATCAAAACTTATCATTAATCGACTAAATACGATAGCGTTCCATATCAATATAATGATAGCATTAAGTAGTCAAAATACAAATAATCGGGATAGCTCTAAATATTTAATTTTATTCCATCTATTCACTTAGATTAAACATGAATATTGGTAAAAAACCTATAAATATAAATAACCTAATTGCTACTTGTACTATTCATTCATAACAATTACGGATTACTAAATTCCTGAATAGTTATAGAAAGAATAATATTGAATTAAATTGTCAAATTAACAAATACTAAACTTTTATATAAAAAAAATCAAGAATCAATGAATATTTGAATTAAAAGGGAAAAAAATTAAATTAAGTATATAATCTCACAATAAAGACAATCGAATGAAAATTTTCCTTAAATCAAAAAAAGAAGCTAGCTACTCATGATGAACAAAATGCTCGAGTTCTTCAAGAAAAGAAAGGAAAAAAATTAAATGGAAAAGAAAAGAAAACCTAAAGGAGAGCAGCAAGGAGTCACCACCCACTATGAATGTGAATAGTAACATGAAAAGTACTTCTTCCCTTTATTTTGTCTTCTGGATCAAAAGGGAGTCTCTATCCAAGAGATAAGAATTAGTCCTCCAAATTAAGAAAATAAAAATATTTGTTAAGGAAATTGTTGTTAAACCCTAATGTTTTGATGATAACAAAACCCTTATATGTGTTACTAATGAATTTATCAAATGTACAGCTATTTAGAATATGTAATACAATTTTATTTATAGAAAGTTTCAAAATATAGATTTGGTTAGAAAATATTGTCACAAAACCTAAGTAGAAGTAAGATGGGTAGAAGCAGTGAGATTGGTAGAAGTAGTCGAAATTCAGAACTATGTTTTCTGTTATGATTTTATCTTATTTTCAAGATCTATCTCAATATGCTGAGTATAGATTGGGAGCTGTACTTGATCATTAAGTTTATTAAATTGGAGATTCAAATTCAAATTGTTTAGACAGCTACAAGCTGAATTTTAGGGGAGGTTTTGCTACCTATAAGTTCTCCAACAGTTATGTGATTTGAAATTTGAATTCTCCACACTTTAAGGAGATTGTTGTGTTTGAATTTGAAAAATAACAGCAGTAAAATTCAAAGATTTTGATGGAGAAAATCAAACTCAAGGTAAGGAAGTTAAGCTATTTTTTTTTACTACAGTAAGTGTGTTAATGAGACAACTTTGCAGCCATATATTTTTATGTTTGTGACCAGTTTTGGGGGATTACTTCTTGGGATTTAAAGTACTATATACAAAGATTATACAATATATTTTTTAGAGAAATTTCGAGGTGTTGGGAATGAGATATTAGATCTCAAAGTAGGCTGAAGAGTAGGATCTGGAGCTGTAATTTTCTTGTGTAGACTGGTTTTGAAGGGGTTTTAAGAGCCATATATCAACTCGATACAAGAGAGCTTTAGATGCAACTTGAAGTGGACTTTAAAAAGCTATAATCAGTCTTTGTTCAGAAGCTTTTATAGGGTTTATTCGAGCATTGAGTTGAGAGAAAACTGAACCCAAAAGCGTCTACTTGTTCACAAAGTTCTGATAACTTACTTTGTATTCCTACTATCAGATCAGTTTCTTCACTTCTGTAACCATTGTTTTAGTTTTTGTATTGTCTCACAAGTCTAAGGGGAGTGTGAGGATCATTCTCTTGGGTTGATAGGTTAGGAGTAAAAGAGTTTGAGTTAACTGAGTGTTGGACTAAGTCATCTTCAAGTGAGAAGGTGCAGACTGTCAACATTTTAGTATTATACTAGTTTGTAACTCTCATGATATAGTGGAAACTACCTATTGATAACATGCAAATTATTGAATTTATTTTTGTTATCATGGTCTGAATTTGAATTGTTTAATGCCCTAATGATTGTTTTTATTGAATTTTATTTTTAGGAGGTTGAATTTGAAGGTTTGAAGCAAATTGGGCTTAATGAAGCAATTTTGAAGTTAATTGGGTCAAGACACTTTATTGGGCTTTGAAGAAGAGGAGCTTGAATTTTAATTCAACATTTTAGTAGTATTTTCATTTTTAGTGAAATTTGTTTTTAGTAGGAGTGAACTTTTGTAATCTCCTAATTTTAGAGACTCTGAATTGATTTAGAAGTCTAGAGGAAGGAAAATAAGGCAACAAATCTTAATTCTTTCCAAAACTCCACAAGAGGGCCGGCTGCCCCCTCCCTTATTTAACCCACATAGCCGGCTGCCTACACAACACAGGAGAAGTTGCATATTCTTCAATTCTACAGGAGATGGCTGCAGCAAGGGTCACTCTCTATTTAGGTTTTTATTTTTATTTTCTTTTGGAATACATTTTCTTTTTTTATTTTGATTATCTTCTGTTGATATTTTCCACCATGTGTGGCTAAATTTTTATTTCTGATTCAAGGAGAATTTTAATCGATTGTTCTTCATTGTGAGGTTATGTTCTAAATTTAATTTCTTGCTTTTATTCAAGTATTTGTTGATTCTTGATTTAATTTTAGGGAAACCTACTATTGGTTAATCTGATAATTTAATTCAATATTAGTTTTTCTATTGCTATCTAGGAATTCAGTGATCCGTAATTGTCATGAACGAATGGTACAAATAGTAACTAGGATATTTTGTTATGGGTCTTTTATCGGTATTCAATCGACCTAGGGAATCAATGGAACAAAATTGAGTAATTGCGGCTATCCTAATTATTTATATTTTGGTTTAACTGTTTTCACAGAACGTAATGCTATCATTATATTGATATGGATCACTATCGTGCCCATTCGATTAATGATAAGTTTCGATTGGATACTGGGTTTGGTCGATTAAATTAGGAAAACGTAAGATTTATTACGGCTATTCTAATAGATCTAAGGTTAAATGCTTGAATCGCAATAATAATATTTTTAACCAATGATCAATAAGACAATCGAATATATGAACCCTTAGATCGGAGTTTAGTAAACTGAATTTCTTCCTTAAATTTTAGTTTGTTGCATTATTGATTTGTTTCTAAATTTTAGGTTATTAATTTTTATTTACCAATTTTTATTTTAGCAATTTGTTTGAAAACCCCCAACTTTATTTTTAACATCAACTAGGAGATTAAGTTAATTAGTTCCCTTGGGATTTGACCTGGTAACCACTATTGCTACAGTTTGTTACATTGGGGGAATCAGTATTAATTTGAGAACTTAGACAACCCGACCAAATTTTGGCGCCGCTGTCGGGGAACTATTTTAATTTCTTAGTTGTGTTTTATTTATTATTTGTTTTGCTGACCTCTTTTATTTTATGACCCGTTCTTCTCAAGGAGGTGAATTAGAATATATTCCTGAAAGTGAGAAAACTGCTCGCCAATTGAGAAAGGAGGCCAAACAGAGGAAAGGTAAGTTGTGTCGAAGACCAAATTTTAACATTGATTTGACAATTTGTGACAGGTTTATTTTTGAAGAACAAGAGGAAAAGATGGCCAATAGTGAGAGAACCTTGAAGGAATTGGCTACACCCAATCTGAATCAACAGCTCTTGTGTATCGAATACCCAAATCTTAAGGTAGCTTTCGAACTTAAATCTGGTTTGATTCACTTCCTATTTTTTGTGGTCTTCTAAGTAAGGACCCACATAAACATTTGAAGGAATTCCACGTTGTTTGTTCGAGTATGAAACTCCAAGGTGTGACCGAGGAACAGATTAAGTTGAGAGCCTTTCCCTTTTCCCTAAAAGAAAAGGCAAAAGACTGGTTATACTATTTACCTCCGGGTTCGATCAATACATGGAATGGGATGCAGAGATTATTTTTGGAAAAAATTTTCCCCGCATCTAGGGCTGCCAACATTCGAAAGGAGATATGTGGGATCAGACAGATTAGCGGAGAGACGCTGTATGAGTACTTCGAGAGGTTCAAACAACTCTGCGCTAGCTGTCCACATCATCAAATACCGGAACAGCTCTTGATATAATATTTCTATGAAGGACTTCTACCCATGGATATGAGTATGGTAGATGTGGCTAGCGGAGGTGCATTAGTAAATAAAACACCTGAAGAACCCAGACAATTGATCACAAATATGACAGAAAATTCTCAACAATTTGGGTTGAGAATGGATGGAGTTACGAAACGTGTCAATGAGGTAAGCCACTCTCACCTTGAAAATCAAATTTCTGAATTGACTGCTTTGGTTCGTCAGATGGCTGTAGGACAAATACATGCAACCAAAGTTGTGGCATATGCTCGATACCTGGACATCTTATGGATATGTGTCCATCTCTGCAAGAAGATTCTACTCATCAAGCAAATGCCGTAGGGGGATTTCCTGGCCAACCTCAAGGGAAGTATGATCCCTACTCCACTCATTATAATCCCGGTTGGCGAGATCATCCAAACCTGAGTTACGGAAATCAAGGAGGACAAACACGATATCTTCCTTAGCAATTCAATAGGCCAACACACGTACCGACACAATCGTCTAATTCAGGTATATCACTAGAAGATATTGTAAAAGCTCTTGTGACTAACACCCAAAAATTTCAACTGGAAACGAGAGCTAGCATTCAAAACTTGGGGAAGCAAATCACTCAAATAGCAATTTCGGTTAGTAATTTGGAGGCTCGAACTTTAGGAAAATTACCTTCACAAACGGTCGTGAATCCCAAAGAAAACGTCAGTGCGATAATGTTGAGAAGTGGGAAGGAACTTCACTCGGTCTCTACTCCATCTAAAAATGTGGATGAAGGGAAGGACATGGACAAGGAAGATAAACGCATGCATCGAAGTTCAATCAAGGTAACATCAAAGTCCTTTTTGTCTAACACTTCTAGTACAATTGTACCATTTTTCTTAGCAGATTGGAGAATTCAGAAAGGGAAGTTAAGGAGTTAAGAGGTGATCAAATAGGTGAGAATATGTTTGATGTGATCAAGATAGCTTTACTCGAAAAATGTGCAGATCCAGGTATGTTCACCCTACCATGTGTTATTGGTAAGAAAAAAATTGAGCATGCGATGTTAGACTTAGGAGCACCTGTAAATATCATGCCTTATTCAATTTATAGTACTCTAAAATTGGGTCCCGTAAAAGAAACTGGGGTTGTTATTCAGTTGGCTAATCATTCTTATGTTTACCCAGAGGGGATTGTTGAAGATGTGTTGGTACAGGTTAACGAGTTAATATTTCCAGCAGATTTTTACATATTGAAAATGGAAGAAAACACTATCATAGATTCATCTCCACTTTTATTAGGAAGATCGTTCATGAAGACATCAAAGACAAAAATAGATGTAGACGAGGGTACTCTCTCCGTCGAGTTCGATGGCGAGATTGTTAAATTCATTATTTTTTATCCTTATGAAGTACCCAAATAAGTGTCAATCAATTTGTTTTGCTGATGTTGTGTAGGAAATTTGTGAAGAAGAGCGTGTCATTAATTTTGAGTCGAATTCACAATTAGATATGGAAGGAAGGTTACATGAGGTTCCCAAGTTGAAGTTGAAACCTCCTTGAAGAGAAATAAATGAAAATCATCGAGCATAACGACGTGAAAATAATTGCGCTTGTTGGGAGGCAACCCAAAATTTTTAAGAGTTTGATTTAATTTTCTAGTAATTTTATTTATTTATTTTTGGGTGTTTTATTATGTTATTTATCTTCCATTTTTTTTAATTTTTACATGTATCCAGCAATTTTCTCAAGTCAAGTCACAAATGGAGTGATATTCAGATTTCGGATAGAAGCAGTCATTCTCATACCAGATGATCACGCGGTTTGCTGAATGGGGTGTCAAAATTCGGGCAGAAGCACTCCTTCTCTCAGGAGATGATCACACGGTATTTTGAAGGCTTAATCCAAAAGTGGGCAGAAGCACTCCTTCTCTCAAGAGATGATCACGTGGTTTTTAGGTTATTCACCAAAAAAAAAAAAAGGGGACCCTCCTTCTGCGATCAAGCTACCCAAAAATACCGCAACCTAATTTCATCATCCCCTACAGCTCTCTCCCTCTCACGATTTCTCCTTGGTTCAATCAATCCTCCATCATCAATCTTCTGTTTCGATTCATCAATCATCACGATCGTTCACTCTCATCGTCCAAACCCAGTTTACCTAGCATCCTCTTCACAGAACCCCTTTTGTCATCATCGCTAAGGAACCTTAGAAGAACCAACACACCATTCTTTGATTTGGTCGACCGCAAGTATCAATTGTCTCCTTAGGTTCATCAATCACCATTCTAATTCAATCTCTTCACCAGCCTCCAACCCCTAATCATTCCCTATTTTGGGTATTCTTGATTTGGATCCCCAATTTGATTGAGAGCTGGTTCATTGCAAGTTCTAACTTCGATCGCAGGACATTCGAATCCTTAGCCTCCCCTTTGTTTGAATCAGAACAATAATCGCCCTTGTTCTTTTTCATTCTTCATTCGATCGAAGCTCGTTGTTTGTTCTTCTGCACCCAACCTACTCGATCAAAGACCCAAGCCACGACTATTCTTCCTTCATCACTCTGCACCCTAACTGGTTAAGCATCTCAACTACACACAACTATTCAGCCAACAGTCTCTGTAAATTTAATCCTTCGATGGGAAAGAAACGAGTGGCAGAGCATAGTCCTCCCCTCCAACCGCCAAAAACCTAGAATGTTGCTACCCAAGACTGAATCTTCACACAGGAAGCCACAGGTGATGCTTCCTCGGTGTTCTACAACTTCATCCAATGCCAACGAGCCGACTGCAGGACTATCAATGGAACCAGAAGAGTCCCCAATTGCACTTGCCGAGCAACCATCCGCTGACCAAGAGCTCCCATTCCCGTCACCACCTTAAGGGAGTTCTCTCTCTCCCTTCTTCATTGTCTTCAATTTTAGCATTTCATTCCATTGTCTTCATTTTTGAGTTAGCTTTTTAGTTGGTATATCTCTTTTACTTCGATGAATTTTTATTTTCTGTTTCTAGTTTTTGGGCTAGGATAGTGTTAGTGGTGATTCCTTTTTGCATTGTGCCTAAACGTCTTCTTTTTGCTTCATTGAGGACAATGCAACATTTAAGTGTAGGGGAGGAATTCTTGAATCCATGTCATCTTTCTATTTTTCTTCCAATTCCACACTATTTTGATTTTCATCTGAAAATGATCTTTGAGTTAGCATTCATTGTCGATTTGAGTTGGAATCCATGAAAGAGACAAGTGTGATTAGTTGTATTTTGGATAAAAATTGTTTTAAGCATCCTATTGACTGTGACGATTGAATTAGATACAAATGTGCAAGATTCGATACAATATTACACACTTTTGTGAGCATTTGAGCTTTGAGAGCATATAATCATTTTTGCTCTAATTTTTTTAATGAGTGTACATCAATCAAAGTGTGTTTATTCTAGAACTTGCTTTGCAATGCTTTTCAAGATCATATTCATGAATTCATGCATTAATATGATGGGGCCAATTAGGTTTACACACTTTATCTATCTTAAAAAAGACCTTCCCATGCATACTTATTCCCTAGTGAACCAAATTGAGCATTTATCCATTTTTCTTTGATTATATCCTCACAAATTGACACACAGCCTTCTTTTTACGCTTAACCTTCTTTTTTGCCCTTATATCAAAGAAGCATATGTTTGGGTTTAAGTGGATGGGTATTTGCAAAAGGAAATGAGATAATTTTATGTTGGGGAGTATTTTTAGAAATTTATTCATTCGATTTATGAGATTTGTATATGCACTACATATTCTTCCTTGAGATTGATATTCGATTGTTCTCTCTATACAAAAAATAAATAAATAAATAAATAAATTTCAAAAAAAAAAAAGAAAAAAAATACGAGAGAGAAGAGAAAAGTATTCAGAAATATGATCGAGGAATGATAAGGTCTTGATTGAATCATTTTTCTTGGGTTGATTGTACTTCATGTTATGGGATGAGTTGATAGTAGGAATATTTTGTAATTTTTGACATGCTTCTTTGATATACATTACATATCATTTTTTACCTTTTATCCTACCCTTACCCAAGCCACATTACAACCCTTATAAAGACCCCCGGATTTTTGTTTTGAATTCATATATTCAGTGGTGGAGTTTTGATTAATAAGCAAACTTATGGTAATAGCATACTATGCTTTGATTTTGAGAGTTATCGATAAATTCCCTTTAAACACTTGAGTGCATAGAGTGATCTCCTTGTGAGGGTAACGGATCTTGTTGCATTGAATTCTGATGATATTGTTGAGTCTATTGGGATGTTTGTAGTTTCTTTTAAAGTTATACAAACCATGATTACTTGCTCTCTGAATTGTGGTTCTGATTTGAATGTTTCAATGTGTGCTGTTTGAGGTTGTTGGATGATGAAATGAAGGGGGGAAGGAGTGAAGAGGAGAATGGTTGTGTGACATTGGGATAGAGAATGCTTGAGGACAAGCATTGGTTTGAAGTGGAGGAATTTGATAACATGCAAATTATTGAGTTTATTTTTGTTATCATGGTCTGAATTTGAATTGTTTAATGCCCTAATAATTGTTTTTATTGAATTTTATTTTTAGGAGATTTAATTTGAAGATTTGAAGCAAATTGGGCTTAATGAAGCAATTTTGAAGTTAATTGGGTCAAGACACTTTATTGGGTTTTGAAGAAGAGGAACTTGAATTTTAATTCAATATTTTAATAGTATTTTTATTTTTAGTGAAATTTATTTTTAGTAGGAGTGAACTTTTGTAATCTCCTAATTTTGGAGACTCTGAATTGATTTAGAAGTCTAAAGGAAGGAAAATAGGGCAACAAATCTTAATTCTTTCCAAAACTCCACAAGAGAGCCGGCGGCCCCCTCCCTTATTTAACCCACATAGCCGGCTGCCTACACAACACAGGAGAAGTTGCATATTCTTCAATTCTACAGGAGACGGCTGCAGCAAGGGTCACTATCTATTTAGGTTTTTATTTTTATTTTCTTTAGGAATACATTTTCTTTTTTTTATTTTGATTATCTTGTGTTGATATTTTCCACTATGTGTGGCTAAATTTTTATTTCTGATTCAAGGGGAATTTTAATCGATTATTCTTCATTGTGAGGTTATGTTCTAAATTTAATTTCTTGCTTTTATTCAAGTATTTGTTGATTCTTGATTTAATTTTAGGGAAACCTAATATTGGTTAATCTGACAATTTAATTTAATATTAGTTTTTCTATTGCTATCCAGGAATTCAGTGATTCGTAATTGTCATGAACGAATGGTACAAGTAGTAACTAGGTTATTTTGTTATGGGTTTTTTACCGGTATTCAATTGATCTAGGGAATCAATGGAACAAAATTGAGTAATTGCGGCTATCTCAATTATTTATATTTTGGTTTAACTATTTTCACAGAACGTAATGCTATCATTATATTGATATGGAACGCTATCGTGCC
Organism: Dillenia turbinata; assembly: GCA_037126225.1. Lineage (NCBI taxonomy): Eukaryota > Viridiplantae > Streptophyta > Magnoliopsida > Dilleniales > Dilleniaceae > Dillenia > Dillenia turbinata. The sequence continues at coordinate 18,585,210 of JBAMMX010000018.1, read as the reverse complement.
CAGTCGATTAATGATAAGTTTCAATTGGATGCTGGGTTTGGTCGATTAAATTAGAAAAATGCAAGATTTATTACGGCTATCCTAATAGATCTAAGGTTAAATGCTTGAATCACAAGAATAATATTTTTAATGAATGATCAATAAGACAATCGAATATATGAACCCTTAGATCGGAGTTTGGTAAATTGAATTTCTTCCTTAAATTTTAGTTTGTTGCATTATTGATTTGTTTTTAAATTTTAGGTTATTAATTTTTATTTTAGTAATTTGTTTGAAAACCCTCAACTTTATTTTTAACATCAACTAGGAGATTAAGTTAATTAGTTCCCTTGGGATTCGACCTGGTAACCACTATTGCTACAGTTTGTTGCATTGGGAGAATCAGTATTAATTTGAGGGTTTCGACAACCCGACCACCTATCACTGAACCCTGGTTTGCTAAGCTGGAAGAGTGGACATACGCACAAGATCGAACCATAATAAATTGGGCTTGATCTCTCTATCCCTACTCTTTAAATTTACATATTTACATTTGCATATATTATATAGTTTGACTTTAGATTTTAAGTTGAGTAAAATTTACAATTTGAAACCAACGAATTCAACCCCCCTTTTGGTTTCATAGGGAACAACAAGTGGTATCAGAGATAGTGCTCGACTCCACAAAAGTGCTGACCTTTGAGCCAAAGATCTAATGACATCATATTCAACTTTTGACCAATCTACCAATAGAACTCTTTATTTTGATGGGCTAAATTTCTCTCATTGGAAGTATAGAATGAAGACATTTATTAAAGCCAAGGATTATGATAGTTGGGAGGTTATTTCCTCTGGAGATTTAGATGTTAAACCCCCAATCATAATAGAGGATAATAAAAAAAAATCTCAATAAATTTTAGAGTAAAGCATTTAATTTTATGTGTTATTTCTCCCATGGAATTTAATCTTATTTCTTCTTGTGAAACAGTTAAGGATATATGGAACAAGTTATACATCACTCACGAAAGCACACAGATTGTTAAAGACACAAGAATTAACCTTTTGCTGTAGGAATATGAGCTATTTAATTTTTAGCATGGAGAACAAGTTGGGCTAAATTTCTCTCATCGGAAGTTTAGAACGAACACATTTATTAAAACCACGGATTATGATACTTGGGAGGTTATTTCCTCTGGAGATTTAGATGTTAAACCCCCAATTATAACAGAGGATAATAAAAAAAAAAATCTCAATAAATTTTAGAGTAAAGCATTTAATTTTACGTGCTATTTCTCCCATGGAATTTAATCTTGTTTCTTCTTGTGAAACAGTTAAGGATATATGGAACAAGTTATACATCACTCACGAAAGCACACAGATTGTTAAAGACACAAGAATTAACCTTTTATTGTAGGGATATGAGCTATTTAATTTTTAGCATGGAGAACAAGTAAAGGACATGTTCAATGGACTCCAATCTATCACAAATGAATTGGAATCTCTTGAAAAAAGATTTTCAGACTCAGATTTGGTCAAAAAAGTTTGAAGAATCGTTCCTGAATGTTGTGATAATTTCAATCTTGATGATAACTATTTATTAAGGTTGATTTCTAAGTTTAAATGCAAAATACTAGACTTCGAAAATGAGAAAGGAATTCTGAAACAGATAAATAATGTACTGAATAATGAAATTGATGATCTAAATTCTGAAATTAATATTCTGATATTTAAAATCTCTACAGCAAAATTTGAACTGAAAGCTTTAAAGTCTTAAAATGAAGTTACAAAGTCTAAAAATGTTGCTATAAAATTAAAAAATTCTATTATCAATGATTAAATATGTGTTGAAAACCAAAATAGAAGATCTGTCCATGTCTATCAAAAATATTTTCTAAAAATTCAATGAAAATGATGAGAAACTCACTAAATTACTTACACTCCAAAGACATGATTTCTCTAAAAATAGTTTAGGATACAAGTCTGAAAATGTGTCTGGTTCACAAGTTAATAAAATAGTATTTGTCAAAACAGTAAAAATTATAGAACACAAAAAATGACAGACTACAGAAATCAAGGGTAGAAATAAATATTATAGAAGCACACTATATAGGGAGAGAAGAAATTATAAACATGCCAGTTTTAACAGAAGTTTCAGAAACTTCTCTAGACATAAAAAATCTAATTTTTCACATGTAAAATATAGATATATGAATAATTTTCAGGAAAAAATACTTTTTTATGCTACTATTGTCATATAATTGAACATATTGCTAGATTTTGTTAATTGAACAAACTTAGTAACAATCAAGAAAAAATTATTTCTAATACAAAGTTGTTTTAGAGGATCCAAATTAATTTGGATTCCTAAGAATAGATGATCATCTAAATGGATATAAAATAAAAAAAAAAATTGATATACAAATGAAGAAGATAATGAGAATACAAGAACTCCCTCATGAAAATGATAAAAGATAAAAGTATAAGAACTAGATCAAAAATCAATTTTAATTATTGTTTAGTATAAAGTCTAAAAGTATAAAAAAATATATGTCAATAGGAAATTGTTGTTTTTAAATCTTATCTCTGAATATGGTAAGAACTTTTATGATTTTTCAATATTTTGAATTTCTTAAAATGTTTAAATTGTTTTGATAATTCTAAAAATACTTGGTACTGAATTTATTATCTTTATGAATTTTTATGTTTTCTTTTGGTGATTAAAAAATAAGAAAAAATGAATATCTAATCAAGAGGGAGAATGCACATATATTACATTTTTTATGATAACAAAAAGAAGTATAAAAAATAATGAATTTAACTTTTCTTATTTTTGATGAAACAAAAGGGGGGAGATATATTTTATAAAAAAAACTATGAAAAATTATGCACATATTGAGGGGGAGATATGATACCAAGTATTTTGTGTCAATAGGAAATTATTGTTTTTAAATCTTATCTTTGAATATGGTAAGAACTTTTATTATTTTTCAATATTTCGAATTTCTTAAAATACTTAAATTGTTTTGGATAATTCTAAAAGTACTTGGTATTGAATTTATTATCTCTATGAACTTTTGCGTTTTCTTTTGGTGATTAAAAAATAATAAAAAATAAATGTCTAATCAAGGGGGAGAATGTACATATATTATATTTTTTATGATAACAAAAGGGAAGATAAAAAGGAATGAATTTAACTTTTCTTATTTTTTATGAAACAAAAAAGGGGAAGATATATTATATAAAAAAATTGTGAAAAATTATGCACATATTATGGAGGAAATAACAAAATGTTCATATGTTCATAAATATAGAAGGAGCATGATTTTGAGCATACATAAGCAAATTCTTTCAATTTTTCTTTATGATTTTGTTGTTATCAAAAATGGAAAGATTGTTAAGGAAATTATTGTTAAACTTTAATGTTTTGATGATAACAAAACCCTTATATGTGTTACTAATGAATTTACCAAGTGCGTAGACATTTAGAATATGTAATATAAGCTTATTTATAAAAAATTTTAAAATATAGAAATGGTTAGAAAATATTGTCACAGAAGTTGGGTAGAAGTAAGATGGGTAGAAGCAGTCGAAATTCAAAACTATATTTTCTGTTATGATTTTATTTTATTTTCAAGACTTAGCTCAATATGTTGAGTACAGATCGAGAGCTGTAGTTGATCATTAATTTTATTCAAATTGGAGATTCGAATTCAAATTATTTGGAGAGCTATAAGATGATTTTTAGGGGAGGTTTTGCTACCTATAACTTCTCCAATAGTTAAGTTATTTGAAATTTGAATTCTCTAGATTTTAAAAAGATTGTTGATGCTTGAATTTGAAAAATAATAGCAGTAAAATTAAAAAATTTTGGTGAAAAAAATCAAACTCAATGTAAGAAAGTTAAGCTGATTTTTTTACTACAGTAAGTGTGTTAATGAGCTAATTTTGCAGCCCTATATTTTCATATTTGTGATCAGTTTTGGGAGCTTATTTTTTGGGATTTAAAGTGCTATATATAGAGATTATATAACATATTTTACAAAGAAATTTCGAGATATTAGAAATGAGATATTAGATCTCAAAATAAGCTAAAAAAAAGGATTTAGAGTTGTGATTTTCTTATGTAGGCTGGTTTTGAAGACGTTTTGAGAGTCATATATCAACTCGAAACAAGAGAGCTTTAGATACAATTTGAAGTGGACTTTAAAAAGCTATAATCAGTCTTTGTTCAGAAGGTTTTACAGATTTTATTCAGTATTGAGTTGAGAAAAAACAAAAGCCAAAAGCGCTTACTTGTTCACAAAGTTCTAACAATTTATTTTGCATTCCTACTATCAGAACAAGTCTAAAGAGAGTGTGAGGAACATTCTTTTGGGTTGATAGGTTAGGTGTAAAAGAGTTTGAGTTGAGTGAGTGTTAGATTAAGTTATCTTCAAAAGAGAAGGTGCAGATTATCAACATATCAGCATTGTACTGATTTGTAACTCTCATGACATAGTGAAAATTACCTATTGGTAGACCCTGATTTGCTGAGCTGGAAGAGTGGATGTAGGTATAAGACTGAACTACTGTAAATCGGGTTTGATCTCTCTATCACTACTCCTTAAATTTATGCACTTACATTTGCATATTTTATATAGTTTGATTTTAGATTTTCAGTTAGATTTTAAGTGGAGCAAAATCTACAATTTGAAACCAACCAATTCAACTCTCTTGGTTTCATAGGGACCAACAATTTTAACTCTTAAAAAAAAAAACAATTTTTACTTAAAATAAAATTCTTCTAAAATTAATTAAGACTAAAATTTAAGTTTTTTCTTTTTTTCATAGACCAATTTTGATATCATGAATTATTTAGCTCCAAATTGATTCCTTAAGCTCACTTTGACCTAATTTTTCGATTTCAATCACTTAAAAATAAAAAAAAAAAACATTAGAGTATAAATAAGTCCAAAATTAAACCATAATATTAACAATAAATTTTTGCCATTTCAAGCTAGTGGACCACGTCTAAATGTTTTCGGGGCTCTAAGCTTGAGGAAGCCATTGTTATTTACGGATAGAACCAATCAGTTGGGAAGAGGGCCTGTACTTTCTTGCTATCATCTGGACTTTTTGTAAGAGAAGGTGCAAGTTGGTTATGGAGAATAGGGGTGAGAATGATCAAACTCTCATCTGTAAAATTCAGAGTTTAGTAAGAGAGTGGTAGGAAGTCTTTGGAAAAAGGGATAGGGATAGTATTAAGAGTAGTGTTTGGGTGACGTGACTACCCCCTGAGACAGGCTGTGTCAAGTTGAATTCTGATGGAGCTGTTGATCCGGTTTCCAAAAGAGCTAGTGTGGGCGGGATTCGTAGAAGAGAGGATGGCTGCTGGTTGAGTGGTTATGTTATTATCATTGGTAAGGCTGATGTTTTGTCTGCGGAATTATGGGCGCTGAGAGAGGGGTTGAGATTAGCTAAAGAGCTCCAGATTACGCAGATTCAAGTAGAAGTGGACTGACTGCCTTTAATTCATCTTCTGGATACTGAAAGAGAGAGAGAGCATCCTTTTCATGATATTGCTACCGGTGGCGGACCTACATGTAGATGAGGGTGGGCAATTAGATCCCCTTTTTTTTTTATTTTTTTTTAAATTCAATTAGAAAAATATAATCCTCCCCATGTTAAACTATATTTTTTGTAAAAGATTTTAATAATAGTAGTACGTATATATTATGTTTGCACCCTTTTTAAAATTTTGCATGCCTGATTTTGGGTCCTAGGTCCATCACTAATTGCTGCTAAATGCAAAGCGTTGATGCTGGAGATGCGAGCAACCCGGGCCTTGCATGTGTTCCGAGAATCAAATAGAAGCGTTGATTTTCTTGCTAGAATGGGTAGTATTTCTCCTCCCGGTGTGACCTTGTTGGACAATTCTTCGCAGGACATGAGGAAGATGCTGATGGAAGACATGCTGGCGTGAGGACTCGTAGGGTTACTAGGAGTCTAATCTATTTGGTTAGAGGACTTGTCCGAGCATGCTCAAGCCTTATGATGGATTTAGGCCTTAATCAAGAATACTTGGTAACAAGGAGAGTGAAAGGAGTATCAATATTTTGTGATACTTTCACATTTTTTTATCTAAAATTTCTTAAAACTATTAACCATCATATTTAACTCCAATCATTCAACCATCCCATGTATTTGTATTGGACAATCGAACATGTGTTAACGGAAAAATAAGATTAGTTATTTCTGTTTTATGAAACCAATCCGTCACTTTTTTTCCCCATTTTTTTATCTTTCTATTATCTCAGATGGGCATTTTGGGTGAAATGTATGACTTGATTAATAAATATTGGTATTGAATGAAACAAAACATGCTATCATAATATTTTTATCAGAATATATTTTTTTCTCACATAAAAAAAAAATAAATTGACTTTTTTATTGAAAATGACAGATAGAACTAAATATTACAAGGAAATAACATTTTTCTCCCATTTTTACTTGGGCCAACTCTTTTTCATGCCATTGGTGGAACCATATAACCTGTAAAAGGAAACCACAAGCCCACATGAGCATGTAGTCAATAATAAAAAAATTGAATTTTGTTGAAAATATAAAAGAATAAGATAATAAATCTTACTTCCACACTTCATTCCAGGAGGAACTTGGACTCCACAAGTTCGAGCCACGTAAACAACTTTCTCCATGCTTACAATGAGCTCAATAGGTGGAGTTACATACTTGCAAACACATGGTACATCAACCTTCTTGACAACTGAACAGCAATCTTCAGAGGGTTTGACCTTTGGCCCTGGCTTTAACACGAAACTTTTGCATTTGGCAATAAGGTTTTGAACATCGCCTTCACAATCGGCAAAGACTTGGTTCCTCCCTCCAAAGAGTATCATTATTCCTACAACTAACATTAGAGCCAATGTGCTGGGGTTTGATGTGGCCATCTCTCCGTTGAACTAATTGCAAGTATTTCTTTGCTCTATTCTTTGACTTGTACCCAATACTTCGGCCCCTTTTTATAGACTTGGGTAGGTTTTTACATGGCTCCTACCAAAATGGGATGATTTACCATTCAAGGCTCCTTTTCTTGTGGTTCAGTGTGAAATGAATAAATTTGATTTATGAGGAGAGCCAGAATAGTAAGTGCCAGTACATTAATATTCTTTGAACCTTGAAAATGTAATAGATATTTGATACATTATCTAACCATAGAATAAATTGGATTTTTGAGGAGAGCCAGAATAGTAAGTGCCAATACATTAGTTTCTTTTTCCCATTGAATTAAATCTCTTACATGCTATTAATTAACTATAAATTTATCTAGACGTTCTTCAGGTTCTTTCTTTCAAAACATTGAACTTGGTGAATGTATATATTTCTTTTTATTGTACATGTGTTTTTATTTTCTTTTTTCAAAACATTGAACCTAATGCATGTATTTATTTTTCAATTTCAAGAGAAAATAAATAATTTTTGTGCAACAATTTATGCAAATCTAGAATTCGATTACATCACACGTATACACATAATTTTGATATTTCACTACAAGAAAATAGCTCTTCAGTCACTAAAACTTTTTTGGACAGATTAACGATAGATTTAGCAACGAAAAAATCCTTCGCTAAAAACTTTTTGAATAGATTAGCGACGGATTTAGCTACGAAAAAATCCGTTGCTAATTTTTTCGTCACTAAACCATCGCTAAAACTTGAAAAATATTTTTTGTTCTAGTTAAATATATATTTTTTTATTTTTATTAAATATAATTTTGTGTTTTTATTAAATATAATTTTATCTTTTTATTTAATATAATTTTGCCTTTTTATTAAATATGACTTTTTGCTTTTATTAAATATAATTTTTTGTTTTTGTTAAATATAATTTTTTGTTTTTATTGAATATAATTTTTTTCATTAAATATATTTTTTTTTCTTTTTATTAAATATAATTTTTTGCTTTTATTAAATATAATTTTTTGTTTTTATTAAATATAATTTTTTGTTTTTATTAAATATAATTTTTTGTTTTTATTAAATATTATATTGTGTTTTTGTTAAATATAATTTTTTGTTTTAATTAAATATAATTTTGTATTTTTATTAAATATAAATTTTTATTTTTATTAAATATGATTTTGTGTTTTTATTAAATATAATTTTTGATTTTATTAAATATAATTTTGTGTTTTTATTAAATATAATTTTGTATTTTTATTAAATACTATTTTGTGTTTTCATTAAATATAATTTTTTATTTTATTAAATATAATTCTGTGTTTTTATTAAATATAATTTTTTTATTAAATATTATTTTGTGCTTTTATTAAATATAATATTTTTGTTTTTATTAAATATAATTTTGTGTTTTTATTAAATATAATGTTTTGTTTTTATTAAATATAATTTTGTATTTTTATTAAATATATTTTTGTGTTTTTATTAAATATAATTTTATATTTTTTAAATATAATTTAATATTTTTATTAAATATAATTTTATATTTTTTAAATATAATTTAATATTTTTATTAAATAAAATTTTATATTTTTTAAAATTAGGATATTGTATTTTTACTATTGAGAGTTAGGAAGAAACTATAGAAATAGAAAAGAATAAACTAATAACACAAATGTGATGGTAATATGGTGGTTAAAACTCTCAATATCTCTCTTTCACACCCTGGTTCGAACCTGGGCTGAGGCCGGGACAGGTGCGTGCAAGGGCAAGCGGGTCGGGTCGGGCAGCCGCGCCAGTCGTCCGGGTTCGTGTGTTTGGGTTTGCTCTTACTCACTTCAGTTGTAACACCGAAAATTCGGTGTTAGAGATATTCTATAAATGTTTAGATAATTATAAAAAGAAAATTTTAAATTTTATTGATTTTCGATATTGGGGTATTAAATTTGGAATTTTTGGTATATTTAAAAATATCCGTGTTTTGATTTGAGGTACATTCTATTTTGATAATAAATTTAGAGTTTTAATAAAATGTGGGTATAAAATATATATATTTATGAATATTTATTTATTTATTTATTTATATATTTATTTATGTTTATATAAAAAAAAATAGAAAAATAAGAGAAGAGGAGGAGGGGAAAACGTAGCGTTTTGTCCCCTCCCCCAAAATTCGATTAGGGCTAAAAGCCCTAATCTCACTCCCGTCTCCCTCTTTTCCCCTCACTCGCTCTCTTCGACTCTCTCACTCTCCGCCGTGAACGACCGCGAACAGCCACGCCCTCCTCCGCCTCTCTCCCTCACCGGCGACCCAACCGGCTGTTCGTCTTCATTGTTTCCCCTTGTTTCTCTCTCTCTACCTCACCCTATGTTTCTTTCTCACTCTATTGCTCATTGTCTCCCTCTACCTCTCTATCTCCCACAGCCAACATCTCCTTCCGACAGCCACCACCACGCGCGACTGCCTATCGTTCTCTCTCTCTTGCGCGCGCGACGGCCCATAGTCTTCCTCCCCTGTTCGATCAACCACGCACTGCTTACTTTGTTAAGAGCCTTCTGTGACCATAGCAAAAGCTTCAAGCCAGTGGTAGCAGACTGTCACAAACCCTAGGTGGCAATGTCCTACGATTTCTTATCTGCACAGGTAATGGCTGACTTGGCTCTGACCATGGCTTTAGGGTTTTGACCCACTTGATAATTTAAGCCTAATTACTAAGCTTTGCGTCGGTTTGGAATGTACTGCAGGTTTCGAAGTGAACTGAGAAGCCATTGGGATGAGGGTTGTAAAGTGCGAAAAACCCTAGGTGAGAGAAATTCAATCCTTTCAACATTCAAATTATTTTTGTTGAATTTAGGTTGAGAATATGTGTAGATATATTCTGAAATACGTTAGATTCGAAGGAAATGTATTTTCCTGAAATTTTGTATGAAATTATTTAGGTTAAATCAAGAATTTGTTATAAATTCGGTTGCGTAGCATGTTAGAATGTCTTAAATGGTAGTAGAGGTTTGTTTGGTTGATTTGTATAGCTTTCCTTGAGGTTTGATTGGAATGTGCATGAAAAACTAAATCAAGTTTTTGTAAATTCAAGGAAAATTGGACAAATTGAAGAATATTGAGAAATTAGGTCATTGGTGAGCTAGATAATTCTAAATTGCTGAAACGAAAATCTAGAAATGTGATTGAGTGAATTAAGAATATATTAATTAGGAGAAAATTTTGAAAATCCTTTAATGGGATTTTAATTGCTAATAATTGTGACAATTTGATTAAGTTAACCTTTTGGAGACTCAAAAGGAGTCATTTGAGATTGATTGAGAAATTGGGAGTGATCACCCTCCCTAGAGGTGAGTGGATGGATTGTGTATTATATGAATGAGTAAATGATTTTAAATATGATTTATAAATTGAGTTTTGAAATGAATTTACAAATAGAATTGAAATTGATTTGTGATTATGGTATGCCTAAAATAAAATTGTGAAATGTCCATGACTATTGTATAGGATTATTGCTCTACTTTATATTTGAGTATGCATTGATTGATAAAATGAGTTTGATAACATGGTGCTGGGAAAAAGGACTGCAGTTCTAAGTCCTGCCACGGACCGGTCTGTTGGGACGGCGTGGCTTGGGCTGACTTGTGATTACACTAGAGGCTTGGAGGTGGCGAGATGGAGAGTCACCCAGGTCGGACGGATGACGTGGTAGCACCCCACGAAAAAAGTTCCGCGCCAACGTCAAAGGAGAAGGGGAGTTTTATGTAATAATCGTACAAAACCCTTTGGCGGATCCTGTCAATGGCCATTGGTGGGATAATGTTTCCGGCACACCAAAAAAAAAAATTGTAAAAAAATGAGATTTGACTAATTGAGTTGATTTTATGAGTCATGGTGGATTGATATGAATGATTTTATGAGATTGAATTTCGTTATTGCATTAAATGATAGTTGATACATATATTTGGCATTAACACCTTTACCCCTTATTTATATATTACATGTCATTGTACTCCACTTACTGGGTATTCCAAAATACTCACTCCCTCCTTTATATTCTTTTCAGAGGAAGTATAGCTTAAGGGCGACTAACTGTGCCAAGATCTTTTGTGATATTTTGGCATAGGTATGGGTTATGTTTTATTTTCTGATTGTAGATCGTTAAAACATGGAAAGGAAGTTCTATACATTTTATACTGTGAGGATTTTACTGATACTAGTTGAATTCTTTCGGCAAGTATCGGTAAAATCCGAACGATTACTACTTGAGACCTTTTTTTTGTTTGAAATCATCTTTTGAAAGCTGTTTTATTCTGTATTGGGATATTTGGAATATAAATATTGGCTTTTGATATTTTCTTTTGATTTAGTGAAGTTCTGTACATCTCATACCGTTAGGATTTTACCTATACTGGATTGTTTTCTTCGGCCCAGTGTTGGTAAAATTCGAGGCTATGTTTTGGGACTTTTTGTATTTTAAATACTTTATTTGTATTGAGAATTTTGGTTGGCTGGGATGGCCACATTGCATGCGTGCATGTACAAGAACCCACTCCCCGATGTGTGCTGACGTATGCTTACATATACAGGAACCCACTCCTCGATGTGTGTTGATGTATGCTTATCTGTACAGGGATGAGCCGGATGGGCTCCTTATATGTGTATTGATTTTATGATTTTCTTATTTTGATGAGTTGATTGTTTTGGAAGTTTTATTAAAATATTGAAATGCCTTGCACTATCCTGGTATATGGGAAGATCATGCCTGTATGCCGAGATAACACGACGGTTGTTATGTGCTCGACGGGAGAGTCGGGGCGTGACATCAGTGGCGGATTAACGACAAAAATATTTCTGTCACTAATAATCTGTCGCTAATCCATCAGTAATTAGAAATAATTAGAAAAAATAAAGATTTAAATTACTGACGGATTATTAGTGACAAAAATATTTTCAACGCTAATCTATTACTAATTAGTGATGGATTAGCAACAAAAAATTTTCATCGCTAAATTAGTCAGGTGACTTTCAGCAACGAAATTTTTCGTTGCTAAATTTCCGTTGCTAATACTTTTAGCGATGGAAATTTGAGTATCAACGATTGATATTTCCGTCACTGATACCCGCTTTTCTTGTAGTGTTTAAAGGTATTATTAGTTTATCTATCAAGTAATATCTATGTATTTTTAATTTATGGAGATTATGCCGTACATCCTATTTTGAATTAAATGAACATATTTTTTCTACTACTAGTTTTTGGTAATAATTTAAAATTCAAAATTATATATTCAACAATCTTTGGTGAAATTGTGAGAATTTGTGAGCATTTGGTGAGTGTGAGTTTTTTCAGTATTTTTCACCGAACCTTACATATGTACATAGTTACCTAGTATGTAAGGTTTGGTGAATTTTATTTATTTAACACGTAAAAAATGGTTAGTGTTGAAAGTTGATTTCGACTCCATAGATACCGGCTTCTTTCGACTTGATCGGCAGTTTGGGGGAATGGTTAGACTTATAAAAAACCATCAGAGGGTAATTTGATAGGAGAGATTTCGATATTCAAGTCAGAAGTAACAGTTTTCGATAGGAATGAAACATACTAAAAGCAAGAAAGAGAGAGTCTCCCTGCGACTTGTGTGTTGAGTGTTAAATCTCAGAGAACGTACGTGGACTCCGGTGATGCGAAGACTTTTTTGCATGGATGCCGCAAGAGCCATGTGTACCTAGGATGTTTCAACCCTAGTTTCTTTATGAGGTGATCCGAATATTTCAGAGTTCAATAGTCAAAATATTCGGGAGATTTGTGATCTTTATCATTTAGTAAATTAGTGATATGGGGAGATTTTTTCCCTTATTGACCAGATCTCAAAATTTTCCTTCCATATCCAAAAAATGTATGCAAAGCTTGTCATCGATAGGAAATTCGTTCGGCCTCTTACCGACGTAATAGGAACAAAGTTGTCTTTTGAAACATTGGAGGCCTATGGAGGTCACTAACCGGTTAAGTCATTACTGATGGTAATCACATGGTGTGTCGGGCCGTGTCCACCCTTCGGAGAGATTGATCCCTATACATTGATACGTCTAGGTACGACAGGTCTTATAAGTCATGGTTTTATGGTACTAAGTACTCATCATATTGGGTCTTTTGAATGGATCCCATTATTGCCCCCGACTAATAGCGTCGTTTTGTAAGAAATACACCATGAGTAGTGATCGTCGAAAAGACGTAAAACTCTTGGTATGACATGTGCCACTTCACGTGTTACGAATCGTCTTTAGTTTTCCTTATAAGGTCTGTTGTTAGTGGAATTAGACACCTTCTCTCTTTACTTTTGTTTTGTTTTCTTGTGGGTCACCGTTGTGTCAAAGAGATCTTTCTCGAGGGAAATGACAAGAGGTTTCGCTTTTTAGATTCACCCAGGCATTAAAGACATTAAAAGTGTGATAACAATGGAAGAGCTTTAAAAAGTTCAAACTGACATGTTGATGGGCAACAATTATACACTGGTGTTAGCTACAGATGTGGACAGAGCCAACAAAGTGCCAAGGGATGTGTTTCGATATACAAACAGTCAGTAAAATTTGGTCTAAAAGTTCCATATACTAGCCAATTTGCTGAGGTATTGCATCATTGGAGTATTTTTCCAACTTTGTTGATTCATAGTGCCTGGTGTTTAGTTGTGGTTATGATGTCCCTATTAGGGTTTTGTCACCTTCGTTTTGACTTTGAGATTCTGGTAGCTATTTTTTCTCTAGTGAAATGTGAGAGTAATGGTTCTACTTGAGGCTAGTATAAGTTGCAAACCCAGTCTGAGTTCGACTGGGGATTTTACTATAAGGAGACTATCGATAAGGTTTAGATGAATAAATACTTCTTCATGGAGTTTAGGGATAAGAACCTCATACCAATGCTCGCTAAGGCCGACAGGAGGCCTTCACTCGGGTTAAAACCTTCAACTCCTTGCCACCATTTTCGTTTTATGCGGTTGGTTGGCAGCTACTATAAATCTACCCAAAGGACCATCTATGTTGACTCCTTAATAGACAATTAAATGTTGTCCCTATCAGGCCTACTGATAGGAGAGAAAAAAAAAATTGATTGGCCTCTTCTAGTCAAAAGGAGGGAGATCGATTTAGCCGATGCTCTAGACTTCCTGGATGATACTCTATTGAAAGAAGTTACAACTGCTAAGAAGGTGCATTTGAATACCAAGCAACCTTTGAAGGAGACTGACAGGATGCCCAACCAAGACTCATGTCTCCCTCGACAAAAGGAGAAAAATTATACTACCCGAGTCTTTAATGGAAGGAGGGTACAAAAGAACGGATGAAACTATAAAGTATGCACCCTCTATAATGTCAAGACATTCCAAACCGATGAATGCCAAATGGAGAGAGGTCGATCATTCATCGCCGACTGATAATGAGAGTATTACCATACCGAAGGTGCCTAAAATAGGGGGACCCGAGAATGTCCCACCTCCTATCGTTGAAATGGGGCCATTGAGAAGGACGGAAGCCCAAGATGTATCCGTGGAAGAAATATCTGGTCTATTATGTGCTATTCTGTTGTGGCCTCTATATAAGGGAAAACGTAAGGTGTCTGATGGTACTGCCATTTCTCCTTTTATCCCCATTTGGTCTTTTCATGGCGATAAGGGTTTAAAGGAGAGGGGAACAGTTACAATCAGTGTGGGAGATAGGCAGTATGGTTATGTCGATTTAGCCAAGGTGGAAAGGATAATTGACCGGCTAGATTTTTATCGCTTTGACCTAGAGTTGCATAGGATGTCCCTAAAGCATGTCGGTGGGGCTCTTAATTCTCTTAGCTTGATGGTATCATTCTCTTTAGGCTCATATCATTTTACTTTTTCTTCATCATTGATTGATTCAGTCTGCTTTTGTAGATAATGGTCGTGGCAGAGCTGACGATAGGACATTTATAGGAGTGTACCGATCGGCTAGGTGTTCAGGTCTCGGCACTACAAGATGCTCTTAATCAGAGGGGAAGAAGTATTGGCATAGAGGAGATGCTTAATTATTGGCTGAGAAGGAGGAGGTAATAAAAAGCCTACGGTTGGATTTAGCCTTATGCCCAAAGCATTGTAAGAAGCTGAAAGCTGAGGCAAAGGTTTGCAAAGTGCGTCTGCAAACTATAGAGATGCTTGTTTGGTTGCGTAAAGAATCTCTTCAGGTGGCGGTATAGAAAGTAATTGAGTCCCAGAAATCTTTAACTAGGAGTGTTATTGCCTTTAGGGATTCTCAAAGTAAACTGAAGAAAAGATTAAGATGTGTTGAAGAGATAATCTGTAGGTTTGGTTTAGAGGGAGCTTTGTCCCTAAGTTAAAGAATTGTTAGTCAGGAGGTAGTGGACCAAGACAAGGTCCCCATAGATCCAATTGACATTCCTATCGATCTTGTTGCTATTGTAGTGGAGTATTTACCTCGAGAGGTTCTAACACTTCCTCCTATCCCTCCTGATTCCATGTGATCCTTGTACTATTGACTTTTTGAATTTTGTATCATTGTGAATTTCAATGGAAAATTGTTTCGTATTTTTGCATCTGATGTGTATAAACTCGGGGGGGATGTTCCCCTGATCATTTGAGTGATGAGGATAGATTCATTAGTTATGTTTCATCATTCTAAGCTACTTGGAAAACAACGGCTCCTCTAGGAGCACATTGTCTTTATTGGGGGACCTGTCGTTAGGCTTGAGTTTTCTAGGGAATTTTGGTTTTTTGTTAAGATTCGTCTGAAAAGATGGGATAGGGCATCCTTTGGGAGAGTCTTTTATCAATGAGGTATATCACTCGTTATGAACCAAGCGGTAGGATGGGCAGCAACTACCCGTTTGAGGAGTTACATCCCTTATTAAAGATATATTTCATTCAATAGGAAACAAATGATAGGATTGGACCATGCCTACCTGATTGGGGAGTTATATCCTTTATAGATAGCACATTTTGATCAATAGGAAACAACCGATATGAATGGGCCGTGCCTACCCATTTAGGGAGTTACTTTCCTTGATGATGGCACATTTCATTCGATAGGAAACAATCGATAGGAATGGGCTATGCCTACCCATTTAGGAAGTTATATCCCTCGACACATTTTGTTCGATAGGAAGCAACCAATAGGAGTGAGCCATGACTATCTATTCAGGGAGTTACATCCCTTGATGACATCACATTTCGTTCGATAGAAATCAATTGATAGGAATGGACCATGCCTACCCGTTCTGAGAGTTACATCCCTTGATGATGGAACATTTCATTTAATAGGAAGCAACCAGTAGGAATGGGCCGTGCCTAATAGTTTTAGGAAATATATCCCATATTGATGGCACGTTTCGTTTTAAAGGAAACAATCGATAGGAATTATATAATAGAATGCAAGTGATAAAGTAATCATGCATATTAGCCACCGAACTGAAAACTACTACTACTACAATGTAAAACCTTAAAGTGAGGCAATCAGAGCATACACGATTAGTAATTTGGATGTAGATGATGGGGGTTCTGGATCACAAGGCAACATTCCAATCCCGTGTGGGGTTCTAAACTTGATCTTTTTGTGTTTCTTGTTGGGCAGGGATTCTAGGGTGTTCAAGCCTGGCCAACCCAAAATATCATTATAGAGTAAAGAAAGATTGACCAAATTGAATATCGTAGTAGCTGTCACATGATTTGGTGGTGAACCAAATGTGACTAGAAGTGAAAAAATACCCTCGGGATATATCTATTCGCCAAAAAGTCTTTTGACCGATTCCATGTGAGGTCGGAGATGTGTGGGACCATGGCCTAACTATTGGAAAACATCCCAATAGAGGAGGTTACACCCTACTTCCTAGTCGATGAAGATCCTTCTGACTTCATACTAACCAATTTTGGTAGTGGCGCTGATGGGGTCATGGCGATTAGGGTCAATCCCGGCTAAGTCCTCATCGGTGAAACCAATGATTGGTCATTTGCTTTCTGATTGTTCATTGACATAAGTCGTCAATATCTATTACGGAGTAGGGAAGGCACTTTAGGCGAGTAGAAGATAGGCACGATCAAGCGTTTAACTTTGCCCCTCCATAAATGATCTTGAGGGCTTGACTCGTTGGTAGAAAAGACATTGGATGGGAGGTAAGGCTCATGGAGAGCTCCTTCATTGTGAATTTGGAGGATCACTCCATCCTATCGATTGGTTGTTAGCTGAGTAATTGGCTGATCGTTTGGTTCATTTTCTCGTGGTAGGGCATGCTGATTTGGAGCGGGTATATTCTTTCATTTCATGTAAATAAATCATTGTAGGCTTCCACTTCACACAAGGAATTCTCATTCGTCCTTCGTCTTTTGTAGTCATCAGTTATATGGTCATAATCGAGGTAGAAGTGACAGTACTTGGTCATGTCCCTTTTAGGATCATGCTCCATAGGTTGGCGAGGCCATCGGATGTATGGTTTATCTCTAATCTAGAGTAAAGCCTGACAAGGAGTCTTATTCAGAAGGGCATAGGTATTGAACCTTCACAGAGGAGGAGGACTCGATTGATTCCTTCTTGGAGAAGGCTGCCGGGGTGATCAGCTATGTTCTCTTCGGGACGATCGATTTCTATGTTGATTGAATGTTTTAGCGTCTTTGGCCGTAATGTACTACTTGGCATACAAGTAGAACTCTTAGATAGTAGAAGGGGATTCTTCATGTTCGAGGTTTTCATGCTTGAGGGGTGTAACCCAGTAAGCAACGCAGCCAGCACGATAGAATGGTCCAAAGTTGGGACCTTCGTCATCTCAGCCTTGAACTTTTCCAAGAAGTCCCTTAGGGGTTTATCGTCCGTTTACTATAGCGATAGTAAGGAGGTGGACTTTCTCTTGGGTCCTCGGCTAATCCCAAAATGTTTCTCAAACTACTGCTGAAGCTAAGAAAAGCTCTTGATGCTGACAGGGGAAGTGAATTGAATCATGTTAGAGCATTACGCTTGAGGGTAATAGGAAAGTGTTTATACATAGCGGTGTCTATCATGTCTCTCAAGATCATAACCATCACGAAGTATGCTATATGATCATGCGGATCAATTGTACCGTCATATCTTTCCATAGGAAGTAAGAGTAAATCATGGAGCATGGGTTCTGAAGAGACCTTCGGGTCGAAAGGCGACACGCTGGAGGGAATAAGGGGATCTCCACCTCCTCAAGTATTGGCTCATTTGAGTTCGTCAGTAATGAGTTATTTAACCTGTCCCCTTAGGTCCTCCGAATCATAGGGAAAGTCATCGATGGTTCGTAATTCAATAGGGGCATATGCCATCAAGGGCGTACATGTTCGGATACTCTTGAGGAGGATTGCCCTTTTGGTCTGATGGCACGACTAAGTCCTTCAAATTGCTTGCTCATATTTGTATTCTGGACTCTGGTCTTTCCAGTTAAGGGCGATTGGCCCGTTCAGGAGATACTGTCGTAGGAGGTACGATTAGAGGTTCCTTAAGTGCAGGTTGCAAAACCTGTTTTGGACGAGGAACTTAAGAATGAATGCATGATTTTTAGTAGAGTGAACAGGTGCCCCTAGGAGAGCAGTATCAATCGGGGTAGCAGTGTGCCTCTCTACAGCAAATGCAACCTTCGAGACAGTTCTGGTTCTCCTTTTTAGAGGCATAGTTGTTTGTCAATTTGGGGAGTTTGTTGAGATTGTTCTAATTTGTTCCCACATACAATGTCAATCTTTTAGAGGTGGATTTCGGCTCTATAGATATTGGCTCCTTTTTGACTTGATCGACAACTTGAGGGAACGGCTAGAGACCTACAAAAGATCATCGGAAGGTGTTTCGGCTGGGGAAGTTCCGATGGTCAAGTCAGAAAGAGAGGTTTTCGATAGAGTTTTTTGTTTTGTTGTAAATGGATTCAATCGAACCCATTTTAATTTTCCAAAGAATTAACCAAGGAGAAAATGATGTAGATCTATAAATTTTTTCAAGAGAATTGAGTACCAACAATTCCTTTCTAGAAGATTTACAAAATTGATTGATTTTATTCTTAATCTAGTCTTATTCTAATGCCACATATAGGATCCAAAATAATTTCTAGTTTTAAAATAATTTATACATTAAGAATAAAACACAATTACATAATGTATCACAAAATAATGAAAAGGAATTGGGAATATACTTGAATCAAAAGCCATAATAATTCTGTAGGAAGACTAGATCTAGTGTGCCCTTTGATTTTCTTATACGTTGTATTTTTGAGCGACTGGACTCTTTTGTATAGTCAGTTAACAAATGGGGTAAAATTAACCTATTTTCTAGGATGCGAGAGGAGAGCTAGCCAAGAAAAATGTATTTGAATCCCTCAATAAGGAACCCACTTTTAATTCAGACTTTACACCTTTTCTTATCACACTTTAAATAAAATGCTTACAAGAGTATAGATACATATATATACATTTATATATATGTATATTTATATGCTAAGAAAAGTCTAGGCCCAAACCTATTGGATCACAAATAAATTTTGGATTTTATCGATTCTTTCATTCAATCTGCTTTTTATAAAACAAAATACAACTAGCAAAAACACACATTGAGAAAATATTCTAACATCTTGATCAATTTGCCACACAAATCAAAATTTTTGCCATTTCAAATTAGTGGACAGACAGATTGTCGAAACACTCAAAATTAATACTTTC
Organism: Dillenia turbinata; assembly: GCA_037126225.1. Classification (NCBI taxonomy): domain Eukaryota; kingdom Viridiplantae; phylum Streptophyta; class Magnoliopsida; order Dilleniales; family Dilleniaceae; genus Dillenia; species Dillenia turbinata. The sequence goes on along the minus strand of JBAMMX010000018.1, from coordinate 18,565,594 downwards.
CCCTAATACAAACAAATTTGTAACAATAGTGGTACCCGGTCAAATTCCACAGGAACTAAATTAATTTAACTTTTTAGTTTAATACTAAAATAAAAATGGGGGGTTTATCAATTAAATTCCTAAAATAAAAATTAACAACTAAAAAATAAGAAATAAATTGACAATACAATAATAACAAAAATTGAAGGAAAATCAATATATCAAAAAAAAAATCTGATCGAAGTGCTCACACATTCAATTATTTCATTGATCATGGGTTAAAAATATTTTGTTTTGCAATTCAAATATTTAATTTTAGATTTATTAGGATAGTTATAATAAATCTTGTCTTTTTATAATTTAATTGACCAAATCCAATATCTAATAAAAATTTATCTTTCATTGACTGAGCACAATAGCGTTTCATATCAATATAATGATATCATTAAATTCTATAAAAATAATTAAATCAAAATACAAATAATCGAGATAGTCTAAATTATTTAATTTTGATCCATCGATTCACTTAGGCTAACCATGAATATTAGTAAAAGTTCTATAAACATAAATAACATAATTGTTATTTGTACAATTCATTCATGACAATTACGGATTACTAAATTCTTGGTAGCTATAGAAAAAATAATATTGAATTAAATTATCAAATTAACCAATACTAAACTTTCATCTAAATAAAGTTAAGAATCAGGAAATACTTGAATTAAAAGAGTAAAAAATTAAATTAAGCACATAATCTAACAGTGAACATATTCGAATGAAAATTCTCCTTGAATCAGAAAAAAAAACTAACCACTCATGGTGGATAAAATGCTTTTGATTTTTTTAACAAAAGAAATAAAAAAATTAAATGAAAAAGAAAAGAAAAGAAAATGAAAAGAAAACCTAAAGGAGAGCAGCAAAGAGCTATCACCCACTATAAATGTGAATAGAAATGTAAAAAGTGCTCATTCCCTTTTTTTGTCTTCTAGGTCAAAAGGGAGTCTCTATCCAAGATATAAGAATTGCTTTATTAGGAAAATAAAAATTTTAACTCCCAAAAAAGCAATTTTTACTTAAAGTAAAATTATACTAAAATTAACTAAGACTAAAATTCAAGTTTTTTCTTTTATTCATAGGCCTAATTTTGATATCTTGAATTATTTAGTTCCAAATTGCCTCCTTAAGCCCATTTTTACCCAATCTTCTAATTTTAATCACTTAAAAATAAAAATTCATAAAAACAAACAATTAGAGTATAAACCAATCAAAAATCAAACCAAAATATCAACAATAAATTTAACATTTTGCATATTATTAAATTCCCTCACACCAAACCAATACTTGACCTCAAGCATTCACTAGACTAATACCACACAACTATTTTCCTCTTCACTCCTTCCCCTCATTTAATTCATCTTAAAACAATCCTAAATCAACATACATTGAAAAATTAAAACCAAAATAACAATTGAGAAAACAAGTGATCATAGAACCATAACCTTAAGAGAAAACATATGCATCCCATCAAAGTCAATAATCTCATCAAAATTCAATATATTAAGATTTAATACCCTTAGAAGGAATTCACTCTATACACTCAAAGTGTTTAAGGGAATTTATCAATAGCTCTCAAAATCAAAATATAGCATGCCATTACCATAATCCTACTTATTTATCAAATCTCCACTACTAATTATATGAATTCAAAACAAAAATCTAGAGGTCTTTACAAGGGTTATAACGTGATTTGGGTAAAGATAGGATAAGAAGGTAAATTCAATGTGTAACATATATATCAAAAGAAACATGTCAAGAAATACAAGACTATTTCCCCTATCAAACATAACCCATATCATAAAATACAATCAAACCAAAGAAAAATAACCTAATCAAGGCCATCTCAATCCTCGATCAAAACAATTGAATTTTTTTTTCTTTTTCAAATTCGTCAATCTCAATTTTCTTGGAATTTTTCTTCTTTTTTTCTTTTTCTTCTTTTTTTGGTTTTTTCTTTCTTTTTTTTTTTCAATAACAAACTCAAGGATGAATGAAGATATGGTGCACAAATAAACTGCCTCCAATCATATGATTGAATCCCTAGAAACAATTCCCAAAATAAAATCACCCCATTCCCTTTTACAAAGAACCACTCATTCATACACTAATCACATGCTTCTTTGATATAAGGACTAAAAAGAAATTTAAGCATAAAAAGAAGACTATGTGCCAATTTATGAGATTATAAACAAAGGAAAATGGTATAGGCTCAATTGGGTTCAGTAAGGGAAATAATAAGCATGGGAAGGTCTTTTTTTTTTTTTTTTGCCAAGAGTTAATAGGGTACACCTAAGTTTCCTCATCATAGTTGTAGTCTCAAAATGTATAGCAAAGCATGTTCTAGAATAAAAATACTATGATTAATAAGCTCTCATGAAGGGAAATTAGAACAAAGATGATGGTATACTCTTTAGGCTCAAAAACTCACAAAAGTGATTAAATTTGTATCAAACCATGTACATCTTCATTTAATTTAATTATCGAGATCAATGAGACATTTAAAACAATTTTATCCAAAACAACTAATCATACTTGTCTTTTTCATGGATTTCAATTCAAACCAACAACGTATATTAACTCAAAATTATTTTTAGACAAAAATCAAAATAATATGAAGTTCCAAAGAAAAAAGAAGAAAATAACATTGGCATGAAAAATCTTTCCCCATACTTAAATCCTATATTGTCCTCAATGTATGCAAAAAGGTAAAAAATTAGGCATAATGCTAAAGAAACTCACAAACCAATCCCAGAAAATTACCCAATGCAGCATATAAAAATAAGACAATGAAAAGATGAAAAATAGAGAGAAGACTCCCCTAGGGTGATGGCAGAAAAGGTAGCTTGAAACCTATGAATTTAGTAGATGCAAATTCCTCAACCGAAGGGCTTGTTCATGGTTTTTGCCATTGTGAATGAGCGGTTTGCTAAATTGTGATGATGGGTATGGTGGAGAGAAGATGAATTATTCACAAAGGAGAAGAGAAAATGAGTAGGAAAAATAATGTGGGTTTGATCTCTCTCTCTCTCTCTCTTGTGGAAGGAAACCGCATGATCACGCACTACTACATTGAGTGATTTTGTCCATTTGTTGAATTTGTCTTCAGAATTCAGCGTGATCATGCCCTAAGGAAGGGAGTACTTCTGTCCATTTGTGAAAGTTACATTTTAAATTCCGCATGATCATGCCTTAAGGAAATGATTGCTTCTAGTCATTTGTGAAATTTACTTTTTACTTCAGCGTGATCATGCCTTAAAGAGATGAGTGCTTCTATCTATTTTCTCAATTTTTCTCTATTCATCTCTTGAACTTGAATAAATGCATACCTTAAAATCCCCATCTTGGGCACTTACAAAAATTTAAAGAAGAAGTTAATGGCACTAATCAAACACCTTTAATTATATAAGAAATCAACTAATAAACTAATCAAACTCAAGAAAAAAATTAGGTTTCCGCCCAAAGAGTGCAATTGTTTAACATTATTATGCTCGACGTTCTCCACTTGTTTCTTTTCAAGGAGGCTTCAACTTTAATTTAGAAGACTCATATGATTCCCTTTCTATATGTAGTTGTGCATTCAATTCAAAATCAATATTACATTCTTCTTCACAAATTTCCTACACAATTAAATCGACAATATTAGAATAGCAAATTGATTGACACTTATTTGGGTACTTCATAGGATCAAAAATAATAAATTTTCAGCAAATTAATTGACACTTATTTGGGTACTTCATAGGATCAAAAATAATAAATTTAATAAATTGAATTTATGATAGTGTCTCCTACTATTTTCAAAATGTAAAAATTTGCTGAAAAAATTAGTTCGTTAACCTAGACCAAAACATTTTAACAATCCCTTTTAGGTAGACATAAGAATGATCAGCTAACTGAATAACAATCTTAGTTTTTTTAAGGGACTCAATTTCATAACACTATAAATTGAATATGGCATGATATTTACAGGTGCTCCTAATTCAAGTATGGCAAGCTCAATTTTTTTCTTACCAACAACACAAGGAAGAGTAAACATATTTGGATCCATACATTTTTCAAATAGAGTTCTCTTGATGACATCAGACACATTTTCATATATCTCATCATCTCTTATCTTCCTAACTTCCTTCTCATATTCTTTCTTTTTGGAATTCTCCAACTTCCTAGGAAAATGTGGTACAATTGCACTAGAAGTCTTACGTAAAGAGGATTCGGATATTATCTTGATTGAATTTTCATGCATGCGTTCATCTTCCTTGTCCACATCCTTCCCTTCATCCACATTCTTAAATGAAGTAGAGCCCAATTGAAGTTCCTTCTCACTTCTCAATGTTATTGCACTAGCATTCTCTTTGAGATTTACCATCATTTATGAAGACAATTTTCCAAAGTTTTGTACCTCCAACCTACTAACCAAGATTGCTAGTTGGGAAATTTGGTTCTCCAGAATCTGAATGCTAGCTCCTGTTTCCTATTGAAATTATTGATTGCTTGTCGTGAGTGTCACGCCTAGATCCATGATCTAGAAGCCGTGAATAGTCACCTGTTACCTTAGATACTGGCCCAACCGCGCCATATATCCCAAGGCAACACAAGGCTAATCATAAAACAATCACATATATTTTCAAAATAATTTTCTCAAGTCATTTTTCAACTCAAAGTAAAAGATATAAAATCCTCATATATATACAATGCATTTAGTCAGTACAAATATGAATTTCAATTGAGAGTTCCATTACTACATGTAGTTAACCCATATGATCAGCTAATAACCTCAAAATACAGTGGAAGTTAATTAGCGTAAGCGGTCTCCGATACTACGTTCGTCAAGTCAATGTGTCTCTTCAATGACTAACTCTGTAGAGATTTAAAAATATTGAGGGGTGAGTATAATCAAATACTCAGTGAGTGAGAAATCCGTGACATATAAACAATAAGTGAGGTGAGAATGGAGTGTCAAAGTCATATATGTATATGTATATTCACACACAACATATTATCAAAATCAAAGTAATTTCAACATAGTTTTCTATCCGATCAAAACATATGCATCCAAAATCTCATATCATAAATCGTAGGGTCATGCCAAATCAAGTTCTCGGCAAAGGTCTACCTCGACCAATGACGAGCCACCAAGGGGTTTTTGTATGTAAATGAAAAACAACCCCAAAACCTTGGCATTGGCATCGGACCTCCCCAAGTGCTAGACGGAAATGTTATTCAGTCCTCCCCTATCGGTTTAACTTGACTAGTCTGAAGTCTAATATCGTATACATGTTACCTAACCATGTGGAGTGTCTACGACTCGTGACATCGCAAACGTGCGATAATCTATATAACGAGACGGGTCTGCTATAGCATACGAGACGAGTCTGCGTGGGACAACGCCTATCATATCATAGTATCATGGCTATAAATATTATCTCTGATCTACGATCAAGGGGATTCAGGTACTAATGTCCGAGCACCTAGTCTCACATCAAAATCATCAATCAATCAACCATGCCATACACGTCGAGGAAAATCATGAAAATCCGATGTATAGTCTTGCAGCCCTGGTAAATAGAATTCTGGACCAACTGCTCGCCCAATGGTGTGATAACCAATATCTCCTCGGTCAATGGAGAGAGTTGTCTATCAAGGTGCTGAGCAAACTGAGTGCTCACATATGAATAATTTGACCCGGTGTCTATCAAAACTCGGGAATCAACTCCGGAGATTTTCATGGTACCTAATGGTGAATTTAAATAAAAGAGGATCATCAACCTTTATTTACTTAGGAAGTCAACATGAGATCATATATAGATATATATATCAAAAGGATTGAGGCTTCTAGCATCTTAGCTGTCGAGAATTACATGAGTCATCATAGTGTATCATGCCTCAAAATAACTATTAAAAGATGAAACCTATACAGGAGAGTCTATTCGAGGGTTACCGGTAATCACTTCAGGATTGGCTTGGGCTTCCTCGTGCGTCATTGCAAAGATGCGAGCCTGAGTCCTTGGCTGCTGTCATTGAGGAATGGGTACGGTATTACTTCCGACCACAGTTCGTGGAGTAGTAGGAACTGATGGGGCAGGTGCTCTCAACAAACTCTCACGTGGTCCACTCGGGCGACTCTGACTTGGCTGCCCCCTGAATCCCAAATCTGGGTAAGTGCTACGAATATGTTCCAGTTTCCCACACTGGTAGCATCTTGCAGGTTCTCTACAGAATCCTAAATGAGTCTTGCCATAATTACGACATAAGGGCTTCCTCAACCCAACAAACTGACTCACTGATCCTGTACTAGGGGCTGGGGCTCTAGAACTTTGAGGGCGTGGCCCCTGGGGAAAGCTAGCTGACCCTATAACTGTGGGATCTCTCTGAGGGCCCTGACTCTGGCACTTCTTCAAACTCTAACCAGTTTGAAATTCAGCCCTCTTCTTCTTCTGGTCATAACTCTATCTCTACTTAGTCTCAACCCATACGATATCCTCAGTGCGGTAGGATAACTCCAATACCTCCGTGAATGAGTGATTTTTCATCACTACCATGTATTTCTAGATGTTCAAGTTGAGTCCATCCTGAAACTTAAAACGAAGTTGCCTCTGTGTGGCCAAATTGGGGACGAAGGCAGATAGTCTCCTTAACTCTACCTCGTACTCTGTAATAGATCTGGTCCCCTGGTGGAGATGAAGGAACTCCACCCTCTTCTAGTCTTGCTGGTACTCCAAGAAGTACCTACCGACAAACTCTTTCAAGAAGTCCACCCATCTTAGGGGCTTTGTGGAGTCATCTATCACGGTCTCCCACTAGGTGAGAGCATCACCATCTAGCAACCGTACTATAACACTCAACTTCCACTTGTCCTCTAAACCCAAGTCTATCAACACTCGGCGGGTCCGGTTGACCTAGCACTTTACTACCGTAGCATCGCCAGATCCATTAAAATAAGTGCAACCCAGCTGTCAAACCTCCTTGACCAACTGCGTCTGCTCATGGAAGCGACGGAGTGCCGGAATAGTGCTGTCGCTCGGGGTAGACACTGAAGTAGTAGGGGTAGCCAGTGTAAAAGCCGATGCTGCAGGAGTAAAAACTACCGGAGGTGGTGGTGGGGGCGGTATCTGTGCCCCATAAGTGTTCCACCACTCGTACCACTATCTCAAGGCATCTGGTGGTAGTGTCGGGATCCCAGCTGACTGTGTCGGCTGAGGTGGTACTGAAGGGGGTGCGTGCAAAGACGACGCGACCTCTAGAGGAACAGATGTAACTCTGCGAGTCCGCCTCACGTTACTCCTAGGAGACATGATTCTGAAATGAAAGAACTGCTATCAGATAAAGATAAGGAATTTGGGCTAGATATGGAGTATCTAACCCCTTAAATGGAAAGAACTCATATGCCTAAGATCATCTTCAAGGTTTGTAAGGAACTCTCAAATTTATCTCAAATTTATTTTTAACTGTCACCCCCTGATCCACGATCCAGTCACCTGTTATCTTGGATACTGGCCAAATCGCACCACGTATCTCAAGGCAACGCAAGACTAATCATAAAACAGTCACATATATTTTCAAAATTATTTTTCCAAGTCATTTTTCAGCTCAAAGTAATAGACATAAAGTCCTCATATATATATAAAGTACTTGGTCAGTACAAATATGAATTTCAACTAACAGTTCCATTACTACATGCAGTCAACCCATATGATCAACTAATAACCTCAAAATATAGCGGAAGTTAATTACCGTAAGCGGTCTTCGATACTACGTACGTTGAAATAAGTCAACGTGTCCCTCCAATGACTAACTCTGTAGAGATTTAAAAATATTGAGGAGTAAGTATGATCAAATACTCAGTGAGTGAGAAATCTATGACATATAAATAATAAGTGAGGTGAGGATGGAGTGTCAAACTCATATATGTATATATATATCCATGCATGACATATTATCAAAATCATAGTAATTACTAGAACATTGAATAGAATATTGATTTTCATTGTTTCTTCTAAAAATTACCATAATTACATTTTTTAATGAAACATTTTGCACCATAGCTCATTTTAAAGCTTAGAGAGTCTAGTTTTACTAGAACCAAACTAATCTAAATTTAAATCATCACAGAGGAAGATATCATAGAATTTCTACAACTTGTTAATCATGCTAGCTTACTTGAACAAACCTACTTCATGGGATCAATTTAATCCAATGTATACTCAAAGAAGAATCTATTATCTCTTTAATAAGATCTTGACATCTAAATATTTATCACCAACACCATCCTTTAGCACTTGATCACTACATCTTGCAAACACATATACATTAATATAAAAAAAAAACTCTGCATCATACTAAAATGAGGTCCAATGCTTAAAATAACTCTTTTATGCAAACCTTGCAAAAATTTTGACCATTGATTCATTTCCAAGCAAGATCTCTACCCTACACTTGTCCTAAGTCTTTTTTACATATAAGATTGCTTACAAGCTACCTCCATGTATCTCCTTCATGTCAAATTCATTCATGATGAATTTAAGCAAAAAAAATGAGTTTTTGACCAACTAATAAGAATTCATACAAGGATATTTCAACCAATGAGATTTCTCTTTGGTGTAATGAGCTTAGGTGGTCACTATATGTGCTCTTGGCTAATGGTTGATCTCCAATTGTCATTTAATGGTTGGTTTTGTAACTTAGTCCCTCAAGTTCTCATATTTACACTTTTAGTCCCTAAACTTTCCAAAATTATAAATTTGACCTTATATAATTTTTTTTTAATTTTAAAATTCACTTCTTTATGCTTATACTTAAGTGTTTTGGCTTTCTTTAGCTATTTTCAGTGATTTTAGGGCTTTCCAGCACTTTTCGAGAAAGTTTTCGGCTTACCGATAGAATTTTCGGTTTAAGTAATTTTAAGGGCAAAGTTTTAGAAATTTCAAATCATGTGTCCCAAATGGATACAATATCATATATATGAACATGAGGAGAGTACATCATATATAGAGAGTCGGTGTTATAGTGAGAACTTTTACCATATCTTCTAGAGACATGCTTGAATTAAAATATTGTACAGGTGTATGTGCTTGTCTGTTAAACTGTTGGTGTGGATATGTTGTCCGTCCTCCTTGGTTTCCATAGCAAGAATTTGTCCTATGGCATTTACTTGTCGAAAAGTGTCTTCTTGAAATGTTGGGCACATATCCGTATGATGTCTAGAGTTTGAACATACACCACAAACCTTAGCTACCTATGATTGCCCTATAGCTAATTGCCGGACCAAAGCAGTTAGTATAGAAATTGATTTTAAAGATTTGGTAACTTACCTCATTAACCTATTTTGTAGTTCCATTCACTCTCATCCCAAATTGTTAAGAATTTCCTGCTATATTTGAAATTAGCTGTCTGGCTTCTTCAGGTGTTTTATTGACCAAAACTCTTTCACTAGCTGCATCTACCATACTTTTGTCCATGGGAAGAAATCGTTCATAAAAATATTAAATTAAGAGCTAATCTAATATTAGATGATGAGGGTAGTTAGCACAAAGTTGTATGAATATTGAATTAAGAGTTGATCTGGTATTTGATGATGTGGGTTGTTAGCACAAAGTTGCTTGAATCTCTCAAAATATTCATATAATGTCTCTCCACTAATTTGTCTAATTTCACATATTTCTTTTATGATGTTGGCAGCCCTAGATGTAGGAAAATTTTTCTTCAAAAATATTATTTGCATTCCATTCTATGTTTTTATCGAACCAAAGGGTAGATAATACAATCAATCTTTTGCTTTATCCTTTAGAGAAAAAGGAAAGACTCTCAATTTTATTTGATCTTCGGTCACACCTTAGGGTTTCATTCTCGAGCAAACAACATGGAATTCCTTTAAATATTTATATGGATCCTCACCTGGAAGACCATGAAAAATAGGAAGTAAGTGAATCAAACCAGGTTTGAGTTCAAATGCTATCTTAAGGGCTGAGTACTCAATGCATAAGGGTTGTTGATTCAAAATTGGTACAGCTAACTCCTTTAGAGTATTTTAACGATCTGGCATCTTTTCATCCTCATCAAAAATTAGAAAACAAGTGAAAAGTACAAATTAAGAAATTAATGTAGTTCCCCAGCAACGGCGCCAAAATTTTTATAGGTTATCGAAACTCTCAAAATTAATACTAATCCCTCAATGCAAAAGAATTTGCAGTTTAATACTAAAATAGAGGTACCAGATCAAATCCCACGGGTGTTAAATTAATTTAATGCTAAAATAAAAATGGGAGGTTTATCAATTAAATTATTAAAATAAAAATTAATGGCTAAAAAATAAAAAATAAATTAACAATGCAAAAATAATAAAAATTGAAAGAAAATCAATCTGTCAAAAAAAAATATGATCCAAGAGTTAACACATTCAATTGTTTCACTGATCATGGGTTAAAAATATTTTTCTTATAATTCAATCATTTAACCTTAAATTTATTAAAATAGCCATAATAAATCTTGTATTTTCCTAATTTAATTGACAAAACCTAGCATCCAATCAAAAGTTATCATTAATCGACTAAATAAGATAGCGTTTCATATCAATATAATGATAGCATTAAGTTTTGTGAAAACAGTTAAGTCAAAATACAAATAATCGGGATAGCTGCAAATATTTAATTTTATTCCATCGATTCACTTAGATTAAACATGAATATTAGTAAAAGAACTATAAATATAAATATCCTAATTGCTACTTGTACTATTCATTCATAACAATTATGGATTATTGAATTCTTGAATAGTTATAGAAAGAATAATATTGAATTAAATTGTCAAATTAACAAATACTAAACTTTCATATAAATAAAATCAAGAATAAACGAATGTATGAATTAAAATAACAAAAAATTAAATTAAGTATATAACCTCACAATAACGACAATCGAATGAAAATTCTCCTTAAATCAAAAAAAGAAGCTAGCTACTCATGAGGAACAAAATGCTCTTGAGTTCTTCAACAAAAGAAAGGAAAAAAATTAAATGGAAAAGAAAAGAAAACCTAAAGGAGAGCAACAAGGAGCCGCCACCCACTATGAATGTGAATAGTAACATGAAAAGTACTCCTTCCCTTTATTTTGTCCTCTAGATCAAAAGGGAGTCTCTATCCAAGAGATAAGAATTAGTCCTCCAAATTAAGAAAATAAAAATATTTGTTAAGGAAATTGTTGTTAAACTCTAATGTTTTGATGATAACAAAACCCTTATATGTGTTACTAATGAATTTATTAAGTGTGCAACCATTTAGAATATGTAATACAAGTTTATTTATAGAAAGTTTCAAAATATAGAACTGGTTAGAAAATATTGTTGCAAAAGTTAAGTAGAAGTAAGATGGGTAGAAGCAGTCGAAATTCAGAACTATATTTTCTACTGTGATTTTATCTTATTTTCAAGATCTATCTCAGTATGTTGAGTATAGATTGGGAGCAGTACTTGATCATTAAGTTTATTCAAATTGGAGATTCGAATTCAAATTATTTGGAGAGCTTCAAGCTGATTTTTAGGGGAGGTTTTGCTACCTATAAGTTTTTCAACAGTTAAGTTATTTGAAATTTGAATTCTCCACACTTTAAGGAGATTGTTGGTGTTTGAATTTGAAAAATAACAGCAGTAAAATTTAAAGATTTTGGTAGAGAAAATCAAACTCAAGGTAAGGAAGTTAAGCTAATTTTTTTACTATAATAAGTGTGTTAATGAGCCAACTTTGCAGCCATATATTTTTATGTTTGTGACCAGTTTTGGGGGATTACTTCTTGGGATTTAAAGTGCTATATACAGAGATTATACAATATATTTTATAGAAAAATTTCGAGATGTTGGGAATGAGATATTAGATCTCAAAGTAGGCTGAAGAGCAGGATCTGGAGCTGTAATTTTCTTGTGTAGACTGGTTTTAAAGGGATTTTAAGAGCCATATATCAACTCGATACAAGAGAGCTTTAGATACAACTTGAAGTGGACTTTAAAAAGCTATAATTTATCTTTGTTTAGAAGCTTTTAAAGGGTTTATTCGAGTATTGAGTTGAGAGAAAACAGAACTCAAAAGTGTCACTTGTTCATAAAGTTCTGATGACTTACTTTGCATTCCTACTATCAGATCAGTTTCTTCACTTCTGTAACCATTGTTTTAGTTTTTGTATGGACTCACAAGTCTAAGCAGAGTGTAAAGAACTTTCTCTTGGGTTGATAGGTTAGGTGTAAGAGAGTTTGAGTTAAGTGAGTATTTGACTAAGTCATCTTCAAGGGAGAAGGTGCAGATTGTCAATATCTCAGCATTGTACTAGTTTGTAACTCTCATGACATAGTGGAAACTATCTATCATTGAATCTTGGCTTGCTAAGCTGGAAGAGTGGACGTACGCAGAAGACCGAACCATAATAAATCGGGCTTTATCTCTATATCCATTCTCTTTAAATTTAAGTACTTATATTTGTATATTTTATATAGTTTGGTTTTAGATTTTAAGTTAGATTTTAAGTGGACTAAAATTTATAATTTGAAACCAACCAATTCAATTCCCTTCTTGGTTTTATAGGGACCAACAAGTGGTATCGGAGGTAGTGCTCAACTCCACAAAAGTACTGACCTTTGAGCCAAAGATCTAATGGCATCATATTCAACTTTTGGCGAATCTACCAATAGAACTCTTTATTTTGATGGGGTAAATTTCTCTCATTAGAAGTGTAGAATGGAGACATTTATTAAAACCACGAATTATGGTACTTGGGATGTTATTTCCTCTGGAGATTTAGATGTTAAACCCCCAATCATAACAGAGGATAATAAAAGAAAAATCTCAATAAATTTTAGAATAAAGCATTTAATTTTATGTGTTTTTTCTCCCATAGAATTTAATCTTGTTTCTTCTTGTGAAATAGTTAAGGATATATGGAACAAGTTATGCATCACTCACAAAAACACACAGACTATTAAAGACACAAGAATTAACCTTTTGTTGTAAGAATATGACCTATTTAATTTTTAGCATGGAGAACAAGTAAATGACATGTTCAATCGACTCACATCTATCACAATTGAATTAGAATCTCTTGAAAAAGGATTTTCAGATTTAAATCTGGTTAGAAAAGTTCTAAGAATCCTTCCTAGAGCTTGGGATGCAAAAAAGACAGCAATTGAGGAAGTTTAAGACCTGTCAAAACTGTCCCTAAATAAACTAAGAGGGAAACTCATGGCTTAAGAAGTTGAAATACACTTTTCTACTGAAAATGAAGGGAAGAAAAAGCCATTACACTTGTGGCAAAGAATGAACAACAATCTAATGAAGAAAACATTAGTGAAGATGAGGTAAACTTGTTGTCAAGAAGGCTATCTCGTGTCCTTAAAAAGAGAGGTAAAAGTTCAAAAATTTTAAGAAAACTAATACTTTTCAAAAGTTTAAAAATGATGCAAGAAAAAAGAGTAAATTGAAGGAAGAAATGGTATGCTATGAATGTAAAAGATTTAGATATATAAAGTATGAATGTCCAATTCTTGCAAAGAAGATGATAAATTTTAGAAAAAAGCAAAATCAATGATGGCTACATGGAGTGACTTGGATGAATCAAGTTTTGAATTAGATTCTCAAGATTCAAAAGGTCAGGATAAAACAAATTTTTGACTAATGGCAGATTCTTAGGTAAATTTTGACTCTGAATGCTGTGATGATTTCAGTCTTGATGATAACTATTTATTAAGATTGATTTCTAAGTTTAAATGCAAAATACAAAACTTAGAAAATGAGAAAGGAATTCTGAAACAGATAAATAATGTACTGAATAATGAAATTGATGATCTAAAATCTGAAATTAATATTCTGAAATTTAAAAACTCTATAGCAGAATCTGAACTGACAGCTTTAAAGTCTGAAAATGAAGTTACAAAGTCTAAAAATGTTGCTATAAAATTGAAAAATTCTACTATTAATGATTAAATATGTGTGTTGAAAACCAAAATAGAAGACCTATCCATGTCCATCAAAAATATTTTCCAAAAATTCATTGAAAGTGATAAGAAACTAAATTACTTACACTCCAAAGACATGATTTCTCTAAAAATGGTTTAGGATACAAGTCTGAAAATGTGTCTGGTTTACAAGTTAATAAAATAGTATTTGTCAAAACAATAAAAATTGTAAAACACAAAAAATTATAGACTGTAGAAATCAAGGGTAGAAACAGATATTATAGAAGCAAAGTATATAGAGACAGAAGAAATCATAAACATGCCAGTTTTAACAGAAGTTTTAGAAACTTCTCTGGACATAAAAAATCTGATCTTTTACATGTAAAACATAGATATATGAATAATTTTCAGGAAAAAAAATACTTTGTTATGCTACTATTGTCATTGAATTGGACATATTGCTAGATTTTGTTAATTGAACAAATTTAGTAACAATCAAGAAAAATTTATTTCTAACACAAAATTGTTTTCTAGAAGATCCAAATTAATTTGGATTCCTTAAAATAGATGATCATTTGAATGGATATAAAATAAAAAAAATGATATACAAATGAAAAAGATAATGAGAATACAAGAACTCTATTATGAAAATGATAAAAGATAAAAGTATAAGAACTAGATCAAGAATCAATTTTAATTATTGTCTAGCTTAAAGTTTAAAAGTATAGAAAAATATGTGTCAATAGGAAATTGTTGTTTTTAAATCTTAACTCTAAATATGGTAAAACTTTTATGATTTTTCAATATTTTGAATTTCTTAAAATGTTTAAATTGTTTTGATATTTCTAAAAATACTTGGTACTGAATTTATAATCTTTATGAACTTTTATGTTTTCTTTTGGTGATTAAAAAATAATAAAAATGAATATCTAATCAAGAGGGAGAATGCACATATATTACATTTTTTATGATAACAAAAAGAAGGATAAAAATAAAATAATTTAACTTTTCTTATTTTTGATGAAACAAAAAGGGGGAGATATATTATATAAAAAAAACAAATGTGAAAAATTATGTACATATTAAGGGGGAGATATGGTACCAAGTATTTTGTATCAATAGAAAATTATTGTTTTTAAACCTTATCTCTAAATATGGTAAGAACTTTTATAATTTTTCAATATTTTGAATTTCTTAAAATGCTTAAATTGTTTTGATAATTCTAAAAATACTTGGTACTGAATTTATTATCTTTATGAACTTTTGTGTTTTCTTTTGGTGATTAAAAAATAATAAAAAATGAATGTCTAATCAAGGGGGAGAATGCACATATATTACATTTTTTATGATAACAAAAAGAAAGATAAAAATGAGTGAATTTAACTTTTCTTATTTTTGATGAAACAAAAAAGGGGAAGATATATTATATAAAAAAAATTATGAAAAATTATGCACATACTAAGGGGGAGATAACAAAATGTTTATATATTCATAAATATAGAAGGAGCATGATTTTGAGTATTTATGAGCAAATTCTTTCAATTTTTCTTTATGGTTTTGTTGTTATCAAAAAGAGAGAAATTGTTAAGGAAATTATTGTTAAACTCTAATGTTTTGATGATAACAAAACCCTTATATGTGTTACTAATAAATTTACCAAGTGTGCAGACATTTAGAATATGTAATATAAGTTTATTTATAAAAAATTTTAAAATATAGAAATGGTTAGAAAATATTATCATAGAAGTAGGATCGGTAGAAACAGTCGAAATTCAGAACTATATTTTCTGCTATGATTTTATCTTATTTTCAAGACTTAGCTCAATATGTTGAGTACAGATTGGGAGCTGTAGTTGATCATTAAGCTTATTCAAATTGGAGATTCGAATTCAAATTATTTGGAGAGCTACAAGCAGATTTTTGGGGGAAGTTTTGCTACCTATAACTTCTCCAACAGTTAAGTTATTTGAAATTTGAATTCTCCACACTTTAAGGAGATTATTGGTGTTTGAATTTGAAAAATAATAGCAGTAAAATTCAAAGATTTTGATGAAAAAAATCAAACTCAAAGTAAGGAAGTTAAGCTGATTTTTTTTACTGTAGTAAGTGTGTTAATGAGCCAATTTTGCAGCCTTATATCTTCATATTTGCGATTGGTTTTGGGGGCTCATTTTTTGGGAATTAAAGTACTACATACAGAGATTATACAACATATTTTACAAAGAAATTTTGAGATATTGGGAATGAGATATTAGATCTCAAAGTAAGCTAAAAACCAAGATTTGGAGCTGTGATTTTCTTACGTAGGTTGGTTTTGAAGGGGTTTTGAGAATCATATATCAACTCGATACAAGAGAACTTTAGATGCAATTTGAAGTGGACTTTAAAGAGCTATAATTAGGCTTTCAAGTTCTCTCTTTCACGTCCGGGTTCGAACCGGGGTGGGAGCACATTTTTAACAAATTAAAAATTGGGGCGCGAGCGAGAGCTCAAGCGGGCAGGTCGGGAGGGCGGGGTTGGCGCACGGGCCCATACACTTGGGTTTGCTCTTACTCACTTTAGTAATGGATTAGCAACGAAAATTTTCTATCGGTGATCCGTCGCTAATTAGGAATAATTTGAAGAAAATATAAAATTAAATTAGTGACGAATTTAGAGATGGAAAATTTCCATCGCTAAAATTTTCGGATTAGTGACGGATTTCCTTAATAACGGAAAATTTTCATCGCTAAATTAGCGATGTAACTTTTAGCGATGGAAATATCCATCGCTAATACTTTCAGCGACAGAAATTTGTGTATCGGCGATAGATATTTCCGTCACTGATACCCGTTTTTCTAATAGTGGAAGGGAAAACTAGTGTTGCGAAACAAATGGGTTGAAAACCCCTTAGCGGGCTTCCGTTCGGGTTCGGCCAAACCTTGGACAGGAGTGATTTCTTAGAGAGACCCCAGAATTTTCAGAAAACTTAAATGAATGGATGCAAAATGTCTTTTGAATTACTATGCTTTGCTGGAACTGCTTTACAAATCAATGAATGGTTTGAGATATATTCATGCTTTGACTTCCCCACACTCACCCCTCATTTATTGACACAATTATACCATTGCACTCCACTCACTGAGTACTCCCATACTCACCCCTCTCTCCTATATTTTTTAGAGGAAGCTTAAGTGGGAGACATCAATTTAGAGCTAGTTGAAGACACTATTGTACTGAACTTTTATATGAATTGATAATGTAGGATTTATTTTAGGATTGATGTAGTATACCCCATGGAAAGAGACTTTGTACTTTTCATTTTGATTTGGATTTGGTCAATACTTGCTCTATTTACTTTTGAGCAAGTATTGGTAGAATCCTTACTTAATTATTGTGGAACTTTATAAACTTTTGCTTATATTTGCTTTTGCAAAACTTATCGTTTTATTTGGGACATTTGGACTTTATTGTAAATTTTGAGACATTTGGAGTTTGTGAAAATTTTATTAAGATTTCTCTGATTGGCCGGGATGGCCTTATGCATGCATTGGATTTTAATTGCCTGGGTTGGATTCATGCAGGCCTGTTGTGATAGAATAGATTGGGATGGTTCTTTAAATGTTGTTGACATGTTTTTAAAACAGGTTGAACAAGTTGAATGCCTTACAGTATCCCGATATATGGGGAGATTCTGCCCATATTTTGAGATAACGCGATAGTTGTCGCGTGCTTGACTCAAGGGTCGGGGGGTGACAGCTTTATTGGTATCAAGGCTTAGGCTCGATTTTAAAATGTTTGAAGATTTGAAATGTCTCCAAATATCCCCAATGATTTTTCAAAAGCTTTAAGAATGGTTTTCTTTTGAAAATTTAAATTTAAAAAATAGTTTTCAAAAAATGTACAAAAACCTTCCATAGATTCCTAGGGGCATTGGATTTTAATTGCCTGGGTTGGATTCATGCATGCCTGTTGTGATAGAATAGATTGGGATGGTTCTTTAAATGTTGTTGACATGTTTTTAAAACAGGTTGAACAAGTTGAATGCCTTACAGTATCCCGATATATGGGGAGATTCTGCCCATATTTTGAGATAACGCGGTAGTTGTCGCGTACTTGACTCAAGGGTCGGGGGGTGACAGCTTTATTGGTATCAAGGCTTAGGCTCGATTTTAAAATGTTTGAAAATTTGAAATGTCTCCAAATATCCCCAATGATTTTTCAAAAGCTTTAAGAATGGTTTTCTTTTGAAAATTTAAATTTAAAAAATAGTTTTCAAAGAATGTACAAAAACCTTCCATAGATTCCTAGGGAATTAGGGATATCATTTTTAGGGGGTTAAATAATTAGTTCTTCACTTTTAATCTCAAGTGCTAAACAATGCTTTAACCTTTGTAGATAACCATGCCTTCATGTAGAATGATGAGGAATGTAAACGAAATTCCTCCCCATGAGCTTGAGGATGAGTCGTCTTCACATGCTCCATCTCTATCAGTGTCTACACACCTGGCTCCTTCAACCGGGATTCCAACTCCTCCTATAGCCGCCCTCCAGGAAGTGAAAGAATGGTGGAGTACTTTCGGAGCACATTACCAAACTCCACTTCAATCTTCAGTTCCTACGTTGGTTCCTCCTCCTATGTCGGCAGTTGCACCTCATGTTCCCATAGCACCTACTCTAGGTGTTGCATCTGTCACGCCCCAAACCGGGATCGTGAACAGCCGCCCGTTGCCCTGAATGCCGGCTGTATTTTTATAGAAAATCGGGCTGAACCTCCCCATAAATCGAAGGTCTCCCATGTACAATTTCACCTGTATATCAATATTCATCTTGTAAAATAAACAAAATGACCATCCTGGCCTCAAAACAATCCACCAAATCTCACTACCGACATCCAGACAATGCAAGGCTAACAAATCACTAACAGTCCTAGCCACAGACCTCTACGATCATGCCCAACTAGAGCATGAGCAGCCGCCACACCAAGCGGACCTAAATTTTATATAATATACAATAATTTCCCAAGTAAAGAGTTAAATGTTTACAAATGCCTCAATGCAAGCATAATAGGAGAGTTTCACAACAATGTCCATAAATATTATAATCATCCCATAAAAATGTACACGATCAACTACGGACCTAAATATCCAGACCACGCAGGGTCGAAATAAAGTACAAAATTCATATTTGAAATTAAACTTAAACCTTACCGTCGAGAAGAACCAAACCCGCCTAGGATCAACTGAAATCTCTAGACTCTGAAACGTTGCTCTAGCACAACGATCCTGTCAGAGGGAGGAAAGAAGAGGGGTGAGTATCTATGGGAGGATACTCAGCAAGTGAGGGGAAGGACATCGTGCTATCAATATCAAGTGTGAACTTAGAGTGTCAAAGCATGTAATACAATATCAGGTATACGAAAACAACGTGCAGTTTTAACATTCTCAAAGCACACATCACAAAATAACATATGCATCTATCTATGTATCAAATCACATGAGAAGAGCGGTCGAATAAACAACCCCGACAATGGTCTACCTCGACCAAGAACGGGCACATTGGGGGTTTTCACAATGCAAATATCAAAAAATGGCTCTCTATCCCAATGTTGGCCACAGGCTACTCCAACTAGCTTGTAAATAATAATAATAATAATATACATATAAATAGTCAGCCGTGTATGATGCCCCCGCCCAGTGCTAGACAGAGGTATAACTCACGTCCTCCCCCGATGAGGGTTCAACCTTGGACAACCATACACACGACAATCTGGCGGATACCTCCGGCCAAAGAGTATCCGGGCACAAGGGGTGCCGCTACCAAACGTCCTTCGTAGCTATGGAACAATATTAAATCAGCAGGGCACGTGGCCCCATGCATCCCAACACCATATTAGCCAGGCATATAGCCCCATGCATCGTATTATAATATCAGCCGGGCATACAGCCTAAACGGTACGTATAAATCCATTCAAAACCATGTGCCAATGCAAGTGGAAGTATTAAAACAAGTCAATATATCAAAAGGGTGGCACAATATCCGGTTATCAAACTTATGGATGCATATCAATAAAATCAGTAGTTGGGACACTCCAATGGTCACAAAAATATGTACATATACTTATCAAAATCCAAAAATTCAATTTTCACACGTATAGAAATCATGTTGTTTGAAAATCCGGAAAACATGATTTGTCAATCAATAATAGATGTCGTAGTCCCACTCATAGTATGGGGGAGGGTAGTGCACTCCCCAATAATATCACGAATCAAACCAAACTCGACTCCTCGAGTCTCCAAGAAAGTCAACCTAATCAAATCATGAATTTAATCAATTTTTTGACTATTTTCAGGATTTATCATTTTCCTTAAATTCGTACAAACCCTAAATTCTTTGATTTATAAATGTACTCCAATGTAATCAATTTCTTTCCATTTATAAATAAATAATGAAATCAAAACCAATCTAAATTCAAACCTAAAACTGTTCAAAATTGGAAATACGTTTAAAATAAATAAGTTTCCTATGAACTGGAAAAATCTTTGAAAAATCATACACTTTTCGATTCTCTTCCAAGTTCTTCAAACCATATGTCATTTTCAAGGTATTGAAATCTATTTTCATCATACAGAAAAGTATTTTGATTGCCTATATGTAGGACAACTTATAATGAAAAGACCGCATCGATCCTTAAACTTAAATCCCAATTTTTTACTATTTTCATGCATTCGTCAAATTAAACTCTAAAAGAAACTATTCAAATCAACCAAATATGAATCTTTCATCCCATGACAAGCTTCTTTCATACTGAACAACCTAATTTACGTAAATGCCTAAACTTAATCCTAATATTCAATTATAGATCTTCAGAAATGTATTCAAATCAAATCTAAATACATCCTAAACATATAAAGATCTCTCCATCCTAGATTCACTCAATTTATCGAAAAAATTAGTATTTTACCTCACCAAGAGTTTTCGGATTGCAGACTTAAATTCCTTGCTCTGTTCAAGTCACTCCAAAACCTGTAACACTTCCAACTAAAACAATGTTAATAATTAACTTAGCTACTGAGAACATTTAACCCTAAAGTATTTAACTCGAAACTATTACCCTAACCTTCACAGTGGATCAAGTCGGTCTAGGGTTTTGAAGCCTGCTGGTTTGGGACTTTGCAAGAGTGGCAGAAGGCGCGCGAGCGTGCGAGCAGGGAAGGAGTGCTACAGCCGCGCGCGTAGGAGCTGTCGCGTGCGCAGGGGCTATCATGCGTGCAAGAGGGCTATCGCGCGTTGGATGGACAAAACAGAGAGAGTAGAGAGAGTTCGAGAGCGAGAGAGAGAACAGAGCTAGGGTGAGAGAGTGAGATGATAGAGAGAGAAAGAGATAGCATGAGAGGGGAATCGAGAGAGAGAGAGACCGAGAGGGACTGAGAGAGATCGAAACTGAGAGAGAGAAATAGAGATAGAGAGGGAGGCAGAGAGATGATCGGCCGGTCGTGGGTGGTGTGCAGTGGCGGAGAGGGTGGCGGGGATGGCGATCGAGTGAAGGAGGCGGCGGCGAAGGAGAATCGTGGGAGAGGGTGAGAGACGAAGAGGGAGAGAGCGAATGTGGGAGAGAAATTAGGGCAAAACCCTAATTTCACTTTGGGGGCAAAACGCTGCGTTTTGCTCCCCCCCCTTTTTTTTACACAAATAAATAAGTATATATAAATATATATATATATATATATTCTCACACCCATATTTCATGAAAATGGGATTCACTACGAATTAAGGACACGACATTTTAAAATATACCAGAAATTTAAATTAAATACCCCAAAATCGAAAATCAATATAAAATTTAAAATTTTTCTATATATATATAAACATTGGAAATATTTTTATTAATTTCAAGTACAGGAGTACAATACGGACACCATAGTATCGGTGTTACAGCATCAACCGATCTTCCTATAGTTGAATTGTCAAAACTAATTAAAGAGGCAAGACAAATCGAATGTGAGACATTCTCCGACATGTGTGATGATTCCATGGCCAAGGAATGGATTGGCCGAATTCAAGAGACTGTCACCTACATGAGGCTAGATGATGATATCAAATTGTAGGTGGCAGTGAAATTAACGGACAAGGGTGCTAGGACGTAGTGGGAAAATGTAAAGGGTAAAACGACTACCCCACCTACATTGGAAATTAACGGACACCATAGTATCAGCGTTTGATTCATTTCCTCTCTGCGAATGCAAACTCTCACTTCTCCTCTCTCTGCATCCTCATCTCTCTCTCTATCACTACTGATTTCACTCTCCAAAAAATTTAATACATTTATTAAATCACTCCAATCACCTTAAACAAACTCAAGGAAGGGAGGATTGAAGGGAAAAATCTAGGGTTTACACTTCATAAGAGGAAAATTAGGGTCTTTAAAACCCAAACCACAAAACTCAATCCAACCCCAAAATTAAGGTAATTTCTTTCTCTGAATCTTGGATTTATTTTCTTTTATACTAGATATATATGTATTGATGAGATTTTGTGAAATTTCATAGGAAGATAAAAAAAAAAAACCCTAGTCTATGAATAGTTAAAATTGGGGGAAAATAAAAATGAAAATTTTATTTACATATAAATGAGGTACATTTGATAAAATTAGAATGTACATTCATGAATTGGAGAAATTAGGGTTTTGTTTATTCGGAAAAAAATTGGAAAAAATTGTCTGAAAATAGAAAAATATAGGAAACTTATGAATAGGAATTTTATAATGGTGCAAATGAGGACAAATTGATAAAATGAGATCAAGAATAAGAAAATTGTAATACCAAAAAACCGATGCTAGATATTTTGTAAACATTTCTATAATAAAATAGAAAATTTTGAAATTATATTGATTTTTGATTTGAGGTATTAAATTGAAACTTTTGGTATAATTAAAATGCCTGTATTGTAAATTCATAGTGTATTCTATTCTTAGTAAATTTAGAACTTCAATACGATGAGAGTATCAAAATATATATATTTATATGTATATAAAATAAAATAAAACAAAAAAAAAGGAGGGACACAACATTTTACCCCAAAACGCCGCGTCTCCCCCTTATTTGATTAGAGCTTTCAGGCCTAATCTCTCACTCTCTCCCGATTCTCAAACACTCTCTCGCTCTCTCTCTCTCCAGCACTCTCTCTGTCTCCGTCGCACTCTCTTCCACTCTCCATCTCCGACCGCCGCAAGTGACAGATCTCCACCATCTCTCTCTCTCTTCGAATTGCTCTCTCTTGAACACTCTCTGTCTCTCACTCTCTCTCTCTCTCTATCTCGCTTTGTCTCTCTTCAAATCTCTCTATATCTCACTCTCTGTCGCTGTTCGAATCCCTCTCTACCTCACCATCTCTCTGACTTTCTCTATTTCCTCTCTCTCGCGCGACAGAAGCCTCTCCCTTATGCGCAACAGAGACTGCTCACTCTCTCCCTCGCTCGTGCGATGCTCTGTGCGAGCATCCCTCTTCGGTAACCTATTCTAAATCAGTGCTCCTTGAACATCCGAGAACCCTAGGCTGAGCTTGCACTAATCTCTATGCAGGTAAGGAGCAGTTCCTAGCCCTAACTCTAGGGTTTCGAATTTTCTTAGTAATTAGGTTTAATTGCTAAAATGTGCTTCAATTTGGAAGTGTCACAGGTTACGAATTGAATGGCGCACGGACGTTAAGATTTGCGAGCTGCGAATTGTGAAACCCTAGGTGAGGGAAATTTCAATCCCTTCAACATTCGAATTATTTTGTTGAATTTAGGTAGAGAATACGTGTAGATACATTCTGAAAATATGCTAGATTCAAAGGAAATGCATTATTCTTGAAATTTTGTATGAAGTTATTTAGGTTAAATCTAGAATTTGATATAAATTAGGTTGCGAAGTATGATAGAATGTCTTAGTTAGTAATAGAGTTTTGTTTGATTGTTTGTGTAGTTTTCCTTGGGGTTTGACTTGAAATTAGCATGAATTAAATTAGGATTATATAAATTCGGAAAAAAATTGATACAATTGAGGAATGTTGGAAATTAAAGTCATTGATAAGGGAAATGATCCTAAATTGATGAAACGAGAGTTTAGAAATGTAATTATGTCAATTATGGCTATTTTAAATAGGGAGAAAATTTAAAAACCCTTTAATGGAGCCTTAATTGATGATTAATTGTGTTGATTGGTCTAAATTGACCTTTGGAGACTCGAAATGAGTCATTTTGGATTAATTGTGGAAATAGGGAGTGGGTACCCTCCCTAGAGGTGAGTGGATGGTCTGTTGTGTTATAAATGAGCAAAACTATTTTAATTCTTTTGAAAATGATTTTTGAAAGATTTTTACATGTTTTATATACATTGTTTTGTGATTATGGGATGTCTGAACTGAATTATGAAGTATAAATGCATCCACTGTGTTTATAAATGCATGTGTGTCATATGTTATTTGATGTTGCTTTATAAATTGCTATGATATGAGATGATGATTATTTGCTGGAAATGATGGCACACGATTGTGAAATGGCATGTTTGTGAAATCCTGGTGCACGAGTGTAATGGCTATAGTTATTCCCTCCACGGAGCGACCCGACGGGGTTATGTGGGTGGGGTTTTATTTCGAGGGAGGTGGACGCGGCCTCTTCTCTACCACGTCGTACTATCTGGATTGCACCTCGGTGAGGTACAAGCCAATGCCAAGGAAGGGGGTAGTATTTTGAAATACTGAAATGGAAAACCCTTTAGCGGGCTTCTGTCTGGGTTCGGCCAAACCTAGGACGAAAGTATTTTCAATGGGACTCTAGGATTTTTTGAAAGAATAATTGATGTGGATGCATAGTTTGTGAATTATCTTGATTTATTGAAAATGCTTTTGTATATATAAAGTGATGTTTATGAGATATACTTTGACTCTCCCATATTCACCCCTCATTTATCACACAATTATACCATTGCACTCCACTCACTGAGTATTTCCCAATACTCACCCCTCTCTTTAACATTTTCAGAGGAAGCTTAGGTTTGTATAGCAATCGGAGCTTGAGAAGGATTATCTACTGACTCGTATAGGTATTGTAGTGAAGCAAGGTTATTTTGGTTGATTTCGAAATCCATGGAAGGGAAGACTTGTATAATTCTTTTGGTAGGGATTAAATCGATACTTGTTTCATATGTAAGAGCAAGTATTGATGGAATCCTTACATAGTTTGTGTTGGAGTTTGTTTAAAACTTGTTTATTTCCTTTTTACTTCCATTTTTGGTAAAGTTCATTGTTTGAGTGGGACATTTGGTTTGTAATATTGAATTTTGATACTTTCTTTCGAATTTCGCGAAGTTCTGTACATCTCATATCGTTTGGACTTTATTAATGCTGGCTTGTCCTCTTCAGGCAAGTGTTAGTAAAATCCTAAGACTATGATTTGAGATTTCTTATATGTTAAATGTTTTATTGATACTGAGAAATTCTGGAGTGGCTAGGATAACCATATTGCATGCTTGCATGTATAGGTACCCTCTCCCCAATTGTGTGTCGATGTGTGCTTGTGTGTATAGGGATGGACCGGATGGGTCCTTGCATGTGTATTGTTATGTGATATTTCCTATTTTTGATGAATGGCGTATTGAAAGAATTGTTGTGTTATTTTTGTAGCCTTGCGGAGTCTCGGTATATGGGGAGGTTATGTCCGTGTACTGAGACAACGCGGCGGCTATCGTGTGGTCAATCCGAGGATCGGGACTTGACAAAAATAATCAAAATTATGATTTAAATAAAATTAGGAAAAATTTGTAAACCCTTGAATTTGAGGAGAAATGATCTGAAAATTGTTATTGTTGATTTAGTACAATCAATTAGAGTTTGACAACAGATCTCTTTAGAACTGATAATGTATAGGGAGTGAATACTCTCCCGAGGGGTGAGTGGATGGTCCATTATGTTATAAATGAGTAAAATTGTTTTAAATTCTTTATAAATGATTTTAAATGATTTTTATATGTTTTATATAAATTTTTTTGATTATGGGATGTCTGAAATGAAGATTTGAAACACATATGGATCCATTCTATTTATAAATGAATGTGTCATATATTGTTAAATATTTGATTTATGAGTGTTATGGTACGATTTGGTAATCGTTCGTTGAAACATTGCACACGGAATATGATTTGGATATTTGTGAAAGGATGGTGCATGAGGTAAATGGTTATAGTCATTCTCTCCACAGAGCGACCCAACGTAACGACATGGTTGGAGTTTAATTGCGAGGGAGGTAGATGCAGCCTCTTCTCTGCCACGTCGTACTATCCGAATTGCACTCCGGGGAGGTACGAGTTAACACCAAAGAAAGGGGAACTAGTGTTACGAAACAAATGGATTGAAAACCCCCACGCGGGCTTCCGTCCAAGTTCGGACAAACCTTGGGCGAGAGTGATTTCTTAGGGAGACTCTAGGATTTTCAGAAAGCTTGAAAGTATGGATGCAAAATGTCTTCTGAATTACTATGCTTTGTTGGAACTGCTTTACAAATCAATGAATGGTTTGAGATATATTCATGCTTTGAGTTCCCCACACTCACCCCTTATTTATTGACACAATCATGCCATTGCACTCTACTTAATTAGTATTTCCATACTCACCCCTCTCTCCTGTATTTTTGAGAGAAAGTTTAGGTGGGAGATATCAATTTAGAGCCAGTTGAAAACATTATTGTGCTGAACTTTTATAGGTATTAATGATATAGGATTTATTTTTGGATTGATGTATTATACCCCATGGAAGGAGACTTTGTACTTTTCATTTTGGTTTGGATTTGATTGATATTTGCTCTATTTACTTTTGAGCAAGTATTGGTAAAATTCTTACTTGATTATTGTGGAATTTTGTAAACTTTTGCTTATATTTGTTTTTGCAAAGCTTATTGTTTTATTTAGGACATTTAGATTTTATTGTGAATTTTGACACATTTGGAGTTTGTGAAAATTTTATTAAGATTTCTCTGATCGGCCAGGATGACCTTATTCATACATTGGATTTTAATTGGCTGGGTTGGCGTTATGCATGCCTGTTGTGATAGAATGAACTGGGATGGTCCTTTAAATGTTGTTGAGTTATTTTTAAAACAGGTTGAACAGGTTGGATGCCTTGTGATATCTCGGTATATGGGGAGGTTTTGCCCGTGTTATAAGATAACGCAGTGGTTGTCGCGCGCTTGACTCGAGGGTCGAGGCATGACAAAGTTGGCCTGATTCCAACTGCATTTTTTTTTTTGGTTTAGATTTGAGGATTTGAGATGAGTTTCTTTTCTGGGTGTTTCTTATTTGCTCAAAATTTGTCTGATTGAAGGAACCAAAGAAAAAATGATTTTTGGCTGATTGAGTGTTTTTCTTTTCGGGACATAGAAGAGAGAGAGAGAGAGAGAGAAGCTTGAGAGGGTGTGAGATTTGAGGATTTGATTATGGTGAGAGAGATCAGAGATGTGGTGGAAACGAAGGTGTAGAGGTGGAATAAATGCGGTGTGGGCTCATGCACAACTTTAGACTAGAATTTCTAAGTTTACACTTAGAAATTCTAGGTTGTTGTCTGGGTATAGTGTTTACATCGCAAAAGTTTATACTTAGTTTATAAAAGAATTCATTGAGGAACTAGAGGTATGGGCTCATGCACAACTTTAGACTAGCAAAACCTATTGGCAAGCACTCCGTAAGGAATTTATGCACAAACAGACATTGAGGGTATAATCTGAATGAAACATCCCTGTTATGAATATGAATCATCCCAGTAATGATTGAGAAAAGACTTACTATAAACAACCGAAAAGAACTCTAAGGACTTACAGGTTCAGCCATGTGCCCAGATGAATGGAGGTGAAGTTACTTGCCTCTTGACTCTCTTGCCACAAATTGAAAGTCCTCCAAACAACATGATTCAGGATTACAAGTCAGGCAACTATGAACCTAACTCATTCATCATAAAACATTCCAACCACTGCTTTGGGGCAGCTGAATGGATGCTCTAAAGCCGTCTTATGAAATTTTATCACTTGTGGCGATAATGCTCCCAAGGGAGTAGTCTTTCATGCACAAGCCCTTTTCAGTCAGCCACAAATAAAATTCGAATCTGGGTTTAATCCTGTTTTCCAAGTTGTAACACAAATAGGCTGGAAAGGCATCAAGGTTCAGCACAGTTAACCCCATGTCCTCGAGGAGAAAGTTCACTTTTTTTTCAAGAATACCAGGGTGCTGATTTAGGATTTTCGTCGTCAAACTTATCATTTTACAGAGCTTTGAGAACTCAATCCCTGCCCTGATGAGGCAATCAAATCTCATCTGCAGCTCACTCTGAGTGCCATGCAAGTGTGGCAACACCTCCATGGTATGACGGTTCTCTCCAAAACCGATGTCATGCAAAAACTTCAACTTACTTAAAGTGTGATATGGGGTTCTTTTACCCTGAATTTTGCCCAATGTATCTCTAAAATGATAATCTAAGTCTTCATCAGGACTGCTTATTGCATAACTACCCAATAGATGTTGATTGCCATTCCTAATCCTATTAAAAAACCATTCATGAAGATCCAATGCTCTCATCACATAAGGGAGATTATCAAATTTGTTTCTCCGAAAAACATAAGGTTATTTCTCAGCAAGTGAATTCTTTTTTTTAGCACCCAATCCAAAATGTTGTAAGAACCCTGATACCGAAGAAGTGAGGTTCTCCAAATCAAAGTTCAAAATCTCCGTACCGAAGAAGCAACAATCCGACATCTTCTCTTTTAACACTTAATCTACAAAAGAAATCTGCCTTTTGGACTAAAATTTCTTCCGATTACTCTAGGAAAATATGTTTACCCCTACCCAATAACTCCCCAATCTCTAGCTCCTTACAACCCATATCATAAAAAAAAAAACGAATTTTCCTACAAACCTCATAACAAGCATCCACGTTTCCCTCCATCTCATCCTGCAAACCCAAATCCAGAAAGACCCTTTTCAAATCATCAAGCAATGCATCAAAAGTTTCACCATTTCTGCACCCCAACACATGAGGAAAAACCAAACAAATCCCAAGCACCAAAAAGTTATCAAAACCATAATTTTCTTTTAACCCTTTGAGTCTACAATTTAGTTCCTCCGGACTCTTGCCGAAAGGTATAAAATTCCTACAACAACTTCAGAGACGAAAGGTATAAAATTCCTTTCTGGTTGGAATGTCTAGGTTCTTTTTTTTTTTTTAATAGGTTACATGAGATTTGTACTCAACCTATGAGGATAGGTATAAAATACCTATAACTTGCATCATGTACTCCAAATACATGTGCTTGTGCAGTAGAATGAATTTTCCAGAGTTCTAGCAATCTGAAGGCACTAAGAAAGGTACTCAACCTATTTCTGTTATATGCTAAACTTAATTTTATAGAGGCATCAATTAAATAATGCAATGATGAGTGATCTATTATCAATCACCACTTAAGTGCTCAGATAGAGTCAAGTTCAAGGAGACGAAGGAAACACAACCAGTTGGGAGGTTCTCTATGAGTGCATAAATTAAGAATCAAGTGGGAATAAGCCAATAATTCAGATTCTAGCAGGAATTATCAATGAAGACAATAATTCAGTCACTCTTCAAAAATATTACTGACTCTGACTTGGAAAAAGATCCATTACAAGCACTATTTTATGCACAAGCTCTATTCTAGGGGTAAGAGTAAGTAATGAACAAGCACTATTCTATGCATAAAGCACAAGGAAATGCTTTGAGCTACCTTGAAGGGGCAGAAAAAAGTGCTACATCTTCAAGAATGGGGTCACAAGGGACGGAGAAAAAAATTGAAACTTTTTATGCTACTTGAGACTAATAAAGAGCATTAACATTGTTTAAAGGCAAAGCATTGGAAAATTGTAAAGTATTAAGTTTTAATATCCTCGCATCTTCTCAACAAATGTAAGTACAATTTGAGGTTGCGAGCAACAAATGTAAATAGTAGATCGACCGACTACTATCCTTAAAAATAAACACTAACCTGAAATTGCTCCCAAAGCCCATCTTTGATCTCCTTTGGCACCATGTGCCAAGTAGGCCATGCCCCATTAAGACGTCCCTTAATGTCCTTAGTAATAGAACGAACAACTGTAGGATTAATAAAACTATTTCCAAAGAAAATATTGATTTAATATTAATTTCACACATAAAATGATGTAAACAAATAAATATAAAATTAAAACAAATATTTGTCTTACGTATGATTAGCCACTTCAATAAATATTCTCCTTGCTAGATTGACTGGCACCTCTATCCCATGGTTTGGGCCTCTACCTTGAGTGGAAGAGGAACCCAGATTAGCCTCAATGTCAGCATCGGGAATTTCATACTAAACAATGGTCTCTGGGATATCACCTTCGCCAAGTCGACTTCTCTCGTTGTCTCTCATAGAGTTTCCCCTAGACCTTGATCTTCTATCTCGTACCATATCTGTTTCTCTGAAATAGATTTTTTAAGACAAGTTGAATAACAAAAAATAGAGATAAATTTGAAGTTCTAGACAAATTACAAATGAGACAAACAAATAAAAGAAACAAAAATAAATAAATAAAAATATAATTAAGAAACAAATACATCATAAAATCATTAACAAATAAATACACTATAAAATCATTAAGAAATAAATACACCATAAAAATCAAAACACACAAAAACCATTAGTCTACACCATAAAATCAAAACCTACAAATACATAAGTCAAACAAATATCTAATCAGTTCATGTCATCATCACCACCATCAGAATCAAATTCTTCAATTTGGTCTATTTTTGAATAATCAAACTCTTCTTCTTCTCCTTATTCCTCTTATTCTTTTTCTTCTTCTTCTTCTTCAACATCCACTAACAAATCAAAGCAGTTGTCTTCTTCTTGGGGTACTTCACTTGGATTTACCTCTTCCATGTCACCAATAATTAGAATTGTGTCATGGCCCAACCCGCAAGTCGAGCACGCGAATAAATTGTCGCAACTCCTCGAGGCATAGGTATGCCCTACTCGCACATCGAGGTGACGCAAGACTAATATTATAACTAATATCATGATCCTACTTGATATTCTAAATCAAATCATACAATGGAAGATTTGAAGAAAAAAATTTTCAGAAAATTTCTTTTAAACATTTGCCTCCAATTTACATATAATATTTATATGCGTGGTCCAATCGTAAACAAAGATGGATATGAATACTCACCTGGTAATGTCTCTCAATAAAACTTGTCAAGCAGTATCTCACTGTAAGTCAAGTATGGTGTAAGCTAAAAATTATAAATATGAGAGAGTGAGTATAATTCACATACTCAGTGAGTGAGGTGCAATGACTATATAATGACAATAAATGAATTTGTGTGAGTGACAAGTCAAAACATCGTTTCCAAATTTATATTTCATTTATTTGCAAACATATTATGTAATTCAAAATAATATGCATCCTTATCATCAATCATGCATCATAGGGTGTCTATTAGATAAAACGCATTCTACCCATGGTTTGGCCTAATTATGATAAAATCCACCAAGGGATCACTACTATATCATATAAATGAAACACATATATTTTTCTTTTAACCTCCTTCCCTTGGTGTTGACACGATTCTCACGTGGTGTTCGTCTATTGGATCTGTTGGTTAGAGACAGGGGACTCAAATCCCTTCTCCCATGTTACCCTACCACGTCACCTCGTCAAGTAAACGCTTAATATCGTGGTAGCGAGTGCACTATAGCCACTATATATCATCCCATAATCATACACATGTGCCATATGTCATCATTCATAAATCATTACTCGTAAAATCATGGCACTATCAAGTCATATAATATGAGGATGCAAATTTTCACAGAATATCATTTCAAGGCATGCCATAAACACTAAAATATTTTTAAATCATATTTCAAAATTTATTTATAAAAATCAGGATTGAAAACTATTTTCATTTAAAGTCAGAAATTGTTCATCCTACTCACCTCGACTGGAGAGCATACGCCTCCCCCTAACTATCCTTGTTTCTCGAATAAGCTATCTCTCATACGAAAAGTAAACCTATGCCTAAATTAAACAATATGTATAATTCATCAATTCAATTATTTCGATAATATCATATCGTCGATCTATAAAATGCATACAGAAATGTTTTTTTTTAAGGTAAAATCTCAAATTTCATATTTAGAAAAAATTTATACAAAACTTACCATGTGTAGGTTTAGTAAAATAACAATATCTTCCAAAACTTTGATCAAATTCAAACGATTCAAATTTTTTCTTAAAGTTAAAACATATATCTCTAACTTCAAATTCTGAACACACGAATTTAGAAATTTTTATAACTTTTTCAGTCTAAGTTCCTAAAGTCAACTTTGCATAGTTTTGGGAGAATTTCCATATCTCCCTGTGTATTTCTCTAATTTAAGTGATTCTTATTTCAAGCCGAAGAGAAGAAATAGATCTAAAACTTTATAGTTTTGACTATCCTCAGATTTTAAGTATATAATTTTATAAAATTCTATTTTCACCTCAATTTTAGTTTTTAAAACTATTTCTGTACAGTTTTAGTAAAAATACCATAACTTTCTGTATACAATTCCGATTCAAGTGATCTTTAGCTTAAATTAAAGATAAGATAGAGACTTAAAACTTTCATGTTTTAAGTTTCTTCAAATTCTATACAAAGGATATCATACAAATTGACACAATTTACTGGTCGTACACAGAGTATGAAATAAAGTTGGTGAAACATGCTAAAATTTCAAAAATCACCAAAAATGGATTCCCTCATGAAATACTTCACATAATATACCATTTTAAAGTTTAGAAAGTCTAGTTTACATAGGAATAAATGGTTTAGATTTTTTGATTCCTACAGAATAAGATATCATAATAAGACTACACAAGACTCAATCTAAAATTCAATATCTAGCATGCTAATATAGATACTAATGTAACTACTCATCAAATAATTTAATCTTTGTACAACTTAAGACATATTACCTCCTTTGTAAGATCTCTTGCTAACAATATATACCAACGCTCTCTTTGAATTCTTGAATTTTTTTATCGTCTTAACAAAATCAAATCACAATCAACATGAATTCCTATACAACACTTCTATACTTCTAATTAAAATTCAAGAATTTCCAAAAATGTTCTTACCTCTTTGACTTCATGGTTGCAATTAAATTGGATATGGATCCTATATATTTCATCCCAGGGGGGTTGAATGAAGAAAATAAGCCAATTTCTCTTAAACAAGTTTCTTTTATAAACTTAGCAAAACCTCCTTGACCATTGGATCATTCCATGCATTATCCCAACCATCCACTTGTCCTAACACTCAAACCATGCAATGGTTGATTCAAGCAAGCTCCATGCACTCCATTAGAAGTCTTGTTCATCGTCTATGTCAAGAGGAAAAGTGTCACAACTAGCACAAGCTATTCCAATTAGATTTCATACATAAATTATCATCCTATGAGTTTTCTTGAATGTGGAACAATCCTATGCGGCCACTAACCAATCTTGCTGCTCTCTTGACCAATCATTTTGCTCTAATTGTCCATCCATTACTGGTTTACAATTTAGTCCCTCTACTTTTCTTAATTTCATTTAGACCCATAACTTTTAACAAGTTGCATTTTTGGTCCCTATGAAATTTTTTTCAAAATTTCTTAAATAAGTGAAATTTCATTTAAATATCTTTATTTAAGTGTTTCATATCCATTTTTGACTTCTTTAGGCCTTGCCGAAAAGGTTTTCGACTTACCAATAAAATTTTTTGTTTTAACAATTTTGAAGCAAAACCTTAAAATAAATAAATAGATAATTAAAATTTCATTTTAGATATCTAAAAATGATATTAATATATATATAGAACCATGAGGAGTGGTACATGATACACAGTTATTGAAAATCAGTATTACAATTCCTAACCCCCTAATAAAGAGTTTCGCCCTCGAAACTAAATTAAAACTATACATCAAATAGTTGGAAGTACTGTCTCCTCATAGCATCCTTAGGCTCTCAAGTTTGCTTCTCGACCTGGTCGTTCCTCTAAAGTATTCTGACCAGGGGGAACTCCATGCACTGTAGCTTCCTAATCTGTCTGTCTAAGACGGCTATGGGCTGGATGAGGAAACTCAAATCATCACTCAACTCTACCGATGGGGGTTCCAGTACATGGGAAGGATCAAGAAGGTACTTCCTTAACATCGAGACATGGAATATATCGTGAATCTGTGCTAACTCAAGGGGCAGGTCCAACCTATACACCACTTTCCCTATCATCTTTAGGACTCGGAAAGGTCTGATGTACCTGGGGTTAAGCTTTCCCCGCTGTCTGAATTGGATCATTCTCTTCCAAGGGGATACTTTTAGAAACATTATGTCTCCCTCCCCAACTCCAAAGGTCGGCACGGTCTATCTGCATAGCTTTTCTGCCTATTTTGGGAAGCTTTCATCCAAACACGGATGACCTTCACCTTCTCTTAGGTCTTCTCAATCAAATCTATATAACTAAGTTGTCTCTCTCCAACCTCATCCTAACACAAGGGCATCCAACACTTCTTCCCGTACATGGCTTCATATGGTGGCATCCCAATACTAGCCTGATAGCTATTGTTATAGGCGAACTCGATCAATGGGAGGTGCTGGTCCCAACTACCCTTGAAGTCCATGACACAGGATTTCAACATGTCCTTTAGTATTTGAATAGTCCTCTCAGACTGACCATCCACTTGGGGCTGAAATGCAGTACTGAACTTCAGTCGGGTAACCATGGCCTCTTGTAACTTCAGCCAAAATCAAGAAGTAAAATGCGAGTCTCTGTCTAAAACAATGGACACTAGAACTCCATGCAGTCGAACTATTTCACTGATACATAGGAGAGCCAAACCCTCTAGTGGATAGCTACTGTGGATGGGAAGGAAGTGTGCGAACTTGGTGAGTCTATCTATGATCTCCCAGATAGCGTCGTGTCGTGCCGAATCTCACATTAGACCCATTACAAAATCTATGGTGATATATTCCCACTTCCACTTAGGAATGAGAAGAGGCTGTAGTGTGCTGGCGGGCTGCTGATGCTCAGCCTTCTCCTGCTGGCGTACCAAATACCGGGTCACAAAACTGGCTATCTCACGCTTCATGCCTGCCAGCTAATAACTTTCTCGAATCATCTGGTATATCTTTGTGCTACCAGGATGGATAGCGTAGGCTAAAAGTGAGCCTCCTCTAATATGGCACGTCTAAGGTCATCATCCTTGGGAATACAGATACGTATCCCAAAAACTACTAAGCCATCATCCCTGACTCTGAAGTCTTTGCCTTCCCCTTTGTTAATCCTCTCAACAATCCCCCGAATCTCTTCATTAGTAGACTAAAGTTTCTAAATGTGGTCAAGCAGAGTCAATCTCATCTCAAATCTAGCCAAAAGTACTGCAAAATCATCTGTAGTCAGTCTGACTCCTAATGAACGGAGTCCAATAAGACACGAGAGATAAGAACTCTTGATAGGTGTTAACGATGACGACTTATGGCTCAGTGCATCCGCAATGACATTTGCTTTCCCCGGGTGGTAGTCAATAATCAGATCATAGTCTTTGAGAAGCTCCAACCATCTCCTCTGCCTGAGATTGTGCTCCCTTTGAGTAAGTAGATACTTTAAGCTTTTGTGATTTGAATACACTCGATAAGTAACCCTGCATAGATAATGTTGCTAAATCTTCAAGACGAACACAATAGCAACAAGCTCTAAGTCATGGGTAGGATAATTCAGTTCATGCTTCTTTAGTTGTTAGGTGGCATAAATGACGACCCAATCCTTCTGTATCAGGACATAACCTAATTCCTGTCAGCTGGCATCATAGTGTACCACATACTCATAGTCGCTAGTAGGGAGAGCGAGGATGGGTGTTGACATTAGTCACTATTTGAGCTCCCGAAAGCTCTCCTCACAGTGGTCATCCCAAACAAACTTGACCTCTTTCTGTGTCAAGTTGGAGAGTGGAGCAGCAATCGTGGGGAATCCCTCTACAAACCTTCGATAATATCCAGCAATCCAAGGAAACTCCGTACCTCCGTAGCGCTCTGTGGTTGTTCCCATTTCAAAATAGTTTCACCTTTCCTCGGGTCCACAATGATCCCATCAATAGAAACCACATGACCTAGAAACTCAATCTCCTTCAGCCAAAACTCACACTTAGAGTATTTGGCATATAGCACCTTCTCACAGAGTGTATACAACACAACCCATAAGTTCTGGGAATGCTCCTCATCACTCCTCGAATATACAAGTATATCATCGATGAAGATGATGACAAATCTATCCAGAAAGGAGTGGAATACCTAGTTCATCAGATCCATAAAAGTTGCTAGGGCATTAGTCAACCCAAACGACATCACCAAGAACTCAAAGTGACC
The DNA here is from genome assembly GCA_037126225.1 of Dillenia turbinata. Classification (NCBI taxonomy): domain Eukaryota; kingdom Viridiplantae; phylum Streptophyta; class Magnoliopsida; order Dilleniales; family Dilleniaceae; genus Dillenia; species Dillenia turbinata. The sequence continues at coordinate 18,529,196 of JBAMMX010000018.1, read as the reverse complement.
GTATTGGATCCTAAAAACTGTCTTGAGAATATCACATTTCCTGATCTGTAGATAATGATATCCAGATATCAGGTCGATCTTAGAGAAAACCCGGGCCCCCTGTAACTGGTCAAACAGATCATCAATCTGAGGTAACGGGTATCGATTTTTGATGGTCACTCAATTCAACTGTCGATAATCGATGAATAGTCTGAGAGTGTCATCCTTCTTTCAGACAAATAATACAGATGCTCCCCAAAGCGAAGTGCTTGGTCTGATGAAGCCCTTATCCAACAATTCTTGCAACTGGATTTTTAGCTCTTTCAGCTCTACCGGGACTATCCTGTATGGCAGAATGGAGATATGCGTAGTGCCTGGTACCAAAGCAATGGTGAAATCGAACTCTCGGACTAGAGGTAATCCAGGTAGCTCCTCAGGAAATACATCAGGAAGCTCCTGCACCACTGTGACATCATTTATTCTTGGTCTCTCTACTGTGGTGTCCACAACATGTGCTAAATACATTGTACAACCCTTACTCATCAATCAACGGACCTCCAAAGCTGATATCATACAATTCGGGAGAACCCGTCTAATTCTGTGGAAAACCAATACTGGATACCCTAGTCTCTAAAATTCGACTGTCTTAGCATAACAATCCACTGAAACTTTGTGCCGGTGTAGCCAATCCATACCCAGGAAGGCGTCGAAGTCCCGTATGTCTAGTAAAATCAAATATGCTTTTAATACTGTACTCTCCACCTCGACTCCATAGTCTCGGTACACCTTTTTCCTGAAAATCTGCTCCCCTAAGGGAGTAATAACTAATAGTGCTTTATCTAGTGGTTCTAAAACCTTGTCAGTGTAGTGAGCGAAGTCCGTGCTCACAAAAGAACTATTCACCCAGTATCAACCAACGCACGGGCATCTCTTCTGAAGATAATCATAGTGCCTATCAACCAAATTTATAAAGTCTATTAATCCAATATCATCGAAATAATTAAAAATTACTTGTGGATAAAACCTCAAAATGGATATATATATATCATTTTTCAAAGTTCACCAAAGTACATCATAGTCTAAAGTTCTTGTACATCATCAAGATGAAAAGTGGAGGTAGCACCTGTTACTATGTCTGGACTGACCTGTGCCCCCTCGTCGGTCATAGCATATAGTCTAGCCTACGTCCTGGGCTGTTGACGAGGGGGTAGAGCAAGCATGTTACTCCCAGTGAAAGGTTTCCCTGCAATACTATAAGGAGGTGTCGTAGAAGGTGCTGAGCTGCCCCTGAGGCCATAAGGAAAGCTCTGATTTGAAGCATGAATGTACCTTTTAGCTCACAGATCAGGACAGCGGTCTTTGAAGAGTCCTTCCTTTTCGCACTAATAATATCTATCAGAGAATTGACATGGGCCTAGATGTGCCGTTTTACAAATCGAGCAGGACCTTCTCTACGCTCCTCCGGACCATGGCGCATGCCCAAGGTACCCCCCAGTGTAGTCATCGGGGCTGATGACTGCCCATACTATCCATGAGGTGTGGTCTGGGGCCCCTGTCTAGAGCCATCGCTATATGAATCTCGACCTCTACTCCTTTTGGAGCTCTGTCCCTACCCAAATCCAGGCCTCTTCCTTTGGTCTTGCTGGTCGCGGAGTTTGTTTTATTTTTTGATGTTCTATTCTGCTCTCAGTACCCATTGCAGAACTCTAGCATATGTATCCTCCTTGGAGACTGTCATTCGGTCTTTGATGGTGAGATTTAGTCCATGTTCAAACTTAAATCTTCTAGTCTCCTCAGTCACCAGTAACTCTGGGAAAAATACCGCCAGTCTGTGGAACTCAGTCTCGTACTCTAACACAGACTTCTACCTCTGCTTTAACTCTAGGAACTCTCAGCGTTTCATGTCGTGGTCGAACATCGTGTAATATTGGGAATCAAACTCCCTCAGAAAGTTATCCCAAATCAACGGCTCATCTGCTCTATCCTTAACATCGTCCCACCAGTCACGGGCATCATCCTCTAGCAGTCTGACTGCTATCACCAGCTTGAGTCTATCCTCAACTCCCATGTCCTCCACAGCCTCTTTGACCCGTTTAAGCCACTTCTTGGCCACAATGGGGTCGTGGGTCCCAGAGAAGGACTCATACCCTAGACTCCTAGCCTCTCTCAGCAAGGTGGAGACCTCTATCATCTGTCAAGTAGTAGGCATAGTCGTCAATGTAGAAGAGGACACTGGTGTCGCTACAGGTACAGGTAGAATCTCAACCGTCGTTGCTGGTGGTGCTCTCATCTGGTCTCGGTGGGCCATCCACTACCCCATCATCTCCCTGAGTATGGAGAGCGGTGGGGGTACTTTTCTAGCAGGAGGGGCCTGAGGTGCTTGAGACGATGATGCAGTCTCGAGCAGGGTCTCGGTGGTACGCCTTGGTCATTCTCTGGGACACATAGTTTTACATAAAGGACCATGCTTAGTACTTAAGAGTAGGAAAGCAAAGGGTTAGGTGCCAACCTAACCCCCTAATAGGACCATAGGAGGCAAATTGTAAACTCTTTAAAAAACATTTTACAAACACTAGAGCGAAATAGAGTAGATACAAAATCCTAGCGCTCTGATACCACCGAAATCTATCACACCCCGACCCGCAGGTCGAGCACGCGAATAGACCGCCGTGACTCCTCGAGGCACAGGGAGACCCTACTCGCACATCGAGGTGACATAAGGCTAATATTATAACTAATATTATGACCTTACTTGATATCCTAAGTCAAATCATAGAGTGGAAGATTTGAAGAAAAAAATTTTCAGAAATTTAAAACATTTGTCTCAAATTTACATATAATATTTATATGCGCGGTCCAATCGTAAATGAATATGTGTATGAATACTCACCCGATATCGTCTCTCAGTAAAACTCATGGAACAGTATCTTAAAGTAAGTCAAGTATGGTGTAAGCTGAAAATTATAAATATAAAGGAGTGGGTATAATCCACATACTTAGTGAGTGAGCTACAAGGACTATATAATGACAATAAATGAATTTGTGAGAGTGATAAGTCAAAACATCATTTCCAAATTTATATTTCATTCATTTGCAAACATATTGTGTAATTCAAAATAATATCTATCCTTATCATTAATCATGCATCATGGGATGTCCGTCAGATAAAATGCATTCTACCCATAGTTTGGCCTAATTAGGGTAAAATCCACCAAGGAGTCACCACAATATCATATAAATGAAACACATATATTTTTCTGTTAGCCCCTTTCCCTTGGTGTTGATACGGTCTTCACGTGGTGCTCGTCTATTGGATCCGTTGGTCAGAGACAGGCAACTCGAACCCCTTCTCCTATGTTATCCCACCACGTCACCCCGTCGAATAAACACTCAATATCGTGGTAGGAAGTATGCTATAGCCACTATACACCATCCTATAATTATACGCATGTGTTATATGTCATCACTCATAAATCATTACTCGTAAAAACACGGTACTATCAAGTCATCATAATATCAGGATGCAAATTTTCATAGATTATCATTTCAAGACATGCCACAAACACTAAAATATTTCTAAATCACATTTCAAAATTTATTTATAAAAATCCGGATTGAAAACTATTTTCATTTAAAGTCAGAAATAGTTCGTCTCACTTATCTCGACTGGGGAGGGTACACCACTCCTCCTTAACTATCCTCGTTTCACGAATAAACTACCCCTTGTACGAAAGTAACCCTGTGTCTAAGTTAAACAATATGTATAATTCATCAATTCAATTATTTCGATAATATCATAACGTCAGTCTATAAAATACATATGGAATTGTTTTTTTTTTAAGATAAAATCTCAAATTCCATACTTAGAGAAAATTTGTACAAAACTTACCACGTGTAGGTTTAGTAAAATCAAGATATCTTCCAAAACTTTGTTCAGATTCAAATGATTCAAATTTTCTTTTAAAGTTAAGACAATATCTCCAACTTTTTTGTTCAGACCAATTTCAATTTCTAACCACATGAATTTAGAAAATTTTATAACTTTTTCAGTTTAAGTTCGTAAAGTTAACTCTACACAATTTTGGGAGTATTTCCATATCTCCCTATGTACTTCTCCAATTTTAGTGATTCTTATCTAAAACCAAAGACAAGACATAGATCTAAAACTTTCTAGTTTTGATCGTCCTCAGATTTTAAGTGTATAATTTTATAAAATTCCATTTTAACCTCAGTTTTAGTTTTTAAAACAACTTCTGCATAGTTTTAGTAAAAATACCTTTAAAACAACTACATAGTTTTAGTAAAAATACCATAACTTTCTGCATACATCTCCGATTCAGTGATCTTTAGCTCAGATTAAAGATAAGACAGTTTTAAGTTTCTCTAAATTTCATACAGAACATATCCTAAAAATTGACACAATTTATTGGTTGTACACAGAGTATGAAACAAAGTTGGTGAAACATGCTAAACTTTCGAAAATCAACAAAAATATATTCCTTCATGAAATGCTTCACATAAAAGGAATAAACGGCTTACATTTTTGATTCCTACAGAATGAGATATAACAATAAGACTACACAAGACTCAATCTAGGAATCAATATTTAGCATGCTAGTATGGATACTAATGTAACTACTTATCAAAAAATTTAATCTTTGCACAAGTTAAGATATGTTACCTCCCTTGTAAAATCTCTTGCTAACAATATATACTAGCACTCTCTTTGGATCCTTGAATTTTTTTATCACCTTAACAAAATCAAATCATAATCAACATGAATTCATATACAATACTTCTATACTTCCAATTGAAAGTTAAGAATTTTCAAAAATGTTCTTACCTGTTTAGCTTCATGGTTGCACTTAAATTGGATATGGATCCCACATATTTCATCCAAGGGGGGTTGAATTAAGAAAATAAGCCAATTTCTCTTAAACAAGTTTCTTTGAAAAACTTAGCAAAACCTCCTTGACTATTGGATCATCCCATGCATTATCCCAACCATCCACTTGTCCTAGCACTCAAACCATGCAATTGTTGTTTCAAGCAAACTCCATGCACTCTATTGGAAGTCTTGTTGGCCGTCCATGCCAAGAGAAGAAGTGTCACAACTAGCGCAAGCTATTTCAATTAGATTTCATACTTAAATTGTCATCCTATGAGCTTTCTTGAATGTAGAACAATCCTATGTGGCCACTAACCAACCTTGCTGCCCTCTTGACCAATCATTTGGCTCCAATTGTCCATCATTGAGTGGTTTGCAATTTAGTACCTCAACCTCCTTAATTGTATTTAGACCCCTAACTTTTAACAATTTGCATTTTTGGTCATTATGAATTTTTGTTCGAAATTTTTTAAATATGTGAAATTTTATTTAAATATCTTCATTTAAGTGTGTAGGCCTTTTCTTAGCCATTTTTGACTTCTTTAGCTCTTGTCAACACTTGTCGAGAATGTTTTCAGCTTACTTATAAAATTTTCGATTTTAGCGATTTTCAGACAAAATCTCAAAATAAATACATAGATAATTAAAATTTTAATTTAGAAGTCTAAAAGGGATGTTAATATATATATATAACCATGAGATGTGGTATATAATACACAGTCACCGAAAATCGATGTTACAAGTTGTACGTTCAACAACTATAGGAATTAATGGTTTATATTCTTGATAAATACTTTCAGCTACAATTGGAAGCATAACACCATCATTAGTTGACCCTTGAGCCTTTGTTTTACATGCAATCCACCAATTACTCCGCTCTCTCTTTTTAGAAGGGCATGATGTGTAAAAAAGTTATTGTGCTTGTGTTGCCAACACAAAAGGCTCATTAGAATGTAATCTTGATTTATGGTTAATTTCACTCTCACTAACTCCTTTTTTAATATCATACCAAACACACTTAAATAGCACTAGCTTGTTAGCAATACCAAAGTACTCCAATTCTATGATATCAATCAACATGCCATAGAAATCACGTTCAAAATCATTGTAACAACTCCCTTTCACACACACCACAATTCATTATAGATTTATCCTGTCCATACTCGTGCATGTGAAACTTGAAACTATTAACAAAATATCCCTTATAACATTTCACTAAACATGATGGCCCTTGTGCTATATCCCTTATATTTTTATTTACAAAATTTCTCTCTTCTGTTACCTATTAATAAAAGAAAGAAATACAACATATTTAGATAAAATAATGATATACATATACTTTGAAATTAGTCAATACTTGTAAAGAGAATGCTCTACTTACAAATCGTCTCAACCAACTTTCAAATTCTTGTTCACATCTTTTCTCTAGTTGCTCATTTGTAATATTTAAATTTTGTTGTCAAACAACATCATCAAATATCCTACTCAAAACAATGATGTAACACGTCATTAACTTTTCAATTCCAATTGATATAAAAAGTAATCGATTATCAAGATACTTACTCTATAAATTCATTGAGCTCAATACAATTCAATAACATATATCACTACAGTCTTGTATTCTAATTCAGACAGAAATCTCCGATGACATTCCCCGATTGCTCGACCAGAGAGAGAAAATATTGATAATCTCCCCATAGGTTGAACAGCTCCCCCATCATCAATTCGAGGAACTCGGTTCAACTTTGTTTCAAGATGCGATTCAAAATAAAACGAACAAAATGTTAAAATCTCCTCAATAATATAGTCCTCACATATGGAGCCTTCAACGCATGCTCAATTTCGCACTTTCTTCTTTAATTGAAACATACACCAAAAAATAAATTAACTTTAATTATAAAATAAATAAATAATGTCAATTAAATAAAAGTTTTTGACATTACCTCTCAAATGCATACATCCATCTGTATTGAACGGGTCCTCCCACCTTGGCTTCATGAGCTAAGTGAATAGGCAAATACTCCATACTATCAAAGAATGATGGGGGGAAGATTTTCTGAAGTTTACATAGCATCTCAACTATATTTTTCTCCAATAAATCCATATGCTGCATACGCAACTCAGTCGTGCATAAATCTCTAAAGAAATTACTGAGTTTTGTTAAAGCATTCCAAACAGCATTAGGTACAAGGTCACGGAAGGCAATCGAGATCAATCTCTACATAAAGATATGACAATCATGATACTTCATTCCATAAAATTTACAATCCTCTAAGCTCACACACCGAGCCAAGTTTGAAGCATATCCATCCGGAAACTTCAAATTTTTCACCTAGTGACATACATCTAATATTTGATCTTTATTTAATGTGTTTGAAGCCTTTGGCTTCCAAATCCTCCCATTCATTTCTTTTAATTCTAATTCAGGGCATTTGCAATATAATCCCAAATCAACTCTTGCCTTAACGCAGTCTTTGGTTTTTCCTTTAACATCCAAACAGTGTTAAAGATATTATCAAATACATTTTTTTCAATATGCATCACATCTAAGTTATGACGAATAAGAAGTGTTTTCCAATAAGGCAACTCCCAAAATATACTTTTTTTCACCTAGTTGTGTTCAACCCCAAAGTCTTGAATAGTCTGTTTACTGCATTTTCTACCGAAGATAATATTAGGAAGATAAGATACTCAATAAAATATCGCCAGATAGTCGAGGAGGAGGCTCATCATTCTCAACTTTTCCTTTATAAAATTTATCCCTTTGCTTCCGATATGGATAATCAATAGGAAGAAATTGACGATGACAATAAAAAATTGAAGTCTTTTGACCATTAGCATGAACAAAAGACTTCATCTGCTACATGCAATAAGGGCAGACCAACTTTCCATGAGTGCTCCATCCAGACAACATCACATAAGCAGGGATGTCACTTATTGTCCATAGAAATGTTGCCTTCATTTGAAAGTTTTTCTTGCTTGAAATATTATAAGTGTAAACACTTTCAGTCCATAACATTTTCAATTCTTCAATCAAAGTTCTCAAAAAGACATTTATATGCTTATTCGGATTTTTTGTTGCTTGGGATAATTAGACTCAGAAAAATGAAAGGCTGTTTCATACACATAGAAGGAGGCAAATTATACACAGTGATTACTAGCCAACAAGAGTAAGGAATGGTTGACTGACCAAAAAGGTTAAAACCATCTGTGCATAACCCTAAGCACACATTTTGAGATTCAGAGGCAAAAGATGGATGAGTGCAATCAAAATGCTTCCACGCTTTGCTATGGGTCGAGTGTGTGACAACTTCATCATCATTACGTTGATTTCTAGCATGCTATGTCATATGCTCTAATGTAGTTCTTGCCATGTAAAGCCTTTGAAGTCTTGGTGTTAGAGGCAAGTATCGTAACACTTTATTTGGTACTTTCTTTCATCGTCTACTATCTACATGCCTCATTTTATATCGAGGATAACAATATACCACACATTCGGTCTTATCTAGATTTTTTTGATAATATAACATGCAATAATTTTTACAAGCATCGATCTTTTCATACTCGGGTCCAAGTTTTTTCAATAGTTTCTTTGCTCAGTAGAAATTGTTTGTTAACTTTAAATCTTAAGGTAACATAATTTGTATAATCCCATTGATGCGATCATAAGATGCTTCACTCATGTTAAACTCTAACTTGCAATTTAACAATTGCGAAATAGTTGACAACGTTGTTTGCTTCTTGTACCCATTCCATAATGGTTCTTCAGCATTTTTCAACAACTCATAGAACAATGCTGCATCTGGATTAGGCAACTCAGTGTTGTCAACATTCATATAATCATAACTACAACTCCAATCAAATTGAGGGCCTAAGGTATCCACAACCATTGATCTATATGGTACTTCAACATCCTCTCTACGTCTAGATGATTGTCCTTCAATTGATTCTCTATTTCTTATTAGTATAACCATTAACAAACCCTCTTGAGAGCAAGTGCACTGCAATATCATCTCGATTACAAAATTTATAATTCTGACAATTACGATAAGGACATCTAATTTTCAATCCATCCATGAACTTATGTTATGAACATGCAAAATTCAAGAACCCATTAACACCCTCAAGAAATTCATCTGTCAAGTATCCATTAGCTAAGCGATGATACATCCAACTACAATCTACAGACACCATTTCGAAATACAAAACCGTATAAAAAATAATAAATGTAATATATAAACAAGAGATCTAAGACCAAAGAAAACAAGAGAGAATGGAAACTAAAATCATCATGTGAGGCAATTTTAAGTTTCAATAGGATTTGTTAAATGTTAATAATTTACAAATTATATATTGAAAAACATGGATTTTCCTATGCAAGAACCAACCTACTTGTACAAGGATTGTAGCATTATCAGTTGTCTAATACAATGAAATAACAATCTACACAATTTTTTTTAAGTGCAATTTATCGAGATTTCAAAATGAACAGCAAAAACTTACATAAAAGAGCAAACCAACCCAAGAACAAGACAAAGTAAAATTATATTATGTTTGTAAGTATAAAACGATCAAAAATTGGTCAGACCAAGTTTAAGAACTCTAATGGGTCAGAATTTCATATGCACCATGCTTAGAGCCTTGAAAAGATTAGTTATGAACATATAATAATATAATTAAGCATGAGCAACAAGAGCACATGGTCATTGGATGCACAAAACCATGACTATAACTAATTAAGGGAAATGGCGTGATAACTTTTAACTCTATTACACAATTTCTAGCATTTATCGTAACATCTTTTTATTTTAGATCATGAAATCAATTCCTCACCACTTACATATAACAAATAATATTAATTGGAACGAAACATAGGCACGCCAATGAGGGAGCTGGAGTCTGACTTTGTAAAATCACCATAGAATCTGAAATCCTATTCATTGAAACTGATTCTATTGCTTTTATCCCTTGGAAGGGACTTTACCCACCATCGCCCTCAATTGGTTGGCAATCTCATTGAAACTAGGCCTCTCTGAAGGTTCTATAGACTAGCATGGTTCCATCAATGATTTCCATTCTAGGTCACAAGATTCTGCTACTGGAGGCTGCAATGTGTTGCTTACAATGCCACCCGAGTTCACAAAGTGGGTCAGACCCATGCCAATTAAAGTGAAGAAACAAGTAATGGAGTGGGTCAACAACAAACCTATTGAATCGAATGTTAAGAACTCTACTGAAGCAACGATGCAACGAAGGACGAGGTTGACAACAAACCTCTGTTGAAGCGTGCGAAGAGAAGCCTCAAACGGTAGCCGAAGTAAGGGATGGTGAAAGAGATAAGGCTCCAATAGCGGAGGAGGGGACGAAACCTAATCCTTATGAGCCCTAATCGAGATTCGAAATGGACTTATATTAATGTTAAGAGCTCCAGAATCAATTAGGTCACTCCGAAATTAGGGCATTTATCCCCAAAAACCTTAACCTGAGTGAGGGAGACAGACAGAGAGACAGAGAAACAGAGACAGAGAGAGACGAACCTGAAAGGGGTTAATAGTGACGGACAGTGATGGGGTGATACGAGATAGTCAATTACCCTATTGACAAGAGGCGGTAAGCATCTGAGATAGTCGAGTGAGGGAAGGGAGAGCGAGAGACAGTCGCGTGAACAAAGGGCTTCACCTTTTTCTTTTACCCAATGAGGATACAATGACAGATTAACGATGGAACATTTCCGTCGCATATCCATCGCTAATCCGTAGCTATTCTGTCAGAAATATGCCCCGTGAAAAATAAATCCATTTCACGCCTATTTTATGGTCAGAATTAGCGATGGAATTTACTTGTCACTAAATCCCTCGCTATTCCGTCGTTAATTCATCGTTATTCTGTGCCTGCATAATAATAATCAGTATGCGTATGTTTTGCTATTGGAATTAACGACTGATTTTTTTCGTCACTAAATTTGTCGTTAATTTCTTGTGAAATTTTAAGTTTTTTCTTTTTAAAATCCATCGTTAATCTGTCACTATTAGCAATGAATATTTTTCCATCGTTGATACACTATTTTCTTGTAGTGTATGGACGGTTCACCATTAAAGTCGACCATCAGCATTGTTTGGGGACCTCATCTTGGCCAACATTCGATATTTATTCAAACCCATCAACACATGTTAATTTGAAAAATTGAATGGCGAGACTTCGATGGCCAATGTTATTAGAGCAGAAGATATCCTTCCTCAACCTTAAATATTCCAAAAGGAGAATTGGAAATTGGAATTATTACTATATTTTTTCTTTGGAAAAAGCCCTTCGACAATCCTTTCTCTTTATTTTCCTTAAAAGTGCCTTAAGCACTTCAATAGTGCATCCATGTTATAGAGAGAGAGAGAGAGAGAGAGATTTTTTGGTGAAAGGGAAAAGCAAGACAAAGAAACCAAAAACCAGAAACCCAACTAACACACAAGTCTAAGAGCACCCTTAACCACACCCCTGTAGCTTCCTTGAACCCTTGTCACTCTCCAAAATGCTAGCCAGGCCCTGCGGAGGAACATCCAAAATAATAACACCTTAAGGAGTAACACCTTTCCACTTGGCCATAAAATCACCCCCTATTCATCTCCTTGAAGATGTGTAGGATTTTGGACACCCCAGCTCTCTCAACAAGTCCCTACACTCTAGGGCAATCAGGAAGAGTAAATGATCCTCATTTTTCTCTTCATTCACTAGGTAGACCAAAGAGAGGCAATCGACTTAATTAAAAGCTGGTTAATATTCATAGCTTTAGCTAATTTCTGGCCTTCCCTTAAACCACACAATTCTTCCGTTAAGACATTGGTTTTTCCTATGCTGATGGAATAGCCCTTCATCCATTCCCTATCCTTTTCTCTCAACAAACCACCAGCACTGGCCATATTGGAACTTGGCTCCATAGCACCATCTGAATTTAGTTTTGTCCACCTTTCTTCTGGAGGCTGCCATCTCACTCATATAGGGTGATGTGAACCCAATGGGTATAGAAATCCTAGAACCCACAAATAAGTAATATAGCCCAAGAATTTTCTCAACGAATGATTTGAACCGATAGAATTAAAGATCTCAACCCTTGCCCTAAAGGAGGAAGAACCTAAGGTATATGACCTTAGACCAGTTTCTCACTAGAACAAGAACTTTGGTATAAAGATGGAATGAATGACGCCACAACTTAGGTGGTTCAAAACCTAGATTGATAAGTCAAAAAACTAAACAAGACTCTTATCTTGAACAAGTTCAAAAGTTTTGAAAAGAACAAGACATGTAAAGAAACCTCATAATTTTATTAATTTTCTCAAAATTACATTTTACACAATGTGTAATGACTTATTTATAGGATAAAGGTAAAAAACTAAATTGGTAACTAAAAATTTAGTAATTCCCTAAACAATAAAAAATTAAGAAACTAAAATATAAACTACAAAGAAAAATTAAGTAACTAAATAAATCAAACTATTTTGACCAAATGTTGTTAGTATTTTTCTTTATTTTCATCCTCCCTTGGTGTTTGATAGTTTTGGATCTTTTATTTTTCCAATTGAGCTTGTATAAGCATAATTAAGGACCCTTTTAGTTTTTCATTCATTTGGACTCCAATTTCTTGTTGTAAAACCATCTGAATTAAATTATTCAGTAATTGTTTGAATCTTTTAACTTAAACCTTTGTCATCAAACCAACTGGAACTTGAATTGGGTCATGCAAATTCCTTATAGTCTTGATGTCCGCATCATAGGGTTCTCATCTCTACCTCTTTTACTATTCTCCAAAAATTCCGACCACTCTTTGCTCATGCTGCGCAATTTAGCATTGGTAATTTGAACTTCTTCCCCTTTATCTTCCATAGCCCTTTTGCATCTCTTTTTCCAAAGGCTCCAAACCGATACCAAGAAAGTGCAGCTTTCGTGCTACTGAAAATTTAAAACTTGCCTCTTATTCCTTTCTTCAACCCAATCAATGAAGTTTTGACCCCAAAGATCAACCATCTCATCGATCCTTGGACAGAAGCTCCTCTAGAAGGCCCTCGCTTCAGAGCAATCTCTTAACACATGCATCATGGTTCTGGTTGATCTGTACATTGCAGGCAAGAATCATCATCCATTAATCCTCTCCTTTTCCTTTCTATGTTAGTCTGACACCTCCCCAAAGAAGCTGTCCATAGAAAGAATTTCACCTTCTATGTTAGACCGAACGAACATATCGGTACAGGCTTCCTATTTGAGTCAAAAAGGGCAGCTATCTGTGGGGTCAAAAATACCTCCAACAGATTGGCGCCGTCTGTGGGAACGACTAACTAATAAACCAAAAATTCTTTACGACCCGACTCTGTCTAATGAAGGGATGTAACTCCCCGAATGGGTGGACGCGGCCCAACAATCTAAAGATTTCCTATTACTCAGAGGGCCTTAGTCGCCCCGCACCTATCATTCATACGTGTCGTCAATAAGGGATGTAACTCCCCGAACGGGTGGACGCAACTCAATAATCTAAAGATTTCCTATTGCTCGGAGGGTTTCATTCGCCCAGCACCTATCATTCATACACGTCATCAATAAAGGATATAACTCCCTGAACGGGTGGATGCGGCCTAACAATCTAAAGATTTCCTATTGCTCGAAGAGTCTTTGTCACCCAGCACCTATTATTTATACGCGTCATTAATAACAGATAGAACTCCCCGAATGGGCCTATGATGCCTTGATCTATTATTTGACCTGTCGGTTTGGTATTCTCTAAATCGTTCGACCTGTCGGTCAGGTATCCTCTCGATCGTTCGATCTGTCAGTCTAGTATTCTCTCGATCGTTCGACCCGTAGGTCTGGTATTCTCTCAATCATTCAACTTGTCGGTCCGATATTCTCTAGATCGTTCAACCTGTCGATCTGGTATTCTCTCGATCATTCGACCTGTAGGTCTGGTATTCTCTCGATCGTTCGACTTGTCGGCTTGGTATTCTGTCGATCTTTCGACCTGACGGTCTAGTACTCTCTCGATCGTTTGACCTGTCGGTCTCATATTCTCTCGATCGTTCAACCTATCGGTCTGGTATTCTACTCGATCATTCGACCTCGGGATCTCAGGATCACTCAACCTATCGATCTGCCAATCTCTCGATCACCTGATGACTCAGTCTCTCGATGACTCAATCTCTCGACCATTTGATCTCTCAGTCTACTGCCCTGCTGATCTCTTGATCTTTCGATCTTTTGGAAGACCTCTTACAATATATTCTACTCCTAATACCATTTCTTCAAAATACAATTAGGAGTGGGGGCAAATGATGGTACCCTATTTAATAGGTCTCCAAAATCATGCATGGTTATCCGATAAGGAAGACAATCACCATCAAGGTCAAATATTTTCATATCTCTTGAGGAATTCTAAATCTTTCAGAAGACTCTAACTACAATCCTTACTATCTTGAAAGACTGGAAGCAAAATAAAACTAGGGTTTTCTACATCCTTGAAAAGGTTATAAATACAGAGTATAGACAACTCTTAGAGGGGAATCAGTTTTTACACACCAGAGGGAGACAATTCTATATGTCGTTCAAGGTAGGGTTCTATACCCGATTCTATACATCAACGAATGTAGAGCTCCATGTCCAATTCTAGATGACTCGATACTCAGTTTTATATATCATTCAGAGGGGGGTTTCATACCCAAACATATTCCACCAGAGGTATGGTTGTTACACCGATTTTACACACGATCAGAGGTATGACTATATACGTATGCTTTTATATTGCATCACATGATTTCACATATGTAACATACATAATGCTTACTATGCAATACGCATGCATGCTACACACACACACGCATGGGGGTTCCGACATCCGCTCGACTGATACATCACATGACAGAGGTCACAGGGTCATATTTCTCTCAACTGTATTCAGTTTTCCTTTTGTTATTACCCTTCTTGACTTGAGCGTCGGAGTCCCCTCAATGGGTCAGTCCCGGTGGGGTTTTTGTAGGTTTTCCATCCGAGCAGACCGAACGAACATATCGGTGCAGGCTTCTCATTCGAGTAAAAAAAGACAGTTATCTGTGGGGTCAAAAATACCTCCAACAACGAAGTTTCAAAATTTTTTCTTAGAATTCCCTATTTGCTCTTATTCTTTATTTTTACATTTTTATACTTCAAATCAAATACTATATATGGTTTTTCATAGCTAAGAACCCAGAATAAGCACAAGGAGGACTTATCTTATACATTTTCTTTTTTTTAACCTACCATTGTTATTTGAAATCATTTTGGTTCAAATGTCCTATGGCAGTATTTTGAAATCCGGACCGGAATACGAACTGGTCGTACCAAGGAGTCAATGAATCATTGGGTGTAACTGGTCGAACCAAATAAAAAAACCGAATAATATCGTCATGACATCATAAATAAATTTAAATTATAACATATTAATAATCTAAAAAATCTATATATGTAATCACAAATGTTTATAAAGTTATATTCAAAATATATAATATTAATAGGTCACAATTTATTTATTCAAAAATCACATATCATTTAATCCGAAATATCATTCAAATATATCAAAAATTAATTAAAAAAATAGATTTGAGTGCATTAAAGTCTAATTTAAATGGATAATTAATTAAAAAAAAAGTTGTTAACAAATAGAGATTATTATTATTATTATATTATAAGTAAGAAAAATATTTTACAAATTCCATTTAAATGATTAATTATGATAATTTTTTTATGCAGCTCGAACTTTTTCAGCATTTCAACTCTCTGTTGTTTCATTGCACAATTATCACATGAATCACGTTATTTGAGATGAACGAATATATACACATAATGACATTACTTCGAAATCATAAAATAATATCTAGAATCATTGGAAAAAAAAGAACTTATTATGCATTTTTATTTAATAACCATTTTTTTGGGGGGCTAACATTACACTCATAATGATGATAAATAAATAGGGAAGACAAGAAGTGAGGGTAAAAGCATCGACTGCACATCATAAAGGATGACTTAGGAAAAGAAAAAGCATTAAGGAAAGAAGGACAATTGCAGTAGGCGGACGGTTGGCATTCCCAATATTTAATGGAATAGAGCTATAGAACGAGAGAGAGAGATAAGGCGGGAGTGAGATAGAAAGAAAAAGGAAATTAAAAAAAAAAAAGGGAATCCCAATTGGGCGGTTCAATCCCATTTTTAGTTCAACTCGAGTTTTGATTGGGTTTTTCAAAATCGGGTTATATTAGGAAATCCAGACCAACTACTGGTTTGGTTCCTGGTCGGACAGGTGAGAATGATCGGTTTGGTTCGAGTTTCAAAATACTAGTCTACGAAGGGTCTTATTAAAGAATAATTTTTTCGATATAATATTTTTTATTTTTAAGTTTTAAATTTAAAAATTAATTAAAAAAATCTAACATTAGATTTTACTAAAATCATTGCCCGTTGGTGGATTTATGTTATACTTTGTATGTTAGTGATTATGGAGTTTGTTGCTGTGGTCCATTAATTAGGTTTGGTTCGATTTTATCCCTTCAAATCTGGTTTAGAATTGGACCTTTGAGAAGGAAAGGATATCCAAAGATGACTTGGGGCGGGGCTGGTGATGTGTCCTTTTATCAGACCAAATGTACATGCGTAATAAGACCGTTGATTATTCTGATATAAGCTAAAAAAGTAAATAGAAAAATATATATATATATATATAAAGGTCAAAACTCAAGTCTGAAACCGCACATTTCCGCTTATCCTGCGTGACGAAAAAATCAAAATCAAACCAGAAGTAGATTGCATTATCCATACTTTGAATTGGACCCTTGATAGCATTATTCAAATAGGGATTCTAGAATCTCATCCCACAAAAAATAATAATAGTTAGATAATTATCCAACTTATAAAACATAGAATATATATATATATATTACTTTTGCCTAATATTTAGGCATAATCTTTTTAAATTAAAAATAGTTTTACTTTCTTAAATAGTCTCCTAATTTTTTTTTTATTATGCTAAGTATTAAATAAATTATGATTGAATCATAAAATTTTGCTATTTTTTTTACCAATCGATATCCAGCTTACTGATTAATCCAATTCGAATATTATTAAATCCAATTTAGGGACTAACTTTGCTAATTCTTACTTTTTTATTCTTAAAATTTGAATTCGAGATTTTGATTAAAAAAATTTAATATTTTATCATTAGATACACAAACACAGTATAAAATTTTACTCTTTCACATTTAAGGAAACGAGTCCTAAAACAATAAAACAAAAATCAAGCACAACTCTTTACCTCAGCAAAACGTAAAATGATTATTTGGCATTTACGTATAAACTAAGAAATAAAAAAGTTAAAAATATAAAATAATATAAATATTAAAAATAGATGAATATGGTTCTGATACTATGTTAAGAATATGAATATAGTTCTGATATAATATTAGAGATGAAAGTAATATAATAATAATATGAATCTTAATATTCTATAATTTCAATTATTATAATAATTTGAATTTATATATAAAACCGATTATTATAAATATAAAAATACATATTACAAATATAGAAATATAAAAAAAGGAATATTCAAATATTAATAATTAGTTTAATTTTGATATATGATTTATTTGTTAATAAAAAATATGCAACAAGAACATTATATACTTTTTCAACACCTAGACCCAACCAACCCTTTTTCTCTCCATCTCGCTCAACATTTCCAAACTATCCCTTTTTTGGTTCTCTCGCTCTCTCTCACGTCTGAAACCGCAAAATTTCCGCTTATTCTGCTTGACGACAAAATCAAAATGAAACCCAAACATAGATTGTCAACCACGTCTCCTTCCCCTCCGTCTAACTTATTCATCGCATTCCAGTGCCAAATTGGATCTCCATTGTTGTACCTTTTCACACCCCAGACAGACATGGAAAACCTGCTATTCTGTCATAAGTAGCTTGAATTACTTCTTTTTTCTTTAGCTTAGATTCAGGAATAATCTTTTTAATAAAAAAAATACTCTTAAATTTTTTAAACAAACAAAATATGTTTTAAGTTAAATATATCAAATTGTATGTGACATTTTCATTGTTATATTTTTGGTTTTTAATTAAATCATCAAAATTTTTTATTAATTCAAACAAATATTGATCTAATATTTGTTAGAACACGATCATATAATGAGATTATTTACTCTATTTGGTTTATGATTCAATTTTTAACCTTTTACTATATTAAGTAATGAGTAAATTATGATTAAACCATAAAAGTTTGCTTTTCACATATATAAGTATGTCCTAAAGCATTAAATAAACCTGAACACAGCCGTTAGCTCACCCAATGGTAACATGATTATTTGGTGTTTACACATGAACTAAGGAAAAAAAGATACACAACAATAAGAAAATGTTATATAAGAAAATTCAACAGTGTTAGACTTTTTAGACACCCGCACCCAACCATCCATTTTTCTCTCCATCTCGCTCGACAATTCCAAACTATACCCCTTTTTTGGGTTCTCCCACCCCCCCCTCTGTCTCTCTCAAATTCAACAAACTTTCGGTTTTCTTCAGATCTGGTTTTCCTCTTTCCTTTTCTTGTGGAACTCCATATCCCACTATCCTTTGTTTCCATTTTTTGTTTCCTTCACTAGCGATATTCGTGCAAACATGTTTGAGAAGACAAACAGCAGGCAAAAGTTCGGAGCAATATTACAAACCGACTTTGGAAAAGACGACGATTTTTCTTACTCTCGAGTACGCAACGGCGATTCGTCGGCCACAGCAAATCCCAGCAGTTTTGAGTTCCTATCTCGGCCTACTCCAGAAAGCTCCCCGTTCAATGGCACCACATCGCCATTTTCGAAATCTCCATGGTTGGCTTATATTGAGGTTCCCCTCGATGATCCCATAAACACCACCATTCCTCCCTATATGCCAATGGGCTCGCTCGTCCGCGAAGAGGGTCACATATACTCCTTAGCCGCCTGCAGGGATCTACTTTACACCGGATCCGATAGCAAGAACATCCGGGTATGGAAAAACCACAAGGCATTTTCAGGATTCAAATCCAATAGCGGGCTGGTTAAGGCTATAGTAATAGCGGGCGAAAAGATATTTACAGGTCACCAAGATGGGAAGATCCGGGTTTGGAAAGTTTCAAGCAGAAACCCCAACATTCACAAGCGTATAGGAACGTTACCCAAATTAAAAGAAGTATTCAAGAGCTCGATCAAGCCGAGCAATTACGTTGAAACTCGACGTAACAAGAATGCGCTTTGGATAAGACATTTTGATGCCATTTCATGTCTCGGCTTAAGCGAGGACAAGACACTTTTATACTCGGCTTCATGGGACAAGACTTTTAAAGTTTGGAGAGTCTCAGATTTCAAGTGTTTAGAATCCATTTCTGCCCACGATGATGCTGTCAATACCATTATCTCCGGCTTTGACGGGCTTGTCTTTACTGGATCCGCCGACGGGACCGTAAAACTATGGAGACGTGAATGGCAAGGAAAGGGGACAAAGCATTTCTTTTCTCAGACATTGTTGAAGCAGGAGTGCGCCATCACCGCCTTGGCTGTGAACGCGTCAGCCACTGTGGTATACTGCGGGTCTTCCGATGGTCTGGTGAATTTTTGGGAGAGAGAGAAGCTGTTGGCGCACGGTGGGGTGTTGAGAGGGCATAAGTTGGCTATTCTTTGCTTGGCTTCTGCTGGGACTTTGGTTTTTACGGGGTCAGCGGATATGGCGATATGCGTGTGGAGAAGAGAGGAAAATGATCATACGTGCTTGTCTATCTTGACGGGTCATAATGGACCTGTTAAGTGTTTGGCTGTTGAGAAAGATAAAGATTCGACGTTTGAGAATCAGCGATGGATTTTGTATAGTGGGAGTTTGGACAAGTCGGTCAAGTTGTGGAGGATTTGCGAACAAGCGCCAGCGCCTTCGCCGCACCATCACGGGTATCTTACCCCTAATTCTTTCCCTTCCACTCACTCTCTTCCTTTATCAAGACACAGAGCCAACAGCCCAAAAATAATATATTAGATACTTTACTGAGATAGTGTAGATTTGTAGGCACCGCTTTTGAATTGATGCTTGGATGGAGATAAAATGATAGAAATGTTCATTTTTTGTTGTTATATTCATGTAAGTATGCAATCTCGGTGTATTTGGTTTTTGTGGTCCTTTTTTTTTCTATTATTTATTCATGTATTTATTATTATTATTATTATTATTATTATTATTGTTATTATTATTATTAAAGAGTTGGGTTTATAACTGAACCATTAATTGCCGATAGAAATTAAGTCAAAATGCAATTAAGAACTTTCTGGCATTTGGAAAAATCCAAAATTCACTTCAAACCGACATTAATTAAAATTGGGTGTTTCTCGATTATGATTTGACTCTCTATCAATTTATTTATCAATTATGAGCCAACAGAAATCAATGGAATCGATTTAGCTGTTAATGTGTTCGCTTTAGTTTAAAAAGTTTAAATGTGCAATTTGATTTCGATTATTTTATTAATTTTTTTTTTTTAAATATTGAATTGATTAGGAGATTAGAATAATTTTTAACTCTACCATATTGAACTAAATGAGTTAATCAATAGTATTCTTAAAATTTATTAAAATTAAAAACAAAAATTTAGGGTTTCCGGAAATTATCTAAGATAATAAAATTTATTTCAAAAATCAAATTTTTTGAATTTATTAAATAATTATGCATATTAAAATTATCATTTTAGCCAAATTATTTTAATTCAAAAATTCTATAAATATTGTTGATAAAAACCTAACTAATATTTGACAAATAAATTCTTGAAATCTTAATTTAGATTTGATATTATGAAAACCAAATAATTTTATAAATATGAAAAGATTTCGATGATTGATTTCGAGTGAAAATTCATATTTTAATTTAAATGCTCATTCCATCCATCAATTACTAATAAACACAAATTTTGATACAAACCTTACAAATGTCACGTGACCAAATGATGCATCATACTTGCCTTCAGCAGGGGACAAACCCCACATATATGGAAATTAATTCATTTATCATTTGGCTTGATCTCCACCATTCATGTCTATGTAAGGAAGTGCCTCGAATCTTCAACCGCTCACACCATCCTTGGGAGGAAATGAGCAAGAAGTTAGAGGAAAGGAGGGAGTTAAAATTTAGGAAGAAAGAAAAAGTAGAAAGTTTAGGGGTGTTGGAGATGGATTTTGACTTCACAGATCCAACTGTTTATGACTTGAATGAGTGTTTAATGAGGAGGTTCGAAGCCTGTAAAACACCGTCGGAAGGTGTTTTGGCGGGGGAAGGTCCAACGCTCAAATTAGAAAGAATGATTTTTGAAAAGATAAATAGATAGAAAGGAAGGGAGGACGGATCTCTCTGTGACTTTTGTGTATTCTGTGTCGAGTCTAGAGTAATTACCTGACTTGATGTATCGAGAGTTTTTATATGATGTCTTGCTAAAGTCGTATGATCTGGGGATGTTACAGTCCTAATTTCCTTATGAGATGATTCGAAGATTCCGGATCCCAAGTGTCAAAGATTTGATGTAGTTATCATTTATGAAATTATATTATACGGGGAGATTTTTTCCCTTATCGATTAAGTCTCCAAGGGTTTCCTCCTTTATCTGGGTGATACGTTTCGTACTAAAATAGGAATCTCAGTCAATGGTGAGATTCAGCCGTGTGTTACCCTCCAGAGGTCGAGACATTCAAATCCTTGGGCATTCGGTAGTTGTTGGTTGAATGAGAGAGGGAAAGAGAAAGAGCTGTTCGACTTACCGAATGCACTTGTAGATTGAATCGTATAAATTTCATCGAGGGCCAGCTGAATAGCGAGTGGGATGCCATGGAGTTAGATTCCCTCGGAGGGTCGGGGCGACAAGAATCTGTTTAAGGAGATAGATCCTATTGGTAGAGTAGGGTGACGTAAGCCCATTTATGCTTAAACATATTGAATATATTAAATCATGAGTCTTATGCCAACTAATAAACGTGCTCGATACTATGTATTGAGCCTTTTTAAAAGGGTCCCATCATTTGCCTTAAACTCGTGGTGTCGTTTTGAGAGAAAAGTGCCATAAATAATATCCATTAAGAAATGGAGAGGTTTTTATAACATGCGTCATTTTGTGTTTCGGAAACTCTCATGCCCTGACCAGCAAGTTCAAGCACGCGACAACTGCCGCGGTACATTGAACATGTGTGAATCTCTCCCCGTACTCCAAGGTATCGCAAGACATTCAGAATATCAAATAAAGCTATAGCCCATCCCAGCCATCAAATGCCATCAACCAACCAGAACACAATTCCCTCTTTAGGGATAGAAAACAAAATCAACAATAATTCCCAAGAAAATTTCATAAAAAGGAAATTAAGGGTTCCCGATAAATGTTTGTACATAGTCAAATCCAATTGAAATCGAAATACAGAGTTTCAAAAATATTCAATTAGATTTTTATACAAAATGCCCTCCATGGGTCAATCTATTGATACCTCAAAGACAGTGGTAAGATCTATACCAAAAGAATCTTTAATAGAGGTCTTCCCAAAAATTCTGACTCTAAACGACTTCATGAAATAACTAAACTTCCTCTGTAAAAATAGAGAGAGAGAGAGGTGAGTATAGGAATACTCAGTGAATGATGTACATGTTGAACAGAAATAAGATTTGTGTAGTAGACATATCAAACATATCTATTTTAAATCATCGTATCAGTCTCAAGGTCATTCAACAATAAAACAATTCTTCCAATCAATCATGATTCAATTTCATATGCATCCAACCATTTCACATTTTCAAACATGAGGTAATCAAAATCATTATTCCTAACAAAGGTCTACCATGACCTATGGTGGAACCGCTATAGGTTTTAGAAATTTTCAGTTTACAAATACCTCATTTCTGGACATTGGCTATAGTGTTTCGTTAGTAGTGCAACCAATATTCCTACAACCTTCAAATGGTGTGTTATTCTACTATGAATGTACTATCGCGACCGACCACATACCATGTCTATCAAGATTAACACTACCACGTCACCCCATCGAGTCACACCATGGTGGGAAATGATTAGCCATTTTTCGGGGTTCAGG
Organism: Dillenia turbinata; assembly: GCA_037126225.1. Taxonomy (NCBI): domain Eukaryota; kingdom Viridiplantae; phylum Streptophyta; class Magnoliopsida; order Dilleniales; family Dilleniaceae; genus Dillenia; species Dillenia turbinata. The sequence continues at coordinate 18,506,183 of JBAMMX010000018.1, read as the reverse complement.
CTCTTCCCCCAATAACCATATCGTGCACCATTTCATGAAAATTTAACAATCCATTCCATGTCCCATCAAATAAATAATCATTTATCAATAACCAGTATCAAAATATGCTCAACATCAATAAATCAATATGACACATATATTCAGTCAAAACAATAAGATGCATAGGAATTCCAAAATCATTCTTTGGGATATTCCATACACACTAAAACATATAAAATCAAGTCTCAAAATCATTTAGAAAATCCATTGAAAATCATTTAGAAAATCTATTGAAAATATTTATTTTATTTAAGTGCAAGCATGTAACCACTCATCGTACTAGGGACGATAGTCACTCCCGGACGTCTCTGCAGCAAATGTCCTGCTTCTTTCAGTTTTCGCCAACTCTTAAGAGACATAATCAAATACCCACCATCATCAATGTCAATCCTTTCAAGTAAATCCCAAACCCTAATATTCAATGTCCAATCTTTCTCCCATCTTTGGTGACTTAAAATCCACAAAATCTAAAATATTACCTAGATTTTTTTTTAGTCTTCGATTTCGCCTCAAGCCAATTGACGATCAAACCCTAGATTTTCTCTCTTTAGAAAACTTCAACTCTCATACTAGATCTAACCCTCTAGAGATTGGATTATGAGTTTTGGTGTCTTTAGAGTGTGGGTTTTTATGGTATTTTGATTGATCTTTGATAGAAACAAGAAGAGAGGAAGAGGTAGTGTATGAGCAGAGAGAGAGAGAGAAATAAAAGAAAAGTTGAAATGTGATATTCATAGATTCCAGAGTCCTAACTCTCCTTTTTATTTGTAACTCATCCTCCCAATTTACTTAATTGTCCTCATTCGCTATTAACTTAGGCAAGTACCCAACATACCCTTTTGGTAATTTGGAACTCAACCCAATGGGTTTAAATACTTGGAATATTATTTATAGAGAGAGAGAGAGAGAGTGTTCGGGGATGAGAGAGACCTAATAGTGATCAAGTTTTCTTGATACTACAAGACTTAAATTTATAATAAAAATAAAAGGTGCACAAAGAGAATATATTGACCGATGGACTCTCAGTATTGACCAATGGGCTCTCAGTAATGAGGAATGACAAATGGGCTACCTGAAACCGGTGGGTGCAAGTTAAATTTTCCAGCAATAATTACCCAAAAGGGAAGACAAAATGCCAATGAGAGATAATGGTGCTTGGGTTCATTTCTCACCAGTTACCGAATAGAGGAAGGCATTTGCTCTGACATAATATGAATGTGATTCAACAAAGAGCCAAGTTTGTTATACCGAATGGAGTCTCACATTTAATGAAAATAAACTAGAAAAAATAATCAATATGGAATATAATAAATACTGCATGTTATATGACTAAGATATCTAGGTAGCTTGGTGGTAATATATTTTTTTGGAAAATCTTTGGACCAAGGGTCAAACCTCAAGGACAACATGCACGGTGGAAATTTGGAATTTGCAAATCAAGTGGAATTACATTTAAATGCTCAATGAAATGGAGGGCACGGCTGAAAATGTGCCAAATGGAGGTGCTGGTTGTTCGGTCAATTCAATGGCACATTGACCGAAGGAAGAAGATGACAATTACATATGTTAACCAATGGGTGCGACCGAAGGGAGAAAATTACCAAAAGCACATGTCGATCGATGACCGAACAAGAAAATAAAATTAAGGAATGAGCACTGAAGGGTAAATGAGAATACTTTGTATTGAACAACCAAAGTCTCATATTAGCGATGATATGATTATTTCAATACCGAGCAAATAAGGTAGAGTAAGGTACCGATAGAAAATAATTGGACATGAAAGTGTACCGATAGGTGTATAAAGGAGGGATTACAAGTTCTATCTTTCACAGTACACCTAGAAATCTCACAATTTCAATACCGACGGGTTCTCACAATACCGACGAGAGTTTCAATACCAACTGATGGCTAGATGACCAATAGGAATTTAAGAACTTTTTACCGACAGATCATTACTTAAACAATATACTTATAGAATTTTCACATATAAAATAATGGATAGTCATCTCCAACTCCTGATAAGGAAATCAAAATCTAAAGAATTATCTATCCGAATACTAAAACTCGGCCGAATACTGAACATTTAAAATCTACCAAGTACCGATTACCCAATACTCAAGTAACCGATGGCTCTGGTGATCTGGATTCTAATGATCGGTAACTTAAAAATTTAAAGCCTGTTGATCGAACATCTAGAGGAGTTCTTGGATAACCGAAGGAGCAAAAATTAATATTTATTTCAAGTTAACTACTGTTACAAAATTTTACAAAATATAGAAAATTTTCAAATAATTATATTTAGAGTACATTTTTACAAATCCGGACTTGTTCGGTGTTACATAAGCTGCTTCTAGCGTTCCTTATAAGTATTCTCATGGGAAAGGATCTGATGTTCCCACTTTCTCGCGCTTAGTTTTTCCTTGCTCCAAATGGTCTTAGCACACGGGAGAACTTCTGTAAGAGGAATGACGAGAGACTCCGCTCTTCTTGGCATTAATGATATTAGGAGTGTCATGTCGAAGGTGGAGTATCAAGAAGTTTAGACCGCTATATTGATGGGTGATGATTACACCCTAGTATTAGCCACGGCTGATGTTAGAGCAAATAGGGTTTCAGAGGGTTGTGTCCTAATGTATAAGCAAATGGTGAAGTTTGGCTTGAGGGTACCATACACTGGTCTATTTGCTAAAGTGTTTCAGCATTTGAATATATTTCCAACTTTGTTAACTCCTTGCTCTTGGCACCTGATTATTGTTGTGACCTCCTTGTTAGGGTTTTGTTACTTTCATTTCGTCCTGAATCTGATTAGTGATTTCACTATAAAGAATCCATTAGTAATAACTAGATGCGGAAGTACTTCTTTGTAGAGTTCAAGGATAAGAATCTTATGCCAATGCTTCCCAGTGCTGATGGAAGGCCTGTGCTTAGATTGCAACCTGTAAACCCTTCTCGTCACTTTTTGCTTTGTACTTTCGATTGGTAGTTATTATAAGTCTATGTGAAGGGTCATATTAATCGATTCCTTAACGGATGATCAAATGTTGTCCCTAACGGGTCTGCTGATAGGAGAGAAAAGAAAGATTGACAGGCCCCTCCTAGTTGACAGGAAATAGATCGGGTTGACCAATACTTCGGGTTTTGCCAACGATGCCTTGTTGAGGGAGATTACGATTGACCAGGATTTGTCTATAGGGAATCCTTCGGTGAAGACCGATGGGATGTCTGAAATCGAAACTTCACTAATGCTTCCCTTAGTAAAAAAGAGGAAAATTATTCAGCCCAAACCTTTATTAGGGAGTGGGCACAAAGCTGGCATGGAAACCGAGGGGTGCATGCCCTCGGTCACATTAATGCCATTCAAGGTTGAGCCAGAGGAGTTTGATAAGACTGGTCATTCGTTACCAACTGGAAACGAAGGAGCTCCGTTGCCAGATACTCTTGCTGTGGAGAGACTCGAAGGAACTCCATCATTCATTGCGGTAGTTAGGGTACCAAGGGAGATAGCGGCTCAAGTTGTATTGATTGAATAATTGTCTGATCTATGGTGCGTGGTTCCCCTACGGCCTTTTCGTAAGGGAAAATGCAAGGTACTTGATGGGACTGCTATCCCTCTTTCTATCCCCATCCGATCCTTTCATGGTGACAAGATATCGAAGGAAAGAGGGACGGTGACCATCAACTTTGGGGATAAAAAACACGACTACGTGGACTTAGTTGAAGTAGAGAAAATAGCAGATCGGTTTGACTTCCATCTTTGCGATCTAGAGTTGTACAGGATATCCATGAAGCAAGCTGGTGGGGCTATTAAGTTCCCTGTTTTAATAGTATCATCTTCTGAATTCACGTCATTTTGTTTTCTTCTTATCATAGAGTGATCCAGTTTCTCACTTCTTCTAGACAATGGCTCTAGCTGAGTTCCAAGAGCGGCAGTGGAAACAGACCATTGGACATCAGGAGGAAAAAGTCAATTAGTTGAATTCCCAAGTTACGACATTGTGTAGTGCCACGATTAGAACGAGGAAGGCACAGGGACAGAGGAGGCATTCGAGACCTTGCTAGTCAAAAAAGAGGAGGAGGTAAAGAACCTTCGGGGTTATTGTGAAAAACTGAAAATCGAGAAGAAGGCTCTTGAGGTGCGATTGCATACTGCTGAGATACTAGCTCAACTGCATGAGGAGTCTCTCCAACAAAGAGCGATTGAATCAGAAAAAGCTTTACTTTCCTCTAGAGATGCTCAATGTGAGTTGAAAGAGAGATTACGTTGTGCTGAAGAGATAACCCATCAGTTGGGATTGGATGGAGCTCTATTTCAGGTCAAGGAAGTTACCAGTTGCGATGCAATGGATCAAAACACAAATTCTATCAGATCGATTGGTGTTCCAGCCGAGATGGGTGCAGTCCCTATGGGGACCTCTTTTCGGGAGGCCTCTCTTCCTCCGAAATCTGTGTAATTCTTATGCCACTATATCATAATGATTTTTAATGAGAGACTCTTTTATATTCTTTTTTATTCGGTGTGTATTTATAATAGGGGATATTCCCTCTATTGTTTCTAACAGACTTGTCGGCTGCATTCAGTTGTTATGGGCTTTTCTAAGGAACGTCAGCCCATGTAGGGGCATTCTTAAATACGTGTTTTCATATATGCCTCTGGTTTTCCAATAAGTAATATCTACTAGGATTTGTATAAAAAAGAGGAGTGGGGATTTTCTTCACTAGGTCAGGACGATGGAAGTCCGTTCAGGGAGATAAATCCCTTTGTTTGATTAGGGCAATAGAAACTCATTCGAGGAGATAGATCCCTTCTTTCGGTCAGGGTGGTAGAGGCCCATTCGACAAGATAGATCTCTTTATTCTGTCAGGTTGACAAAGGTCCGTTCAGGGAGAGAGATCCGTTCATTCAGTCAGGACGACAGAGGCCCGTTTAGGGAAATAAATCCCTTCATTCGATCAGGGCGATAGAGGACGTTCGAGGAGGTAGATCCCTTTGTTCAGTTAAGACAACAGAGGCCTGTTTGGGGAGATAGATCCCTTCGTTTAGTTAGGGCAATAGAAGCCCATTCAGAGAAATAGATCCCTTCATTCATTTAGGGCGACAGAGATCTATTCGGAGCGATAAATCCCTTTGTTCGGTCAGGACGATAATGATTTGTTCATAAAGATAGATCCTTTTATTCATGTGTTTCTTTCCCATACACAGTTCGAGATCAATGGAATGCAAACGATAAGGTACACATTTGTTCACTACTGAATGGAAGAATATCATGGTGATAACATAACGACTATGTAAGACAATCGAAACGTATCGCATAACTACTTTAATATAGAGACCGAAGACTCATGATCACAAGACAATGTCCCAATCTCGAGTAGAGTTCTGAATTTAAGCTTCATGTGTTTTGTGCTAAGTAGGGCTTCTAGGGTCTTCAAGCCCGGCCTTCCCAAGATAGCATTATAAGGCGAGGAGAGGTTGACCATATTGAATATTGTTGTAACTATCGCATGGTTGGGCGGTGCGCCCAGTGTGATCGGGAGAGGAATAATCCCTTCGGGGTATATCTATTCATCGGAGAGTCCTTTGATTAGACTTGTGTGGGGTTGTAGATGTATGGGGCCGAATCCCATTTATTTGAAAGCATCTCAATATTGGTGATCACAATCCGCTTCTTGATCGACAAAGCCTTTCGAACTTCATATGGGCCTATTTTGGCAGTGATGACGAGGGGGTCATGGAAATTTGGGTCTACTCCGACTAGGCCTTCGTCAATGAAATAGATGATCGGTCACTTGCCTTTACCTTCTTTACCTACTTGCGTCGTTAGCACTTCTGGTGTAATAGGGATAAAAATGTTAGGTGAATAGAAAATTGGTGTGATTAGGTGTTCTGCCTGTTTCCTTGCATAATGTCTAGGGGGGTCTGAAATGCCCAACGGGGGCTAGGCGTTCAAGAGGTTCGCTCCTTATGAATTTGGAGGATCACTCCGTCCTGACAATTAGCCGGTAGCGGAGTGGTCGGTCTATCGTCCGGCCTGTTTCGCCTAGGTGGTGCCTGTCGGTCAGAATTTGGCATGTCTCTCGCTTCTCTATTGATGAACCTTTGTTAACTCTTACTTCTGACAAGGAATTCAAGCTCATCATTGAGCCTTCTGTAGTTATCAGTCATGTAGCCACGATTGCGAAGAAAGTGATAGTATTTAGTCCTGTCCTTCTTGGGATCGTCTTCCGTGGATTGAGGAGGCCATCGGATATAAGGTTGGTCCTTGATCTGGAGAAGAACATGACTGTCAATTAAAGGAGTGTAGGTCTTAAACTTTTGAGAAGGATGAGGACCTGATCGATTCCTCTTTGGTGAGAGTCATAGGGGTGATCGACTACATTCTCTTTTGAATGATCAGTTTTTCCTTCAATCGAAGGCTTCGGCATTTTCAGCCGTGATGTACTTCTCAGCACAAGAGTAGAACTCTTGGATAGTGGAGGGAGAATTTTTCATAATCAATGTTTTCATATAGGAAGGGCACAATCCAATAAGCAATGCTACTAGCGCGATAGAATGGTTCAAGAACGGAACTTTCACCATCTCTGTTTTAAACTTCTCCAAGAAGTCCCTCGGAGGTTCATCCTCCCTTTGATGTAATGACAATAAAGAGGTGGATTTTCTCTTTGCTCCCCTACTTATCACAAAGTGAGACTCAAATTGCTGCCAGAGTTAAGAGAAAATTTTTATACTCAGCAGTGGGAGCGAATTGAACCATGTTAATACATTCCCCTTGAGAGTGGTAGAGACGTGTTTGCACATGGCGATGACTATCATATCTCTTGAGACCATTACCATCATGAAGTGTGCTATATGATCGCGAGTGTCAGTCATTCTGTCATATCTTTCCATGGGAGGTAAAAGCACATCTTGGGGTATTGGTTCCAAATAGACTTTCGGGTCGAAAAGTAAAGCATTAGTAAAGTAGAAGGGGGCTTGATTTTCTCGAGCATTGGCCCGTTTGAGTTTATCTGCATCTAGTTGCTCAACTTGTCTTCTTAGATCTTTGGGGTTATCGTAGGAAGTCACCGAGGGCTTGTAGTTGAGCGGTGGAATTCGTCGTTGGGGACGTACACGCCCTGACCCACTAGACGAAAACTGGCCCTCTCGCCTCAGAGCGTGACTAAGGCCTTCAAACTACTTACTCATGTCCTGAATTTTGGACTCTAGTCTGTCCATTTGGAGTTAACTGACTTGTTCTTGGGGTATTAGCATAGAAGCTATGACTGGGCATTCCTGAGGCCTAGCTTATGGGACCTGCTCTGAGCAAGGGGGTTGATCATGAGTAAGAGGATTGTCAATAAAATGAGAGGGCATCATAGGATGGGCTATGTCAGTAGGGGTAGCGGTATGGCCATCCATGACGAATGCGCTCCTTGATGTAGTTTTGGTTATTTGCTTTGGAAGCATATCGGTCTTGTAATCTTGGGAACTAAACAAGGATTCTCTAATCCGTTTCCCATAGATAATGCCAATCTATTAGAGGTGGGTCTCGACTTTACAGATCCAACTCCTTGTAATTCGAACGAGTGCTCAATAAGGAGATTTGAAACCTGCAAAAGACTACCGAAAGGTGCTCCGACGGGGAGACTCTGACGTTCAAGTTAGAAAGATCGGTATTTAAAAGGATAAAACTCATGCTTTTAAAAGACTTATCTAGCATGATGTATCGAGAGATTTTATATGATGTCTTGCTAGAGTCGTATGATCTCGGAATGTTACAGCCCTAGTTTCCTTATGAGACAATCTGAGGATTTCGGATTTCGAGCATCAAAGATTTGAAGTAGTTATCATTTAGGCAATTGGATTATATGAGGAGATTTTTTTCCCTGATCGATTAGATCCTCAAGAGTTTCCTTATCTGGAAGAAACGTTTCGTATTAAGATAGGAAGCTCAGTCAATGGTGAGATTTAGTCGTGTGTTACCCTCCAGAGGTCGTGATGTTCGGATCCTTGGTTATTCAGTAGTCATTGGTCAAATGAGAGAGAGAGAGAGAGAAAGAACCATTCGGTCTTACCGAATGTATTTGTAGATTGGATCGTATAAATCTCATCAAGGGCTAGCTGAACAGGGAGTAGGATACCATAGCATTAGACTCCATCGGAGGGGTGGGACGACAAAGATTCGTTCGGAAAGATAGATCCCATTAAAAGAGCAGGGTGACGTAAACCCATTTATGTTTAAACGTGTTGAATACATTTAATCACAGGACTTATGCCAACTAATAAACATGCTCCGTCCTATGTATTGAGTTTTTTGAAGAAGGTCCCATCAAGGGGAAAAGAAATATTACACTCTTATAAAAGAGAGAGGGGGAAAGGGGGAAAAAACTCATGTTTTTTAAATTTTTGTCATAATAACCCTTTTCAAAATGTTTTGCAAAAACTCTCCTTCCGAAGAAATATTTTAAAGTTATCAATATTCATAATTATTTTTCATAAAAATTTAAAATTTTCAAAATACTCATTTTCTTCTCCGAAATATTATTTAGGGATTTTTTTTTAAAATATTTTCAAGTCCTTTGGGGCAAAAATGCAAATTTCAAAATTTGAGGGTAAAGGTGTAATTTTATAAAATTGTGGCCGAGCTTAATTTTGAAATATTCTTTTATTTATGAAATAATATAAGTATTTTTATATATTTTTGGATAACTGTTCCAAAATTAGATAAAAATTTCAAATTTGCTAATAAATAAGAGATTTTTTCGATTTTATAAAAATAGCAAATCACTCAGAGTTAGTATTAAACTTTACCACTTTTTATGTTTTACTCTTAGATATTTGTAAATATTAAAAAATACCATTTTATTTGTTATAGTAGTTTATGATGCACAAAAACTTTTTAACAGTATTATTTTCCAATTTTCAAAACGTTCCCCATTTTCAAAACATTTAAACATGCTAAATTAATTAAAATTTATATAAAAATTTTTATATTATCTATATTTACATATTTTTCTATACTGAATAAATTATTTATTTAATTATAGTTTCTATTTTTATATTATATATCTTAATTAATAATTACCTATTTGATTATTTTAGATTTTTATTACAAAATATGACTATTCTATTATTTTTATAAAATAATTAATATTTACAGAAAAATTTTCATACTTTTATATTTATATATTTACCTATGTTTTTTTAATTATTTTTACAAAGTGTCATTTTCTGTTTCCTTACAATCTTAATAGTATTATGCAACCTTTTTCGGGTTTATCTTTGTTAGTGTAAATATTATACAACGCAACTTTATTTATCTTTGTAAGTAAGTGCTAAGTATCGCCTTTTTGTTTGTCTTTGTGTATCTTCATAAGTATTAAGCTATATATGTTTTTTTGTATGAACAGAATATATATATATATATATATGCTTTGTTTTCGAATATTTTTTGAATTTGTTATATAGTTATGATAATAATAATTTATAAAATTTAAATATTGATAATTGTTACCCAACCTTCTCGTTAGTTATTGCATATTAAATACCTAACTTTTGGATTATCCATTGGTGATTGTTAGCTAACCTTCGGGTTAACTATTGATAATTATTACTTACTTATTGGGTTCATCATTATATATTGAATACCTAATCTCCAGTTTAACCTCTGTATATTGTAATTCGTGAAATTTAAATATTGCTACCTAATTTTTAGTTAACCATTGATAATGTTATCTAACCTTCCTGTTAGCCATTGAAAATTGTGTCCTTTAGGGATAGCTCAAGAGGTAAAGTCTCTCTACGTCCCTCCTATTTTTTCTGATTTGATCCCGCTTAGTTGCATTTTTCTTATAATAAAAAAAAGGCCATTGGAATTTGTTAGCCTACTTCCGGATTAGCTATTGTATATTGAATGGATTAGTCATTGTTGTTACCCAACCTTTGGTTTCGATAATGTTGATGCTTTGACGGCTTGAATTAATTGTTATTCATTTGTCTACTATTATTTGAGATATATTTTGTTCTTAAGAATAGAAAAAACCACATTGGGAGAGCACCCTCTCGATTGGGACCCAATAGTGGTTCGGTTCATATTAGTCGGAGCGAAACTCTAAATACTAGGTAATTGACCAAATATAGGACCAAAAAAATAAAAAAGAGTTCAGGAAAACAAAAAAAGAAGTATCAGGTTACTTTATCAAATTAGAGAGATGACATAGTTGTACAACTCCCAACTTTTGATATTGGAGCATTTTGTATATAAGTCAAAGTGTTTAATCAATTTACGTAAAAAAGTATTTAATCAATGTGACAATTAGGGTTTTGTTTAGTAGTTTGTTAGAGACCTTTATCCAATATACAGTAAAGTTCAAATTTTCTAGTTTTACAATTAGAAAATATATTATATATCAAAATCATTTTGAAAATGTTGGAGTTTATTTATTTTCATATTGATAATAATTATTTCTGTCATTGTAATAATGATATTTTTATATTAAACCAATTTATTATAACAGTGTCTCCAAAAAACGAAATAGGTGGGAAAAAAGGCTAGAAAAGTAGAGTCTTATAATTATAAGTTTTGGTACACATATAAAGATAAATATAAGAACAAGGTAAGAATAATTATCTATAAAGGCTTACAGGAGAATGCAGTGGGGATCAGAAGGAATATGGATAGAATTTTGCTTATCAAGTTAGTTAGTGAAGAAAACGTAATTAATATTGTCAATATTTATTCAACTCAAATATGTGTAGATACAATAAACAATAGTTCTGAAAAGATTTAGATGAATTTATATAAACCATATCCAATAGGAAGAAGTTATTTATTAGAAGAGATTTAAATGGGCATATAGATGAGAATAATAAGAGATTTGAATCCATACATGTAAACTTTTATTTTGATAGTGGAAATAAGATAGGTTGGGTATCAATTTAGAGTTTGTCATGTCATTCGTTTTAATATTAGAAATCATTTTTTCCAAAAAAAAAAGAGTCACATGGAATTACATACAAAAGTGGGTCAAATGCTAAGCAAATAAATTTTTCCTCACCAAGAGATCGATGGAATGATTTGTAGATATTGTAAGTTTATACAATAGGAGAATATAGCAACTCAACATTAGTTTTTATTTTTAGATATGCGTGTACTTAAAAGGTAAAAGAATGATTGTCAATTTGGAGTTAAGAATTAAGTGATAGAACGAAAGAGAAAAAAATGACAACTAATGTACAAATGGTATTTTGATGATGATCATACAAGACAATTTAAAGAAACAAAGGTTGAACCAATCTAGAAATACATAGACAATCAAAAACTAGATCATCAAGTCGACCTATTAAGTGCACGGGTTGACCCATTAAGAGTTATGCCTTAGAGAAGCAAGTCTAGTCGACCTACCAAAGCATTTAGGTTGACCCATTCAGACCAATAGGTCACCCCATAGATAAGTCTGGTTGACTTAAGCCAAGATAACCATAGTTCCTAATACAAACCTATTGACCTATAAAATGAACATGTCGACCCAGGGACACACACTGATCGATCTATTGAATAGGCAAGTCGAGCTAAGCATTACTTAGTCTTAGAACATACTTTCTAACGTACTAACCTAACCTTCTATTCTACCTAGGTATACAAATATCACCCTAGTCAAGGAACAGGTCAACCAAGTCACTACCGAGAGCTATGTTCACCAAGAGCTATTAGGTTGACCAATGCAACAACAGGTCAGCTCGAGCATATATATAACACAAGTTAAGGCTGAATGATCTTAGGTCGACCCTCAAAGTAAATCATGTTAACCTAAAGTTGAATTGACACATACATAAGGCCAAGTCTCAGATAGGTTGACCTTAAACAACACCAGGTCGACCTAGCTTAGTTAGATTCACATAATATGTTGACCAAAAGACAAAACTGTTGACCTAGGAGTACGCATAAAAGTTCATTTGTCAACCAAATGAGATCACAGGTCGACCAATTGAAGAGCCATGTCGACCAAAGATCACTTAGCACATAGGATGACTCACTACATGTCGGCCTGCTCATAAAGACCGATCAACCTATCCATAGGAAAAATGAAAAGGCAAGTCGATCCTCATTTATGCATGTCAACCCAAAAGCCTAAGATCGAAGAAAATTCAAAATATAGGTCGACCCATGAAGTAATATAAGCTAACCCAAGCCTATAACAAATAAAGTCTACTCTACATAGGTCGACCTAGGAAGAGGAACAAGTCGACCTAAACCTAGAGTAAGAAGTTCTCACACTACGAAGTCAACTCTGGGAGTGCATAGGTTGAATCTGCTTCTATAGCTACATAGGTCAACCAAAAAGATGCATATGTCCACCTATGCCTTTGCCAATTAGATTCCTCACAGTATAGGTCAACAAGCCCGCTCACAAGTCTACATACACTCTTTAATGAGTTGATCCAAGGAAATAACAGGTCGACTAATACTCATATTTTGTATCTAAACGAACAAAATTTTTTTAAAATTAAGTCGACCTTGGAACTTGATCATGTCAACCTTAGGCAAGCACATTTTTGATTACATGTTTATTGAATTTTTGGACCTTCAACAAATGGACACTCAATATGAATAAACCAAGCTTAGCATGTCATAACGTGTCCAATTAAGTGCTTCCTTAGTCTAACCACACTTATGTAGCTAAAGCAATCAAATTGATTGGTTAGTAGCCTGAAGTGGCAAAAGGCGAATGAAAAATGAAGAAGCAGAGTAATGGGTAAATGCATTTAATGAGACCGGTGAAAAACATTAATGAGAAACGTTGAAATTCACCTACCACACAACAGCTCTCATAAGTCTAACATAACTGCTGAAGTAAAGGAGAAACATAGGTGAGATGAGCTATTGAATGAACGTCAAACGAATGCATTGAATACTTTGTTTCAAAAGACAACAAACTCGGTTTTTTCATTCTATCATCTTTTCTTGAGTGTAATTTCTTGTAAGTTCAAATTGCGTTACATCTAAGCATTGTAGCCTCATTTTTTGTAACATTATTCTTCTCTTATATTGAATGCTTGAAAGACTATTGAGGGATTCATGATTTGGGGTTTAGATATAGACACAACAACGTGGATGACTTTTAGTGGAAAAGATTAGTGGGGATCAAAAGAAGTTGAACACTATGTAATATTTTGTGGGGTTGCTCGTGGCCGCCACTAAATAGTTGATCAATTGTGGCTTCTAATATTGACCGTCACAAAAATAGGTTTTTAGTGCCAACAAAAAGTTATGACTACTACTAAATTAAATGCGAAAATAATGGCCGTCACTAAATTAAAACTTTTAGTGATGAACACATATGATAGCCACCAAAACTATTTTTAATGACAAAGATAAGTTTTGACCACCACTAAGTAGATACTTTTTAGTAAGAGCCTCCACTAGCCATCACTAAATGTCTCCATAACTCTAGAAACCCCAACTCTTTAGTTATTGAGGTTTAATAATTTTTAAGTTAAAAAAAAATAACTTTTTTCTTTTGTAATTATTTTAAATTGTTAAATAAATATTTCAAAATAATAATTGATGTTTTGTCCAAAAAACAAAAAAATTATTTGAAAATTCGTAAAAAATGACTTTTTAATAAAATTCATAATTATCTTATTTTTATATGTAGCATAAACTACTCTACTTTGCAGGTATATGAGTTTTCTTTTTTATTATGTTCTTTTCCTTTTGTTAATTTACTTTTCATTGCTTTCTTTTTTATTACTTAGTTATGAAAATCTCAATTTAATAAAAAAATTGTGCCTGACTTTAATGTGAATAAATTTTTTAGAAAATTAAAAATATTAAATAATTCTTATTATATTCTCTTCCTCACAGCAAAGTTAGGGATTCAATATTCAAACTAGTCCTCAACACTAAAGTTCGGCATTCATTATAGGCAAAAACCAAAATCATCTATTAGAAGTGAATTAATAAAAAAGTAATGAAAATAAAACAATTGTTGTGGCCATCAAACTAATGGATAATGAATAGGCCACTGAAACAATTGTGGCGGCCATCAAACTCTACTATGCCTATACAGTCAAATTTATTCACAAGGAAATAAAACCTCTCTCTCGTTCGCATACGTCCTTGGAAATTCTTGGGTTTTCTCTCTGCAATTTTGTAGCTCTCTCTCATGTGCTCTCGCCCTCACTCTTATTTTCGCGATTCACCATCTCAACCAAAACCTCTCTTCAATTAGTACCAGTAAGCTCTTACAAGTCTTCGATTAATTTCTAGGGTTTTGCTTCTTGTTTCACGGTTGAAATTCTTTTCCAGGATTTTTGTCTCGATCTTCTTCTCTATTTGCAAGCACACATCAATGTTATTTTTATTTGATATTTAGAAACTTCACTTTAATATTTATGATTGTGTCCTTTATTTTTTATATTTTACTTTTTAATTTTTCTAATGATTATTAGATTTTTTTTTTTTCCTTTCCGAATCTCATGTTTTTAGAATTTGTTGGGTTTAATCTGTGGTTTAATGTTGTAGTTCAATTGGAATTCCTGTTTCAATAATGATCTCATAAATTAGAAAACGAGAGACCGAAAATTTGAAAACGACCTTTATGTTTCTTGTGCATAACTTGTTCGCTGATATGTCTCTGACAGAACTCTAAACAAAATAGAAACTTATTTTCGTTCCTCTAAATGATGCATTTTTTTTGTTATTTGTTTGATGATTGAGAGGATCTTCTTCTCTTCCCCACAATTTTTTTAAGCAAACTGGCCAAACTATGTTTTTGGGTTCAAAAGCACCCTAGTATAATTTTTAATATTCAAATATTGGATCTTGCGCAGCTTTAGAAAGTTTAATAATGATCTCAACTTGTTGTAGAGAATTGGTAACTAAGTTGAATAAATGAGCCTTCGCTGTTTTGCCAAATCATTGTTTTTCAAAGCCATTCTTCATTAATTCATTATTTTATTTTTTTCACATAATATGTATTATAAAATATTTAAATTTGTTGACTTCCTAATATCTTATTATTGAGTTTTGTATGCAATTAATCTACATTTGAGATGGCTTCTAAACAATCAAGTAGCTAGTAGTGCAGGTTCTTCATATTAATTATAATATGTTTAGATTTAGTCATTTTTGTATTTGCTATCTTAAACATATTTCTGTGATTACTACTATCTAGTTTCCCTCAAAATGAAGTCTTGCGAAGTACTCTTATTCTCCTATATGTTAATTTGGTTGAATTTTATTTATTTATTTATTTTTTGCAAGCTTTACTTTGTTGACTTATATTGTTGCAGCTTTTCAATGTCCCAAAAAAAAATTGTTTAGTTTTTGATGCTAAGCTTAAATATGATTTCTACTTGCTGGTCATGTAATTGAGGTTTCTATGGCTCTGCTGCAGTGATCTTTTTAACTTTTTGGGCTGCTTGTTGGAACCAGCTACAGTAAGTTGATCCTTTGTTTCTCGTTCGTGACTATAATATTTCCACTTACGAAGAGCCTAATGCCCTGTTTAAGTGGCCTAATTCTACCAACGAAGCTTTACAAACAGCTCTAGAGTGCTCAGGCATAAAGCTTAAAATCTTTGACATAGATAGCATGCTTGATTTGGTTGTCACTGGTTATAGTTTTAGTTGGATGGATGGATGACGAAATGTGTGAATGCTACCTCTGCAGTTATTAGAAGCTGAAAGAAAGTGAATTTTTCATGCAATCTTTTGCGAGAAATGTGTGAATGGAATGTTTGTAGTTATTTGAATTTTTTTTGTTCCTTTACACATTAGGTAGAGCTATAAGAAAATCATTGTCTTTGAATAATCTAAGTTAAATAATTGATTGTTTTGTAATTAATTTACGTCGTCTTGCATTGCTGGCTTTCATGGGATTCGTGGTTCAACAATTGGCTTACCCAAGAACAAGGCCACTAGCTACACATTTGGCTGCTCCATGGCACAACACTGGGAATAAGATCAATTTTGTCTTGAAAGCTTTGCTGCTCAAAAATTTTAATTAGACACCCCATTTGTAAAGCTACATTCTTATATTTTTTCATTATGTTAAATCAAGTTATGTTGAATTAAATTGTAGATTGACTTTTAACGTAACTATTTTTTCTTTTTATAGTTCATATTGGTTATTTATTTTTTTTGGGGATCAACTTATTGTATTTTTTCATTATGTTAATCAAACTATATTCTTATCATTTTAATAGTACTGAATATCTTTCTAAATTGCATTGTAGTTTTATATTATTTTGAATTGATAATATTTTGCTAAAATTGGCCACAAAAATTTAGTCATTTCGGTCAATTACAGTTACCTTTAGCATTGGCCAAATAGTTGTCATTATAAACTCTTTTAGTGTGGAGTATTTAAATTGTCACTAAAAGTCAATTTAGTGGGGTCTGTTTTTATTGCAACTAAATGTCAATGTAGTGGAGGTTGTTTTTGTCATCACCAAATATCAACACATATAGTGGCAACTCTAATCAACTACTACTAAATGACAAAATATTTAGTGGCGGTTATTTTCATTGCCACTAAATATTCATATTTTAGTGGCAGCCAAACTATGCTATCTCCAAATGTGGTTGCCATTATAAAGTTTTTTAGTGACAAGAGAATGGCCACCACTAAAAGTCTTATTTAGTGGCGGCCATTTGGTTGACTACTGGTGTGTGTCAAATAACCAAAAATAAATTACCTACTTTACGAAAGATGAGTTTAGGGTAAGCAGGGTCGAATCCACAGGGAACGGTGGATTTATTTCTTTTAAGAAAAATAAAAATTAAAATAGAATTTGGGGGTTTTAAATTGACTAAATTAACTTCTAAATCTAAATAAACGAAGAATTAAAATCGAAACAGCAAAACGACAAAATAAAATCGGGCAAAATTTAAATGAATAAAAATCAAGATAAATTAACCTAGTTGAAGAGTTCGTTTCCACTTTGATTCAATCGATTGATCATTGATTTAAGGATAATTCAACAATGCATAAATAAATTGCTTATAGTCGCCAACAATCGCCCAAAGACCAATCTCTCCTAACTTTGTCGATAATTAAGAGAAGCTCGTTAATTATTTCCCTAATCGAGAGTCAACCCTAGAGAAGGTCTTAGGATTGAAAGTCTCAACAACATTAAAATTTAGAGAGACTCAATTCTAATTAACAAACACATATCGGGTTCATTTAAATTATATTATTTAATCCCATGACACGAATGTCATTCCCATGACATGAATGCCAATTACCATTTCATTAAAACTAACAAACAATTACGGATTTGCCGTTTTAATTAGTTGTAGATTAATCTAGGTATATTAAACATTGGTCATCTATTCAATAAATCCTAGAAAATCATGATCCATGAAGTACGAGAATTAAATAAATATCTATGATTGATGAATGAATAAGCACATTTAGATCTCACAATATCATGAATAAAAATTTCAACTAACCTTTAACTAGAAAATAAAATTAAAGAGAAAACATAAGTGGAGGAAAAAAAATAAAACTCACAAAACTATTTCATTAATGTTGAAAAGTTGCTGCACAATGAAAAATATGACCTTTAGAAGTTATAGGACGTGACAAAAATGGTGGAAAGAGGGTGAAGGGGCGGTTGCCCCCTTCAGGCTTTCCTTTAACTTTCATAACACTCTATATATAGGAGTAGTTAACCTAATTTTTAGAGAGAAAACTCTCCTAAATTTTAGGTAACTACTAAATGACAAATTACAAGAGTTTAGAATTTCCCAAAATTCTTATTCCCAAATATTTAGGAATATTTGCAAATCTTCAATGCTTCCAAATTTGTTTTCTTTTCCTTCCTTTTTTTCTTCATGACTCCTCCATTATTCCTAGCACATAGAATATAATAAAATATACTAATTAGTGCAATATTTATTTAAAAATAAAACAAAATCAATTGTAAATATTACACTAATTTATGCCCTATCAAATTCCCCCACACCTAGATAATGCTTGTCCTGAAGCATTTCTAACTCAAATAAAATTAAAACCACTCTAACCAACCTATTTTTCTTTTGAACTACTAAGCCAACATGTGCTATAAGAATTGAACCGGAAAAATAATCAAAACAACAAATACTTCACAGTATTTCGTACAAGAACAACTATTGCAAATCCCAACAGCTCCCAATGAAATCAAAACGGCAAGATTCAATATCCTCTCCAATGGTTCACTCAAATTCACTCAAAATGAGGGTAGAGAATATATCAATAATACTCAAATCAACACATTGGAATTAGCATTACCATATGCTTGCAAATATATCAAATCTCCACCAGTTATAAATTTGAATTTCATGCATCAATCTAAAGGTCTTCCATTTGGTTGTAACGTGGTTAGGGTTAAGGGTAGGATAAAAGAGGTATAACAAGAATTTAAAATGTATCGAGAATAATATGCAATTAACTACACAATTTCTTGTATAATGAATACTTTCGTCTCACAAATAGCACACCAAAAATAAATGATCTTCTATCCACATGTGCTCATAATAGCCAATAGTCACGAATACATAAAAATATCAAACTTTTTCGATCAATGATCCATGACTGAAATGAAATTTACAGAGATGCAGCGTTTTTTTTTTTTTTTCTATTTTCGTTGAGTATCTCAATACAAATAGTGAACAAAACTCAAATTCTTTCTTCCTTTCATAATCATGAATTCCGTTTTGATTTCACATCAATAAAAGGATTAAACTCAATATTCAAGTCAGCAGTTTCCCAATTAGACAAAAAACATAACTAAAATTATGCAATTAATTACATAAATTCTTGGTACAAGGGTTGAAACGCAAGCCAAAATAAGATTGTGGTGTTGTATTGAGGGTTTTGAAGAAAGAAAGGGTTTCAGACTCAACTTAGTTCACTAAAGGGAATAAAATTCAGAGAAGGGATTTTTGCGAAAGCCAAAATGAGGTAAAACCTAAGTGTCTTTATCATTTTAATGCATGAAACCCTAGATGTGATCTCGAAATGCATAACATTGCAAGTTCTAGAATGATCAATCCAAGTGCGATAATCACTTATGAAGAAAAGAAATTCCGAGCATAAAGAATGAATTTGCTCGTTATAGGTTCAAAACCTCACTTTTAAATGGGGCTTGTGTCAAATTTTGCATATTTATCCTTCAAAGAAAACTAGTAAAGATATGCATGTTATTATAAATACAAAGACCATTGATACGAGCTATTTTTCATAAATTTCTAGCCAACCAAATAACACATATCAATTTAAAAAATTCAATTTTTTTTTTAATAAATAAAATGAAACAAAACTAAACCTATTGTAGGAAAACAAACAAACAAAAACATGAAATATCCCCCCACAGCTAAATCATACATTGTCCCCAATGTATGCCAAATGAAAGAGAAAAAAAAATAAATAAATAGCATTAAAAGCAAAAATAAAAAGATAAAGTGAGAACAAAACTTCCCTAGGGTGGAGTGGTGAATGGAGGGTCAAATCCAATAAGTTTTGAAGAAAAAGTTTTGGTGGTAGCAATGGACCCCTTCTTAGGGCGTGGGCACGCCCTAACTCATGTGCAATTCTGGTCATTTGAGAGTATTTGTAAAACTGGACAGCATTGGAGGCTTGTTAAGGCGTGGGCACGCCTTAATGACAGAGTAAAGTTTACTCTAATTGGTTGATCCAGGAAGAGGAATAACTCAACCTAAACTAGACTAAGAAGTTCTTACACTACATAGGTCTACCATGGGAATGCATACGTCAACCTAGACCTAGGCAAATCTGCTTCTGTAGCTACACAGGTCGACCCAAAAGATGCATATGTCGACCTAAGCCTTTCCCAATTAGATTCCTCATAAAATAGGTCAACCAATCCCACTCACAAGTCTACCTACACACTTTAATGAGTCAAAGCAAGGAACTGACAGGTCAACCAACTCTCATATCTTGTGTCTAAATGGACAAAGGTTTTTCAAAACTGAGCCAACCTAAGAACTTGATTATGTCCTCCTTAGCCGAGCACATTTCTGATTACATGTTTATCAAATTTCTAAACCTTCAAAACATGGATACTTAGCCTGAATAAACCAAGCTTAGCATGTCATAATGACCAAGGATGACTCACTACATGTCGACCCGCACATAAAGATTGGTTAACCTACCTATAGGAAAAATGAGAAGGCAAGCCGACCTTCATTTAAGCATGTCGACCCAAGACCCTAAGATCAAAGAAAATTCAAAATATAGGTCGACCCATGAGTAGTATTGGCCAGCCCAAGCTGATAGGGAGTAAAGTTTACTTTACATAGGTTAACCCAGGAAGAGGAACAAGTTGACCTAAACCTAGACTAAGAAGTTCTTGCACTATATATGTCGACCCTGGGAATTCATAGGTTGACCTAGACCTAGGCAAATTTGCTTCTATAGCTACACAGGTTGACCCAAAAGATGCATATGTCAGCTTAAGCCTTTGCTAATTAGATTTCTCACAACATTGGTCGACCAAGCCTACCATGAGTCTACCTACACTCTTTAATGAATCAACCCAAGGAATTGATGGGTCAACCTACACCCACATTTTTTATTTAAATGGATAAAAGTTTTACAAAATTGAGTCGACCTAGGAACTTGAACATGTTGACCATAGGCAAGCACATTTCTAATTACATATTTATCAAATTTCTAAACCTTCAATACATGGAACCTCAGCACGAATATGCCAAGCATTGCATGTCATAATATGTCCAATTAAGTGCTTGTTTAGTCTAACCACACTTATGTACTAGAAGCAATCAAATTGATTAGTTAATAGTCTGAAGCAACAAAAGGCGATTGAAAAATGAAGAAGCAGAGCAATGGGCAATTGCATCTATTGAGACCAGTGAATATCATTAATGAGAAATGTTCAAATTCACCTACTACACAATGGCTCTCATCAAGTAAGTCTATTATAAATGTTGAAGTAAAAGAGAAACAGAGACGACATGAGCTATTAAATGAATGTCAAACAAATACATTGAATACTCTATTTTATTTTTTCATTCCATCATCCTATCTTGAGTTTAATTTCTTGTAAGTCCAAATTTCGTTACATTTGAGGATAGTAGCCTCATTCTTTGAAACATTATTCTTGTCTTGTATTAAAAACTTGAAATACCGTTAATGGATTCACGGTCTAGTCTTAAGAGAGAGAGATAGTCAACTTGTGTCAGGTTAGAAAGTTAGTATTTGTGGATAAATACTATAAAGGTCTAACTTGAACCTATAATCAATTTTGAACTATTTGAGAAAATAGTGAAAAATTTAGGAGGCTGCCTTGGAGAGGATGTATATCGGGTTTGGTGGAACCACTATAAAATCCTTACGTTCTATGTATTTTACTTTCATTGTTAATTTCCCACAATCATCTCAAACCTTCTTCGATCTGGAAATGTTTAGAAAAACTAAAAAATGCCAAACAAGTTATTCACTCTCTCTAGATTGTATTTCAGTAAAATTTGGAGACAAATTAATTCAAGTAGTGACTTGGTCTGCTAATGATGATTTGGAAATCATAAGGGTAAAAATGTTTAATAATATTAAGAATTTAGATAAGGAGGTTTATGGCATATTTGGGGGTCAAAACCAATAGGCAAGGAGTTATGATAGTGGAATGAAAAATTCCAAACTATTATACAAGCCAAATGAGAGTATTAAAGAAATCTTAAAAGTAAATGAGGTAGTGATGCATTTGAGAATATAAGATTACGAAAAAAAAGTGAAAAAGATTATTCACGAATTAAAAAGTATAGTGTATAACGAATTATATAAGAAATTAGAACTTAAAAATGGAGAAAAAGTGATTTACAGTATAACCTAAATGGTATTAGATGTGTTTAAAATGAGACCAATATTGTCCTTGTAAGGAATGAGGACACAAATAAGCATTAGAGAGTTTACTTTTATAACCTCTTTAATATTGAGAATACAAGAGAAATTGATGATATCACGATATCTTTTGAGGAGATCAATAAAGATTTTAAATACAAAATTCATCCCCCATAGAGTAAGGAAAGTTTTGAAAAAAATGAAAAATAATAAAACCATAGGACCCAATGATATCCCTATTAAATTGTGGAAGTGTTTAGATGATGTGAAGATAGAATTATTAATGGATATTTTTAATAAAATTCAGCAAACCAAGAAAATGTCTAAGTATGGAGGAGGGCATGGAAGTACCACAATATAACAATAAAAGATACGTACAAGATTGTTCCAATTACACGAAATCTTGTGGGAGAGAGTGATCCAACATAGATTGAGATTGGAGGTAAGTATGTCTTTGTAGAGACATTTAAAGAGTAGAAGATAAACTTATATATGGTATTTATTTATCTAGAAAAAAACATATGGTAGGATTCCTAGAGACATGCTATAGTGGGTGTTAATAAAGAAGCGAATCTCCTTGATTACATTGATCTCATTAAAGATATATATGAGGGAGCTATTACCAATATAAGAAATTGTAAATGTTTACGTGATAACTTCTTAATTAACATTAGGTTTCACTAAGATACGACATTAGGTCCCATTTTTTTTGTAGTGATGAATAAAATAACGAAAAGCATTTAAAATAAAATACCATGATATATACTTTTTACAAATGATATAATATTAGTTGATTAAATTAGGGACGGTATTAATGTTAATTGAATTTATGGAGTGACACGTTAGAATTTAGATAATTTAGATTGAGTTGACAAAAAAATGATATGTATTTTTTGTAATAGTCATCAGAATGATGGGAAATGATTAAGTTATAAGGATAAAATGTATCAAAAAGTAAATGTTTTAAATATCTTGATTCCATTATTCAAAGTGATGGCAATCTAGATAAGGATATGAATTATAGGATTCAAGTAGGTTGGATGAAATGGAGAAGTACATTTGGAGTTAATTGAGATCACATGATGCCATTACAACTGAAAGAGAAGTTTTATAGAAAGCGTAGTAAAACCAACATTATTATATGACACTAAATGTTAAGTTATTAAACAACAATAAGAAACTAAAATGTTTGTAACTGAAATGAAAATAATTAGACAGATGTGTGGTTAAACTATAAAAGATAAGACTAGAACAAATATATACATATGAAGTTGGAAGTGAATTTAATTGTGAATAAGATAGAGTATCACTGAAAATAGTTTGGACATGCACAATAAAGACCCAAAGATGCACAGTTAGGGGTAAAAATTTAAATGTAGGAGATTCAGTGTAATGTCAGGATAGACTATTGAAAATCTAGGTACAAGTTATTCTTAAAGATATGAGTATCAAGAGTTTAGCAGATGAAATGAATTTAGATAATAATGAATAACGTAAGAGAATCCAAAATAGACGAATTATTATTATTATTATTATTATTTTAAATTTTTATGGATAGTTTGTTTTTAATTCATTATTATTATTATTTTAGTTTTATCTTCTTTATTTTTACATTCAAAATTTAATTTTATGGCTTTTCTTCCTCACTCCTATATTAATCTCTAAAATAGCTGACATCAAAATTTGAGATTAAGATTTAATTTGTTGTTGTAATTTATTTGAAGCAATGGAGTATTAAGGTATCAAAGCTAGAGTAGCCAAGAGCTAGGTCCTAAGCCTGATCTAGAACCAGAGTCAGAGCCCAGCTCCAGGAGCCAGATTTTGATCCAGAGCCAATATGAAAACCAAGAGTTAGAGCTTAAGTCAAAGCCCAGAGCCAGGAGTCGAGCCTAGAACTTGATCCAGAACCAAGGTCATTTATCCAAAGTTTATTTTAAATTCAAATGATTTTCACTACAGTGTTGTAAGTTTAAGAAGGGGTGTTAGGAAATATATTATGTATCAAAATTAAAGAACTAGTCTTAAATAACCTAGAGGAGGCAAATAAATTGTTTTTTGGCACTTTTCCACTTTTCTAAATTTTTGGGGTTTCAAAGATAATTGAAGAAGGCAAAGAGAAAAGTGTTGACTTAAGGATCCATAGTGGTTCCACCCTCTCCAGTGTACGAAACTTCACTTGGATTTTCAATTCTCTATTTTTCAAAATAGTACACAACAAGCTTGGTCAGGTGCTAGTCAGACTTTACAAGTGTTTCACTTAAACAATCATCACTAGTTTTGTATAGGTCCTAACAAACCAAAGTCTTACATATTTCACTCAACACACATTGAATGCCCAAACCAAGGAAACTTCTGGTATTTTACAAGATTTGGAAGTGAAAACACAAATACAATGAATAAAGCTTCAGCTTCTGATCCTTTGATATATCAATAAAGTCCAAAGAATAATACAACACAAATGAAAGTTTTAGCTAAGATGATGTTTTCAGTTCATAATTTTTTTTCTCTTGTTTGATTGCATCTCTTCTTCTCTTGGAGTGTTGTATTTATATTACTAAAGTTGAAGTAACCATTCAGAGTTATCCATTGCAAGTGGTTCAGCTCTTTTTAATGTTCATTTAATGTTTAACAGCTTTTTTGAACAACTAGTTGGTACTCACATCAAGTCGACTTCTTCTTCCTTTGAGTTAACTGAGATTTGATTTTTGCAATGTCCAAGGCTAGCGTAAGTCGACTTCTTATATGTGTAGAGTCGACTTGTGCTTCAGTCTATTCAGATGCTTATGCTTAGATGCTCAATTAGGTCGACTTAACCTTTTCTTCAAGTCGACTCCAGCTTTTAGTACTTAAGCATTTCCTTACAATAGCTTGTATAGGTCAACTTGTTCTCTCTTTTAAGTTGGCTTATTATTCAATCTACTTAAGTATTTATCATGTAATGCTTATACAGATCAACTTATCTTGTGCTTCAAGTTGACTTAGGCTCTAATGCTACTTAAGAATTTTGCTTCATATTTCATGTATGTTGACTTGGCATTGCTTTTAAGTCGACTTGTGCTTGACTTTGCTTGAGTGTGCTTGCATTGTGGTTCATGTGAGTCGACTTTGTTGTCCAGTCGACTTGTGTCTTCATGGAATAAAAATGTTGAAGTCTCCACTTAAAGTAGGTTGATTTAATTACATTATAGGTTAACTTGTGCTCTTTCACACTTATGCCTTTCACTACCTTGCATACATGTAGGTAGACTCATGTTTTTGTTATCTTGACTCATGTTTATATGGCTTAAGCACTTTTCCTTCACTACTCATGTTGGTCGACTTCTTATACTGTGTTGAGTTGACCATGTTGACTTATTTTCTCTTCGGCTCTCATTATAGTTATCATCTACTCTGATCATCATAATGTCATCCAATATTCTGGCCATGCTTCCTTTTGTTCTTGAATTCATAGTTTTGTTCTATGATTCTGATGATGCTTTCTAGTTACTCTTGAATTCTTTTTTATGATGTTTTCCTAGTTATTGTTATTTATTGTTTCAAATTTCATTATTGTTTCAGATGCTTTTGACTATTTTAAACATAAGTAGGTTGACTTGTGTTTTTAATTGGTTAACTTGTAACTTTCTTCAAATTATCCTAAGTTCAAGTGTGGTAAGTCGACGTAGGGTTTTATTGGGTCAAGTTGTAGTTTGGTGACTTTACTAATTATCTAATATGTTTAGACATGTAGTCAACATATGTTTGTGCAACTCTCAAAGCCTTAGTTTACGGAAGTCAACTTATGGAAGATGTAGGTTGACTTGTTTGTTCCTTTACTTGTTTTCTTTTGTAGGCTTTAACTTCTCAAGCATACTTATGCTTTCAAAAAGTTGACTTAGCGAATTGTGTAGGTCAACTTGAACCTGGGTCAGGTTAACTTGTTCAAAATGTCTATTAAGTTTTTTAATGTGTTGCACAGGTATCAATCGACTATATATCTTGCCTAGGTCAACTTGAGTTTGAGCTCACTTAAAATGTTTTATGTTTGGGATATGCAAGTTGACTTGTTGTAATACGAAAGTCGACTTGGCTTAGTATGACTTAAGCTCTATGTCATGGGCAGTGTCATGCTTGTGATGACTCTAACAAACTTTTTAAGTCCTAAATGTGTGACTCGACTTATTGTAATGTATAATTTGACCTAGCCTGGTGCATTACTTAAGTTCTATGTCCTAGCCTATGTCATGGTTATGTCTTGGTGTCACACCCTTAGGCGTATGAGGTGCCATGCTTGCGGAGCTTGTATGAGCCGTCGGAGCACAACCAGCAGAGGGAGGCTTTGATGAGTGAGACATTGTATCTAGACTAGGATCGAGACAGAGTCCAGAGCATGTGTACAGCATGGGAGAAACTCTTGAACTAACACAAGGATACACACGAGTCAGCGCATGATGAAGCCAAGAGGCCAAGAGGCATGGGTGACTTGGTGCATCTAAGGGAGTTTGGATGTTTGGAGCAAAGTGCAAAATTTCTAAAGGAGATTCAAAACAAAAAATTGGTTGGAGTTTGGGCAGTTATGATTATTTGGGAAAACTAACTCGAGCAATTAATAGATGATCACAAATAGCTTGTGAATACTAAAAATGGTGAAATTTTATTAAGGTTGGCCTGGACAAAATTGTTTGCCACAATTGGCAATGCGGAGTTAACTGCTCAGGGTAACAAGTTGACTTGTGAACCAAATAGGTCGACTTGTGGACACAAGAGGTCAACTTGGGAACTCCATAGGTCGACTCATGAAGATGCAAGAGATTTTGCATGTGTGGCATAACGATTAAGGATGTCTGAGGAAGTTACTCGAGCAATCATTCAAGTTCCTGGGGCAATCATTCAAATTTGAATTTGGACAAAAGTGAACATTGGAGGAATATTCAAATGTTGTCTAAAAGGGTGTCATTTAGACTTAATTCAAATGGGAGAACAAAACGACGACACATGGCTCTACTATTACATTCATTTGATAAGTCAACTTGTGCTTTTGGGTAGGTTGACTTAATTATTAGACTTAACTTAGTCTAATTTCATAGAGTGTTCTTTAAGTTGACTTGATCTCTTAGGTGAGTTGATTTGACAAATCTACTATATAAATTCAGTTAGCTTGTATCATATGGCGAGTTAACTTGTCTATCATTTTGTTTCATCTTAAAACTTGTTCTATATTTAGCAAGTCAACTTAGCTTATCAACTTATTTATTTCTAGAATTAGCTTTCTACTTTTAAACATTCTTAGATTGGTCCCAACTTTATCTAAATTAATCTTTTATTTATTTAATCTATCTTGCTCGTCATCTACCTTAAGTTTGCTCACTTTTACTCATCATCAAAATTCATTTTGCTAACAAATTCTCCTTTTTTAATGATAATAAAACATTCCTAATAATCCTCTAAGTTCTTTTCTCCCCATTAATCTATGCTCTTCCTTAAACTATACTCCCTTTTGTAAGTCATTTCTACTTTTCTTACATATATCTCTATTTCTTTCTTTTATGCATATTTCTCCCCCTTTTTGTCATTAACAAAAAGGTAATAGCTAATATTCATAAATCAATTCCTATTTTTCTCCTAGGTCTCTTCCTACTTCTCTCCCCCATTTTTTAACATTCGTAAATGTCCAGGGAGTAAGCAAAAATCAGCAACCATAAAAGTTAGGGATTCGGAAAAACATAATTGGTCTAATTGCTGAGGAATGTGGTGACTGGGGGATGATTTGGAAAGGAGAGATGTTCAAAGAAATCCTGATGGTCTGGAGTCTTTACTTTCTCATCCTCTAGTTAGGGAACTAATAAAACCATCAATCTTATTGATGTGAGTGCTTCTAGACTAGTCAAACTAACCCATATAATTTCTAATGTTATCCTTTGGGATTGGAGTAAGAAGTTCTAGCTTCCATAGCTTGTTCTCCTTCTCCATATTCCCTTTGGTTAATACTCATTTAGCGTTAATGAGGGAAGATACTCTAATTGACAATCAAGGGTTTAGTCCTAATCCTATCTCCCCACCAGAAGGATCTGATGTAGGTGAAGGAAGGATAGGGTAGGTTGCCAATTTTTTATTTTGGAGACAGCAATCATGGTTTATGTAATGAAGTTCTAGGTTTCTTTTTTGTATTATGTATGCTATAATTGAAAAAGTCTTCTTTGCACTAGCTCACAAGGCATATGTCATTATTAAATGCAATAACCTCCCATGCATGTTTTAGGAAGTGGCATTTGTGTTGATGTTATTTATTTTGGGGTCTTAACCACTATCCTTCAATTCTTCAGGAGATCAAAGTTCTTGTTTTACTTACATCCATCCATCATAGGGAAACTAGTCTATTTGACTTGTATGGACAATAGCTTAGATGAGGTAAGGGTTTCTAAATGATAAATGAAACTCTTAAATACACATGAGTAACTATGATTCACAATTATTAATTCAGTCTTACAAAAAGCACCCTCTACATACTTCTATACAAAAAGCACCCTTTATAGGTTCTTGTAAAACACTCTAACCCATCATACATATAGCTTCGTGCATACTAATTTACTTTTGACTGATTAATGAATATCCCCTTTTTGTTTGGCTAATTTGCAGTTAATCCCTTCAAGTATGTATGCTCATCTCAAACTTAACAAATGACTTTGAATCATACAATAATTTGAACTTTTGTTTATGAATATTATACATATAGGAGCTCCCTATTTATAGAGAAAATGAGGGAGAACAAATGATAGAACAAAGGAGAGAGAGAGGGCTTAACAGCCTGGGCCCTTTGTTTGGGCCCCTAAGTGGGCACCAGCATGCCCAAAAATTGGGCTTAGAAGAGTTCAAGGACTAAGCCAAGAAGAAGGAAGAAATGGGGTTAGACCAAAGCCATATTTTGGGCAGATTCTAGACAACAGCATTGTTTGAATCCTTGAGCCATTTTCTTGATTTAATTGGGCTAATTCTTGGATAGAAGATAGAAGTCCTTTGAGAATGTTGAGAGTGTTGAGAGTATGTTAAGATAGCACCTCTAAGACCTCATATTTTCAACAGATATCTCCTGTTTGTCTTCTCTTCCATCTCTAATGAAAAACCAGGTACTTGCGCATGTGAGAAGGAAGGTTGAGCTTGTATGCCATCTCCCACACTTAGCCATAATCGGATAAGGACCATAGTACTTGGCCTTTAACTTGATGGGGGGCCCTTCTTGGGATCTCTCTAGTCACTTGAGTAGATGAAGCGATGGTACGTTAATTCTGTGTCATTGAATTCTACCTTGGGTTGTAGGAGGTTTAAATTACTGGGGATGTCTAATGGGTTAGACATCCTTTTAGGCCGGGCTATACTGCTTGGAGGTTCTCATTCCTTTAGGCTACTAGATATGGACTCCTTTTTGGCTGACGTTGTGTAGTAGATTTGCTCCTTTGGCGCCTGAGCTCTTTACCAATTGGGGGGTTTGGCATTGTGCAGCTGGTTGGCTCCCTTAGGCCACTAGATTTTGTCTCTTTTTGGTTATATGGAATTTGAATTGGAGCTGATTGCTTTGTGTTGTACAATATGGTTTTACTTTGGGCTTGTGGGCTTGGCATGGTGGCTTGCATGACTTGAATCAGGTTGGGGTTGGTGGCTAAGGTTTTCGCAAGGTGATCAAAGAGTGGGTCCACATCTCTGCATGCTTGTTGAGTAGTCTCTCTTAGAGTGCCAATTAATAGGGATCAATTGCAATGAAAACACCATTTGAGACAAACTCGGGTCTATAGGCGTGCTAGGAGCACTACTTGGTTGGCTGTATGGCTAGGTTTATGTGTGGTGGCTTAGGATTAAGGGTTTTGAATGTGCTCAGTGCTTGGGTAGGATGGCCTATGGCACAGTATGGCCTGTAGCATGGGTTGAATACTCGGATATAGGGCTCAACGGCTTGTGGCATGGCAAAATGGCCTGTAGCATAGGCAAAATGCTTGGGACTGGATTGATCATGTCTCTAGATTAGAATTATGAGTCTACTACACTGCACCGTGGGGATTTCTCGCTTAGTATATAACTTAAGGTGGCACTAGGCTGCCTTAAGCTCCTAAAGATACAACACTCTCTCTTTGAAATGAACTGAAACTTTATTATTCAAATTTGATTGCATTGGCTTGGGGAGCACATGCCTATTTATAGGCCTATGGGAGGGGGATTACAAATATCACTTTTGATCTTAGCCACACATCTAAGTGTCTCTAAGTGTCTCTTGCACTCTCTAGAATAAGAATTTTAAGTATTGTATTCTAGAATAACAATTCTAAGAGGTGAATCCTAGAACAGTAGTTAATAAGAAAGAGTAAGAACCACTTAGATATGTGACTAAGATCTAAAGTGACCTTTGCACTTTCCCTCACCTAGGCCTATAAATAGGCACGTACTCAAGCATTGTAGTCAATTCTGAATTGACAAGAAAAATATAAGTTCTCTCATAGTTTAAAAGAGGTTTGTCCTAGAAGCTTAAGGCTGCTTAGTTCCACCTTAAGTTACACACTACGTGAGAGATCCCTACAGTACAGTATAGTAGGCTCATGATTCCACTCTAAAGCTATGACCAAGCTGGCCCCGAGCCAGCCCTAAGCATTCTGTTGATGCCATAGGCCATTTTGCTATGCCACAGGTTGTCTTGCCCCACCTTCGAGCACTCTGCACATGCCATAGGTTAGTCTACCCATGCAACAGGCCATTCTACCCCATTATCGGGCCATAGGCAATTTTGCACCACCACTGAGCCATGGCTCATTCCCTTACAAAGCCACTAGGCCACCCTTCCTTTGTGTAACCTAAGTGCTACAAAGGAAGTGCACTCCAAACCTTTTGGCTCTAATGCCTTCTCAAAGCCCACACATAGCCGAAGTTGGTGCCATAGGCCAGTCTACCCATGCCACAGGCCATCCTACCCCTATCTTTGAGGATTCTGCCTTTGCCACAGGCTATTCTACTTTGCTACAGGCCATCCTATACCCTCCCCAAGCCATCTCCATTTACCATAGGGTAGTCTACTTGTGTGACAGGCCAGTCTATCCCATCACCTAGCCACCTCCATGTGCCGCAAGCCATTTTGCCCCACAACCGATTCATAGCCCTATTCCCATACAAAGCCACCAAGCCACCCTTCCTTTGTGTGATGTAGGTGTTACAAAGGAAGTGCATTCCAACCCTTTGGTTCTCAAGCCTTCCCCATGCCACACGTAGCAAAAGTCTATGGCACGACCTAGACCTCGGGCCGAGTACTGTCACACCCACCCCCATCACAAGGGATTATCTTATGGTTGTGATTTATGTTCACTCCTTTTTTTTTTAATCTAACGATATTTGGATTAACGGACTAATCCAATTAGGAATTGACTCTTCTAACATTTGTTTTTTCATTTTCAAAATTTGAACTCAAGACCCTGATTGAAAGAATCTAGTGCTCTGCTACTAGAACCATGATGTTAGCGTTCACATTTTTTTTATTTAGTAATAATATATAATTTATTATTTTATATATCTTATAGGTCATGCCTTCTGGCTTTTCTCAAAAAATATGAAAAAAAAAAGTCATTCCATCATACACCTCCCTCTCTATTAAAAAATGTTCATCTTCTCTCTCTCTCTCCCTCCTTCCAGCGCTTCCCCTCTTATCCCATGGATAGAACCCAAAAGACTCCGGAAGAGAACGTTCTCTCTCTATCTCTCGCTCTCACCCACATCACATAACCGGATTGAAAAAGATGGTGGCCATGAGTTTGCCTGACATTTCCATCTCATCGTTCTATCTTATCTCTCCTCTTTTTCTAAAACATTTGATTCTTTCTTTGAGATCACATCACATAGAACTAAAATTAGGTTTTATTTGCCTCTTGAACCCAAGTGAGATCTCGGTTTTTTTTTTTTTCGTCTGCTCCTTCCCTGAAAAACACGGTTTTTGCTAATTTATGTTGGAAGATTAGGACCCATCATTCGATGGAATTGTGAAAGTGCAAATTTTAAAATTTTTTAAAACATATAATAAAAATCATTCAATCACATGATTAACATTCATATGTACAAATTCACATACAACAACATATATACATACATACATACATACAGATACATATATGTATGTATATATAAGCACACACCAAAGAGGCTTTCCCGAATTATATTTTAAAACGAATGGCACTTCCTCCTTTTGAGAATTAGTAAGATTAGTATTTTCGAATTCAAATGTTCTTATTTTTATCATCTATAATTGATCAAAGTGTTGGAAATGATGTATTATTCTATAAAATGAAACATATGAGCATTCAAAGTTCATCACGTTGATTCAAAATTCATCCAAGGAACAAATGGACTGGTTGTATTTATGCAATCAAAGAGAATATGTGGCACTCGTTTTCAAGATATATGAGCTATAAGTGCTTCGAAACCTTCAAATCCCGCCTCCAAAAAAAAAGTCTATTTTCATGATCATGATATGGTTTGAAATGAAATGTTTGTGGATAAATTTTTTCTGCATTATCCAAAACTTTCATGATAGTAGAGGAAAAATTTATTTTATATAAAATATATGTTTTCTATTTTCTATCTAAAGATGGTATGAGCCATAAAATAGGGATATTCAGTCAACAATACTCCGCATGAGAAGGAATTTCATCTTAGATTTTCTGTAGAATAAATTAAATAATATTACAATTGAATTAGTTTGAGACTATATTGTTAATGAATTTTGTAATTTAAAAACAAAAAGCAGATGTTAAAATATTTGAATTCTCTGTGCTATAAAGGAGCGAATTCAAGAGACATCTTCAGTCACATTTCTTTTAGATTATATTAACTTTGTCAAAGATGAAGGAAAGAAAGGGACGCGAACGTTCTCATGAGTTATCATATCTTCAATATCATATTTTTTCGGGACAAAAAACAAAGACCCTTGTCATTCAATATTCTTGCCAAATACCCTAGCTTAAGTACCATGACTACCAAAAAAAAAGTGAAAAAGCTCAACACAAGATTTTTTTTTTCCACCATATTATTTAAAAAAAAAAAAAAAAAGAAAAACCTCTTGCTGCGTGAGGTAAAAATGAGCATGTACAAGGTTGTGCGTGAGACATAAGATTTTTGTGCCCATGTCACGCTGCAGTTTCACAAACCTGTCGAACCAATTAATTTGGTCAACCCAAAGGTTACACCCATAGCCATCCAACCCCCAAACAAAACCCTTAAAGACCACAGGTGCCCTCCCCTAGAGAGACCTAACCCACCAAATCCCAGCAAGGCAAGGGTCAGTGCCCCGGTCACCACCCCAACCTCACATGGTAATTCTAGATGAACAAAGGTGCGATGAGGGTTATAAATGCTCCTATTTCAAATGCAAAAGCCGATGCACCTGCCGCCTGTCAAGGATTTGGCAATCTTTCTTCTTCTTCTCCATCTCGCTTACTTTAATCTCTCTATTTTTTAACTCTCTTTCCATCTAAGCCAACTCTATGTCGTGCTGTGAATAGATGGACAGAAACTCTAATTTGGCCAGGCTACAAGTACCACCTACCAACCCCGTAATCCCAGTAAAGGCCATAGTTTTCACATCTTTTAGGACCACACCAACACCCATCATGAGGGAGGCAATGGAGAGCAAACCATCAGTTTGCACCTAGAACTGTGCCTCCAAGCCATTGAGCTCTTTTAGAGTAGTTAACAGCAACCTCAACATCAAATTCCTCTGTGCTAGTATTTCATTGTTATTGTGCCTCACCTAAACGATTTGGTTTTGGTGATGCAGGGAGGGGTTTAAGGAGTTTGGGAAATTTCCATTGAGGGAGAAGGAAAGAGATCTGAAATGAAAAAGAATATTGTTTGAAGAGGAAAAAATATATAGATTTTTCATAAATGATTCTACTAAAATGCGATTGCTCTCGTTTTATATTTTGTTGTCTAAAATAAAATTTTGATTTTGCCTATTTTCATATTCATCCAAACTCTTACATGAAAACTAAATTTTAAAAGAAAAGTTATTCGAAACTTGTCTTAATTTCACATATAGTCATTTTGGTTATGAAGGTAGTTATGCTCATAATTGCATTTAAAATTTGAAATTCAAAATTTGAACAATAAAAACGTGGTTGGGGAAGTCGTTAAGAGTAGTTAACTTAGGGGATTTTTGAATAACTTAGGAGATTTCTGAATAATCTAGAGGTATTGACAAATAATGGAAGGCCTATGATTATATACTATGACAATCAGACCGCAGTTGTCTACACAAAAGACTCTAAGTACCGTTGTAAGTCCAAATACATAGATACAAGATACAACTATGTAAGAGATTTCATTGACAATAGTGAAGTGATTGTTAAGTACATATCTACCCACAGTATGGTAGCTAATTCTCTTACTAAACCCATAGTGGGAGATTCTTTTGTAAGATATGTAGAATCTTTGAGTTTTTGCAAAATTTAGACATTTCTCATTTGTACCGTGATGTAAGACTTGCTGATTATTTATAATGAAATATGCATTATTCACCAATTTTTTGCTATTTTTGATAGTGCACACATTTATGTTATCATATTTTGAGATATGATTTAATAAAAATATGTCAGATAGGCGAGATCGGTTCTCTCATATAAACGGCTACCTCTAGTTTTGAGTGAGTAGGGATGACACGATTTCTAAGTGTAAAAGGTTTTGAGAGTGACAATCTTAAAACATAAGTCATCTTGATAAATGTTCAAGATGATGTCATGAGTTAGAATGATTGACTTGGATAGATCCACAATCTATGTTGTCTGTAAGTAGTTAGGATGAGTTTAACATCTTAGAAGTCACTTGCACTTGTGATGTCAGTTTGAGGTACTCTCTTTGAGATTTCTATTTAGTCTTGTGTGTAGATTGAATTATGCATGTATAATATTAGAGAAATCTGACATATATTCTTTTAAAAAATGGGAGAGTGACACCATGACTCATGTTTCATACCATGTATAATAAATGACCAAGGGTTGTTGGGAGCAATATTATTATGAAACGATGATATTTTGATCCCCATGCCCTACTATGTGAAACCTGAAGCCCATGATGTGAGCTCGTTGTGCCTTCATTACTTTTGACTGTTTATTGAAATTTTGATTCATTATATGCTAATTTAACATGTTTACCAATAGTTTCCGAGATAATTAAGTCCTATAGGATATGTCTAGGAAAGCAACTGAATTAAGATAGAGAAATTCAAGTAGTGAAAAGAAAAACCAATCAGCATTACATCAATGGCTTGTATTCATCAGCTAGCCTATTGTATTTGCTTGTAATGAAACTTGAATATAATAGTGAATATATTATCGAGAAATCATTAGAGATTACTTTTGATGAGGAAGGTAGCTCGATAGACGAAATGCATTATATCTAGGGTATAGCAAGTTTTTATATTAGTGATCGAAAAGGCTTTACTTGTAAGTTTACTCGCTGGTCGCACGACATACGATTGTATATAAAGATCTTGAG
Organism: Dillenia turbinata; assembly: GCA_037126225.1. Taxonomy (NCBI): domain Eukaryota; kingdom Viridiplantae; phylum Streptophyta; class Magnoliopsida; order Dilleniales; family Dilleniaceae; genus Dillenia; species Dillenia turbinata. The sequence goes on along the minus strand of JBAMMX010000018.1, from coordinate 18,470,805 downwards.
GAGTGTTATCTAAGATCACATGAGTTTTGATCGTGAGATAAACATAAAATGATCATTATGTGCAAGTGGAAGTTGAAGGCAATTATACCCATCAAGGTATTTTAAATTTAAAATTCAAAATTTGAATAATAAAAACATGGTCGGGGGGAACCGTTAAGAGTGGTTAACTATCCCCCCTCCCTTCTCATTCCATTCTCCCTGAATGAAGAAAATTGAGAGAGAAAAGTCTATAATCTTCCTGTGCACTGCTTGAGACGTTGGACCTTAAAAACACTCGAATTTAGCGCATAGTATCATGAAAAACAAAAGTATTAGTTCGATTTTGTAATCAATACTACAATGAAATTGGGAAAACTCGATAAGAAATCAACTAGATTTGAGATATGAATTTTTAATTCCGCTTATAAACCCAAAAGGATACAATATTGACCCTACTTTTGGTATTTTTCATAATGTCTTGGCTTGACTCTTATAAAAGCGAGGCCCTACTTCTGGCTTGGCAGTAATCAAAGCGAGGCAATTGAGTTTGGGGGCAAATTAGATAAACACTCCATGATTCAAAAAGAAGGATAAAAAAGAAAGAAAGAAGAAAGGACTAGAGTCTCTGAGGGTCTAGCACTCCCTCCAAGTTGGTGCCATATAAAGTCGTCATCTCAACAATTAAGAGGGTTAATGCTTTCCTTCAATTTAGACATGCCGATTGGTTTGATTCCAAATTGAAACCAAACCATAAAAAAATCTCATGAAACCGATTTAGATTCAATTTTAGAATTAGAACCCTACGAGTTCGGTTTTGATATTTAAATTTTAGAAATAGAACTTGAATCAGAAATAAAATTGTTAAAAATATATATATATAGAGTCAGAGTTATCAAAAACCCATAAAATTCGCTTAAAAAAGTCATAGAATCATAATATATATATATAAACTAATTATGAATCAATACTATTCGGTTCACAAAGGTGAAGTTTGAGCCAAAGTTTGAACCAAAATTTCATTCCTCTTGTTCAAAACTTTATTAGTGACGGAAAAATAAAATGTTTAACCACTTCATTTACCTGCTTCACATTTTTATGAAAACAAGATAGTGGTGAGTTCTCTAATAACTAAAATATATATATATATATTTAAATTCCCCAAATAAAAATTAAGTATGATAGAATGAGGGATAGAAAATCTAGGTTGTTGTTATGATAGGATGGGGGATGGCATGTAGAATCATGGTAGACAAGTGTTCAGGTTTCATTGGTTTAGAACAACCCAAAATACCATGAACTGTTGTCATTGTGACGCTTCAAGGTAGCTATGGAAGCTACTGATAAATACCTTATGAGAGAAAATGAGAACAGGTGTCATCAGCGCTCATGAGAGAAAATGAGAACAAGGTGTCATAAGCGCGTCCATGGAAATGATGCTAGCCCCCCATGAATCAGATAAACACACAACAGAGTGCCGTCTCGGAATAATGGTGGCCATATAACAATCAGAGAACATTGAATATCATAATGTAAAATTTGATACAACATCAAATTCAGATGGTAAAATCTCATCATCTTGCTTTGTATTTTTGTCGCGCATTTTGAAGATGCCGTTGGCATAAAAAAATAAAGAAACAAAAATACACTTTTTGTACCCCAAAAATTAAGCCAAAGTTCTCAATTTCACACCTCCATGCAAACCCTTTTCTTAATCTTTTCCTTGCAACTGATTGCTAGAAATTGCGAGGGTTTAGGCACTACGCTCTCCATGGATTCCAAAGAAAACCCTAATTTTAAAAACCTAACGTCCGTCAATGTATTTTTAGGGTTTCTCCACCATGAAATTCCGTACTCTTAGAATATTTCCGCTCTGTTGGGTTGGGGGCTCGGCCCAAGCCCATTTGAATGTATAACATTTGGACACCATTACGGGTCATTGTCGGGCATTTGAAATGATTTTTTATTTTTTATTTTTTGACATGTAGGGAAATTTGAATTCAAGCACTTTTTTAAATGAGAAAAAATAGTATCAATTGAGTTATAACTCATTAGCGACATTTGAAATGACGAGTAGCGATGCCTAAAATGGCACATTTGAGAAGCATTTTGTGAAAAAATAGAGTACCTTTGATATTATCAATACGCTGCGTTTCTTCAACTTCATCAATCAACCCTTCATTGCCGCAGAGCTTTAGAAAATCTTGGTTTTTAAATACCGTATTGGCTAGGCTGCAAGTTAAAAAGGTCATGATATAGTACATATAAAATGTCGAATTTAACAAAGCAGTAGAAAAAAATTGTGCAAAATAATAAGAAAAGGATATCATATCAAATCAAATCAAATTGGATTTGAATTTTTTTTTGACATTAATTTAGTATTTTAATTTAATTTTTTTAAAAAAATTAAAGAAAAATTAGTTAACGAATAATGACTTCTTAGAATTTAGGACGTGCAAAGCGTGTCTTGGGCGTCCCCTAGTTAGCATAGGCAAAAACTAAAGTTTAGATAAATATTTGATGTTTTTTTAGATAAATATTTTAAATATTTCAGAAGATGAAGTCTCATAAACAACATTTGTGTAAAGTTGAGAATAATTTTATTAAGACTTTAATTCTATTTTATTATTCTATTTTGAGCTAGTAGACTTTTGTATTAGAATATTTATAATGAAATGCAATTCTTCTGTAAATCGTATTAATTATTTTAAAATCTTAAGTTTGTACAAACACATCTGTGTTGTGTTATCATAATATATTACAAATTGCACTTTATGATATGTTACAACAATGTGACTTCCTTCAACAATCAGGAAGTAAGCCTTCATGAAATATTTAATATCCTGAATTTTTCGCACGTAACAGCATGAAAGAAATGTCAAAAATGAAGTCAACCATTTTATAAGTACTTATACAAAAAAAAAAATGCACTTACAAGCAACGAGTTTATCTACATATTTTAAATAAAATAGAATGTATTAATTAATTTAAAAATATTTATACATATATTAAGTCTTAAAAATATGATTTTGGAATTATTGATTATATGTTTTTTTTCTCTCTTAGTAAGAAAAAAGTGAACGAATATGTTGTGTAAAATATATTTTGATTACAATTAAATGTAAAAATGATTAGGATTAATTTAATATGAAATTAGAAGACTAAAAAAATGTTAGAGTTATACCTAATACAAGCAAGTCGACCTGCATAGAATAGAAGTTGACCAACATAATAGAACTAACTTAGACCGTCAGCCTGTTTATAACACCAGTCGACTCAATCAGTCATTAAGTCAACCCAATATTGCTGCCTTGATAACCTAGAATTGAAAATTTTCAAAATAGACTACGTATAGAACATCATAAATCAATTTGGTAAGATAGAGAAGTCGACCAAGCAATTTAGAACTTAGAAAACAATTTCTCCAACTTTGTAAATCGGCTTGTATAGAATAACAAATCAACCTAAGGATTCAAGTCTCCGAAAATAGAACTCTGTAAGAACAAAGTCGATTTATAAGAATAACAAGTCGACCTGGGCTTAGTTGGAAACGTATTCGAGTCAACATAGGCTAAGAACATGTCAACCATAGAATTAAAACGGCCTAAATTAAGTCGACCCATAGTTATTGTGTTAAAGAGGTCGATTTGACTCTAAAACAAGTCGACCTACAAAATTTGGTCCCAGAAAGATTAAGTCAGAAACACACCAAGTCGACCTAAACAAAATATATGTCAACTTAGTGAGAATAGTAAGTTGACCTAGAGAAATTGTAAGTTGACTTGTAAATTTTGCTCAAAGAAATATAAGTTCTAAAACTTATTAAATCGACCTAAAATAGGACCAAGACAACCTAACAATATTAGTAAGTCGACCTGAAGATTAAGATAAGTCGACTTGAGAAATCACACCTCAAAAAGTCTAAATTTACAACATATTGAGTTGATTGAGGAGATGAATAAGTCGACTTAGTAACATTTGTAGCGTAACCTATCATCGACCTATAGAATAGATAAGTTAACCTGAGAGGAAGACAAGCCAACCTACCAAAATGACTCTTAGAAATCTAAGTTCTGAAACAAATTGTGTCGACCTAGGTCAATAACAAGTTGACTTACTAGCATCAATAATTCAACCTACTATAGAGTCAAGTTGACCCATTATGATTTTCAACAATATGATGTCAACTTAGTAAGATTTCAAAGGTGACCCATGAATGCACATGCTAACCAGGAGAGAACAAGTCGACCCAATATATTAGTAGAATGCATACAAGTCAACTTACCTTTTGTACCTAGTCGACCTAAGTAAGCTGGAACACAGAGACAAGTCAACTCAAAGAATGTAGAAGTCGATCCATTGTTTGTAACAACTATTTGTTCATAACATGTTGTTCGAAAATTTAATAAAGTTTCAACCACCTCTAATAGCTACTATGATATATTCAATGGCCATAAATATTGCTTAATGACTATTTCACTTTCCACAGCTATAAATTAACTCAAACATTGATGGATGAGGACTTTTGATTGTCGAATGATCTTGCAAGCTTGAAATCATTCATCCTCTATTCTTTAATCTTTCTATTGTTTTTTTTTCTCTGAGTTTGTAATGAGTACATCTGAAGTTTAAAACTTCAATTTGTACTTTAGTTTCACTTTGTAATCTCTATAAAAGATCAAAAGAGTGGCCTTCCTAATCTGGGCTTAAATTGGTCAAGTGAAATGCTTTGGGTTTGCATACTCCTTGGAATGACAAGTGCTGATTATTTTAGTAAAATACTTGTAAGGTCTTACTATCACCTGAAAAGCAAGTTGTGTGTACTAGTTGGTAAAATAGTGGATTAGAAATTCAGGTGGAGATTGGGTGTGAATGTACACTGGGAAGGTGAAACCACTATAAATATTGTGTCCTCTGTCTCCCTCTCTTCCTCTATTGTAATCTTCTCATTAATCATTTTTTAAATACCTAGAAAAACTAAAATTTCCCAAATAACCATGTTCACCCCTCTAGATTATTACATATACTATCTTCAAAATATGAACCACTAAATAAAATATAATTTTAAAAAAGATAATAGAAAAGGATAAACATTGTGTTTGAAATTTCTAAGTTACAATTACACAGTAAAATAATTTTTCATTACTCTCATTCAAAAATTTTTTAGTTAAGGAAAAACAAAATGTTTAAACAACTTCAATTGCCTGGTACACAATTTTATGAAAGCTAGGTGCTAAAAACTAAATTCCCCAAATAAAAAGTAAGTATGTTAGACAATATTATATGCCATAAATATAATAAATAAAAACAATTTAGATAATGCATGGAGATGAGCTAATTTAGTATAAAAGGAGCCACTAAAATGCTGAGAGGCATGCAGGGACTGCCTCAGAGACAGGAGAGAAACCACTCACTAAAGATGATGATTCCTCATGGATACTGCTAAGAAAATAAAAGAGAATGATGGAGAGGGGCATAGCGGCCTGGCACCTTGTTGGAGTTTCCACGATATGCTTCTCGGTCCTAACCCTACACCGGGGACTTTTAGATATAAAATACTAGTTGATTTGGAAGTGGAGTCTAATAACAAAGGGGTGCTTACTGGTTCAGAGGATTCGATAATTCTCAAGGGGTGTTTATAGATGAACAAATCACAAACTGGCATCAGCGATGGAAGACCTCTGTCATAGTGAAACTATGGGGAAGGGATATTGGTTATCACCTATTGAGATCTAGGATTATAGCTTTGTGGCAAGTTGAGGGAGAAATGGACCTAATAGATATGGGAAAGGGTTTTCACCTAGCCACGATATCCGTACGATTTGATTTTGATAGAGCCCTTGCAAGGGGCCCTTGGATTATTCAAGGACATTATCTAGTAGTAATGAGATGGAAGCCTTGGTTCATCCGTTTAGAGAATGCAATAAAATGCACAACATTGTGGGTCTGGATACCTTTACTTCCATTGGAATTCTTCAATGAAGTAGCACTGTTTCAAATTGGCAGGACTTTAGGATGGTCATTGAAGGTAGACACAACTACAGAAACAGCAACTAAAGGCAAATTTGCTCACATTTGCATGGAGCTCAATCTAAATAAGCCATTGATCTCGAAAATAAGATTAAGGAAGCATGTTCTTTGAGTAGGGTATGAAGGTCTGCACGTCATCTACTTTGACTGCGGTAAGGTGGGCTATTCTCGAGATAGTTGCTCTGAATGGAAAGCAACTGTGGTTTTAAATGATAAGGTCGAGAATGCCCAGAAATTGGGAGATGAAGTAGAACTAGCAAAAGAAGAGAAATCAGATGAGCCCAATGGCCCTTGGATGCAGTTTTGTTGACGTCGTCACTGGAATGGACCATGGAGATCGGAGTTGTCTAAAAAAAGAAAGGAAGTAATGAGCAATAGGTATCTTGATTTGGTAGGCGTGGATGATGATGCCGAAAATCTTGCCTCTAACTTTAGTGATCCAAAAATGAATGCTCCAAAAATTTTGCCATCTTCTACGATGGTAAGTGTTGAAAAGGAAAGAGTAAGTCGAAGGAATCTAAGTAGAATAATTTCGGGTAGTTCTAAGAATAAAGCAATTTTGGAAAATAGGCCAGCTAATTCAACTATGGATCATCATTCTGATGCTATTCTTCCTTTATATCCACAGATAGATCTAGACCAAGTCCAACATAAAGAAACAACCCATATTCCCTCCCTTATGCATAGGCCTGTGACAGGCCATCAAGATGGGCCGCAAGACTCTTTAGAAGTTGATGCAGGGATGCCTCAAGCAAAAATGTCCACCCAACATGTTAAGTCTACTATTCTAACAAGGGCACCGACTTATAATTCCTCTTTGCTTTCCCCTGCCCACCTCCAACTTATGAAGTTCACAACCAATAACTCTACAGAGAAGATTCTAGCCCATACCTCCAGGCAAGATTGTCTTCAGATGTCGAAGAATCTTGGAGAGTTGTTACAGATGATGAATGACTGTAGGGCCATGGAAGCTTGGCAGCGGGATTTGCATGTCTCCTATAGTAAAGGAAGTTGGCCACCTGACCCAATAGTCTGGTTACTGACTTGGGTTTCAAGTGAGGGATCTGAGATGGAGGTGTGACAGCTCCTGGAGATTTTAACAGTCGTGGCCAGGAAGATAATGTAATTTGCAAAGAGATAGATTTGTGAAGGAATAATGCTGAACTTGAGATTGGGGTAACTAGGAAGGAAGAATTGGATGATATTCCAATGAAGAACAAGTTGCAGTTAGCAACTGTTATGAATGATCCATCAAACATGGATATGGTGCTGGAGCTAGGAGCTAAAAGTCAGTAAGATTTTCTCTTTACACTTTCTATATTATTATTTTTTCTCCATGTTGTTACCCTAAAATTTTTTAGTGTGGAATGTGAAAGGTTTTTGTAACCCTTGAGTGAAAAGAGTAACTTTGGATCTAGTTAAAATGAATACAGTGGATGTGGTGTGTCTCTTAGAAACTAAGGCCAATATGGCCTCTCCCTCAAATTTTTTGAAGGAGAAAGGTTTTGATAGAGAATATGTAGTGTCCTCCATCGGTTCTAGGGGTGGTATGTGGCTCAATTAGAGATCCTCCCGAAACACAGTGGATGTTCTTAAATCAACAAACCTACTGATTCACTGCAATATTATTTTGGGGGTTAATAGTTGGTTTGCAACTTTTATCTACATTCAACCTCATTGCTAAGCTAAAGCTATTGCTTGGGAGGAGTTGAATGTTCTGGCTAGCACAATGAATGATGTGCGATTAGTTCTTCGAGATTTTAAGGACATTGTAGACCCTTTAGAAACTAGCAATCAGAATGTGTTGGTTTTTCAGAGAGCTGCCCGATTTCGAGAACATTGGCAAAGTTGTGACTTTCACGATTTAGGCTTTTTGGGTTGTGCTTACACATGGGTCAGGAAGAGAAATGGGCTGGTTACTCTCCGGGAGAGGTTGAACAGGGTGTTTGGTAATACAGTGAGTCGTATGTTTTTTTCCTGATACTAGAGTGGTAGTTTTACCTCGTATTCAGGGGTACCATCATTCGATTCTTTTTCAGTCTCACGATTCTACCCGTTTCATTTTGAGGCTACTTGGATTTAGCATCTGAATTTTAAAATTTTTTTTACAAAGGCTTGGTCTAGAGGATCTGATTCTTTTATGGATACCATTCGATCAGTTTCCATTGAGCTCTAGATTTAGAATAGAGAGGTGTTTGGAAATATTTTCCAATTGAAAAGAGAACTAGCACGAAGGCTCTGGGGAATCCAACAGTCACCGACTTATGACAACTCCAAATTCTTAAAACAGCTGGAGATTGAGTTGTTGGATGAGTATCATCATACATTAGACATGGAAGAAACTTTCAGGCTCTAAAAGTCTAGATCGACACAGTTCAGTAAAGGAGATCAGAACACGAGAGTTTTTCATCTCTCTACAATTGTTTGCCAAAATGCTAATTGGATCACAAGATTAAAGATAGACCGGTGTGGCGTTAAAATACAGAGAAATTAAAGGAATATGCCCAATCTTTCTTTGCAGGAATGTTCTCAGTGGTTTGCAGAAATGCTTGGCCCGATAAATATGGAGATTGGCCACAAAAAATTTCAGTGGAAGAGCAGAGGATTCTTGAGAGACCAGTGGAGTTAGAGGAAGTGAGGTTAGTGATGTTTTTAATAAAATGTTTGAAAGCGCTAGGCCCAGATGGTGTGCAGTTGCTTTTCTATCAGCAATTCTGGAGTGTTACATAGCAATCTCTTTTCCAGTTTGTCATTGATGCAAATAGGGATGGTTTCTATCCTCTAGAATATCTTCAGGCTTTTATTTTGTTGATCCCGAAGAAACCATAACCAGAAGTGCTTGAGGATTTTAAACCAATCAATCTGCTAAACATAAGCTATAAAATTCTATTGAAAGTTTTGGTCAATAGGCTTCGCCCAGTTGTTCAGAAATTGGTGGGTCCATTTCAAAGCAGTTTTATCCTAGGCCGTAACATGACGGGTAATATAATCATCACTTAGGAAATTGTGTATACCATCCGACAGTTTCGTGGTACAAGGTGGATGGTGGTATTGAAATTGGATCTTAAGAAAGCCTATGATAGTGTCTTTTGGGAGTTTTTGGGACAAACGCTATTGGACTTTGGGACTCCCATGTCTTTGGCCCATCTCATTATATTTTCGGTCTCTAATGCTAGCTCTGCTTTGTTGTGGAATGGGTTGATGATGCCATTTTTCTCTCTAGGGAAAGGTCATAGGCAAGGTGATCCTTTATCTCCATATCTATTTGTCCTTGTTATACAAAAATTATCATACATGATCCAGGAAAGAGAGAGATCTTGTAATTAGGTGCCGATTAAAGCATCTTGCTTGAGGCCTAAGATATCTCATCTTTTCTTAGGGATGATCTTATGTTATTTACAGAAGCTAAGCCAAGGTGTCTTCAGTCCATTTTAGACTACCTTCAGGAGTTTGCTTTGTGTAGTGGTCTTGAGGTTAACCCAACAATGTCTAAAGTTTTTCTCTCTCAATGAGCTTCGGCTTCTCTAAAAAATCTCATGGCAACTCAATGCAAGTTTTAACTCACTGATGATTTGGGGTGTTATTTGGCAGTCCCTATTCTTCGTGGACTGGTCCGATCTAGTATCTATCAGTCTTTAGTGGAGAGGGTGGCTAGCTGAGTGGCAGCTTCGAAGACTAAGATTTTTAGTATGGCAGGTAGACGGACACTAATTCAAGCCGTAATATCATCGATTTCCTCCTATGAATACAGGTAGCTTGGCTTCAGGAATACACTTGTAATCAGTTGGATTTTCTTAACCGTAGATTTCTCCGGGGTGAATCAGAGTCCAATAGAAGGATGCATAATGTGGAGTGGGATAATGTTTGCCTTCCCCACCGTCATAGGGGTCTGGGGTTTCGGAAGAGCAAAGATATAAACCGAGCTTTCTTTGCAAAGTTGGGATAGAAGCTAATGAATGAGAATTCTTCATTGTGGTGTCATATTTTGAAAGGAAAATATTTACAGGAGCGAAACCTTCTTACGCTCAACAACAACGCAAGTGGTTCAACAATGTGGAGGGTTATTTTATAAACCAGAGATGTTTTAAGACGAGGGCTTTGATGGCAACTTGGTGATAGCTTGAAGATTAACTTTTGGTCAGACCTTTGGGTGGGCCCATGACCTTTGTTTTGTAGTCAGGTGGGGAAGCTATATGAAGAGGAGATGCAGGTTAAGGTCAATCATTTTATCACCCCAGAGGGCCAGTAGGATATTAACAGTCTATCTGTTACACCCCGACTCTCCTGTCAAGCACGTAACAACCACCGCGTTATCTCGGCATACGGGTATAACCTCCCCATGTACCGGGATAGTGCAAGGCATTCCAATTCTTACAATAAATCTTTCAAAACATAAAACCTATCAAAATAAGAAAATCAAATAACAACTCGCATGCAAATAACCCATACTGTCCATCCCTGTACACACAAGCACGCGTCAGCACACAATGGGGGAGGGGTTCCTATATATGCAATACATGCAGTGTGGCCATCCCAGCCAATCCAGAATCCTCAAGCATTTCATAATAAAAAAAGTCCCAAATCATAGTCGTAGGATTAGACTAATACTTGCCTGAAGAAAACAAGTCAACATCAGTAAAGTCTAAATGGTATGAAATATACAAAACTTCACAAATCCAAAAGAAAGTATCAAAATTTAGAATTACAATCCAAATGTCACAGTACAGATAAAACATTTTTTCCAAAAATAGATCAATCAAAAGAATAAAGTCCCAAATCATAATCGTCGGATTTTACCAATACTTGCCAAAGAACTCAACCAGTATCAGTAAAATCAACATGGTATGAGATGTAAAGAACTTCCTTTCCTTGGTCCACGATCTACAAACTCCCAAAATAAATACATAATCTATACCTACCCAAAAGTCAACAAAATAATCTTCCAATCCGTAATAGTGGACGCCGTCTCCCTACACGTCCTCTGAAAAGGATTTAAAATAGCGGGTGAGTATTTTAAATACACAGTGAATGGAGTATAATGGTATACAACATATAAATGAAGAGTGAGGGTAGTGATGCCAAATACATGTATCAAATATCATTTAATGCAATAACGAAATTCATTCTCATAAAATCATTCATATCAATCTACCATGACTCATATAATCAAATCAAATAGTCTAATTTCATTTTTTCACAATTTTGGGGTATGCTGAAAACATCATCCCACCGATGGCCATTGACAGGATTTGCCAAGTAGTTTTCCACAATTTTTTTATAAAATCCCCTTTTTCTTTGGCGTTAGCCTAAAGCTCCGTGGGGTGCTACCACGTTATCCGGCAGCCTATGGAAGCTCTCCAACCCACCTCCCGCAAGCTAAATCAACCAGCCTTAAGCACGCTGCCCCGATGATCCGGTCCGTGCCAAGACTTTAGACTATAGTCATTTTTCCCAGCACTATGTTACCAATTTTCCATATATCAATCAATTCATGTTCAATCATAAAGTAGAGCAACATTTCACAATTCACATGAGTATCTCAAAGTAACATGGTGCAAATAAGTCAATAATCAAACTCAAGAGTCATGGATAATTCACAATTCCATTTTAGGCTCACTATAATCACAAAATATTTTAAATTCATTTTAAAATTCATTTCAAAATCAAATTTGTAAATCATATAAAATCATTTACTCATTTATAATATATATAACCATCCACTCACCTATAGGGGGGTATTCACTCTCTATTTCCACAATTCAATCCAATTAAATCTTACTTCGATCCTCAATTGATTTTCCTAAATCCACAATCACAATTTTATCATCAATTTTCCAATTATTTTTTTTTGGGTTTATCAAATTTTCCTAATTTTGTACAACCCTAACATTTTTATACAAAAATTTTAGGAAAATGCATTTCCTTCAAATTCAACATATTTTCTGCACATATATAAGTCTTCTCATCCTAAATTCAGCAAAAATTTGTTCAAATATTGAAGGGATTAGAAATTCCCTCACCTAGGGTTTTCGCAATTCGCAACCCTAACCTTTGTGTACATTTAGTTAAGTTTGGAATCCTGCAATACTTCCAAATCGAAGCAAAGTTTAGAAATTAAGTCTAATCACCAAGAAAAATCGAAACCCTAGAACTATAGTCAGAGATCGACCCTTACCTGCATAGTGGAGAGAGTTCAAGTTACCTAGGGTTCACGAACGTCCAAAGAGCATTGGTTTAGGTTATCAGCAAGGGTGGAAGAAGAGAGGTGCTTACAGCGAGCACCTCACGCGAGCAAGCAAAGGAGAGAGAGAAGGGCTCTGTCGCGCGCGAGAGAGAGAGAAAAACAGATAGATGGAAACGAGCGGCCATGTGCGGTGGTCGGAAGAAGGCGAAGGAGTCCACCGGTGAGAGAGACGGAGAGAGACAGAGGAGAGGGAGAGAGCGCGCTACGGTGAGGGACAGAGAGAAATCGCGAGAGACGAAAGACGAAGGGGAAAGGGAATGAGATTAGGGTTTCTAACCCTAACTTCATTAAGGGGAGAACGTAGCGTTTTACCCCAAAATACTACGCCTCCTCTCTCTCTTCCCCCCTTTTTTTAATATATAAACAAATAAATAAATATCTATTCATATATGTTTATACCCATATTATATTAAAACTGCAAATTTATCAACAACGAGATGCACTACGAATTTGCAAACCTGGATATTCTAAATAAACCAAAAATTCCAATTTAATACCCCAAAATCAAAAATCAATAAAAATTTTCCATTATATTATAAAAATATTTACAAAATTTTTAACACCAGATTTTCGGTATTACATCACTTAACCCCCTAAAAACAAATTTCGTTCTCGAAATTTCAAAATACAATTTATGCATCAAAGAGCTGCGGATGTTGCTTCTGTATTGATTCTTCAGTTTCCCAAGTCTGTTCTTCCATTTGATTATTTTTTCATAGTACCTTGACCATGGGGATTTGTTTGCGTCTCAATTGCTTAACATGCCGATCAATGATTTGCATTAGTTGTGCTTTGAAATTCAGATCTAGATTCAATTCTATCGAAGGATCTTCAATTACACGAGAAGGATCCGAAAAATACTTCTTTAGCATTGACACATGAAATACACATGAATTTTCTCCAAATCCAAAGGTAATTCCAATCGGTAAGCCACATTTCCAACCCTCTCAAAGATCTTAAATGGCTAAATGTACCTTAGATTCAATTTGTCTCGTTTTCTAAACCGAATTACACCCTTCCAAGGTGAAACCTTAAAGAAAACCATATCTCTAACCTCGAATTCCAAAGGTCTTCTCCTTTTGTCGGGATAGCTCTTCTGCCTGTCTTGAGTCGTATTCATTCTCGCCCAAATCACCTTCACTTTTTCTATCGTTGCTTCTATTAGTTCTACACTTTCAATTTTTCGCTCTCCAACTTCATCCCAACAAAGTGGAGTTCGGCATTTTCTTCCGTAGAGAGTTTCATAGGGAGGCATCCCAATGCTATCTTGATAGCTGTTATTGTATGCAAATTCGACTAATGGGAGGTGTCTATCCCAACTCCCTTGGAAATCCATAACGCACGCTCTTAACATGTCTTCCAACGTCTGGATTGTACATTCAGATTACCCATCCGTCTAAGGATAAAATGTCATGCTGAATTTCAATTTGGTTCCCAAAGCCTCTTGTAACTTCGGCCAGAATTAGAAAGTAAATTGGGAGTCACAATCTGATACAATCGATACTAGAACCCCGTGGAGTCAGACTATCTCAGCACGATACAGTTTTGCCAATCTCTCCAAAGAGCAAGTATTCTGAATCGGAAGAAAATGTGCCAACTTTGTGAGTCTGTCAACTACCACCCAAATAGCATCGTGACAACTCGGAGTACGTGGCAATCCCACCATGAAATCCATAGTGATGTGCTCCCATTTCCATTTAGGTATAGGTAATGGCTGAAGTGTCCCGACCGGTTTTTGATATTCAGCCTTGATTTGTTGACACACTAGACACCTTGCTACAAATTCGGCTATTTCCTGCTTTAATCCCGACCACCAATAAGTTGCTTTGATGGTTCGGTACATTTTAGTACTTCTGGGATGCATAGCATTAGCCGAAGAGTGTGCTTCCTCAAGAATGGCCTTCCGAAACTCATTATTTTTGGGAACACAAATCCGTTTCCTATACATTACCATGCTATCCTCCCGAATATGGAAATCACTAGCTTCTCCCTTGCGAATCTTCTCTACTATCTCCCTTAACTCCTCATCAGTTGCCTGGAGCTCTTTAATACGATCCACCAAGATTGGTCGAACTTTAAACTTCGCCAAGAGTGCACCATTGTCATCATAGACAAATTTGACTCCAAAAGTACGAAGTCCAACAAGGCATGAGAGATAAGAACTCGCTTAAGAATGAGAAGATGATGACTTGTAGTTCAGAGCATCCGCAACTACATTCGCCTTACCCGGGAGATAGTCAATCACCAAATCATAGTCTTTGATCAGCTCAAGCCATCTCCTTTGCCTCAAGTTGAGCTCTTTTTGGGTAAGCAAATGCTTGAGACTCTTATGATTGGTGAAGATCCTGCACGTGGCTCCATATAAGTAATGTCGCCAAATCTTCAGAGCAAAAACAATAGTAACAAACTCTAAATCATGGGTAAGATAATTCAGCTCATGCTTCTTTAACTGTTGAGAAGCGTGGGCGATAACTCTATCACTCTGTATTAGAACACATCCTATCCCCTATTTATTGGCATCATTATAGACAATATAATCACCACCAGTAGTGGGCAGAGCGAGTATAGGAGCCAATGTGAGTATCTTTTTGAGTTCTTGAAAGCTCTGCTCACATTTATCTATATATTCAAACTTAATTTACTTCTGTGTTAAGCCAGACAACGGAGTTGCAATCTTGAAAAAACCCTCTAGAAATTTTAGGTAGTACCCAGCCAAACCGAGAAAACTACACACCTCAGTGACATTCTTGGATTGTTCCCATTTCAGAATGGCATCTACTTTCTTTGGATCAACAAATATTCCTTCTCCGGATACCACGTGCCCCAAAAAGTCAATTTCTGTCAGCCAGAATTCACACTTTGAGAACTTAGCATACAATTGCTTATCTCGAAGAGTATACAGCACAACCTGAAGATGATTTGAATGCTCTTCATCATTTTTAGAGTACTCTAGGATGTCATCAATGAAAATAATGACAAGCTTATCAAGATAGGAATGTCAAATTCAATTCATAAAGTCCATGAAAGCTGTTGGAGCATTCGTTAAACTGAAAGACATCACTAAGAATTTATAGTGCTCGTACCGCGTCCTAAATACAGTCTTGGGGACATTATCTTCCTTTATCCACAATTGATGATAGCCGGACCTCAAATCAATCTTGGAAAAAACACTTGCCCCTTGGAGTTGATCGAACAAGTCATCAATTCTCGGCAAGGGGTATTTATTCTTAATAGTCACATTGTTCAACTGTCGGTAATCAATACACAACTGGAGTGTGCCATCTTTCTTCTTCACAAACAAAACCGGAGCGCCCTAAGGTGAGGTATTTGGTCGAATAAATCCCTTGTCCAACAATTCTTATAGTTGGACCTTTAACTCCTTAAATTTCACAGGTGTCATCCTATACGGAGGAATGGAAATAGGTACAGTGCCGGGAGTCAAGTCAATAGCAAAGTAGAACTCCCGAACTGGAGGTAAACCTGGTAACCTGTCTGGGAAAGCATCCGGAAATTCATTCATTACTGGGACATTCATCAATTCCAAACTTTGAACAGTCGTATCAATTATATGAGCAAGATAAGCTTCACAACCCTTGTGCACTAGTTTCCGTGCCTCCAATGCTGATATTACACAACTCGGAAAAACCCGCCATTCAATAACAAATATAAGCGGAGGATATCCCGGTCTACGAAACTCTACCTCCTCCGTAAAGCAATTTACTGAAGCCCTATGAGGGTGTAGCGAATCCATGCCCAATATAGCATTGAAATCCCTCATTCCAACAGAATCAAATCCGTTTCAAGAATTTCTCTATTTACCTCTACTTCACAAGCCTTAAACATGGTGTTTCTGTACAACCATTTTTCCAATGGAGTGACAACTAATAATTTCTCTTCGAGTGGGGTTAAGGGTCTATTCGAATGCTTGGCAAACTCAGTGCTCACAAAAGAATTATTAGACCCAGTATCAATTAAAACACGAGCATCAACCCCAAAAAATTTTATCATACCTATACATACGAAAAATAAGGATCAAATTCCAAAATTAATTGAATATAATCAGAATTTAAAACCCTCAATATCATCAAATCATCATCAAATATCAAAATCACCTCAATTCCCCTTAATATCATGCAAAATCTCTAATATACCTTAAATTTAGAATTAAGCAACTAAGATCTCATAATGTTCTAAAATATCAAGTTCGGGTTCTAAGAGATTTACCTGTGACTATGTCACAGTTGTTCTAGACATCCTCATTAGTCATTGTGTAGATTCTAGTTTGTGCCCTCATTTGCGGACGCTGAACTAGAGCAGTTACAATGTTGCTTCCAGTCCCCGCCTGAGGTGTACCAACAGGAGGTGGAATAGGAGTGTTTGCTTGGCTGCCTATCAATCCACTAGGGTGATCCCGACTTATCTGACCTCCTCGTCCCAATTCTATGCAAACATTACAGAAATGGCCTTCCTTTCCACAGTGGTAGCACCTCTTGGGTGCTTGGCAAACCCCAAAATAAAACTTGCCACAGTGCTTGCACTTTTCCTTCCTATTCCCCATTGATTGGCTTCCCGAAACAACACTAGAGGTAGGGCTTTAAATTGAGACGCGCATTGGCCTTGCGGAGAGCCAACCGGTTCTGAAACAGATCCACCATTGAAGGAGCTCATACTTCTACTCTTCTTAGAACTTTGGCCCGGTATGAAACCACTGGGCCTCTTCCTCTTCCCATGCTCTTGGACTTTTCCCGTTTCAATCACCATCTTTTCGGCCCTTAAGGCAAATCTAGAACATCTTAAAATGTGTGCCCTTTTGTAATTGACATCTTCTCCCTTATGCTTAGATTCAGTCCCAATTTGAATTTCACACATAGGGACTCCTCGGAGTTCACAAACTCCGAAACATAAGTAGTAAGTGCCTTTAATTCTGCTTTGTAATTAGACACTATCTTGTTTCCATGAACAAGCTTGAAGAACTCCTCTCTCTTCTGGTTCCTATAGAACCGAGTGTAATATTTTTCTTCAAAAGCACTTAGAAAATCTGCCCAAGAGAGAGGTGTGGTTGCCCTGGTCCTCTCATTCTCCCACCAGGTTCTAGCTCCTTTATCCAGTAATTTCACCGCCACCCACAACTTCATCTCATCACTTAATCTCATATCGGTGATGGTCTCCTGAACTCGGCCAATCCATTCCTTGGCTACTGAGGCATCACAAGTGCCCGAAAAGTGTCGCATCCGAGTTGTCTTGCCTCTTTGAGTAGCTTTGACAACTCATCTGTAGGACGTTCGGTTGATGCAACAATCGGTGGAGTAGATGCTGGGGCAATACTAGACGCCATAGCCGGTGCAGAAGGAGGAACTGACAGAGGAATAGAAGATTGGGGCGGAGCTTGATACTATGCCCTGAAAAAACTCTACCACTCTATCACTTGCTGGAGGGCGGCTATAGGAGGTGGAGGAACCCCGATTGAAGGAGTCTGGTGTGTGCTTGTGGCAGCTGGAAAAGAACTTGGAGCATGTGAGGATGATTCATCCTCGTGTTCAGGAGGAGGAATCTCACTAATATTCCTCGTCGTTCGTCTAGGCGGCATGGTTCCTATAAGGTCTTGAGCTCACTAGATTAGGTATCACACTAATCATTTAACCCCCTAAAAACAAAAAAAAAATAAACCTAGTCCATAAGAATCTATGGAAAATTCTGTACATTTCTTAAAAGTAAATCTAAAAAAAATCGAAATTTTCAAAGTAGCAAACATTTTAAAACCTTTGGAAAGCCAATGGGACATTTGGAAATATTTCAAACTTTTAAACATTCAAAATCATGAGCCTATGCTCTGATACTAATAAAGTTGTCACACCCTGACTCTCCCGTCGAGCACATAACAACCACCGCGTTATCTCGATATACGGGCACAACCTTCCCATATACCGAGATAGCGTAAGGCAATCCAATTTTTACAATAAATCTTTCAAAACATAAAACCCATCAAAATAAAAAGTCATATAACAACTTGCATGCAAAAGACCCATCTAGTCCATTCCTGTACATACAAGCATGCATCAGGACACAATCGGGGGAGGGGATCCTGTACATATAATGCATTCAGTGTCGCCATCCCAGCCAATCCAGAGTCCTCAAGCATTTCATAATAAAAGAAATCCCAAATCATAGTCGCAGAATTTTACTAATACTTGCCTGAAGAAAACAAGCCAGTATCAGTAAAGTTCAAACGGTATGAGATGTACAGAATTTTACAAATCCAAAAAGAAGTATCAAAATTCAGAATTACAATACAAATGTCCCAGTATAGATAAAACATTTTTTTTCAAAAATAGATCAATCAAAAGAATGAAGTCTCAAATCATAATCGTCAGATTTTACCAATACTTACCAAAGAACTAAACCAGTATCAGTAAAATCCACACAGTTTGAAATGTACAAAACTTGCTTTCCAAGGTCCACGACCTATAAACTCCCAAAATAAATACATAATCCATACCTACCCAAAAATCAACAAAATAATCCTCCAATCCGCTATAGTGGACGTCGTCTCCCTACACGTCCTCTGAAAAGGATTTAAAATAATGGGTGAGTATTTTAAATACACAATGAGTGGAGTACAGTGGTATATAACATATAAATGAGAAGTGAGGGTGGTGATATCAAATACATGTATCAAATATCATTTAATGCAATAACGAAATTCATTCTCATAAAATCATTCATATCAATCAACCATGACTCATATAATCAAATCAAATAGCCTAATTTTATTTTTTCACAATTTTGGGGTATGCCGAAAACATAATCCCACCAATGGCCGTTGGCAGAATCCGCCAAGGGGTTTTCCACAATTTTTTTATAAAATCTCTTTTTTCCTTGGCGTTAGTCCGAAACTCTGTGGAGTGCTACCACATTATCCAGCAGCCTGTGGAGGCTCTCCAACCCACCTCCCCCAAGCTAAATCAACTATCCTTAACCACGCCACCCTGATAGCCCGATCTGTGGCAAGACTTAGACTATAGTCATTTTTCCCAATGCCATGTTACCAATTTTCCATTTATCAATGAATTCATACTCAATTATAAAGTAGAATAACATTTCACAGTTCGCATGAGTATCTCAAAGTAACATGGTGCAAATAAGTCAATAATCAAATTCAAGAGTCATGGATAATTCATAATTCAATTTCAGACTCGCCACAATCAGAAAACATTATAAATTCATTTCAAAATTCATTTCAAAATCAAATTTGCAAATTATATAAAATCATTTACTCATTTATACGATACATAACCATCCACTCACTTATAGGAAGGGTATTCACTTCCTATTTCCATAATTCAGTCCTATAAATTCTTACTCCGATCCTCAATTGATTTTCGAAAATCCATAATCACAATTTTATTATCAATTTTCCAGTTATTATTATCAATTTTTTTTGGGGTTTATCAATTTTTTCTAAAATCTTGCTCCGATCCTCAATTGATTTTTATAATTTATCAATTTCATACAAAAATTTTAGGAAAATGCATTTCTTTCAAATTCAATAATTTTTTTGCACATATACAAGTCTTCTCATCCTAAATTCAGCAAAAATTTGTTCGAATATTGAAAGGATTAGAAATTCCCTTACCTAGGGTTTTCGCAGTTTGTAACCCTAACCTTTGTGTATGCTTAGTTAAGTCTGGAATCCTGTAATGCTTTTAAATTGAAGCAAAGTTTTGAAATTAAGCTTAATCACCAAGAAAAATCAAAATCCTAGAACTATAGTTAGAGATCGACCCTTACCTGCGCAGTGGAGAGAGTGCAGGTTACCTAGGGTTCACGAACATCCAAAGAGCACTGGTTTAGGTTATCAGCAAGGGTGGAAGAAGAGAGGTGCTCACAGTGAGCACCTTACACGAGTGAGCAAAGAAGAGAGAGAAGGGCTCTGTCACGCGTGAGAGAGAGAAAAAGAGAGAGATGGAGACGAGAAGCCGCATGCGGTGGTCGGAGGAAGGCGAAGGAGTCCGCCAGTGAGAGAGAGGGAGAGAGCACACTACGGTGAGAGACAGAGAGAAATCGCGAGAGACGAAAGATGAAGGGGAGAAGGAATGAGATTAGGGTTTCTAACCCTAATTTCATTAAGGGGAGAACGCAGCGTTTTGTCCCAAAATGTTGCGCCTCCTCTCTCTCTTTCCCCCTTTTTTGAATATATAAACAAATAAATAAATAAATAAATATTCATATATATTTATACCCACATTATATTAAAACTCCAAATTTATCAACAATGAGATGCACTACGAATTTACAAACTCGGATATTCTAAATATATAAAAAATTTCAATTTAATACCCCAAAATAGAAAATCAATAAAATTCAAAGTTTTCCATTATATTATAAAAATATTTATAAAATTCCTAACACTAGATTTTCGGTGTTGCATTGCCTGTTCTTTTGCCTCATGATTGGGTGGAAGAAATTCATGGGATCACTATCCCTTGGGACCAATGGGTTGGGGATGTGATGTTTTGGGGCGTAGAGTCAAATGGTTGTTTCTTGGTTAGCTCAGCATATTGGTCTTTACAAGGGATGTAGGATTTGAATCAACAAAGGTCTCTCAGATGGAGATGGGTGTGGAAGCTAAATTGTCCAGAGAGAATAAAATTTTTTGTATGGACTATGGCTCACAATCAAAATCTAACTTACCAAGAGAAGGTTCGGAGGCATTTCACAACAGATGCTCGATATCCTCTGTGTTACTTGGAAGAAGAGTCAACAACTCATATTTTGAGAGACTATAGCAAGAGTTGGCCGGCTTGGGAGCTTCTGCTCAATAATCATACTTCAATTGCTCCCATTCCATTCATATGGATCTACCGTGGTCCCTTTTGTTTGTGTCGATGTTGTGGGCATTATGGAAGATAAGATGTCGATGGTCTTTTAGGGATCTGATTTTCAGCCATAGAAAGTTCTACAGATTACTATAGGATATGCTAGGAACTCGGTTGCGGCTAACGGGCAAAGTCGAGACCCTCCTCATAAGAGGAGTCGGTGGGTAAATTGGTGTCCTTCTTTTTCAGGAAGCTATAAATTTAGCACAGATGGATTGATTTATTTACATTCCGGTGTTGGTAGTGCAGGTGGCATTTTTCGAGATCAGCATGGTTTCTAGGTTCTTAGTTTTAGAGCTAACTTGGGGATAGTAGATCACGATTTAGCTAAGATTCGTGTAGCATATGAGGGTCTCAGATTATTGATGGATCATCAATTTTTTCCAGTGACCCTAGAGCTTGAATCCTTGTTGGTAGTTAAGGCTTTGAAGTCTCCTAGTCCAATAGTTCATCCTAATTCACATTTACTGAATGAGTGTAAGGCCTTACTCGATAAGCTACAAATTCAAGATGTCTAATATGTCCCTAGAGAAGGAAATTCATGTGCCGATACTATTGCGAAATTCGGTCATCGAGTCACTCCAGGGGTCCATAAGTTTCACTCTCCTCCTACTAAGGTTCTTCATTCTTTTAAAGAGGGATATAAGAGGTTTAGCCTCATTTAGAGGTTAGGTGTGTCTGTTCTCCTTGTAACCCAATAATAATAATAATAATTTTGTTTAAATGGAATGTTCTCTAGTTCTTCAGTTTCTTGAGAAACACTTTTCTTTTTTTCTGAAAAACGAAAAAAAATAATAAATGAATAAATAGCACCAACTTGTCAAGCATGACAATCCCCTAACCTAAAGCCTTCTCATGTCGTCTTCAATACCCAGGAGGTTCCCTTCAAACGCCAATGCCAAGTACCCTCGGCTTAAGGTCTTCCCGATTTAACATTTTTTTTCCTTTTTTATATCTTTTTATTGCTTAGTGAGGGATAAGAAGTAGAGATGAAGCCAAACGGGTGCAGTGAGACCCCGCTCTTAAAATGATGCTAAATGTTTTAGAACATATAGATAAAAATGATGCTAAATGTCTGAAAAAAATAAAATTAAAGATTTAAAATATACTTTTTATTTTCTACAAAATATAATTTTCACTCCTAAATTCTGTTCTTATATCTACTTCGCTTTCCTTTTAAAAATTTTTAATTTTATCCCTAATAATGAGTATAGCTAACATTATTTTTATTCGCCAGTATTAGAATAAAAACTCTCGTATATTATAACATATGATTCTAGAAATGCAATTCTTGTGCAAAGGGTATTAATTATTTTAAAATCTTAAGTTTGTACACACACATATATGTTTTATTATGATAATATATTATCATAATATATTACAAATTGCAATTTATAATATGTTACAACAATGTAACTTCCTTCAACAATCAGAAAATAAGCCTTCATGATATATTTAATAACTTGAATTTTTCCCACGTAACAGCATGAAAGAAATGTATTAATTAATTTAAAAATATATTTAATTAATTTAAAATAGAATGTATTACAAATGTATTAATAAATGTTGACTGTATTAATAAATTTGAAGAAATATATTTAATAAATGTATTACAAATATTTCCCGCTTATAAGCAACTAGGTTATCTTCATATTTTTCAATAAAATAGAATGTATTAATTAATTTAAAACTATTTATACATATAATAAATCTTAAAAATATGATTTTGGAATTATTGACTATATATTCTTTTTCTCTCTTAGTAAGAAAGAAGTGAACTAATATGTTGTGTAAAATTTATTTTGATGACAATTAAATGTAAATAAAAATGATTAGAATTAATTTAATATGAAATTAGAAGATTAAAAAAAATTGTCAAAGTTATACCTAATACAAGTAAGTCGACCTGCATAGAATAGAAGTCAATCTGCACAATAGAATTTACTTAGACCTAAGTAAAGAAGTCAACCTGCTTATAATACTAGTCGACTCAATCAGTCATTAAGTCAACCCAATATTGCTACCATGTTGACCTAGGATTGAAAAATTTTAAAATAGACTAAGTATAGAACATCACAAATAAATTTGGAAAGATAGACAAGTCAACCGGGCAATTTAGAACTCAGAAAACAATTTCTGCAACTTTGTAGTCGATCTACATAGAATAACAAGTCAACCTAAGGATTCCAACCTCAGAAATAAAACTTTGTAAAAATATAGGTCGATTTATAGGAATAACAAGTCAACCTGAATAAAATGGAAATATATTAGAGTTGACATTGGCTAAGAACATGTTGTCCTACGAATTAAAAAGGCCTAAATTAAGTCGACCCATAGTTATTGTGTTAAAGAAGTCGACTTGTCCCTGAAACAAGTTGACCTGCAAAATTTGGTCTCAAAAAGACTGTTTGAAACACACAAATTCGATGTAAATAAAATATAATTCGACTAAGTAAGAATGGTAAGTCGACCTAGAGAAATGGTAAGTTGACTTGCAAATTTTGCTCACAGAAATATAAGTTTTGAAACTAATTAAGCTGACCTAAAAGAGGACCAAGACGACCTAACAATATCAGTAAGTCGACCTGAGGATAAAGATAAATCGACCTAACAATTCATGGCTCAAAAAGTTTAAATTTGCAACATATTGAGTTGATCTAGGAGATGAACAAGTCAACTCAGTAACATTTGTAGGGCAACCTATCATTGACCAATAGGATAAATAAGTTAACCTGAGAGGAAGACAAGTCAACCTACCAAAATGACTAAAAAATCTAAGTTCTGAAACAAATTGTGTCGACCTAGGTCAGTACAAAGTCGACTTACTAGCATCAATAATTCGACCTAGTGTAAAGTCAAGTCGACCCATTAGGAATTTCAACAATATGATGTCGACTCGGCAAGATTTCAAAGGTGACCCATGAAAGCACATGCCCACCCAAGAGAGAACAAGCCAACCCAATATATTAGTAGAATGCATACAAGTCGACTTACCTTTTGTACCAAGTCGACCTAAGTAAGCCGAAACTCAAAGAATGAAGAAGTCGACCCATTCTGTGTAATGACTATTTGTTCAGAAAACATGTTCGAAAATTTAATAAAGTCTCAACCACCTCTAACAGCTACTATGATATATTCAATGGCCATAAATGTTGCTCAATGACTATTTCACTTTCCATAGCTATAAATATAACTCAAACATTGATGGATGAGGACTTTTGATTGTGGAATGATCTTGCAAGCTTGAAATCATTCATCCTCTATTCTTTAATCTTTCTATTGTTTTTTTGCTCTAAGTTTGTAACGAGTACATATGAAGTTTAAAACTTCAATTTATACTTTAGTTTCACTTTGTAATCCCTATAAAAGATCAAAAGAGTGGCCTTCCTAATCTGGGCTTAAATTCTGTCAAGTGAAACACTATGGGTTTGCATAGTCTTTGGAAAGAGAAGTGCTGATTGTTGTAGTAAAATACTTGTAAGGTCTTACTATCACCCGAAAAGCAAGTTGTGTGTACTTGTTTGTAAAATAGTGGATTAGAAATTAATGTGGAGATTGGGAGTGGATATACATCGGAAGGTAAAATAACTATACATATTGTGTCCTTTATCTCTCTCTCCCATCCTCTGCTATAATCTTCTCATTAATCTATTTTTAATACCTATAAAAATCAAAATTTCCCAAATAACCTATTCACCTCCTCTAGATTATTACATATAGTGTATGAACCACTAAATAAAATTTAATTAAAAAAAATACTAGAAAAGGATAAACCTTGGGTTTGAAATTTCTAAATTACAATTACGTAGTAAAATAATTTTTCATTACTCTCATTCAAAAATTTATTAGTTAAGAAAAAATAAAATGTTTACACAACTTCAATTACCGACTACACAATTTTATGAAAACTAGGCACTAAAAGAGTAAATTCCCCAGATAAAAAGTATGTTAAACAATATTATATGCTATAAATGCAATAAATAAAATCAATTTAGATAACGCGTGGAGATGAGCTAATTTAGTATAAACATAGCCACTAAAATGCTGAGACATTATTTTGGTTAAATGGAATATTCTCTAGTTTTTCGTTTTCTTGAGTAACACTTTCCTTTTTTTTCTGAAAAATGAAAAATAAATAAATAAATAAATAGAGTGCCAACTTGTCAAGCATGACAATTCCCTAACCTAAAGCCTTCACATGACATCTTCAAAACCCAAAAGGCTCCTTTCAAACACCAATGCCAAGTACCCTCAGCTTAGGGCCTTCCCGATTTAACATTTTTTTTCCTTTTTTATTTCTTTTAATTGCTTAGTGAGGGATAAAAAGTAGAGACGAAGCCAAACGGGTGTAGTGGGAACCCGCTCTTAAAATGATGCTAAATGTTTTAGAACATATAGATAAAAAATTTTAAAATGATGCTAAATGTCTAAAAAAAATAAAATCAAAGATTTAAAATATACTTTTTATTTTCTACAAATTATAATTTTCACTCTTAAATTCTGTTCTTATATCATACTTCGTTTCCCTTTTAAAAATTTTTAATTTTATCCAGTGCTGTTGATATTATTTTTACTCGCCAGTATTAGAATAAAAACTCTCATATATTATATGATACGATTTAAGAAATAATTATTGTACTTTTCTCACAAATATATTGATACAATATCATTAAAATATCATGCAATCATAATATTTCATAATATTGAAACTTTAGGGCATAGGTACAAGGGGCAAGCTGGTGAAACCTTTTGCGAGGCGAATGAATGACATGAGCATATTCCAAAAAAACTCCATTTAACATTTGTTAATGTTATAAAATTCATGATTATTTGTTAGAATATTGTCGCCTTTTGTGTTCGTGTGGATGCCACACTCCCTCCCCCAACTTTATGCTCATAAACGTTGGTAAAAGATCATGAAATGTCGATGTTTCACTTCAAAAAAGTAGATATATATGTTTTTTTTTTCTGATATTTTTGAGTGAAACGTCGGGAGATTCAAGACTTAAGAGCCACGATTCCCTTTCTTCTCTTTTATTCTCTCTTTCTCTTTCCTTTTTGCTCTATCCTCACACCATCGTCGCTGCTCCTCATAGATGACTCACAGCCATTGCTTACCCACCATCGACAAAAGTTGCCAAACATTGCTCACTACCAAAGGTTTCTATCTCTCCTCATCTTATGCATCATTGCTCATACTACTTCAACCTTGACGGCTGTGGAGAATCAAAAGTTCTTCCATTTTTGCTCCGGATGTTATTTGTGTTAAATAAACTTATTTTGATTTAGTGATATGACTAGAGCAAGATTAGGGTAAGATTTTGACAAATTATGACAAAATTAGAGCGAAATTATAGTTAAAATTGGTTAAATTAAGGATAATGTAGGGTAAAATAAATTCATATTATGCTAAAATTAGGCACAATGTGGATGTAATTGGGGTGATGCTAATTTATATTATGGTAAGATTAGGTCACAGTTAGAGCAAAATTTATAAAAATTAGTTGTGCAATGTGTAAGGACGAGAAAGTGGAGGTTCACGGTTCACATTCAAAAGAGAGTAACTTGAAAATTTTAAATAAAATTAATAAATGTGAATTTATATATACTTAGAATGCAAATTTTCTCTTATTAATACACTGAGTATATTAAAATGTGAATCAAAAATTTTAATTAATTTACTTAGAATGCAAAATTATGTAAATTATAATTAATACAGTAAGTTATACTAAGAGAAGATTAGCATTTTAACTATATATTATTAATAAGCTAATTTTCTCTTATTCTTAGAATATGATGCTAATTTATATCAAATTTACAACCATTTTAATATACATAGTAAAATTAATAAAACTAAAAATTCACATTTTAATATACTTAGAATGCTAATTTAAATCAAATTATTTACATATATTAATAAAATTTATATTTTTATAAACTTGAAAGCTTTTAAAAAATTGAATTAATAAGAGAAAATTTTTAATGAAAATTTTAATTTGATTTTTCTTTATATATATTAAATAAATTAAAATTAATATAATTTAATTTGATCCCTTAAAAGCTATTAAATGTATTGCATAATAGAGATAGAGCTAAATTCATGGAGAGTATTAATTTATATACAAATTTAAATTTTTAAAGAAATTTCTCATAATTATATGTTTGGCTTGCATATGATTATTTGTTTTTAGAGGATCAGTGAACACTTAAGATTATTTGGTATTTTTTTTTTGGGTGTCCTGGACTTGGTCCACTACCTAGTATTTTGAGTTTTATTCGGATTAATTTAAGACAAGCCACGGTCGGGTCTTTATTTGGAGAAGGTTCTCCTAATATCATTTTTGCCACTTCCAAAACTCAAACCCGAATATTTGGTGTGAAGTTCTAGTGTCCTTCCTACTAGACAAATGAATCATTGGTACTTAAGACTATTTGTTACAAATATTCTATCATGTTTTTAGCAATATGATGTCGTGGAGAGTATTTTTTTTCTTCTAATATGAAAATGATATTAATAATGTTTCTAGCAAAATAATGCCATGAGTAGTATTTGTTTATACTAGTATGTAAATATTGTATCATGATTCTATCAATATTTTTTGTATGAAAATGTTTATTTATGGTAAATCCATTAATACATTTTTGGAATACTTGTCATTCAAAGAGAATCAATTATTGTGAGAAATTTTAAGAATGGATAAATCTTGGCTGGAAAAGTTAAGGTTGAGTACTGAATATGAAATCGAAGTAAAAAGGTTTCTGGATTTTACATTTGAAAATTCAAGTGATGATAGAAACATTGCTTGTCCGTGTGTGCAGTGTTGTAATGTTTATCGGCAATCTTGTGACAAAGTTGGGAAACATTTGATGTGTGATAGTATCATTAAGTCATATGATTATCAAGTATTTCATGAAGAAACTTTTTCTACTACTTCTAGCTCTTTGTTGTTTAGTGGCTCACAACCCTAGTCACAATCCGCAAAATTTCAAAATCAAAATATTGGTCTTAGAGATATGGAAAGATTATTAAGAGATGTATTTGAAACTCATGATGATAATCTAAATGATCCGGAGTTAGAAATAAAAAAATGTAAACATGACAAATCGGTGTATGGCTCACATAGTTTATAGCATAGAGGAGTCGAATCTGAATATTGTGAAGCTGCTTGGAGGTTTATAAACTGTCTTACTTTATACAACTTTAAGTTTATGTATGGGTGGAGTTCTGTGTCATTTATTGACCTATTGGGCTTCTTGAGTCTGTCTTTTCACATGCAGATATTCCTAATTCATATGTAGAATTTAAGAAGTTTATTAAGACTTTAGGGCTCAATTATCTGAAGATACATGTATGTCCAAATGATTGCATATTGAATTAGGGTGATAGTATGGAGCAAAGTTGCTACCCCATTTGTAGTTTATCTCAATGGTTGTCAAATCAAGGTTGTAAAATGTGGAAGAAAAAAAAATGTAAAGATATTACGACATTTTTTTTTAATTTCTCAACTTGAGAGGTTATTTATGTCAATCAAAATCTCGAATCTCATGAGATGGCACAATGAGGGTCATACAAAGGATAGGTTGTTAAGATATCTAGCAGATGCTGAAACTTGGAAATATTTAATAGACTTTATCCTAATATTGTAGCCAATTCAAGAAATGTGAGACTTAGAATACTGAGTCACGGTTTTAATCCATTCAAGCTTGTGAGCACTACCTATAGCATCTGGCCTATTGTTCTTATTCCATAGAACTTACCACCATGTGTATGAAGCAAATTAGCTTAACTTGGGTTCGGGACAATGTAATTTAAGATTTATATGATGATAAGCGGTTTGTTGATTCTATATTTATTTCTTTACATATATTCCTTAAACTTGTATTGAATTGTTAATGTCTAGGAGTATTGTTAATTAAAAAAAATATGTAATCTATTATTTTCTTAAGAGAAAAGTTCACATTTATATTTATGTTTTACTTATTATTTATTGATTTAGTTGTAATTATGTCCCAATGAAGACGGAAATGACACTTCACGTAAGACAATCTTTGGTAATGTAGCATAAAATTCCATCTACGTATACATATTCATCTAGAAGTGTAGGAGATAAGAAAATTACCTTTGGAAAGATTGAAGGTTCTGTTGAGGTACATCATTATTTATTACTCTTTTGTAATTTTGATTGTAACTTGGTCTTATTTGAGATTTTCTATTCTTATGTTTTATGAATTTGTACAGCCTCTTCGAATAACATTATAGAAATTAGAAAAATGAGGTACTATTATTGATGCATTAGCAATGTGTGATCACTACCAAATAAAAGGGCAATGCTGGTGGTAAAAAACCATCAACAAAAGATCAAAAAAGTGTCGGTAACACTTTCTCCAACGGATGAAATATCAATGGAGTATACACCAGTCGAGATAGGGGTATTCTGATGGTTTGTACAACCGTTGTAGCATACTATGGATGTATTGTGACATTTTAAAAAGTGTCGGTAAAACTAGTGATGTATCATCAGTTACTATGTGTTATAAAATGGTACAAAATGTTGACGGTATAAAAGTATTAATAAAATTTGTGGTTTTATAGTCAGTTACTATGTGTTACCATATGTTGCTATTTTTATCATCGATTACCATTGAGTGACAAAATGTTACAAAATGTTGATTTTATAAAATGTTAATAAAACTAGTGGTTTTATCATCAATTATCATGTGTTACGAGATGTTACTACTTGTATTATCGGTTAGCATTTGATTAGGAGAAGTTACTGATTTTATCATCATTTTCCATGTGTTACTAGATGTCACTGTTTTCATTATCGATTACAATTGAGTTAGGAAATGTTAGTGATTTATCATCGGTTATATATACTATAAGATGTTACTACTTTCATTGTTGGTTACCATTGAATTAGGAAATGTCAGTGATTTTATCATCGGTTACTATATGTTACCAGATATTATTACTTTCATCATCGGTTACCATGTATTAATATCGGATACCATAATATTGTTACTTTTTATAGTCCGCTAGTAAATTACTGTATTTTATCTATAAAAATTATAAAAATAATATAAACGTAATAATAATGATTGTATTAATATCTGAAAATTATTGATGTATTCATTTATAATACTATGATGGATACATATAAGACAAAAAAAAAAGATTACATATCTTACAACTGCAAAAATGTCACCATCTCAAACAAAAATTGTTAACTTTGATCAAAATGCTATCATCACTTGAAGACACAATTCAGCATCAAAATCAGATAACTTTAAAATTAAGCCGATAGCAATGACCAATTTTGTGATCAACTTTATGCACAATTCTCCGTCACTCTATTCATAGAAAACAAAATGAATATGATTACATAGTTATGAAATGAATATAATTACATGACAATGTAAAAAAATAGTTATAAATGAAAATATTACCTGTGGGATAAAATTGGATGAAGTAGGTGATGATGATGATGATGGTTGACTTCTTTGTATACTTCCACAATATGGTATTGGAGGAATCTAACAATACAACCAACAAGAGTAACTTTTTTCTATAAAAAAATATATAATTACCTTTTATGAAACTTTGCAAAGTCATTGTTTGTTGGTGTCAAAATATTTGCTATAGAGTGTGCTTCGATGGAATAAAACTGAAAATATATTTTATTGATTTAGAAAAACTTTGAGAGCTTTGACAGAGAAGAGTTTTCGAGAAAATGAGGGAATGAGGAATATGATTTATTACAAATTCAATTCAACCATTTGACCGTCATTTTTACGAACAAAATTTCAAAATCCGTCATATTTCTTCTTTCGCGCCTTTTTCACACTTTTTCAATTTTTTCACACTTTTACTCTTTACCCGCCTCTTTTTTCATTACACATTTTTGTTTTAGTCATTAGTTTGGCTGGTCTTAATTCCTCATATTTGTTCATACTTTTCACCAATATTGTCACTTGTCTTTTGTTCAAAAAATTACTTATTATATTTCATGCAATTTTTACTACTTGTTACTATACCATTACTATATTCAATACAATTTTTATGACGCTGATTTAAAAAAAATATATATCAATACATACCTATTTTAATATATAGTCCAAATCAGCAAAAATGTAATACCGTTGTGCGACTGGAGTGAGAGAGAGAAACAAATTGGTTTTAAAAAAAAATAAAAAAATTTGTATGTGTGTGAGCGAGCACTCGCGTAAAGAGGTAGGCGCCAGGCCCCCACTAGGGCGGGCGCCCGCGTATGGAGGCGGGTGCCAGGACCCCCTATGGCGGGCATCCGCGTATGGGGGCGGGCGCCAGGACCCCCCTATGGCGGGCGCCCGCCCCCTTATTAGACTGGCGCCCGCGTATTGAGACGGTCACCAAGCTCGGTCACCAGGTTCTATATTGTTATATATCATTGGTTACTATATATTACCATATATTAGTATATATAAATTGAAATATAGTTCACATGTATTATCGGTTAGGAGACTGTCGGATTACCACTTGCATTAATATAAATTATTACTTTATATTATCAACACAATTTTATTATTTGTTATTACAATATTATTGCATGAACAAAGTTACTCTCTCAAACCAAAAAGAATGTAAAAATTAAAATTATTTAATTTAATATATAAATAAAATTATTATTTCCCAAAAAATTAATGGCATATAAATAAAAATTAAAAAAGTAAAATATATTTTTGGCGCCAACTTTTATGTCAAAAAATTATTAATTAAAATTATTATTGTTAGTTATTTTTTAGAATTTATACAAAATAAAATAATAATGATAATTAATTTTAGAATTAGATTTTTTTTTTCATATAAACTACATAATATTGATAATCTTGCCTATTTTAAATATTATACTAATATAGAATACAACAATATATAATATAATAATATATATATTTTAGAATTATATATTAATTATACATATATATGTATAGTATAATAATATATAAAAAATATATATATATAGTGAAGGCGGGCGCCAGAACGGGATGGGCACCGACAAGACAGGACGGGCGCCGGCAGCCAGTGTGGGGCGGCCCGCTCTCTTTTTTTTTTATTTCCTATTTTTAATTTTAAAAAATAATATATAAAATTGTCACGTCCCGAACCGGGAATCGTGAATGACCGCCCGTTGCCGGATACCGACTATATTTCTACGGAAAAAATCAGGCAGAACCTCCCCATAAATCGGAGGTCTCCCATATACAATCAAACCTGTATACCTGTATACATTCAAAAACAATTCTGAAAATAAAACAAATGGTCATCCCGGCCTCTCCAAAACCGACAACTCCCAAAGCCGACATCCAGAACAACGCAAGGCTATAAGAATCTATCAACAAACCTAGCTACAGATCTCTACTGTCATGTCCAACTAGAGCATGAGCAGCCGCCACATCAAGCGGATCTAAATTTATACAAATATATAATAAATTTCTCAAGTAACATTCAACTATGTACAATCGCCTCAATGCAAATGAAATATGAGAGTTTCGCAAATAAATATACATAATTTATACAGTCATCCCAAAATAAGTACACGGCCAACTACAGACCTCAACAAGACCTCACAGGGTCGAAATATAATACATAATCTATCTTTCAATTTAAACTTAAGATCTCACCTTTCTGAATCACCCAAATCCACCAAAATCTCAAAAATCTGAAGCGTCGCTCCAGCACCAAAAATCCTGTCTGGGGAGGGAAAGAGGAGGGGTGAGTATTCGGGGAAGAATACTCAGTGAGTGAGGGGATAATCTCAAGTACTAATAGTGTAGGTGAATATTGGAGTGTCAAACAATATCATTCGTAAATAATAATTCAAATTTTGCAGTAAATCATGATTTGTTTAGTAAAATGAAATTCATTTAATCGATCACACGATATCACACATATATGCATCCATTTAAAAATCAAGTATAACATAAAGCTAGCCGAAAGAATCCTGGCAAGGGTTAACCATGACCAAGGACAGGCGCATCGGGGGTTTTAATATGCAAAGTATTTTAAAGTAGCTCTCTACCCCGACGTTGGCACGTACAAGCAACTCCCAGTGCTAGACCGCCTATTCTAACGGACCTCCCCTTTCGGTTCAACTGGGCCCATACGGAACATCACAACCACGTACAAACAACTCCCGGTGCTAGACCGCCTATGCTGACGGACCTCCCCAATACATGGTTCAACCGGGCCCATACGGAATATCACAATTATGTACAAGCAACTCCCGATGCTAGACCGCCTATTCTGACGGACCTCCCCTTTCGGTTCAACCAGGCCCATACATATCGCAATCACGACGTTTGCGGATACCTCTGGCCAAAGCGTATCCGGGCAACTCGTGCCTCTACAAACGCCCTTCGTAGCTACGGAATCATCAATATCATCACCATAGTATCGCATCACAAGTGGGCATCCCGGTACCCTCACAGTTTATCCAAAACATTTCAAATCCGTGTGCCAAATACATTTCATCAAAATCATTTCAAATCAACAACTGATGCAATGGTAGTATAGAAAACATTTCATTTCTCAAATCATGGCACAATTTCATTTCTTTTCAAACATGGATGCATAATCGTAGAAAACATAAGCACGACACTCCAATAGTCACAAAATAGATTTGAGATTAAATATCACACATCAAATCAAGGCATATCAAGGCATGTTTTGTTTAAAAAACAATGTAAAAATCAGGTTTCACTATTTCATGCAAGAGATTAGGGTCCCACTCACTTTCTAGGGAGGGTAGTCACTCCCTATTTCCAAAATCAAATCAATTCGACTCCTCGAGTCTCCAACAAGATCAACCTAATCAAATTATCACAATAATAATCAATTTCCAATTAATCTTAGGGTTTATTATTTTCCCTAAGTTTGTATAAATCTTAACTCTCCAATTTATAAATAAACTCCAATGTTATCAATTTTCATTCCATTATAAGTAAATAACCAAATCAAAATCAAGCTAAATTCAAACCTAAATTCGTTCAAAATCGAAAACACGTCTAAATACATAAATTCCCTATAAATTAGAAAAATCTTTGAAATTTCATACACTTTTCAATTCTCATCCGATTTCTTCAAACCATATCTCATTTTAAAGGTATTGAAACCTATTTTTATAATATAGAGATTGTAATTGAATTACCTATATGCAACATCAACTATAATGTAAAACAACGCATCAATCCTTAGGCTCAACTCCCAAATTTGGACTATTTTCATACATATGTCAAATTAAACTCTGAGAGAAATTATTCTAAACAAATCAATACGATTCCATCATCCAGAACAACCCAATTCATTTAAAATTCCATACTTAACCTAAATAATCACATATAACTTCAGACGATACATTCCTACTGTAATTTACCTTACATTCATCTAAATAAATCAAATGAGTTAGTATTTTACCTCACCTAGAGTGGTCTGCAAATCCAAAACCCTAACGTCTGCGCACCTACAACTTTGTCCGAACCTGCATTATTTCCAATTCAAAGTACAGTTCAATGATTATACTTATTTTCTATTGAAATCAAGCCCTAGAACCATAGATTAGAACTCTTAGATTAGAACTCTTACCCTTATCTGCACAATGGAGAAGTCGTGACCTAGGGTTTTCGAGGGTCGGTTAATGACTGCGGGTTGGGCTTTAGCTGAGATGGCAACAAGGCTCTTGACAGAGAGAGAGTAGCACGCAGGTGAGCAAGGGCTATGGCGCACTACAGTCGCGCGTGCAGGCGCTCGGCCGTGAGCATACGCACGCCGAGGCAGCGGCGTGCCGTGCACGACTGCGCGCAGTCACGCGCAGGAGAGGGAGGAGCAGAGCGACACTGAGGGAAACTGAGAAAGAGAGCGAACTAGAGAGAGACAGAGAATGAGAGATGAGAGGGTGAGGGAGAGAAACGGTGAGGGGTTGACTTGGTGGTGGTCGAACCACCGTTGGGTGGCGGAGCCGAGCAGCGGCGGAGTACCGCGAGAGGGAGAGAGTGAATCGCGGGTGAGAGCGATCACGAGTGAGAGATCGAAAGAGAGAGAGAGAAACAGAGGGAGAGAGAAGCCGAGAGAGAGAAGGAGAGAGCAAGGATGTGGTGATGACCCGCGGCGGATGGCAGCGGTCACGGTGGAGGCGGCGAGGGCGATGCGGCGCGGGTGAGGGAGAGGAGAAGACGGAGAGGCGGAGAGAGAAAGAGGGAAAGAGAGAGAGGGGAAATTAGGGTTTCATACCCTAATTCGATTTTTCTTTTTTTCTCTGTTTTTTTTAACTATTATTATTATTATTATTATTATTTGTTAATATATATATTTTTATAAAATAGATTTATAAATATTTAAATGAGTAAATAAATAATTTAATTAATAAAGGAAATATATATATTTTTATACTCAATTTATTTTACAAATCGGACATACGGATATTTTAAATATCCCAAAAATTTCAAATTACACACCTCAAAATCGAAAATCAATATAATTAAAATTTTCTCTCTCTATATATAAACGGAGAAATATTTTATAAATTTCAAATACAGGGGTACAATACGGACACCGTAGTGTCGGTGTTACAAAAATAATATATAATTAAAGGTAAATAATTATTAGTTAATTATGTAATAATAATTGTTTAAATATAATACTATGTCATATAATAATTGTTTAAATATAATAATTGTTAATAAATGATTTAAAGGTAAAACAATTAAAAATAATTAATTTATGTAATTAAATATAATTATTTAGTGATTTAGATTAGATTTAAAAAAAAAATTAAGAAAACAAATAGGGGCGGGCGCTCCCTTTCGAAAAAGATGATGGCCAGTGCCTTGCCTGGCGCCTCCCCACTTTGTTTTTCTTTTCATTTTATTATTTTATTTTTTTAATTATTTTATCAGAAAAAATAAAATATTAAATCTTTATAGAACATATAATATAATTAAAATTATATTATAATTTATAAAATATATTACAATTTATCATAATATAATACTAATGTATGTAATATTAATATATAGTAGTATATAATATAATACTAATGTGTTAAAATATAATATAATAATATGTAATACAATAATATAAAATATAATACTATATATGTAATATTAATATAGTAATAATATTTGTTATAATATAATATATTAATATATAATATAATAACACGTAGTTATACTAATATATTAGTAATATATAGAAATATATATTAACATAATAGTAATTATTTTACAATTTAGTCAAAATATCTCGACTAAACAATTTACAATTTCAATTTGTTTCTTTTGTTTCTTTTTGATCGGGTATGAGAATGTAATAGTGTAATTAATTATGTGAGTATAATTAACTACATGATATTTGATATTATTTAATTATATTAGTTTAATTAGTAATATTGATAAATTAGTTTTGGATTTTATATAAAATTATATAATATTTTTATTTTTTTTATTTGTTATTTTTGTTGAAATTTATATAAAATTATATCATATAATTAATTTTTAGAATTTAATATAATTAATTTTTAGAATTTACTTTTTTTGTTTTTAATAATTATTAAAAACACAAGAGTAGTGGAGATGGTATTTACCACTACTTACCACCTTAATTATTACTTACTACTATCATATGGTCACTATATTACCACAACGTATTGCTAGTTACCACTACTTACCACATGAATGTCTGCATTACCTCTACTTACTACCAATTATCACTATTTACTACTATCACACCACTACTTATCATAAATTATCACTACTTACCATTAGCATGCGGTGCTCGCGAGGGTGCACAGGCACCCGCATTACCACTAATAATTTCTTTTTTTATTTCTTAACATATATAATATTATTCATAATATTAATAATAATATAATTGATAAATAAAATCAGAAAATTTATAATATAACATAATAATAACTAATCATATAAAAAATTAATCCAAGTGAAGAGATGTTATGTTGTACCTCGAGGAAGAAATAAACTATTTTGTACCAGCTAACTACGCTAACTAGTTTGATAAATTCCAATCGGATAAATCACATTTTGTTGCCTTAGCTAAACTTTAAAATGGATGAATATTGGATATTGATTATTAGATTATATAATATTAATAATTACTAATTTATATAATTATATAGTATTATTTAAATTACTAATACTACTAATATTAATTTTCATTACTAATTTTATCTAATTATTAATATTGAATATCATGTACTA